>CM057130.1:21241060-21841060 GCA_029964075.1 Patiria pectinifera | reverse complement strand
TATCGCCAAGCAGTTTAAGGTAGGATCTCAGGCCCTTTGTGTTAAGCCACAGTCGGGGGACGTGAGCAGGGCTCGGGGCCCGTGAAACTTGTCACGGGTATCGATCTGCAGTCATGCCGTGCGTTGTGTGACCTACAAATGAAAGCTCCAGCGTGTAGGACACCACATGTACATATGTGGGTCGCGCACCTGCCAGCGTTTCACGTAAGCCACAATCAGTGGACACAAGCAGGGCTCGGGGCACGTGAAACTTGTCATGGGTATCGATCTGCAGTCATGCCGTGCAATGGACTCTTGTAGCATGAACAGTGCGCGTAGATGGCACTCTGTAACCTACAAACTTGTGCAGGACACCACATGTATATGTACGGCTTGCGCACCTGCCACCCTTTCATGTATCAAGCCACAGTCGGGGGACGCAAGCAGGGCTCGGGGCACGTGAAACCTATCATGGGTATCGATCTGCAGTTATGCTGTGCAATATGGCTCTTTGAGTATGAGCAGTACATGAAGATGGCCCTGTTTGACCTACAAACGAAAGCTCCAGTGTGCAGGACACCACGTTTGCATACCTGCCACCCTTTCATGCATCTAGGTGTATTGCGATGAATATGCACTAATAAGGACACCAAAGAAACTAGCAATGAGCTTTTATGTGTCCATTTTCTCAAGAGATGCTCAAGGGCGGATCCAGAGAGGTTTCTGGCAAGAGGGGGAGGGGAGGGGGCTGAGGCTGTGCCGGGGGGGGGGGACAAAAGGGCTCAATTCTTTTATGCATTGGTACCAGCCACATTAAAAATTCATTACTTGACCTTATTTGCAATCTGCATATGCTTTTTTCAGATTTAGGGCTGTCATGCTGTGACAAACAGACCAAGTCGAAGAGCATTTGCGCCAACCATTTACTTTTCTTTCTTTTTGATTCTATGACCCATAACTCTGACTTTGACAGTGAAGTTCTCCCTTGAGGATGCAGTCCTATCCCCATCTCGCTTGGTCTCACCCATATGGACTATTTTCAGCAACTGTCAGTTTTACCATTCTTTCAATTTTGTTGTCATATTTCTGTTTCTTTCATCTTTGCAAAGCCCTGATCCATTCACTCTTTCTTTTTCTCTTTCTCTCAACAACCTGCGATTTGATTTTCCTCCTCACCCTGCCAGCTTTTCCCTATTTTCCCTTTTGTCTATTAGCCACTTTTTGATCTATTCCATCATGCCTTTCTTAAGGGGTTAAGAGAGTGCTAAATTTGATCTCTTTTCCATACCTCTAAAATAACAATACCAATCAACCATAAGCCAAAACTTTTGCAACTTAAACTGAATGTAGAAACAGTTAATATGAAAATGTCTAAACTTGACAATGTATTTAGGTCTTAAAGGCTAATATACAACATTTTCTTGTGCTGTAATTTTCAGAAATGGATGGATTTGGGGGTTAGTATGTTATAGCAAATATTGTTACCCTGACCTGTTGAAAGTTTGGTGTTCATAGATGCTGGAAAAACCAAGAAAAAAAATGCTGTTCTTGTAGTCTGGTTCCCTGACCCTACTTCAGACGAAATGGAGCAATTTTATAGACGTCGGGGAATTGTCGAGTCAGGGAGCCAGACTAGCTTGCTTACACTCATTCACAGATGTGTAACAGATTGCAAACAATATGTGGACTAATTATTAAATTTGGTAATTTGGGGGCATTATTTGGAGAAAAAAAAATTCCAACAATGGTACACCGACCATTGTTGAACATTGATACAAAATCCAAAATGACAGCACACCAGGTGCCATGATTTCACAGGACGCTTGAGACTCTTATTCACTTACAGTCAAGTAAGGTACTTCATAATAATTTGGTACATAGTTTCTGCATGGACATACATTTATATGTATTAATCTAACCCCTTGGGTATTTTTACTAGAAAGTATCCTGAATCCGCCAAAATCCACCTGTGTCATGCACACAAGTTTTGGTGTTGGTGACTGCTCAGTATGGAGGTGTTCTGAATCCATCAAAATCCTGCAGTACCGCTAGGGTTACAATCCTGAGTCCATCAAAATCCCCCTGTTTTCAACATGGAGGTATCCGGAATCCGCCGGAATCCGCCAAAACAGGGGTATGGATTCTGATGGATTCAGGGTGGGGTTAAGGGTTATACTGAATTGTAAACGAACCTCTGAATGCTCCTTTCTACATTTTCTCTGCAATTTTCCTCATCCTCTACCGCCCACACCCCACCCTTAACCCCATTGCCATTCTCAACAACACACCCTTACATCTGCTTTCTCCTCTCTCACAAAAGGGGCAGCCTTCGGACTCTTGCTATCCCCGCTCTTACCTTGATCAGGAATCTTTTTTCGCTCTTGTAAGTAAAAAACAAGCCCTCTGCCGTCTTTGCTACCCACGCCTGCTCTGAACTTGGTAAACTGTGTGTACCTGTATTAATTCAATATCGAATGTGGCCGATATAGAACTTGTCCAGCATGATGTTCTGAATGCATTATAGTTAAACTAGCCCATTGAACTCAACAGATCAGGCTCACATTCTTCTCGACGGAGAAACGCACGCTGGTTCATTGTACAGTAGTTTTCTATACTAATTCATGTGTTGTAATTGTAGGAAATGGTTTTCCTGCAGGGAGAGGTGTCTCTGTTGTTTGGGATTGATACCAGTTTGCCGTGTGCATGAAACAAGATTTCTCAAACAGAACAATAGGGAACTTCATTCCAAATTCCGTTTTCTTCTCCGTAAAACAACCTATTGAAATCTTCATTCATAAATACCTCGGACAGTTTAGCCATTCCTATTGGTCGAGAGCCCGTCACGTTGCCGGTCTTAAACGGATGATAAAGACATGGCTAGCTGGTCTTAAACACTTTTCCAGTGTCACAATAAAAATGTGGACTCCTAAAAATCCAGTGCCTCTTACCGTTTCATTGGTTGAACGTTCACAGTCCTCACGTAGGCATGTGCAACACTACCAGTGAGTCAGAATTTTATAGTTCTAAATTCAAAACGCAGCGCCCCAGGTGCGTTCTGCGCGACATCGCACAGAACATGCCACGCGCGCGTCAATCTCCATGAAAGGGTTGTTTACATCTTAATCGTCAGCTGAACACTCCATTTTTTAGCTAGAGGGATGTTTCAAAAAGCATGAAGTGAACTTGTTGAACAAAGACGGGATTTTTTGACCGAAATATTATATATTTTTGACAGAAAAGGTATTTATGAATGGGAATAAATATGTGCTCGGTCGGTATTTATCACTCTGTTTAAGACCGCTTAGAGTCTGGGTGCTGATAATTACCCTCGCCTCCGACTCGGGTAATTATCAGCACCCAGACTCTAAGCGGTCTTAAACAGAGTGATTAAAACCTCGAGCGCACACATTTATTCCCTTATTAAAAAGAAATTTACAGTACAGAAAATGCTAGAATTTAATGTTTTATTTGTTTAGTGGAAAGCATTCGGTAACGTTCAGCCTGTGTTTGTTCTTATAATGAGCCAAATGGGTATTCCAACATTGTATTACAAGATCTGACGATTTCTTACTTTGGAGTAAGTGGCAGATGAATGCACTTACATGAAAGTCTATGGGGGATGTGGTAACCGAATATGTGTTTTTCAAAAAAAAAAATTATGCAATCAAAAAGACGATTGAAAACTTTCGTTCGGACAAAAGTTGAGGCATACAAAATACTTCGGTGTCCTTACTCATAGTTCCTGGCTGTGATTTTTGCATGCATACAGCAAATTGTTTATCCCAAAGGAAAATTGTCAGATCATGCTCTGCACATACGCAGTTGGAATACCGAGCTGGATTGTTTTGTATAAATTTGTACAATTTTTTTTTTTTCAAAGTTAGATACCATCCCCTCCTTCATTATTTTTTTTCTTATGAATCTAACGTTTCCTTTTAGAAAAGTACATGTGGCTGGTACCTTTGCATCCGTGTGTAATTTTGATCGTTACGTTAATTTTACATCTCAAGATTTTGTGCAGTTTCTATTAATTGGCATGCTAATCCAATTTTTTTTAAAAGGCGAGACTGTAGACACTCAACAAGTCATGCACCCCGAACGGTGTTACTTCTGAAAATCAACATTAACCATTTTTGTATTGATCAGTGGTGGGAAATCAGACATTTCAAAATCCGGTAGTCCTAATTGTTTGGGAACCGAATAACGGTTATCCGATTTCACCGGAAGTTCCCATCCAGCTCACAGTCATGCCAACAAAACGTGACGAGTGAGGTGCCGCATGCAATGCTCTCCCAATGACTGGGTGTAGTTTGTAGCATTCAATGACCACTGGGCCTACAATGGGTGGGAACTCTCTGGTAAGCTAAATGGGCAGGCTTTTCATACCAAGACGACCACTAGCAAGTGACTGCAGTTACAATCAGAGACCGTACAGCAAATACGGGGATGTTCTAGTTGTTTTCTTCAGCCTTCAAATATCATGTTTCTAAAAATCAAAACACAATAGTGGAATTCAAACCGAATTTTTTAACAAATCCGGATTTAAATCCCACTACTAGTATTGATGATGGACACTTCGTCAGGGTTTTCACCAAGGGGCGAATTAGGCCCAAAAAAATTCAAAATTCTTTTTCTGTCAAAATCGGTCGAGACAAAATCTGCAAAATCTCTATTTCTAAAAATGACCAACTTAAAACCTGTTTATCTCAAAGCCACTTTTCAACACCCCCTGGCCCAATTCATCTCTTCGTGAAAACGCTGACGACTTGATGCATTCACCCCAAGCTTTTCGCAACAAACATGTACATGTAGGGCCTATGATCTTTGATTTTAGGGTAAACATTAGGATTTCAAACACTCATGAAACCGTTTTAAGCAAACACCTAATTAATTTTACAACATTTCTATGTTTTTCTTTCTGTCTTTCTTCTGCGTCTTTCTTCTTCATTCACTCCTTCTGTTCCTCGCCTTTCCTGTACGTCTTTCGCCGTGCCTGTCTGTGTTTCCACTCCACACCAGCAGGACCAGAACACCAAGGACAAGGCTCTGCAGAGTATGGCGGCCATGTCCTCGGCCCAGATTGTCTCCGCTACGGCCATTCACAACAAAGCTGCCGCCATGGGTATCGCGGGCCTGGGTATCCCTGGCACTACCCCGCTGCGCCCGCCGTACCCTTCACACGTGAGTCTTGCTGAATTGTACTCGTTGATGCATTATAACCCAACAAGGCCAGTACATACTTCATGAGAATGCGAATTTCACATTTCGAATCATTCACTGCAAAATTCGCCAAAGTTGAAATGTGCTCAACTCTTACAAATTCGTCATCAATTTGGGTATTTCTTTGTGTCTAAACACATGAGTGTCAAAACGATTGACCAATTAATATAATTTATATTACTTTTATTTCTGTCTTGATCTACAGCAACTATGGCAGCCCGGCCTGACGCAAGCAGGTACCTCACAAGAGTAAGTTGATATCCGTCAATTGTTCCATTCCCCCACTTTCCCCCTTCCCCGCCCCGCAGCCACCCTTACCACACATGTACAGCTCCCGATTAACAATTCTCTTAGCATTTCTCCCGTTTCTGTTGCCAGCGTCAAGCCGTTCTCAGCGACAGCTCAAGCCTATGCACCCGGCGGGGACTACGCGGCCGGAATGACCCCCGGCGGCCCCCCGGCCTGGGAAGGCCGGTCCATCGGTACCCGCAAGCTGAGGTTGGTGGAGTTCCAGGCCTTCCTGGAGTTGCAGCGAGACCCTGAAAGCGTAAATGAGGTTTGTATTCCATTTTTTTTTTTTCACTTCTTGATCAGTTCAGTAATTTATTGTAATTTCCCTGTAGTGCTGTACATTTGTTTAATAATGTAGTATTGGATTATGTTTTCATTGTGTTGGTTGGTTTGTCTGCGAACAAGATAACTCAAAACGTTATGGACGGATTTGCATAAAACATTTTTGCAGGGGTGGTCGGTGGTACAAGTAGAAAATCATTAGATTTTGGAAGTGATCTGCGGGGGTGAGATTTGTCGGGATTTTTCCTGATTTCAGGATTTTCTTGTCAGGATTTTTCCTGATTTGTGGATATTTTGTCGGGATTTATCCCGATTTCAAGACTTTTTTGTAGTAAGTTTTTGTGATTTCAGGATTTGTTAAAGAATCCCTTTGGAATTGCAGAGGTTTTTCTGTAAATCTGTTTTTTACCTATCAAGGTATATAGAACAAAAGAAATTGGTTTTAGGGGTGTCTTAAGGCAAAGTTGTACAGGCATATTCCATAGACCCTTCGTTGCCCTGGGCCTTCGGCGACCCTCAAATCCTTGATGGATTATTTCGTGGATATTTCAATTTCTCCCAATCTCACCCCTGGTTCCGGATCTGGGTCTGGATCCAGGATTTTTAAAAATGATTGTGCACCATATATGCATAGTATATCTTTTGGGTGTCCTAACAAGCATGTCAATAGATGGCGCCCTCCAACACTCGCGGTCAGCGCGCCTTGGTCGTTTCCCATCCAGGTATTTCTCACGCTGCACCGAAGGGTCCCGCATTGGCACAATATGGCGGGGAACTGTTAAGCCTTGGTGGAGGTTTGCGCTCTCTGAGTGCTTTCTTTTGTAAAAGCTGTAGAAGCAATGAGTTGTACTTTCTAGTTTTTATTTTTTTTATATTTCAGAGAACTAATTAAGACCTGCATGAGTACCTCTCCCTTATCAAAAGTTTACTGATTACAATTTCTTTGTAATTTTTATCTTAATCACTACAGTACAACAAACATCTCTTCGTTCACCTTGGCTCAAACGTCAGCTACTCAGATCCTCCGCTTGAGGTATGTATATTGTCAAAAAAATCCTTGCCTCACTATTTTAAGATGGGAAAGACTTTGTGGTTCTAAGATAACATCAGATTTAAATGGGTATTTTCTAAAAGAAGAGTTCATTTGCAATCTTGTTCATAGGCATCGGGAGTGCTGTGGCCTCGTGGTTAAGGGCACTGGATTCGTGGTCTGTGGGTAAAGCTGCAGGTTGTGGGTTCGAGTCCAGCCTGGGGTCATGGTGCGTGTGCCCTAGGACGAGGCACTTTGTCACTCATTGCTTCTCTCCACCCAGGAGTAAATGGGTACCTGTGAGGGCAGAGGTGGTTATTGTGATTGAATTAGCTTCCTTGGGCCTAACAGGCTGAATCAAGTTGTATACATGTACTCCCCAGGGAGCTGAGATGGTAATTGGAATGTTTAATTGGCCCAATGATCAGGGGTAATAATAATGTAAAGCTCTTTGATCTTAGTTAAAAGCGCTATATAAGAACCTGTTGTTGTTATTATAATTATTATTATTATAGGCAGTAGACGTCCGTCAGATCTACGACAAATTCCCAGAGAAGAAAGGAGGTCTGAAGGAGCTGTACGACAAGGGTCCACCGGAGGCATTCTTTCTTGTCAAGTTCTGGGTAAGTTCCCCAACATTTGGTGTATATAATACTGCTTGGCCCGGATCCTAAGGATCTGAACACTTTAATTTCGACCGGTCAGTGGCCTTTCTATCACTTAAAGATGTTATTCTTTGTCATCGGTTTTCTGACTGTTTAAGTAGCAAGTATTTTGACCCGTGATTTTGTCTTTCTTCCCCAGGCGGATCTGAACACAAATCTTTCAGAGGAAACGGGTGCGTTCTATGGTGTCACAAGCCAGTAAGTCAAGCTTCCTGATTAATTTTCAGGGGAAAAAAGCAAAAATTCCCCCATCCAAAAACACATATTGAGAATTCTATTCATGTATTGTTCATCTATGATTGGTGGTATTCGTGATGTCATTGTGAGGTTTACTTATGAAGCATTTTCCCTAGAAGGTTGACCAATTTAAAATGTATCTAGGTATACAGCGCGTCTCAAAATACTCGCAATGATTTTTTTGCGAAGCTCTAGCGTCGGCACGGAAACACGTACCGCCATTATATTTATACCATTTTCAAGCTTGGAATCCGAACTTAATCCCTGGCGAGTATTGGTTTGATATTTAAAAGAGCTTTACAATTATTCGTGTTCAAATAAAGGCTTGTCGAAAACAGACTCAACTGATTTCAAGGAAAATCGACGATGGTGTACATCGATACAAACTCCAGTCACACTTTGAGCGCGCTTTGTGAATAAGTACATACGTGCTCTTGTATTTCAAAATTGAAGTTGAAACGAAGAACAATATTGTGAATTCATTTAAGGTGTAGTCAACATCGATCGAAAAGAATAGGAAACACAGAACGTAAAAGGCATCCAGGTCATCACATCATGAACATGATGAACCATTTCCACATTAGAAGAAATGCGCAGGATTGATTTTTTTTGAAATCGGTTGAGTTTGTTTTTGACATGCCTTTATTTGAACACGCATCATTTCAAAACCCTTTTGAAAATCAAACCAATACTTACCAGGGATAAAGTTAAGATTGCAAGCTTTCAAATGATACAAAAATAATGGCGGTACGTGTTTCGGCGGCGACACTAGAGCCTTGGAAAAATGAGGAAACTTCCTGGAAATTTTTTGTTTTAATCCACCCATGACTCTCTCTCACTTTTTGTTAACAGATACGAGAGTCCGGATAACATGACAATCATGTGCTCAACCAAAGTGTGTTCCTTCGGCAAGCAGGTGGTGGAGAAGGTTGAGGTAAGAGGTCGCTCGCCTTGCCCTTCGCAAATTGGGTTATCAGGCAATTTGTTCGTGCAGAGATAAAGCGTAACCTCTTGACTGATATAACTATTTCAGGTCTGGCAAACTGAGAAAACATGGTACAGACATAAGGCCCCAAAAAAATGGTTGTGTTGCCCTTACGTGAAATCATCAGGGAATTTTTGGTGGTTTTTTTTGCGGTGGGGGGGGGGTTGTACACAGCTCACATATAGGCCTGCCCTTTCTTCTATTTCATTCGGTTACCAGTTCCCCTCTGCTCAAGCTGACCAGAGATTTCCAGATTTTTGGGTCGGTCGAATGAGGGCAACATAACCATTTTGGTTTGGCCTAAATTTGAGAAGCGTAAACAGGTAAATTGACATCAGGGATTTAGAGCTGTGCGTTTTGGAATAATCAACTCCGCCAAGGAGGCTATGTTTTCATCGGCGTTGGTTTGTTTGTTGGTTGGTTTGTCTGTGAACAGGATAACTCAAAAAGTTATGGGCGGATTTTTATGAAATTTTTTTTAGGGGTGGTCCCTGGTACAACTACAAATCGATTAAATTTTGGAAGTGATCTGGGTCTGGATGTTTTTTAAGGATTCTTCATTTTGTATGTGCCAATATGTATGTGGAGAGACCTTGAACCTCTGTGTGCGTGCACTGACAAGGTGACCCAGTATGCCTTATCACCCACCTAATCTAACCGCGCAGGTCAATGGACTAGACCATTTGAGAGCCCTGTGATGGAATATCTTAACAGAAGCTAGCACAATGCAGCCAATATCTTGGGGGCATCCATGAACTGCCTGTCAGATTTCACAAGAACTTGTCTCATTTTTGCTACTTAAGTATAAAACCTTTGTCAAGCACACTTCAGACTATTTGCCTCACTTGTCCCTCCTCCCATCACCAGACGGAGTATGCGAGGTTTGAAAACGGCCGGTTTGTCTACCGCATCCACCCCTCGCCCATGTGCGAGTACATGATCAACTTCATCCACAAACTCAAACACCTTCCCGAGAAGTACATGATGAACAGTGTACTGGAGAACTTCACCATCTTGCAGGTGAGTGGCATAGGGTACCAGACTTCCAGAACCCTGAGGTTTTGCGTCTCCAAAATACGGACGAATGTGATGAATTGTGGGGCGCTGTGGTCCAATGGTTACAGTGTTCGACTCGCGTGCCGTGGTACGTGGGTTCGAACCCTGACGGGGAAAATATGGTGCTTGTGTTCTTGGGCAAGACACTTTACCACAATTGTCTCTCTCCACCCAAGAGTTTAAATGGGTACCTGTGAAGGTAGAGACCTGAATGCGCTGATCTTGAGCTGCTGCAGAAACTGGTCTCATGGCCTGATGAACAGGGGTAATAATTCTGAAGCACTTTGAGACCTTTGGAATAAGCGTTATATAAGCACCATATTATTATTATTATTAAAAAATAAATTATTATTATGAATGCAGTGAACAGTGGCCGACTCCAACACTGAGCCAAATTTTGTTTGGTTTTAAAATTAAATGTAGAGTAGATCATTTGCAGCTATCCAAAAAGTAACAGACAAAATTATTATTGAAAAGTTTACTTGGTTTAAAGATAATAATGGCACTAAACTCCCTGTGAAATTATTCCTTATTACATTTTTAAATTCCAAGAATTCAAAATTAAGTTGTGTTAAAACGTTGTTCAAACCTGGTTCCTCCTAAACCCTGCCTTGCACACAGGTCGTTACCAACAGAGAAACCCAGGAAACGTTACTATGCATCGCCTACGTCTTTGAGGTCTCCACCAGCGAGCACGGAGCCCAACATCACATCTACCGGCTGGTCAAGGACTGACATCTCTCCATTACAACCATGCACATCTTACATTGACACCACCTTGCAGCCAATGTGATCTGGGGGAGAATGCTGGGAAGGGACGAAACTCGCCGAGTACAAACAATGGGAGTTGCTTGTCTTAAAATCTCTGGGGGATGAAGGGGAGCAGCTAGGGACACAGCACAAAATAGAGAAGAGCACATAAATGGCATGCGTTCGGCGGTAGATCTGAGACGGTTAAATTCCCGGTACAACAGGCACTGTGAGCAGTGTAAAGTGGAATCCGGGGACCAGAATTAGAAGCTTTTACTTGGGTGGTGTCACGCTCACGCGCATGCTGCACGCGTTCTAGTAGACAAGGCGCGCATGCATTTCGGTATTCCTGTTGTCGAAGGAGCCCGGATTGGCGCGTACTCCCCGAGCGCGACTCTCCCGAGCCTGGCGCAACCGCAGAAAATGGCTGCCGCCGGATTTGTCTATACCATTGTGACAGGGGCAGAAATGGTCTTGAAAAAAAACGTTGAGACCACAGACAAGTTCTTTTAGAACTTAAAACAGGACTGTTCTTATCAAAAACTACTTAGCGAAAGTTGATAATAAGCAGGACAAGTTCTTTTCACTAAAATATCTTCTAAGCAGTAGTTATTACCACATGGTGTTACCGCAAACCAAAACGATACTGAAAAAAATGTTATCGATTGGACTCGAGTGTTATTGCCCAAATCAGACAAAATTAAAACAATTGATGTCGAACTGATATATCAGCTTGTTGTATCCATTGTTCACCTTTCATGCAAATACATAGGCTCACCAGAAGAAAAAAAATCAGAAATATGGTGGCTGTAAGACCTAGAACTTCACAATTTTAAATTTGTTTGTGTTCGTCACCATATTTTGTGGGCAGTAATTTAACTTGTGTGGTTATATGTACGGGTCTGAACTCGAGTCCTGACCAGAGTTTTTGAGATAAAGTTCAGGACAGCATCACGTCATTTCGGTTCACAAGCCTACCCTCGTATTTGGGATATCGCTCAGGAAAGCAGAACCACACAACTGGTCCTATGTTTTTTATTCAAGTAGTGGCTGTGATAATCTGCTGGTACCCCGCTAGTCGGCAGCTCATTATAGTGCCTTCTCTATTTTGTGCTCGGATCGCCGGTGTCCGGCCGTATCCTCACTTGCATGCACCCACCATCAACAAAACCAAGTGTCCCAACCAGAGATTTGAGAATCTCTCAAGAAAGTGGACTCATTGGTTGGGTTTTTTGTTTCAATTTGTTTTTGTTTTTTAAATAGTATTATATATTATATAAATATATATGAGTATAAATATGACAAGTGCCTCAAAACAAGTTGAATGTCGTCAAAAGGTCCTGTGACATTGCGGTGCTTATACTTCGTGCATAGAGTGGAATCGATCGTCCAAACACCAAACGTCTGGGTTGAATTCGCGTTTTTAAAAAAACCTTTGGTTGAGCAATGCTGGATTTCAGAGGGAGCTTTAAAATTATCACTATCTGGGGGGAAAAAAATGTTTTTTAAGTTTGCATTTTTATGACGTAATCGTTTTCTATTTTAAAATGATTTTTTTACCTATTTATATTAGCTTTGTTTTCGAATCATCTAGTTTGCCTTACATGCTCCTTTTTTTTTTTAATTTATTTATTTATTATCATTTTTTGGGAAAATGTCAAAAATGTACTGTGGGATTTCACCAAGAAGCAGTTTTTACAGCATTGCTCCAAAAAAAGTGTTTTTTGCCAATTTCCCCAAGGACGATCCCTCTATGCACAACCTGTACAGATTTTTAACGTTAAGAAAACTCTATTGATAGATCTCTATGTGTACAGTTGTGGGGGTACTTTTTTTTCTGCGCCCCACCCGAAAATGTGCCTTCATACGTACTTGTGTATGAACTTAAAATCTTGTACAAGTGTACCCAAGAATAGATTGAAAGTCCCAAACGAAAGGTAATTGTTTTGTTTGGGCTTTTGGGAGGTTTTTTTTTTTTTTTTTTTTTCTAGGGGGGGTTAGTACATCCGAATGATGTACATGAATGTAAATGAAAAGTTTGCCCTATGGGACATTGTATCATAATAAATTATTGAAAGTCCGTAGAAAAACAAAAAAGTCTACAATATAAATTAAAAATTGTGGATAGTTTGCAATGCATTTTCCCTTAATGGTAAAAAAAAATGAAATTTAACATAACCCTGAACAAGATATGCCTTTATTTATGTACAGTGGCTCTTTTTGGAAATCGTAATTGTTAAAAAAAAATTATTTATCCTTAGCACGTGAAAATATGAGAGGGGAGGCATTTGAAACTATTTTTACCGATATATATATTTTGGACAGTTTTTGATACAAAGTCAGAAGACGAGTATAACTTTGTAACTACTTCATAATTCAATTTTTTGTACGAATGACGAAAGTTGTAATCTAATTTTGCATGATTATTTAAGGTCTCGCTGATTAACAAGTTGTCTAGCCAAAATGTTAGATTTTTCTTTTTTTAGAAGAAGAAAAAAAAAAGAAGAGCAGTTTCGCTAGCTGGAATAACCACAATTTGCATCGGTGTTCACTGAACGAAACAATATGGACGTCGCAAAGTTTTACATGTACGGGCTTATTTTTCTGTGAACTCAAAACAACGTGTGGTCTCCCTGTTAAATTTCCAGAATACTTGAACTCGAGCAAAATCAATTCTCGCTCACTTGAACTGTAGCACAAAAACAGGGTTTGGGGGAATTACTTCAAATTTAGTATTGGCAATGCGCACTGAAGGTTTGACAAAACCTGGGTCTCGTCTCTTACAATTTTTGCGAAGTCTGTTATTTTTTCTCTTCCGTTTGTTTGTTTGTTACACTGTGATCCAGGTCACAAGGGTCAATTTGAATAGAGAATAGATCCTGTTGAATATTCATGATCATCAAAATTCATACATTAAAACAATGCCTTGTATATCTTTTGTATTCATAAACAAAATAGACAGGTACAGTTTAGAATCTAGACAATGTTTTATATAAAGTATCGGTAATTTTTTTAAGAGGTACCCAGGCTGCCTTTGAGGTGAAATTCAGTCTGCAGCACTAAAGACACATCTGGTTACTTACCAATTTTTTTTTTCATTCAACAAAACTTTGTACAAAATTGTGTTTTTTTAATTGAAACATGTGCATGCTTATTGTGTTTGTCAGACTCCAAAATATCATGAAACCTCATTTTTAAAGCTGTTTGTATAAAGTCTTGTTTTTTTATTATTATTATTATTTGTTGGGGGGGTTTCCCACGTTGGTACTTAATTTTTTTTTTTTGAAATGCATCAATTCACAGTGGCGCCAATTCGCCTTCACTGAGGAATTATCCGACGTGGTTGTGTGTTTTTTGTCTGTCAATGCAGTAAATTATGCTTTTCTGAATTTTCCTTTCCCTGTTAGCCAAATGAAGGTCAACATAGAGCCGTGTCTCGTTTTCAAATGAAGTGGAAATGGTACGGCGCCTCTTGAAACGGAGATAGTGATTCACTAAGTTCCCTCAGGGAACCCAACCAATAGTTAGCACAAATTATGAGCTTGGGGCATGTTTGATTATATATCTGATTTTTTTTGGGGGGGGGGCTTCAACAGTTTTTGTTTTAACAAAATGATCTTTTTTTGTGTGATGTTTCACACCAAAAGTTATGCAGAAGGTTTTTTATCATTTTTGAAATTGTTGCTCATATTGGTTTTTACTTATTATTTTTTTAATTTGATTTCCACTTTCTCAGCTGTAATTTGGCACATTCAGTCCTAAAACCCTATTCATTGTACTGCCCAATTCAGCAAAGAAAATCCGTCCCCTAATTGTTTTACCTACTTACCCCTGTCAATACCCGCCAAAATGTTGCGTTAAAACTGTTAAATTATTCTGTAAGACCACCATAACTTATTCAGTAGTCAGGGAAGTGTATTCAAAACCGTTAACAATTTTATCAAATTTGTATTTATAAAATCCCCCTGCACATACATGTAACTCCATCTGTGCGTTGTGTTTAACACAAGTTTATGATTATGTAATAGGCTGGTACCTATAATGTAGTGGCTGTAAAGGTAATGGCCTTGAGTCTGGGTACTTGCCCAAGATGGCTACCTTCGGAAGAAATCAAGTATCTTTCTCGTACCTTGGCCTCAGCTCTGGCTTCACTGTTCAAAAGTTGTGTCCTTTCTTTCTCAAAATCACTAAGCATATGAAGCGGAAGCCATGTTTTGGAAAAAGGGTACATGTAGGCCTGTTTTGTTTTACATGTGTACATGTACATATTAATGTATTGATTTTCATAATGCACAATACCCAGAGTAACTGCAAGTGTACTTTGGAAATGATATATAACTCTTTTCTTTTCATAATCAGGCACCCATGATCTCTTTATCGTGCACTTCATTAGAAAACTGCAGTAATTAAATTGAAGTTCACTTTGTAAGCAGAAAACCACCAAATTAATTTAAAAAAAAAAAAATAGCAAGAAGGCAAACGCGTATTCCTTTTAATTCATTATTTTATTGATGAATTGTTATTCAAAAACAAACGGGCACTGCTGTATGAAATAATGTGTTTGAATATTTAAACCTTGGATATTCATTGTTATTAAGCAGAAGTTTTTAAAGGGAAAGTATAGGTACAGACTTGATAAAGAAAATCAACTTTTTGCCAAATTTATGAGCCGTGTAAGATAGTATGATAAAATCGATGCTAGCACAATGAGTTATTTGGTGGTGGTTTTGTGTCGGCCCAGCAGTCCCGGTGTAATCTGATAAAAAGTGCCAATGTCAGTCCTTTCTGGTCCGAAACAGGTTAACTTGAGTAAAATTCATGACATGTTGGTTAACCAGAGGTAGCGATAGGCTGGTGCCTTTTGAGTAAAGTGGGTGGTGCAATCACTGCCTTGACTTCAGGGAACCAAACGCAAAATGGCTGCAGTAGTATTTTATTAAGCCCTGTACAAGTCGTCCAATTTTTTTTTGCATTGGTTAAGTATGCAGTTTTGTCTAAAGTCTTGACATTAATGCTTTTTCAACCACGTCTCTTGTTTTCTTAGTAATCCATGTCAACACTGTGAACACTTTGATGGTAGTTACTCGCATGTATGTTTGGCTTTTTTTCTGTTATTTTCCACGGTTGCAACTTACCTAAATTTAAAAACAAGGCTCTGTCGAGTCGGACTGAGCAATGGTTAAATGAAATGCAAGCAAATGCTGCTGTAAAGAGTGACGAAAGGGCGAAAAGTAAAGAATACAGGGCGAGTCAAAAAATGGTCCCAAATGTCGGGACCATTGTTTTAGTGAAGTTCTGCATGTAGCACTTTCAAAATCTAGGATATGAAAGTCCAATTCATAAGCTTTTTTTTAGTACAAGAATCACTAATGCACTTTTCAAGTTACCAAATTTTCAACACAACTGCCGTTTTAAGGTTCTGTCCACAGATCACAAAAAGGTTGAGTGTTCTTTCAGCAACCCGAAAACAAATCACATAAGGATGTGTGTGAATTGTTTTCGGTTTGCTGAAAGAACGCACACCTTTTTAGTGATCCATGGACAGAACTTCAAAACGGTGGTTGTGTTTAAAAATCTGTAGCTTCAAAAGTACATGAGTGATGTGAATGATTCTTGTACTAAAAGAAAGCTTATGAATTGGGCTTTCATTTCCTAGATTTTGAAAGTGCTACACGCAGAACTTCACTAAAACAATGGTCCCGACATTTGGGTTTCTTTTTTTGTGACTCGCCCTGTATGGAGTTTTATTTTATAGATTGTAAGTTATGAACAAGTGTACTTCAGTTATAAGCGTAAATGGTTACAAGAAAACAAAATTAGTCAAACAGAATTCTGGCTGGAAGGAATCTGTAGAGACATTTTAAGTGACTTTATTTTGGGCACGTCTATACATTATTTGCCCCGTCATTTTGGTGGTTTCCATTCTTACACCCCTTATATAGGTTTTCCTGGCCAATTTCATCAAAAAACTTGTTCAATTTAACACGTTTAATTTTTAACAAATTCGTTTTGAAACGAATGCTCCCTTATATGAGCATTAGAGCATCAAAAAGAGTCGTTTGATTTCATTATTTGAGAAGTCTATCGTAAGTATTCAAATAGTCGTTTCATTCATTCAAATTCGTGGAAGGGCCTAGAATGAGGGTGATCAAGAATTTGATTTAAAATAACCACAAAAAAATCGTGCCTTGATTTCATGACTCGAGAGACGGGCATAGACACAAATAACAGAATAATGATACAAAGGGATTATTCAAATCAAGGCAACGATTATGAAACAAGAATATCATTCAGAACAACTTGCAGTGAAAGAAAGATGGCAATACCTACTCCAACAATCCATATATCTCAATTGAACACTCAAGAGTTTGAAAAAGATTGACTCTAAACGAAAAAGGAAAAAACACACGGATAAAAGATCCTGCACGCTTCGATGACTTAATTTGATTGCACCAATGGAAAAAAGAAAGCAGAAATTAAACTTAAGAATGGTGAAAATGTAGTTTTGAATGCCGATAAACGAAATCGAATGATTTGAATCGAACCTGAATGGCAAAACCAGAATCATGTGTACAGGAAAACGAAATTGGATGCGAAAATATAGGAAAAACCCAGTATGAAAACAAAATCGAAAAATCTGCACAAATCTGTATGCGTGTTGATGAAGTTTAACGTTTTTTGGGTGATTTTTTTTTTAATTGGCCGGGAAAACCTATAGTATCGGTTTTACTTTGATGAGAATCGAAGCCATATGTGTTTTTTGTTTTCTTTTTATATGTCAATGTTGAGAAACGACACTTGTACAATTGATGTGAATATGTACTACTTTCAAAGCAGCAAGGGGGAAAAAGACAAAGTTTGTACCGAAGAATGAATAAATTTTTACAATTATGCCTTGAGAATAAAAAGAAATGCTTATTGCACATTTTAATTCATAATTTCCTGGACTGGGTGTAACAACCGTGGGTATGTATAATAGCACTGCCTAAATAATGAAACAAAAATTAATGTTTATCTTAACTTAAATTTAACATCGCCAAAAAAAAGTCCACACTCGTTGGAGGGGCAATATTTTTTAATCTGATCGTCTTATGATGACGTCATTTATAGAGACCTTTGGGAATTTTGTTACATTTTGATACCCTGTTTGCTACCAAAAACTGTAAATCGTCCAAGATTGACAACGGTTTTAATATGAAAAATGATGCAGCTTGAAAAGTTGCAAATTTAAAGATTACACGAGGAGAAATTGCTATAAAGCGTAACCACACATGCCCGTAATTGGCCCCTATCGACTGCACAGTGCCCGAACAAAGCGCGGGTAATTCAATTCGCACGCTGCCATGCATGCAAGCACTGTGCGATCGGTATTCCCTGCCGTTCACGTTGTGACAAATGTCAAGGAGCAATTTCCTCTCGCGTACTCTTTAAATTTGCAACTTTTCAAACTGCATCATTTTTCATAAACAATTGTCAATCTTGGACGATTTACAGTCTTTGGTAGCAAACGGGGCATCAAAATTTAGCTAACAAATTCCCCAAATGTGTATATAAATGATGTCATCATAAGACTCAAAATTATGACCCCTCCAATGAGTATGGACTTTCTTTATTTTTGCGGTGTTAGGAATATTTACAATATACACAGCAGATTGCCAATGTTAATTTGAACATTTTAAGGTAAGAAAACTATTATCTTGGTTATTAACTTCATTTTTGTCAAACTGTCTTTCAACTTATGCAAGTTTAAATTGAAATTTTACCTTCTTTTGCCAAAAATCGCCAAGAGGTTAATTTCAAACTGAAATGTAATTTTTTTTTTTTTTACTCCTTTTAAAACATTTAATGTCTGTGTTTTGAGCACCGTCGCAAGACACTTGTGGGTAAAACTCTTTTGAGGGAAAAAATATTTTTGGTTCTTTAACTTGTGAATAACAACTTATTAAGCTGAGTTTCCCTCCCCCCCCCATCAGCAAAAAAAATTGGGGGGGGGGGAACAAATGGTACCTTACATCCGTTACTTGTAAACCTCTTCTGCTAGTAACAATTTAATTTGGGTGACCATTGGAAAGCGAATATAGCTAGGAATAAGCAATCCCATAGAAAATAGCCCCTGGAGTGAACTCAGATACAATTATTGCACTTGATAACTGATGGGGCATTCTGCCTGTGACCCCTGGATGACCCATGACCCCTGGATGACCCATGACCCTGGATGACCCATCTTTGGGTTCAGACATCTTGAGAGGCTGTGCTTGTCATCTGTCGGGGCTTGATGCGCACCGATAACGGGAAACTGGATTTCACTGCAAAGAAGAAATAACAATCATCAATTTCCCTCTGATATGACCCTTTTTAACTTTTTTTTACTCTCATTTAGGTAATTCTGCTGAAGCTGACCGAATCCGACAGCAAGTACAGAGCCTGCAGAATACAACACAAGCCAGGCGCAAACTATCGAAACTATCTCGCACTTTAAAAAGTCTCACAAAACTTGTCAAAGCACTATGCACAAATTAGTGGTCGGAGAAAGTGGAGATTTCAAAATCCAGTTTTAATTCTTTTTGTTTAAAACGGAATAAAATGCGATTTCACTGAAGTTCCCAATCAGCTCACAGTCATGCCAACATAAAGTGACGAGTGAGGTGCCACATGCAATGCCCTCCCAATGACGGGGTATAGTTTGCAGGATTCAATGACCACTCGGCCTGTACAAAAACACTCCAGAGCTGTAATGATGAAAACCTGGATGGGAACACTTTGATAAGTCGAATGGGCAGGATACTCGTATCCCAAGAAGACCACTAGCAAGTGACTGCAGTTACAATCAGAGACCATGTAGCAAATTTGGGGATGTTTCCGTTTCTCTATAGCCTGTGCCAAAAAAGCTGGAAGGCTTCATTTTTGTTAAGGTTGGTTTTGAATATCTGTTTTCCAACATCAAAACCGAATACCAAACCCAACCAAATTTTTAAAAATCTGGACTTTATCCCACCACTACGCACAATTCACATGCACAAATCATTGCACAAACACAATTTGGTCCTTCCTCGTCCCTTGTGCATAGGCTATGCAGCGCCCTCTATAGTTTCTAATTGGAGCAGTGTTTCCGAAACATCGGCTTTTGTCTCCAGCTTTGGCATCATTTCAAACTCCAGATTCCGATACACGCCTTTGGCTAAGAACTCTGTAAGCTTTGGCTCATATTTAGTGCATTTCATGTTTCTAAAACCAAACGTGTATCAAATGCACTTTTATTGCACAGGAGTCCCCATTTCAGGGGCCGACAAAATCCCTCTAAGCCGAAACGGGAGTCAAAAGAGGGGCTTCGCAACATGTTCTTACCAATAGGTAGGGTGAGCCTGGAGGTCAAAGCCACGATGGGTTCCATCAAGACTTTCCTATTGGCTACTGTCACCTCGTACAGTGGAACTGGAGCCACAAGAAAAAAACATTCAATCGCTGTTTAAAGGGAATGTACATCATTGGCTTTAATTGTAATTTTCAGAAATGAACTATTTGGGGGGTTAGTATAATAGATCGAATGTTGTTACACTGACATGTTTGAAGTTTTGTGATGAAAATTCTGGAAAAACCAAGCAAAACAAAAAGATTCAAGTAGTCTGGTTCCCTGACTCCACTAAAGATGAAATGGATAAAAAAATTCCGGGAAATTGTACGGTAAGGGAACCAGTCTAGCTGGCATGCAACCCGTTCATGAACATGGAACCAATAGCTAGCAAAACAAAATTTAGACTAAAAAAAGAAATGGTAAATTTGGAGCAGTAATTGAAAAATAGTTCGGTTTTTCCAACGGTGGTCGGCCGACCAGCGTTGGAAATGTATACAAATATACCATTTTCTTGAAAATGGCTTCACACCAGGTGCCATAATTTTACAGGATGCTTAAGCATGTCATTTACCAACATCCTAGTAAGGTATTTCGTAACAACTTGGTAGTTTTATTTTTCGATGTTTGCAAATGTTGTATTTTCCCTTTAAAGCCAGTTCAAATGCCGGTTCATGCAATTTGCGAGAGTTGAAATGTTCAAATAAACCACAAAGGCAGAGATGAAATTTTTAAATCTGAAATCAGATTTTTAAAACTTTTTCAATGAAATTTCAGATTTTTTTAATGATCCCACAAAAAAAACATTCCAATGAAAATGGCACGTAAAAATGTACACAAGTGTAAAACACCTAGACCAACGCTGATCAGATCCTTTTCCAGCTGGAGAAAAGGTTAAATACTGACTATGACATTGATGCGCTGTGCTGCACTGTACTGCGCAATGCTGTGGCAGCTCAGACCCAAGGTCCAATTTCAGATTTTTTTTGGCTAAGGCCAGTTTCATCTCTGCACAAAGGGGAACGGACTAAGGTGAAATGTTTTAAACCTTTTGCGAATTTTCAACTAGCTATTGCACCTCAAATTCATGCTCACTTTGGTGTCCATTATATATGAACCACTCTAACATCTAACAAAATAAATCTGCACTCTTAAATAATGCCCCGTCTCAATTCGTATCCGAGACGAGTTCCGTCCAGTTTTGTCTGGACAGGTTGCGGGTAGAATCATTCACCGTGTCCAGAAGAAGCTCTGCATTTGTCCCAGACATGTTCCGGGGAAATTTTCATCAGCAAATGCTTGACTCGCCAATCCAATACTGACAACTTCATTGCGGGAAGATTGCGAGGAAATTGTTCAGAATCCTAGCTGCAGCTAATATACCCGATACAATGTCCGGAACTCGTCCCCGATATGACTTGTACAAAAGAATTACACCCAACTGATAACCCTATTAAACATCTAACTTGGGGAGTACTTTCCTCGCCTTCCATCGCTGTGACCCAGGTTTGATCCCGCCTGGGCCAATACCTGGATTGGGTTTTCAGTCCCTGCCTGATTCTGTGGGTTTTCCCCAGAATATTCTTCTGGGCTTTTCCTCCCACCTCTAAAACTGTTATTTCTTCTCACTGTCTTCTCTCTACACGTTTCTTCAGGCTTGCGAGCTACAGTGGCTTGGGTGCTTTTGAGGAATCCTTGGTTTCATTAATATCAGAAATAATCTATAATAATAACAAATATTACCTTTTTCCTTTTGGGCCCATGCACACACCATGTCATATTCCACCTGTCTCTCCTTGTACAAATCCGCCTTGTTGCCAACCACAATAAGAGAAACCTGAATGCATCGAGGACAAAATGAATGAAATGATCTATGCTAAATAATGTGCGCAAATGGCTTAATCAGGCGAGTGTGGCCTAGTGGTTAGGGTTCGTGACTCGTGATCAGAGGGTCAGGGGTTCGAATCCAGCTGCTGGCCGTATGTTGTGTCCTTGGGCAAGCCACTTGCCTCTCTCCACCTAGAAGTATAAATGGGTACCGGCATTAGCTGGGGAGTAACCTGCGATGGACTAGCATCCCATCCAGGGGGAATAGAAATATTCTCAGTCGTTTCACGCTACTGAAACTGGAGATAAATGCTGGCCTGATGGGCCACATTGGCTCGTGACAGACTTTACTCTCTTTTTTTAACGGCCTCGAATCGCTGATTATTTCATGTTTTGGATTGTTTACTTAACTAATCATATTTCAAAGGTCTAATTGAACGGAAAGCGTTTATTGACTCATTTCAGCTGCCATTTCAGTTCACATGCAAGTTTACCATCAGGCGGAAGTGAAAAAAAATTGATGTTTGCCCAAATATACCTCAGTGTGCAATTTGTGTTTACACTGTAGGGAAAAGATTTCAGATCGTTTCAATGGGCTTATTGGTACTTTTGAAAACCACTTGAATTTCTACGACATCAAGTAGTTTCGGAATTGTTTGAGGATACTAAACTTTGCAAGTACTGTTCAATTCAATTTAATTCTAGGTTTTGTTGTGTCAAATTCAATGGGCTTTTGTTATTTTAGCAAGAAAATCTTCCCGTTAACATAATTACCTTGTATTTTGGGGGACAGGTAGAGTAGGGTGATACTCGTCCAGACAATAGTTATTTCAATTTTTATACGTTTCCGATAACAAATCTGAAGTTTCTATAAAGCACCTGTAGTGATATGGCTATCTTGAAAGAGAAATATTGCAGATTTTTCTTTTCAAAGAAAACAATGGGAAACCAACTATTGGGGAACCACCAACAAAGGGCTGGATAGATGAGTTGGTAGCGCACCTTAGCAGCAATCTGGAGGTCGCAGGTTCAAGCCCTGCTCCAGTTAATTTTTTTGGTTCAACTTTTAAATAAAGTAGACTTATTTTCTAGGCATGTATGACGAGTGGGACTAGTCGCTAATCCTAAAAAGCATTGGTAGTCACAACTATTGATTCCTAAGTAGTCCACTAGTCGTTATGTCGTGACTAGTCGTTATGCCGTAACTACTCGTTATGTCGCGACTACTCGTTATTCCGAGACTAGTTGCAAATTGACTCCAGTCAATTTTTTTGTTCAACTTTTAAGTAAAAAAGACCTATTTTCTAGGCCTGTACGACAAGTGCAACTAGTCGCTAATGCTAAAAAGCATTGGTAGTCACCACTATCAATTCCTAAATAGTCCAGTAGGTCTATTATGTCGCGACAAGGCGTTATGTCACGAGTCGTTATGCCGCGACGTGTCGTTATGCCGCAACTAGTCGTTATGCCGCGACTAGTCATAATGCTGCGATTAGTAATTATGCTGCAATTTGTCGTTATGCCGCGACTACTCGTTATTCCGAGACTAGTCTTTATGCAGCAACTAGTCGTTATGCTGTGATTAGTCATTATGCCTCGATTAGTCGTTATGCCGCGACTAGTCTTTATTCCACCACTAGTCGTTATGCCGCAACTAGTCGTTATGCCGCGACTAATCGTTACGCTGTAATAAGTCGTCATGCCGCCACTAGTCGTTATGCCGCCACTAGTCGTTATGCCGCGACTGGTCGTTATGCCACGACTAGATGTTATGCCGCCACTAGTTGTCATGCCGCGACTAGTCGTTATGCCGCAACTAGTCGTTATGCCGCGACTAATCGTTACGCTGTAATAAGTCGTTATGCCGCCACTAGTCGTTATGCCGCCACTAGTCGTTATGCCGCGACTGGTCGTTATGCCACGACTAGATGTTATGCCGCCACTAGTCGTCATGCCGCGACTAGTCGTTATGCCGCAACTAGTCGTTATGCCGCGACTAATCGTTACGCTGTAATAAGTCGTTATGCCGCGACTAGTCGTCATGCCGCCACTAGTCGTTATGCCGCCACTAGTCGTCATGCCGCGACTAGTCGTCATGCCGCCACTAGTCGTTATGCCGCCACTAGTCGTCATGCCGCGACTAGTCGTCATGCCGCCACTAGTCGTTATGCTGCGACTAGTCGTCATGCCGCCACTAGTCGTCATGCCGCGACTAGTCGTCATGCCGCCACTAGTCGTTATGCCGCCACTAGTCGTCATGCCGCGACTAGTCGTCATGCCGCGACTAGTCGTCATGCCGCCACTAGTCGTTATGCTGCGACTAGTCGTCATGCCGCGACTAGTCGTCATGCCGCCACTAGTCGTTATGCCGCCACTAGTCGTCATGCCCCGACTAGTCGTTATGCTGCGACTAGTCGTCATGCCGCCACTAGTCGTCATGCCGCGACTAGTCGTCATGCCGCGACTAGTCGTCATGCCGCGACTAGTCGTTATGCCGCGACTAGTCGTCATGCCGCGACTAGTCGTTATACCGCTTCACTGTAAAGTCCAAAGCAACTACATGTCCAAAGTTCATGAATAGTACTTGTGTAATGCAGCATGCGCCGACAGTCACACAGTGTGACTGCACCAACACACTGCATGGCCAACTCATACAGAAGCAGTCTTTAAATTTCTAAAGATAATAATGACACATCCAAGAGAAATTGAGAAATTTGTACCCACGTACATTTTCAATGGACCGCTCTTGCTTGACGTCAGGCCCATTTATGCGCATGCGTATTCTTGTATAATTGAATTTATTAGTAAAAAGGTCCATTGACCAGAGGTATTACCAGATGAATATGTGTTGCTAGTTGCTACTAGTTGACTACGCGCGACTTTTTGTTGCAACTAGTCGCAACTTTTTATCACAACTAGTCGTGACTATTCAAATTCATTAGTTACCCACGCCTATTATTTTCCCTTCATTTATTTCAGAAATAGGCGGTCACAAATCGTTAACCCTCAATAAGCAAGTGCTACTTCATTGGGCATGTCAACATGACACGCCCCTTCCCATCTCGTCTCTTACATCTCTCTTGTCCTTCTCCTTGCTGATCTTGTCAACCTCTTTCTTGAGCAGCTGCACCTGTCGGAAGGACTCTGGACTCGTGATGCTGTACATCAGAATGAAGCCCTGCCATTAAGAAAAAAAAAATTCAAGATAAAATGGAGTGAAACTAGACCATGCTGAGTAAACTAACAAGAAATTTTATTTCAGTACAGCAGCCGATTTCGTGAAACAGCTCTTAACTTACGCTGCTGACCACAGAATTCTTACAATCACCATTCTGTGCTGACAGCGCTAGCAGAAAAATCCTGCACTTGCCCAGTTACAGGATATACGCACGCCCGTAAGCCACAATTCCTGGCTAACTAGTGAAATATACCAGTGATGTAGTGCCTTGATGCTGGGCCTTGGCCTTAAGGCTGCCTTAAGGCTGGATTTTAGGGCCTTGGCCTTGGCCCCGAGGCTTGAGGGCAAAAGCCTTGGCCTTGGCCGGCCTTGCAATTTTGAGTCAAGGCTCTTCAAGGCCCATAGATTTTTGCATTTTCCAGATACTGTTCGAAAATTTTGCTGTTACCATTTTTCGACCCATACCATGGAGGAGGGAAGCACCTATATAGATGTGTGTTTTGGCACACTTTCCACTTTGTAGCATCACATTTGTTTACCATTGTAGTGCTGCTGCAAAATGCATTGTTTCACTGGGGCTATAATGCTGATATTTCTGACCATGTTGGGCCAGCAACAAAAAATCCCAAATTAGTTTCTTGATCCCCTTTTTGTACACTTGGGAGAATTGTGTCAATATTTTGTTTTTTTAATAGTAAAACCATTGAAGACCTGAACTTATATACTTCAATAGATACAGTGCAGTCAATGTTGTTCTTCGTAACGAGCGATTCGATGATGATAGTATGGATCCAGGGGGCCAAAAGGGCCCCCACCCCCCAAAAAAAGAACCAGGTTTTTTTTTTTATGTGACGCGTAAATAAAGGCAGGTAGAGTACACCACACCATCTTCAAAAAAAAAAAAAAATAAAAAAGAATTGCCTCAAATCGCACCACAGAGCATCTCAGAGCAATTTTTCGCCAAATTTTCGGGGCTTAAGAAGCCCCGCTTTTTTTAACCACTTTTTTTTTTGGGATTTTTTTGATTTGCCCCCTTTGCCCCCCTTCCTCGCAAATGCCTTGCGTGATGATGTGTCACTCATGTGACTATTAGTTCTATATTGGTGGTCATTTCATAAAACAAACACTGAAATATACCCTTATTGTAAGCACAGAATGTTCAACTACAGTAAAGCAGGGATGTTTCGCTAACGGTAGGCAGAGCCATGAATTTGGGCCCAGACGACCTATTCGACCCAGACGGCCTATATGTCACTTACATCCGCAATGGCAAAGTAGTGCTTGGGAAGTTCTTGGTTGCTCCTGGGATCCTAGAAACAAAATATAAGAATCAAAACCTTTCAGATTCAAAAGTCACCTTAGTAAACATCTTTTGTCACGGCATTTGGCAGTAGTGTCTGATGATCAATGGTCAGCCACTAAGGGGCCACTCAGAATTTTCAATGTTTTAAAATTTCGACTATTTTTCCAAATTGTGGGTGGGTGGGTCAAGCTAAATAATTGAAAATCGAAATTCTCTTTTCATGGAAAAAATGAGCAAAACAAAAAACAAAAAAAAGAGATCTTGACTTGCCTGAACTATGCACCAGCACTTCAATATTCCAACTTCGTCAACTGTTGTACGTCATGTACGTGTATATAGACCCACTGTGGCATGAGGAGGAAACAGCAAAAGCTGATAATGAAGAACCCATGTTCCTCGTACGAACTGTTTGTTTGTGCGTCATGTTTGTTGTCGAAAAGTTGCAAAGAGACAGCTTTTGCCTCCGCCCAGCACTCAGCAGCAATGGATTTTTTTTTCCGAAAGGACACGCAACCCGCACAGGCCCGCCAGTGAGATGTAATGATGTACATATATGCAAGTGCATGTACATGTACATGTTTTGTTTTTTGATTGTAACAAATCAGTTTCGTAACAAATCAGTTTTTTAATAATCGAAATTAGGGGTGGGTGGGTGGGTCAAAATAATTTGGAAAAAAAGTCGAAATTTTAAAACATTGAAAATTCTGAATGGCCCCTAACATACCCAGCAGCCGCGCAACGCACTCACACACTCTTGTTTTACTACACTCCCGAGGACAATGCTTTGTGTTTTCCTTTGTCCCTGTAATGTAACACACTCCCTGTAGACTAAACACACAAACCTACCACAGAGGACTGTTTTGATCAAAAGACCCAACTCCCGAGGACTGAAAGGATCTGTTGTTCTCCCTTTGTGTGTCGGTCCTCGGGGGGTTATGTACATTATGATCTAATTAAACTCACCAGTCCTTTGGTGTCGTAGAACCGCACCTTTTCTCTGATGCCCCGGTTGGACTCCACGGAAGCTACGTAGATGTCTTCTATCGTAGGGATGGAGTTTGGCTAATTATATAGAGAAAGAACATTTTAAAATAATCGTATCATAAACTGTGATCACATTATTAAAAACAGGGCTCCTTGGTCCAATGGTTTAATACGGTGTGCGACTTGTGTGCTATGATACATGGTCGGCCTACATACATGGTATTGCGTGTGGCCGTGTGCAACACAGACAAAAACAGACGTTGGGGAGTAAAACTCTGAGTTTTCAAAAAGTTGTGAGTCTGAGGTCCTAAAAACCATTGTTCCCAAAATTTTAAAGAGTTACATGTGTGGATCAACCAGGGCAGCTTTTTGTCCTAACTCGGATAATGCTGGGTCATCGGAGTTCTAGTAGGCCTATACCCTGTATACTCGACATCCAACATCAACTCCATCAATTTTGAAGAGGTGTTGCTTGTTTTATGGCCCTGCATTCTGTAGTTAATCATTTAATGAGTCGACTTTTGAGTTTGAGAAAGAATGTTGCAACCTGACGTCACTTCAGGCATCAGTTTGCACTAGCAAGTAGCAGTTGTTTACTGAAGACAATTTTCCTATTTCCTAACAAAATTGGAAATGTTTCTCAGTCCCAGATTCATGTTTTATCATCATTTTTGCAATGACAGACCTTCATTGAGATGATATATGAAGGAAAAAAACAGCATCAGGTACTTTCAGTAGTAACCTCCCCTCTCCTGAGGCCTCTAGCCACGCCCACATTGATCCGATCACGCAAACGTAAAAACGCAACACGAGCCGTACTTACGTTACCAATAACATGGTTTCCAAAAATCGCCTGCTCCAGCATTGCTGTCTTTCCTACGCAGGAAGTCCCACAAACGACAACTTTGCAAATTCTCCCCATTTTGACACTCGCGATTGTCAACAAATGATTAACCGCCCGGCGATCAAAACAGCGGACACCATATTAATGGTTAATATTTCTGTCGCGAGAGGGCGCCGTTGTAGACAAATTTGTACATTATCTGTGAGGCATTTGCAGCGCAAGTCACCCAGTTCTGCTGAGTCTCTTGTCCATTACCATCATTGCTCAAAATGTTTTGTCGGATAGGGAACTAACCCGACGATTTTTTATTAGCTCAATGGCTACTATACATTTTGCAAAAACAAGGAAAACATAGTGCACATTAACATTTCTTGGGGGGGGGGGCGGTTCTCATAACTTCGTTGCCTTCGCACATAAAATGTGCCCACGGACGTACATGTTTTAATTCACCCTTTAGTCATTTTGCTAGTGATCTCGTTTTCCGAATGATACAAATTCAGGCGGAATAATTTTAAAGGGTATTCAAATATGCGTGTAATTACCAATGTTCTCACGTTCTTTTAAGTAATGCTGCTAAATGGCATTCATCAGCTGTAACTTGTGTCAATACTTTTGAGTTCCTTTTGCGGTGCGGTGAGTTTATACCGCCCCTGAAAAAAATACCTCCTCCGCTGTTCGCACGAACGTATCACGGGTTTCAGTACGGTAGGTGAAACAAAATGCCTATCGCAATGAACACTGCATAATAATCTCAACATTTCTGTAACTGGTTATTTCTGAGACGAGTTACAGGAGACGGAAAATCCAGTTAAAGACATGATATTCACAAACATTGAAGAAGCAGGCTTTAATTAATGAACCGATCTGTGAATAAAAAAAAAACATGAGGAAGTTGCGAGCATGTATATTGGCGGATTAACGATTTACACTCCCCCCCCCCATCTCCCAGGAGAATTGGTTCCGTGGATAACGGGTAATCGAAGACTACCCCCCCCCCCAACACACACACTTCACACACACTTTTCCTATTTGCAAAAGGCCTGCTTCGGTGAAAATAGATCCCGACAGGGGCGCACGCCCCCCCCCCCCCCCAATGTCTCCACCAGTCGCCCGCCCTTCTCTAGCTGTGTTAGTCCTATAAGTGAGCATGGTTATTGGGTTTAAAAGAGATTGGGCATGCTGGGGCCCTCCCCCACTGTAGCATCCACCCCACCCTGGCCCCGCCCCTCTGGTGAGAACCCTGGCGACCGCTTCCCCTTCTGCCGACCGTGACGCCTTCACCTTCTTGAGTCCCCTTGCATGGGCCCCACACGGGGTCCTTGATGCCAAGTTATTCATGCATGATCACACAAGCTTACCCCATACAAGGATTTCGATCAAGTCGAAAATCGATGTCTCAAGTCTGGGACCCAACCAAGCTGCGTGACCGTTTTAGCCGATTCTCGGCTAACTTTGACAGAATTTTTGTTTAAAAAACGAGTTTGACAGAAAATTTGACAGAATGGATTTTTTTTTGGCAGATTTATGGCAGATTTCTGCAAAAATGTTTATTTGACAGAAAAACAGCAAATTTGAACAAAAAAGTGTACATTTGTTTAAAAAAAGCTGCAATCCTTTCAAACAAACCCTTGCATAATGGGACAGGTTGGCTGGTCTAGGTGTTGAGGTTCACTGGGAACCGGACTTCGTCGTGGCCGGATCCGCATTTTGCCTGAAATTTACCAATTATTTCACATCTTTATGTGACTAGACTAGATTGTATATAATGTAATTTGAATCTTAATTAAGGCAATACTACCAATCTGCATGTGATTTTAAGTGTTATAGTGTATTTCGAGAAATTCTGGGGAATTTGGCAGATTTTTAATAAATCTGACAAATTTTTGATGTGCATTTAGCAGAATTTGGCTCTGACCTTAAGGTCACCCTGCAACCAAGAAACACAATGTCTCTGTGTGTCGGCGGGGCATGTTCAGCATGCATGATGGAACATAATCGATCCAGTCTCATTCAGCCATAGTCTCATGTAAATTTGTAACGATTTATACTTGTTTGTTATTTATATAAATGAGCAGCCTTTAAACTGGTATCTTCCGTCTGAAATGAGAGGTCATTGCCCCGATGTCAGTTTACAGAGTTAAAAGGTATAGTCTCCCGGGGAGTGTGGACCTTAGAGGTGGTAGGGCGAGTGGGTGCGAGCGTCACCCCCCTCCCCGGCCCCCCGGCGACGAATACATCCCTAGCACTCGCCACCACTCGCAGCGCAGGTCCACACCGTACCAGCGGCGTAGCCAGGGTTCTCATCCTAAAGGGGGAGGGCGAGGGGGGAGGGCTCAGTAGACGTTACGATGGAAGGGCACCTTATTTCGTCCGTTCATGCTCAAAGATATAGACAGGGTTTTTTTCTCCGGACACAGGCCTCCGTAAAATCAAATGTAGGGGATGTGATGCAGTGGCGCACCGGGGGGGGGGGGTGCTTTTCGAGAAGTATAATATTGGACGGGTAAGTGGTGCCACCAAGGTCAAAATAGTCCCCCCCAAAAAAAAAATCTTTAAATGTGAAGAAAAAAAATTGAGAGGCCCCCCCCCCAATAAAAATTCCTGGGTGCGCCACTGATGATGTGCTGGACACCATCTTTCCATGGGGTGCTGTTCAAAACTGGTTCAACTCATTTATTATGGATCGAATCCAGAAATTAACTTTATGAAAGATTAATGAACGGCAGATTTTATCCAATCCAAGAGTTAACTCTTAACATCAATTAGTTCAAAAGATAAAGAGACCGCTAACGAACAAACTGTTCGCGTATTCGTTAAGCAAAAAGGGACACATTACAATCTTGTGACGCAAACTAAGCGGGTTTGCGAACTGACCAATTACGTTGTAGTTTTTACATTTGGGATTCACAATTTCTTGCTCTTCCATATTTTAATGTATACTAATAATAACAAAATGGGGCCATATTATCGAGAATTCAGTGCAGAATTTTCTTGACCCGAATGCGCAACTTATTGGGATTAAAGGGAATATACAACATTTGCAAACATCGAAAAATAAAACTAACAAGTTTTTACGAAATACCTTACTAGGATGTTGGTAAATGACAGTCTCAAGCATCTTGTAAAATTATGGCACCTGATGTGAAGTCATTTTCAAGAAAATTGTATTTTTGTATACATTTCCAACGGTGGTCGGCCGACCAGCGTTGGAAAAACCTAACTATTTTTCAACTACTGCTCCAAATTTACCATTTTTCAGTCCAAATGTTGTTTGCTATTGGTTACATGTTCATGAACGGGTGCAGGACAGCTAGACTGGTTCCCTTGCCTTACAATTTTCCATCATCTATAAATTGATCCATTTTATCTTTTGTGGAGTCAAGGAACCAGACTACATGAACATTTTTGTTTTTCTTGGTTTTCCAACCTTTTCTAACACAAAACTTAAAAAATGTCAGTGTAACAATATTTGATCAATTATACTAACCCCTCAAATAGTTCATTTCTGAAAATTACAGCAAAAGCCAATGATGTACATTCCCTTTAAACATTAAACATTAGACAGCATGCATTGTACTGTGCGGCAGTGTTAATAATACAGCTATTGTGAGATCAATATTTTGATCTCCTTTAAGCCTTTCATGCCCGACATGGACACTTGGTCAGGTTTGATTGGTGGAGGGAAACGCAATTCGTCCTTATTATTATTATGCAAAATAGTTCTACCCATTTATGGGCATGTTTTGCAGCAGCATGATCACGTGATAACGCTTCACCCTACCCTATATTAAGCCCTGGGCTCCCCGGTGCCTGCGTCTTGTAAGCCTGAAGCCAGTATAGGAGCATACACCTAAACACCACCCACGAATTCCTGTGAACTTCATCCGGTAAGTTTGTCGCTTGGCTAGACGGGGTGTACCCAATGTTCCCCAACACTAGCCCCATAAATGTGGCCAATTTACCGGACTACCTCCGTAAATAAAGGCCACACTTCCACCATGTACAAAAAAAACATGTCGAACTTTGTCAAATTTTGATTTTCACATTTAGGCTTAGTTTGTAGTTTATTTTTGCTCTAGAAGCATACTCACCCTCTTTATAGGCTAATCAGAAAGTGCTGCCTTTTTCAGATACGTTTGCGTATCAAAATGTCAACATGAAATTTCACGAAAATAAGACATCTGAAAAGGCAGCACTTGGTTGAATGATTAGCTTTTGTGCAATTTGTTTTCATTCGTAAAAACAAAATTGCTCAAAATCTTTAGTATACAAGGTACCTATCAGGGTGTACAAAGTACCAAACCTGTTGGAGTTTCGGCTCAGTGGATATGCTAAGCATATTGAAAAAGCACAGAAAATGTAAATGTAGGTCTGTATGTTTAGTCTTGAAAGTGGATTCTGTAGCGGCTATATTCAAAAGTTGCTGTCTTAGTATATGAACTGCATGGCATTCTCCTGTATAAAATCATCCCGAAATCAGCGCTCAATCATGCAGGAGTCATCATGTCGAGGACCCAGCGGATGGGTAATTCGAAAATCAGAAGACAACTTCCATAGTCCATACTATTCCAGGCGGGAATGATTTCACTTACAATGTACTGCATGGTATGTTGTTTTAGTATATGCCCACCCTATGGTACTTTGAGCACGGTTTATCATTCGCGCTAAATAGAGTCGTTTTGGGGTAATTTTATTGTACAGTTGTTCAATTAACTTAACATGTTTCTGGGATCAATCCAATCTCTGCATTTCCCAGAACATTTGTGTAAGCCCTATCTGATTAGTAATTCATAGTTACATTATAATCCAACGAATTAACATGCGTGGGATATGGAGCGAACAGCAGCAACACATCTTTCATAGAGGCTATAGCATTGGGAATGGTTCAACTCATATGGACCAAAACTACAGTAAGAAATTTAACAAGGGGCGTAAAATACTGCTGTCCTATAGGCCTAGTCAACATGTTTCTGGGATATGAATCCAACCCCTCCGTATTTAGCCAGAACTTTTGTGTTTTCTGCGTATAGGCCTATAGTAATTCGTTGCGAAATTTACACACAAAAGCCACTGGATTCAATGAAGTTGCAATATAAAGCGGATCAATTTGTAACGACATTGATTTCCATGAGCAAGGGTATATGTTCAAGCATGAGTGCGGGCATTGTGTGTGCAGGATATTTCTTTTACGAACGAGTACGAAAAATTGGCAGCCTACAATCCTGGCCAAATCTCGCTGGGCCCCCAACCCCCCAAAACCCTCTCTCATTCCGCGGTGTGTGCTCCATCAGCTGGAGAGAACAACATTGACCGGGGGAGCGGGGGAGTGGGTGACCGTGAAAGGCTAAGGTTATTTCCAAGTGTCCCAACCATTTTGGCCGGGATCATAGATCAAAGATACCTTTAACAACATTTGTGCTGTTTCGCATAATGAGCTATACCGGTGGAAGGTCAAGTACGATCGGCCCACATGGATCTAGAAATAGCGTGACTAGCGTCCGTCTCTCACACACTTTTAGCTTTTAAAGGGAATGTACGTACATCATTGGCTTTTGCTGTAATTTTCAGAAATGAACAATTTGAGGGGTTAGTATAATAGATCAAATATTGTTACACTGACATGTTTGAAGTTTTGTGTTCGAAAATGCTGGAAAAACTAAGAAAAACAAAAATGTTCAAGTAGTCTGGTTCCTTGACTCCAATAAAGATAAAATGGATCAATTTATAAATGCCGGAAAATTGTAAGGTAACGGAACCAGTCTGGCTGGCCTGCACCCGTTCATGAAAATGTAACCAATAGCAAACAAAATTTGGACTGAAAAAAATGTAAAGTTGGAGCAGTAGTTGAAAAATAGTTAGGTTTTCCAACGGTTGTCGGCCGACCACCGTTGGAAATGTATACAAAAATACAATTTTCTTGAAAACGACTTCACACCAGGTGCCATAATTTTACAGGATGCTTTAGACTGTCATTTACCAACATCCTAGTAAGGTATTTCGTAAAAACTTGGTAGTTTTATTTTTCGATGTTTGCAAATGTTGTATATTCCCTTTAAGTTTATGGGTTGATCTTTGACACGTCACGTCGCGACGCGTCGGTTGCCGGAAGCCTACGGAGTACCGCTGTGAAATCAGGCATCCGAGTCAATCATAATAGATCGATGATTCTCACCAAGGTCATCAATTTGCACATGAATGTGTCCTTTCATACTTGCAGTGGCGTGATCAGCTAGGTTGGATAGCGCTGAACCATAGGCGTAGCCAGCGGGGAGAGGGGGGGAATATTTACCCCCCTCCCCCAATATTTTGTATAAAGACTGCCCTTTTCCATTGAAATGCCCTTTTGCACCAGCGCTTACCCCCCCCCCCCAATATTTGTAAAGAGTGCCCTTCTTTTGTTAACAAGTGCCCTTTTTGTTGAAAAGTCGTGCACTTTTTGGTGCCGCTTATCAGCCGTTACTTACGGGCGCCTTTTCTATTTGTGCGCGTATTAATATCGCCCTGAAAGCACCATACATTGTCCATTAGGTGCGTAATCGTCGGTTTTGAACAGCGCCCCCATCGGCAGATGGTACCAGCCCCACCCCACCCCCACCCCTACCCCCACTTTTTATTTTACGGAGGCAAAGTGTCCGGAGAAAAAAAACGTGTTTACATTTCAGCACGGATGTACAAGTGCCCTTTTCAAGATTGTTTTACCCCCAATAAAAATTACCTTGCTACGCCACTGTGCACCATGGAGGTTATGTTTTTATCGGCTTTGGTTTGTTTGTCGGTTTGTTGGTTGGTTGTTTGTATGGTTTGCAGTTAGTTGGTTTGTCTGTTGACGAGATAACTCAACAAGCTATGGACGGATTTTCATGAAAATTTGTTTGGGGGTGGCCCTTGGTACAAGTACAGATCGATTAGATTTTGGAAGTGATCCGGATCTGGGTCTGGGAGACAAGGCCAGATTCCACAATTTTGCTTTTAACTCCACATTAACCCCTTGACGCCGGGATTATCATGCCTCACTTTACCGGCTTACACGCATGACTGCACGGTGGCCTTTGTCCGGTAGCAGCTGCACGGCCAACAGGCCGCATAACATGGCGTATATTACGGCTTGAACAACATACCAAGACGGATCAGCGGAAAGCGGCCAACATTGCTATTTTTCGATAAATTCAGAATATGAGCGATCCCGTTGACATTTTAAAGGGAATATACAACATTTGCAACTATCGAAAAATAAAACTACCAAGTTTTCACGAAATACCTTACTAGGATGTTGGTAAATGACATGTCTCAAGCATCTTGTAAAATTATGGCACCTGGTGTGCAGTCATTTTCAAGAAAATTTTGTATTTTTGTAAACATTTCCAACGGTGATCGGCCGACCAGCGTTGAAAAAACCTAAATATTTTTCAACTACTGCTCCAAATTTATCATTTTTTCAGTCCAAATTTTGTTTGCTATTGGTTACATGTTCATGAACGGGTGCAGGCCAGCTAGACTGGTTCCCTTGCCTTACAATTTTCCATCATCTTTAAATTGATTCATTTTATCTTTTGTGGAGTCAGGGAACCAGACTACTTGCACATTTTTGTTTTTCTTGGTTTTTCCAACCTTTTTGAACACATAACTTCAAAAATGTAAGTGTAACAATATTCGATCTATTATACTAACCTCTCAAATACTTCATTTCTGAAAATTACAGCAAAAGCCAATGATGCACATTCCCTTTAAATGTGCAATAAAATATGGAAGTCTGGATATGCGAGTATCTCTTTTTGGTGTACTGGCACTATGGCAGGGAATCGTTCAGCTATGGCTGAGGTTTACGCTCTCTGAGTGCTTTCTATAATAGTCGGGAGCTAGGTGGAGTTTAATTAACAATTTGAGCACAAAGGGTTACATGTACCAAAATGCCATTGTACGTCGGGGGAGGGGTAGTTCTGAAGTGACCATTGTTAAGTTGCCCTGCGTCGGATAGGTCAGGGGACCAAGGTCAACTTGTCAACAATTTCAGCAAGGATGGGCGAGTGCCCTTTTAACGTCAAACACCCCCCTCCCCCGCCCCACCCCCTCCCCCACAATAAAAATGACTTTGCCACGCCACTGTATATTCATTCGGATCCCGCTCATGTGCAGTGTTTAAACTGAATATTAGTAGAGAAACCTCAAGTGTAGTGATGTTGTTTCTTCTGAACTCTGTCGACAGCATCCATACCGTCACCATGATGAACCAGTCTCGTGCCAAGCGACCGGCCCTGCGCCCGACCGCATCACCGCGAAGCAAGCGGTCTAAGGCCTCCGCCAAAGGTGAGTTAATTCATATCCAACATGTATAAAGGTCTAACAAAATGCTCGAAACAAATCGTATGCTATGTTTCGACTTGCGTGTGTTTCTTCTCTTTTTTTACTCCCCATGATTTTGTTTTGGCTTCATGAGACTCACGCTTACCCGGCGGGCTTTATAAGTTACGATTTAAGGCCTTGAATTTAATTGTGTCCGCAATATCTCACTCATGGTAAAAAGCACAATTTGGAAAAGTGTATGGATAGTACAAGATACAATAATTAAGTAAATATCTAGCCAGAGAAGTGGGTTTTTTAAGAATCAATCAGAGGTCGGAGTTAACTCGATGTTTTGGTTTATCCTGTGACCATCAAGATGATGGCCTGATGATCGTCACAAAATACTGTCCGAAACATCGAGCTAGTGTCTCTTGCTTTTCAAACAAATCACTTCTCTATTAGAGATTGACTACATATTGTTAGTGCATCAACAAACCTTTTCCTATGGAGTTGACGTTAACTCTGAAGTTCAAGTAAAATTGAAAAAAAAATAAACAATCGCAAGTGGATTTTACTTTAGGATTCTTTTGGACATAACAAACATTTTTTGCCTGCGAGTTAGCGGGTTTCCGGTTTCCACATTATCAATTATGATATAGGGGACGGGAACCAGTCTACACTGCCTGAACAGAATTATTTCGGGCCACAGATAATACGAAACGTACTGCATAGGCCCTATAACTAAACGTGGGAGCATTTAGTCGATGTCTCATTCCAAATTGAATAACGTTTCTATTGCGAGAAATATAACTATTTGTTAAAACCCTCCTGCTGTTAAAAGGTCACAGATGGTCAAAATTTCCTTCCACTTCCCCAGGTGTACTTTTAACAAACCAAATTGATATTGACCCAAGTAACAGCATGGCTCAGAATGCATGTTTCCAAAGGAGAGTTTTAAACATGGAATCTATTTTCGGGCTGACAGTCGAAAATCTACAATTTTGTTTGCAGCTGCGACACCAGTCACGGACGATCGCCAGTTGCCGTGCGTTTGGGGGCAGCCTTTCCCTGTGAACGGCCAGGGAGTGATGATCTTCAACACGGACCGCCACATGATGCCCTTCTACGCCTGCGTGGAGGACGAGGACCCGAGCGGCAACGTTCTGGCTCTGCACGTCGGCGTGGGCTACGCCTCGTTCGTCATGAACAGCGCCGGAGACGCCAACCCGACCGAGCTGAGGCGTGTCACCGAGGCCGACACGCCCCGGTGCGGGGTGGAGGAAGGCAAGGTGTCGTACTGGTACAGCTACGACCGCGACAACCTCGTGCTAAAATACGGCAAGGGCTACCGCATGGAGGAGACCACGCTCATGACGCACGACTTCTTGGAGGGGGTCACGGACGAGGAGGACATGATGAAGATCAGGGAAGACTTGCAGCCGTTCTTCACCGCCGAGGTTAAGAAGTTCGTCAGGCAATACGACGAAAAAGCCAACATGCAGATGTATGCCGGTAAGTATACATTGACTTGGATAGCAATGGAAAAACAAACATTAATATAAACACAAGTTTAACCAGCAAATTATGATCTAGCAAAACACTTCATGCTTTACCATCGGGATATATTTCAATAGAAACCTAGCAAAATAAAAAGTGTGCCGAGCAATCTCTGTTGTTTACCAGTGGAATAAAATCAAACTTTCAGATCATGCATGCAAATAAGACATGATACATTTTATGGAGTTAGTTTCATCAGCTTTGTACAAGAGGGTGAGATTTAAACGCCATACGAAAAAAAAACATCCTCACATTCAGAATCTGCCACTTCGGACTTGGCGTCCTCCAATGCCTACATGTCGATCACAACACCTGGAGACGTTGGCGGAAGGCGCTTGCTGTGGCCGAAAGCTGAGGATCACCCCTGATGTCATTGCACACCTCCTTGGTTATTTGGCGAAACACGCGACCGAGGAGGTGAGCAATGACATCAGGGGTGGTCCTGCATTCTTTCAGGAGCTTTCGGCCACAGCACGCGCCTTCCGTCTCCAGTGCTGTATCGACATTCTGAAAGCGAGTATTTTTTTTCAAATGGCGTATGTTAAACAACAGAGTTATTTATGATCAAAAGTATATAAGGCCATGATATTTTTGACAACTATTACATGTCTTTGCCGGATTATTTTCGGTACCGAGCACATTGTTTTCTGTCCGGGAATTTGGCCTAGGTTTTTGATAAAGTAAATGGTATAGGGGAGTAAAAAAAAAAGAAGGATTGGTTATGGACAAAAAGTGTTTTATTGTGTGGGCTGGGTGGGGATTAATATTAGTTAGCTTGTGACCGTCAAGTAATAATAATTGAGAGCCTTTGTGTCCTGAAAAAAAAACACTTTTCTTTTTAGCAAGGGGAATCGAAGTGACGGAGCCGATGGTTGAGTTCGACAAACAGCCTCTCATCTGCAACCTCCCGCCGACGGTCATGGACAGCTCCAAGGCCAACCTGTTCGAGCTGGACAGGGGCGACTACGTCTTCTCTGCCAGCCTGCCGGCGGCCTGCAAAGAGCTGTACTCCAACGTGGCCAACTGCGAGCTGAATTACACGGAGGTAGAAGGGGAGAAGGTGCTACTATCGGACGCCATCCGATACAGCCTGGCCTACGGCATCCTGAAGGACAAGATCGAAAGCAAAGTCGGCGAGCTCGGCGATGACCCAAACGAGACCTACTTGCGCGTCACGCTGGGCAGCAGTCTCGGCAAATCTCCGGGAATCCCGTACGTGCTGGAGATTTGGCCGGGGGGCCATTACAGCCCCATCCACAACCACGGCAACGCCAATGCCGTCATCAAGGTCCTGTTCGGGTCCATCACCATCGATATCTACAACAAGCAGTCGGAGACCAGCTCCCACGATCCCCTGTTCACGTTCGAGGCGTGCGCGGGAGACGCTACTTGGCTGAACCGCAACTGGTACCAGACCCACAAGCTTCGCAACCCCGGGAAAGAGTACTGCGCCACCATTCAGTGCTACAATTACGACGCTGGTGACACTACGTACTGGCCGTATTTCGATTACGTGAGCGAGAACCAGACCATTGACGAATTCTACCCAGGTTCTGATTTTGGCTTTCTCGAAATGCGTAGTCAGGTCATGAAGGAGTACACTGATTTTGTATACGGCACTAGCTCTTAGGTTGCTTACTCAAGTTTTTTTCAGCACGCGATTGACACAAGTTTGGGTTGTTTGTAATTCCTTTAATGTTTGGTTGTTTTTTTTATAAAGAATAATTGTCATTATAGGGCCTACACTCGTTCAGATTTCATGAAGCTGATTTCGATTAAATTCAATTTGATTAAATTTGATTGGTTCGGTTCGATTATAGAGTCGTTTCAGTTTAATTAGCCTGCATTTAGTTTACTTAATTTGATTGATTGGTTTTGACTGGATTGGAGAAAATTCAATATAATATCGTATTATTTTGTAGTTAGTTTGGGTGACGTGGTTTGATACGATTTGTAAAAGTTCGATATTATTTTGTTGGCTTTGAATGTTTGTTTGATTTTGTTTAGTAGCAACCTCAATTTTCAGAACAAGGAGTAAGCAAGTGTTAATGTAGGCCTAAAGATTTTTTTTTTTTTAAATACTGGAGTTTCTTTTTTGGTGGTTTTATTTCAATTCTTTTCAGAGTAATTATTATGTTAATTATTATTAAACAAATGTTTTTGAACTGGAAAGTTGGGATTATGATAATGTTTTCCAGTTTTGTTCCGTTTTGTTTTATGCTAAACTAAGTTTGTGTTCGCCAATATTTCATGCTCTTTCATCGATTTATATTTCGATTTTAAACATATTTGTGGTATAAGCAAAACTTTATAGAGTGCCACTGTTCGGAACTATTAACTAGCAGAATGCTTTATTGATTACGATATCCTTAATTGCTGTCAATGTACAGGATGAGTAAAAAAAACGAAGCCCAAATGTCAGGACCATTGTTTTAGTGAAGTTCTGCATGTAGCACTTTTAAAATCTAGGATATGAAAGTCCAATTCATCAGCTTTCTTTTCATTAAAGAATCATTCAAATCGCTTATGTACTTTTCAAGTTACGGAGTTTTAAACTCAACCACCGTTTTAAAGTTCTGTCCGCGGATCACAAAAAAGGCGTGCGTTCTTTCATCAAAACAAAACAATTCACACACATCCTTATGTGCTTTGTTTTCGTTTTGCTGAAAGAACACTGAACTTTTTGTGATCCGTGAAAACTGAATTTTCCCATATACGTTGTGTACACAGAGCAGAATTACCATTCGTACATAAAAACAAGCCATAATTCCAAAATCCTTTGACCTATAGTCATGACATTTCTTGGGTGTGTTCATGATGAGTTGCTCTTCATATGTACCGAGTTTCAAAATTGTTCGTCACTCGATGGCCGAGATCTAGGGGGGGGGGGGAATCCGCCCCCGGCTGAGAGATGGTCAAAATAACCCGGCCCTTTTAGGGATTAAAGTAGACACCTGCGCATGTTTGTCTTGGTGGTGTGAGACCACTAGTTTTATTTAGCGTGCCTTTCTCGAAAGAAACTTTCAGTTGTTGTTTGACGTTTTCTCACGAAATTGAATCTCCTTATGTAACACATCAAGACCGATCACTGGCCGAACTTACAACTTAATACAGCTGGGCCTGGTGGGCTCGGGTTATTGCCCAAGTAACGAGTGGTTCATGATTTTTCCACGGAGGTTGACTTTCTGTTCTTTCATTCGGTTTGTATTTTTCGCGTTTAAAATATTATATTTCTTTCGGTTAAATTCTTTTTTTTTTGCTTGACGGTTCCCATCAAATTTAATCTCATAATTTTACACAATCATCGTGACAAAACACTGGACGAAATTTCAACTTTGAAATACAGAACAAACTCGTTTTGGGGGCAACAACTCAAAAAACAATAGGGCCTAGATGTATTTAATTAAAATTGTAAACACCTTGCAGATCTGGAGTTGTGAGCATTTTTTTAATGGAAGTACGTGTAATTATCACTTAGGTCTCTGGGAGTCGATTTGCCTTAACTCCATTGCAAAAATAGAGCCATTTGATTTTGAGGGCCCAATTCCACCCAAATTACAGAAATACAAGCTTGCAGTCACGTGCACGCCTTCTGCCCTTCTTTTCTACAAACTTTCAAATTATTGGCCCACAAAATGCTCTAATAGCAAAGTATTTGAGGGTACACAATTGTAATTTGGCTAGCGTAGGCAATTTGGGGCCAATTTACAGGTCTGCACACCTAGTGGTCTCGCACCAATGCCTATTAATTTCTTTCCATAGAGGGCGCGCCGCATAAATAGTGGTATCGATCTTCACCACCAAACTCGTTTTGGAGGACAACAACTCATGAAATACATGATGTATTAAACTGAATGTTCGTACACTGATTTATCATTATGTTTCACATTGCGAGATTTAATGAATTAAGAAACCGTCAACCAATGAAGCTATTATGACCGTAACAACACAATGTTTTAAGCGCGACAAAGGCAATCCGAATGGAAATCAACGTGGATTTTTCGCTTTTAAAACACTACATTGTTACGATCATATTTTATTCATTGTTCCACGCTTTCTCGTGATATTCAATACACTCATGTAACACATGGTGGAAAATGACTGCACGAAATTTCAATTGAATACATCCTGTGGGTTTTTTTTCAGTGGAATTAAGTTGGTTGCATGTTGTTAACATTGCAGCATCTGTGTTGACGCGTTGGAGACCACTATTTATGTGGCGCGCCCTCTATTGAACGAAACTTAAAGTGGGTACGAGCGCACGTTTGTCATGATGGTGCGAGACCATTAGTCTTATTTAGCGCGACACTTCTGGATCTTTAGTTTTGTTTGTTTTGTAAGTAAATCAAAACCGACGACAAATTCCACCGCATACCAGCAGTGGCGTCGCCAGGGGGCACGTGCCCCCTGGAAAACCTAGTGTGTTATTTTTCAACGGACGTGCCCCCATCTGAGATTTGGGTTGGTAAAAAATTCTGCGCGTTGTTAAAATCATTACCTCAAAAATAGCAATTTCTGGAGATATCTTCAGATCGAATTTAGCATCAAATGTGGCACCATTTTGCATCTAGCCCATCCTCCGTATGCGAAAATTTTCCAGGACGGCGATCCGTATCCACCTAAGTGCCCCCCATCAAATGCTGGTGCCCCCCCTGTGGCCCCCCCCCCCGACTGGAAAGTCCGGTGACGCCACTGCATACCAGTGGCATTCCTTGGTAAAAGCATTGTTCCTAATAGTTTTGGTATTCTTTTATTATTGAGAATATTTAGAACAAGGATTTTAGGGGCAATGATTAATGCAGCGAGTGAAACAAATCCTCCTGTTCTCGCAAATTGAGCAGCGCCCCCTTTCGGCTTTCAAAGAAAGCCTCTCTTGAAACTCATTTTGCATCATAAACGTGATTCATAAAAACTGCACCCAGAAAAAAAGAAGGTACTTGAAGAATGCCTTGCATGTGGCTATTATTTAGTGGATGTGATCATCTATTGCTTAAATTCTTGTTTATTGGATATAATCAAATAACGAGAAGTTGGGACTTGTGATATGTGACCGGCCGGCTGCACGGTCCGGTACGACCGCGCTAAAAGTTCCCTACAAGTTTACCTTTTGGCGGCTTACAATGTTGGGACGATGCATTATGCTAAGAGGAAAACGAGTGCGCATCATTCACAAAGTACGCTGTAAACTTGAAGGTATCCCCCTTCATATAAATAATGTTGTATGATAATTTAATTGTGTGTATAAATTTAATCAGCAAAATTTTGAATGTGCTCTCTGGGAGTGGAATTATATAATTTTCTTTTGTAATATTCAAGAAGAATTACCCTAATATAAATGGGCGAGACCAATACTACACGTGGTTGAAGTGTATACACGTACGTACGTACAGACCCGGCTATCTACACATACCATGCTGGAGGATAGGAGACCGACCACCGGACCACGGACCACGGACCACGGACCACGAGTACTTGACGAGCGTGGTGGAGTAAAACTAGGCCTACTTTCCCGGTAAAAAGACGGGTCGTTTGCTAGCTGTGATCTATGGGATTGCTTCGCCGTGCAAGATAATTTCAGTATCCAGCAGTGAAGTGAGTTACCTTCCCTTCTGACTTGATGTAAAACACTGGGATGTATTTTTAAAGTGTTCAATTTACTTGATAATTGATTGGTTTTCCCACCTGCATTTTTTAGGCACCAGTTACATAGCAGAGTAGAATGCAAACTAATCAGGCTAACTTTAGTCTTTACTCACTCTTTACCTAGTATTAAATTAGCCGACAAATATCTTCACATTTTTCATTAGGCAAAGACAAGGTTCTCTGTATTTCACCAGCCAAGTTCGAATTCTGAAATCAATTTATAAAGGAGACTTTTGAAAAAAATATTTTGCACCTAGATACATGACACTTCATGCACTTCTGGCCAACTTCCGCCAAGTGATTTCAATTTGAAACAGTATGAGTAATAAGACTAGACTGGCTGGCACAATGTTTGACTATGTGGCGAGATGTGGGAATTGAAGAATGTTGCAAATTGATGCCACTTTATTCATCATGTATCATCTCAATAGAGGTCAGTCATGGCCAAAATGTTGGAAAGACATGAATCTGGTGGAAAAAAAATTCAATTTTGTTGGAATCTTCTTGACTCGATCTCCTTCCTTTTTATAGCTCCATGTTTGTACATAAGTTAAACCCACAGCACAAAGTTGTGTCTCGAAAGCACATTCTTTCCACCCGTTGAATCATGAGTTAGTCTATTTTCATGTGTTACATCTTTTCAAGGTCAGTTTTGGGACTCTCATAGGCCTACACCATGAAACCCAGAACTGTCAGCAGCGGAGGTGGAACACTTTGGAAAGTGGGGGGAGGGGCCAAAGCTCCGCCAGTCTGGGCTAGCCGCATTGCTAATTTGAAAGGGGGGGGGGGTGCTAAACCTCATTAATCTATAGGGGCGTTCTTCTTCAAGAGTATGCTATTGTGGGATTTTATTATGTAAAAATGTTGCATGGGGAAAAGTTGGGGGAGAAGCCAATGGCCCCACTGAGGCCACAGGCCCACAGCAGGTTCACTTGAGTATTTCACTTCATTTTGGGTACGGATACGATGAACTTCTTTCGCCTGATAAAGCCATACAGGAAAACGATCTCAGTGAAAGTTGTAGGAATTAAATTTCATAACAATACGATCGAATGCACATCACACCTATCCCTGTTCCTCAGGAATGAGACCCTGCAGCAGCTCTAGATCCGTGCAATATGGTCTCTGCCTTCACAGGTACCCATTTAATACTCCTAGGTGGAGAGACGCAATCGAGAAGCGCACACAAGCACCATGTTCCCAGTCAGGGTTCGAACCCATGTACCACGGCACACAAGTCGAACACAGTAACCATTAGACCACAGCATCCCACCGATATTTTGGTAACAAGGGGGAAAAAACTATGGATACAGAATCTTCAATGTCTGACCACAGAGAAAGGTGTTTTTCTATGGTCTGACAAAATAAACTTTGACAAGCGATGATATTGTTCATTCATGGTTGTTGAATTTGGCCTTGAGTTGATAACAAAAGTGCCGTGCCTGAAGAGTGCACTAAACTTTTTACGTACAGAAACAGGGCCGGAGGGAATGTCTTTCTGTTTTTTGATTTTTTTTTTAGTTTGTTTGTTTTTGGTTTTTTTACAAAAGAGGATCATCACTTAAATTCTGATGAGATTATTGGAGATTTGATTTATGTCCTTTTTCTTTTCGAACTTGTAAGCCAGCTATCTGTTCAGAGAATCTGTAATGCTAAGAGCATGTCCCACGGGCCGATGACATACATGTTCACCACAGACAACCACTGCAGAATGATATATGCGTAACAGTGTCAGTTGGTCTTGTCAGGTGTTAAAAATATTCAAAGAGGACTTTTTCCCTACCAGTGTCACCCTGTTGTAGTGAATTTTGGCCTTGGGCTTGGCGAGGGTTGGGTTAGGTGCTGTTGGTCTTAGTATGCTTGGGTGCCAGTATGTATCGCTGTACAACCATAGAGTATAGAGCAAGTGTGTCTTTTCCTGTACATACATAGGGGTTCTGTCTAGGTGTCTGTAACCCAAATGTCAGGACCATTGTTTTCGTGAAATTCTGCTTGTAGCACTTTCAAAATCTAGGATATGAAAGCTCAATTCATAAGCTTTCCTTTACTGAAAGAAAGCTTATGAAATGGGCTTTCATATCCTAGATTTTGAAATTACTACATGCAGAACTTCACTTAAACAATAGTCCCGACTTTTGGGTTTCATTTTTTTAACTCACCCTGTAGACTGTACCATTTTGAAATTTTAATATCCAGGAAACAAATTTGTTGAAATTTTTGCAAAATAGATTAGTCCGCTGCAGCACAATGGAAGCCGGCCCAGTGTTGTCCTCCTGGAGGTTGTTTATGCTGCTGCAAGTTTGCCTCGTCGCTTTGCTGCTGATCATCGCAGGATCATCACAGACTGAAGCCAGAAGTCAGGGTAAGGCAACTTTCAAATTGTTATTGGATAACTTTGCATGGAAATCTATATCTATAAGAACAAAGTTACAAAAAATGTTTGTTGAACAAAGGATTCTGGGGCGTCGGCTCCCGCGCCGCCAAATGCCCGCTGCAAAATGCGAGAGAAATGTGGAATTGGTCAATATTGTTCATTCATGGTTATAAAGTTCGGGTCACCAAAGTTTCTTCGCGGGCGTTTTCTTCTTCCATTGGCCGTCGTGTGGCTGTTACGCAAGTCGCGTGTCTGCCCTCTGCTGCCCGCTTTTGTTTCATCCCCGCTGCGCGTGGTAACAGCCGGAACCAGAGGCGTTGTGTTTAGTTGCGATACTTCGTCGGTGGTGCAATTGAGTCTTACACTATAAAACAGCCGTGAATGCGCAATATGCATTCCCGGAAATCGTACAATCTTTGATGCACTATGTGCTGTGTGTGTGTTTTTGAGCGCCTTAGCGGTGTTTTGGCTGCTTGCATGGGTTGCTGTTGCACGTGATAACGTGATAGTTTGCTGCAGTAAAATCCACATGTTGCGTTACTTTTGGAGGTTGCAGATCATTGAGTTCTGTTGTACCACTCCGGGGAGCTACGGAGCTATGGTTGTACGGAGGATTTGCAGTGCTTACAAATCACAATGATGAACTAATTTGGGTGGGCATGGAGAAGAGTGCATAAATAATATACAGCATTCACTGAGCTAAAACTTAATCAAATTAGCTGTTGAGCACTCGTCTTTAGATGTTGAGCGCTTTTGTTGACTTAAAAAAACAAAAACCAAAACACAAATGACCTGCCTTTAACACTTGTATGAGTTCCAGTTGATATTTACAGTATATGAAATTCGAGCCCTGTCCTTCAGGAACTTGCCCCTGAACTAAGAGCACTGGATTTATCACGACAGAAGGAGACCGGGTACTTCCTTGAGATTTTATTGCTCTGCCATCGCAGGAAGCAATTGAAACTTGATCTCATTCCATCAGCTGGATAATAATGTGACTGGGCGGCAACTCATTGCCCAATTTAGTAATCGCGATGAAATCTCTTGTTATTTTTGATGTGTCATGTCTGATTCTGTTCCTTCCTGGCAAGACATGATGATACCCGTCAAATTATAGACAGTTCATTTGGAGGCCATGGAATGTGGACAGTAGAACATACATGTCTTGGGTAAAACCAATCAGGGCATATTATTCTATCGTGGATCGCCTTTGTTCTAGCAATTTTTCAAATAAAACATCATAGGGTAGTTGGCGGGACAGTTGATTTGTGCATGGTGTCTAAAAAATAAAAAAACGAACCCTCAAAGCCCCCTCTTCTTCACAGCTTTAAAAAAATACCTCGCAAATATCAAAGCATACGTGGAGAGTATAGTTCATTGGCTTTTCACCAACGAAAAAATCTTGCCGATCGGGTAAATATTTATTGAGTTATGGCCAATTCAAAATAAGTGCCGATTGTTCAATCTGTCCTTGGACTCAATTGTCATTTCTAAGGAATGTAATGGATTTGGGGGTGGGTAGTTTGCTTTCTTTAATGTTAAATCTTTCTTTCTTCATTTGGTTCTTTTTCTTCTTTTTTTTTTTTTTTTCAACAATGGTCATTTCTCCTTTTGGGAGTAATGGTACTAGTCCTGAAAAGGACTGTTTGGTTAACTTCTTAGATGTTTGCTGTGCTGCTCTGTCTCTGCCCTCTACTTCTTAGCCTTTTTTACAAATGCAAGTTTCGGCCCGTGTTCTTATTGCGGCAGTCAAAATTTCAGTCGCCTTGGACAACACGAAAAAGCGGTACTTGTATTCAACTGGCCATAACTCAATAAATATTTACCCGATTGGAAAGATTTTGCCGGTGTTGAAAAGCTAATGAATTATTACTTTCTAAATGTGTATGGATATCTGCGATGGAAGCTTTGAGGGTCCGAGACTCGTGAAGTGTACAGTGATCTTAGTGCCCGACTGTAAACCTTGAAACACAGATTGTTGTTCCCTGGTGTAATTAAGTGCCCAGTCGTACCCCTTCCTCAATACTGTGACCATGATGTGACCAATTAAACATATTTTGTCCCTGCACAACTATGATGAAAAGTTTTGCTGATCAGTGGTTGGTTTGGTTGGCATTGGTATGGACATGAACCAGAGGCTGATGACCAGCATCTGTGAGTCATGATTATGTATATTTCATAAACTTACTGACAAATACAACAATTAATGAGGACAGGATCAAATTTGCCGAGTAAACTCAGGTTCTGGAGCCCAAATTGTTAGCATGGGACATGTACTTGTGGCTCAATCTTTGCTGTGTATAGTGGAGTCCCTAAACATGGCGCACTTCAGGGGCGGATCCAGGAATTTTTGCAGGGGCGTTCATCAGCAAATCAATGCTGAAATGTAGACAGTTTTTTTTTCTCCGAACACTTGGCCTTCGTAAAATCAATAGGGGGGGGGGGGTACCATACTTTCAATTGGGGCGCTGCTCAAATCCAACCATCGTTAACACTATATTACAGAATAGTGTGCAAATACCACCGTAACCCAGCTGGCTCTGTCCGAATTTTGCACAGGCCGACATTATTACCACTTTTGGGTGTCAGAGCAGTCAAATCAAATTGCGCCACGTTAGAGGAAATCACACACAACTTATGCTGATCTTGGTTTTCGACCCACTGTGAAATGAGAAAGGTCTAATACCACAGCTACATGTATGTGTGCACTACACTTACATACTATTGCATAATACAAAAGCTGAGATACACACACTTCCTCAAATTTGTTATCGCCAATTTTACCGCATTCAACTACAGTATAAAAATGTCATCAATCTATGCACTGGGAATACAACTCTCACCACTCCAATATTTTTAGAGTTGTTGATTAACCCTAACATACATGTACCTGAATCCATCAAAATCCACACCCCTGTTTTGCAGGATTTCAGCAGACTCACGATACCTCCATATTGAAAAAGCTGGGGGATTTTGATGGATTCAGGACAGTAAGCCTAGCGGTACTGCAGGATTTTGATTTTCAATGTTTTCAGTTGGGGGCCGACTTTGATGGATTCAGGATCTCAACAGTTAACTCCTTGGCTACATGTTTGATGTGCATGAGATATACACTGATGGATTCGGATGGACTCACTGGTGGATTCTGATGGACTCAGAACACCAACAATTTTTTGCATGACAAAATTTGTGGATTTTGACGAATTCAGGAAACTTTCTAGTAAAAGTTCTCAAGGGGTTAGGGTTAATCCATGGGTCCTATACTCCAGATGCCTGTGATTAAACTTGCCCTTATTTTATGGTTTGCCCTCATGAGGCCCCGCCAAGGGATCGACTTTTATACGCCTACATACCATGCAATTCTGGTACAGGCAAGTTTTTTTCCAGTTTCACTCCCACCTGTGATAGCAGTGCCCTACATAGAGGCCTGTGCAATATTGAGTTTAAATTAAAAATGTGCGTGGGATCGGGAAAAACTATTTCAACAGCCCTCGGGCTTTTTGCCAATTAGAATGGGACCCCAGAACCCGCAACATGTAAACATCTACTGTGGGCGTACATCTTTTTTCAGGTGAACTGTGGTTTCTTTATAAGTATGATGAATGGGGAGTATGATGAATGTGGCACAGGGTCTCATGTAGCTCGAAGGCACAAAGTGGGACACACTTCATAAAATTTGAGTTCACTCGATCCCTCTCTGGAATCACCAAATGTTTCACATTTCCTGGGACGCATGTAGTGCGCTCCTGAGCTGTTTACATTGTACATCGTGCGTGTACACCAAAAATGAGACACAATGGGCCATTTCAGACTAATGAATTTGTCACATTGCAATCCAAATGCAAACGATGGTCATTCAAGTGTGAGCATTGTCATAATTGGGTCACTTGCAAATAATGTTTCCTTCCTGATAAGATTGGCTTTTTGTGTTATTGTTGCAAAGCGTCTCATATGGTTTCATTTTATTCTGTAGCAGGAAAATTCTGCAGCGCCTCAAATTTCTGATGTATTTACCTCCTGGTATTGGAAGGATTATTTTAGCGTAAATTTTGGGTTTATTATTTGCGTACTGTATCGTTTTTCTCACTTGGATACACACTGTACAGTAGAAGCAAAGTGAATTAGGAGCAAACTCTTTTTTATTTCAAATGTTCAATGTGTGCTGGTAAACTCAGGCCCGGATTATCCCATAGGTAGGCACTGGGCCTACGAAAAATGTGAGGGCCCACGAAAATACCATTAAAACACACGCACACTTGTTCCGTAAGGGTGGGGACTACACACAGGTTGTCCCGTGGTACTACGGGGACCGAAGACGCTATGGGGACAGCAGAAAGTCCCATAACTCGGTCCTAATTTGCCTAACAATAAAAAAAACTTTCCAATAAACGCGGTGATGGCCCGACCCTCACCAACACCAGCACCCACGCACTCAAGAAAAGTTTTTAAAAGTTTGAAAGTTTCTCTCTGAAAAATTTCCGATTTCGAGAAAGCTTCAGGCTCGCAGTTTTAACGTCTCTCTCTCACTTTTTGTAGTTTGGGAAAGCTTCGGAACACTGGTGCCTAGGGGCTTCGAAACGGAACTAAACTGTACCTTGGATGTGATTATCCAGTGTGCTTAATACTACCCATGCTCATCATATCACAATCCCATATTGAATTCCTTAGCCGAGATCAGGAATAGACCAGTAGGGTACTGTAGCAATGCCATATTTAAATTTATAATATATTTCTACCCATATAATGGCAAATGTTACAGGACCCTAGGCCTAGATACCCCCTGGCCCTGCCGCCACCGCAGATTGTACACGCTTGTGTTGCCGCATTGTGCTGACTGTATCAACTTACTGAACCATCAACAAACATCCGTACAGTTGTACAAATTCTAGCAGAGTAAGCACCAGATTCCCTGTGGGTTCGAACCCAACTGTAGCAATTTAGATCTTGTGTTGAGTTATTGTTATGATGCACTTGGGAATTTGGGCTGTGGGAATTCAGCTTGTATTAAAATGGGACCCAGATATGCGCGCACTGTTACTACCGTTACATCAAGGTCTCTCTCTCACACACAATTTGGCTATCGAAATCAGAGAACCTTTGAGCTTGAGCCATGCCAGGGATTTCAATAGACTCAAGTATGTGTGAAATCTTTTGTGGGGATTCCATTCACCGGCTTCCTATATCCTTTGTATACACCAGACTGGGCCCACTAGGTTCCCCTTTCAAGAGGTTTGGCCTCTTTTGTGTTCATCCGGCACCCTGCAGACTTGCGTCTGCGTCTATTACTGGACTGGTGTTTATTTATCTAAATTTTTAACATCAAACTAACAATTTTTTTGTGTGTGTGGAGCTCGGGGTCCAGGGTTTTTATCTGTCAACCGGTGTGGTATACATAATGACTTCCTGTGGCATGTGGGGACTTCCTTTCCCAGCGCAGTGTCTGGACAAGTTTTAATTACCATTGAACCCTGGTTAAAAAAAAAGGCCATTCTGAGTTACGTGTTTCTTTAGGTGAACTTTTAAAATAATCTATGGTGAGTCAATGGATGATAGATAGTGCATGCATCGGGGCTGCCAACTGTCGCGCATTGAGCGCGAGACTTGCACATTTCAGGTTATTCTCATGCCCTCACGCCCACACGGGATTTCTCCTGCTAACAAAAATAAATGAACAATTTACTCCAAACTCAAATTTTCGAAAAATGATGTTTAAATAAATAAATAATGATCTTTTGCTACAAAAAAATTTGTGAAAGTGGTCAGATAATATTGCTTCAGATCACACCACAGAGTGTCTAGAATCAAAATTTTCCAAGGCTCTTAATTAAGCGGGCCCCAACCCCACAGGACATAAGGGTATTGAGCTTCGCATTCGCATTAGTTCTGATCAAGCTCCGTCGCCAAATTCTCACTCTCAGCTCTTACACAAAGTGGGCAGCCCAGATGCATTATCTTGCCCGCACAGGTGTCCACACATGTGTAGCATAGGGGCAAACCATATTGTACTTGGCTGTGTGATCCCAGCAACAAGATGTACATACCATCATGGGTTGAGCCTTTGCTGTTTCGCCTGACCTTGTCAAAACGTTTCACGACCCAAATTATTTATTTGGCTCCCTGAAGTTCTTTTTTTTATGGCCACAACTGCTGACTGTTTAGTTTGACCAGCTGTACTTGGAGGCACTGAAAGTACTTGTGTTTGAAAGAAAGAAAGCATTTGCTACAAGTAAATTAAGTTCCATTCTTGTCATGCTGTGGAATTTTTGAAAGTTTGAAACGTATTAGTTACCTGCAAACAAGCTGACTGTAACTGTATTTGACATTCCATATTTCACAGCTAAGTATAATTTGCGTCAGGAAAAGTACTCTCAGGGAAAAGAATTCTGCGTATTTTCAAGTGTGATTTTCTTGTATGAAAACAGTCTTCCAGAAACAATTATCCCCAGTGATGGTGCCGCATGAAATGATGAACATTAGGTTCGGACGAGTAGTGGACTTTCCTACTCGAGCACTCACAGAGAAATTCCTCTCAGGCAGTTTGAGTACCAGCGAGTAGTTTACTAAATTCCCATTAAAAAAAATAACAGTAAAAAAGGCATGAACATTACTATGAAGGAAATTACTATATACATGTAATAAACAGATTGACACACCACATTGAGATTGACACACCACAAAATGTTGACTCAGGACTTGACCATTTATTTATTGAGAGAGCTACTGGAATCCCAAGGAAACAAATGGAGGTAGTGATTCCTTTATTGCGGGGGACGTGTTAAGACAAAAGACAAGTTTGGGGCAGAAACCGCAAAGTGGTTACTTTTTTCTAAGTCTGCACTCGTAAAAGAAACTTCTACTCACACTAGGACGAGTACTCGAGTAGATGAAACACCACAAGTAGAATGAGTAGCAAACCCTTCTTTTGAGTACTCAGAATACTCGCCCAGCACTAATGAACATTCAAACAATTGTTGGAACAGGCTGTTCCAATAGCAGCATACATGTATGCGTGTAACTTGTCATTTTCTCTAAAGATTTTCTGGCACAAGTTGACTTTTCAACAATAATCTTGGTTCCTGACGCAATCAGGCAAGGCCAAGCTCAGGGGCTCTGCTACATTCCGTTCCGATTGTCCAGAGATATGTCAATCTGCTTTGGTGTTTGCACATGGTATTGTGCGGCTTGATTCCCCATGACTGGGAGGCTTTTCAGGGGAAAAGAACCAGGGATTAACTTCATTCTATTAATCTTGTTATGGATAATGGTTCTGGTTGTATAAGGTTCCTTATGGGGGTGTGCACACTAGGTATTTATTTACACGTGCCAGGGTTTGTTCCTGAACTTTAAAAGTCAGGTCATGCCCAAAAGGTATTTTTCTGTGAAGTGTGTAAGCCATTTTCCAGTGTTTGTAAACCCGAAGTGGATTTTATAGCTCTGGGTTTATGATCGGAACCAGTTCAGTCGGTACCCTTCTGGTCAGGGTCCGTGCAAAGCTGGTCTTGTCAAAACATAACTGAACTGAAGTTTACTCAACCATAAATTTATGTGAAATTTAAACATCAAAACGGGGCCGAGTTTTGTAGAAAATTAAATCCCATTTGGAAGGATACAATGAACTAACTGCATCAGAAATTTAGATATTCTGTGCCTGAAAAGTATTCATAGAAATTGCTTTTCTACCTATGGTGGTGCAGACCAGTAAATCGGTCCAAAATTGTCCATGCTGGCCAAATCATGATTTGCATGCCCTCAAATTCTTCAGTATAAGAGCAATTTTGTGGGCCATGAACTTATGGGTTTGTACAAAAGAAGGGTGGAAGCCGTGCACAGGACTGTGAGCTTGTGTTTCTGTGTATTTTGGATGAAATTGGGCCCTAAAAGCGCTCTATTTTGTAATGGAGCATAGGCATCTTTTTTTTTCTTCAAAATGGCGATGGGCTTCAGGACTATTTTAGGGGTGATCATTTTCGGATGGAAATTTCTCCCAAATGTCATTGCTTATTACAAAAAAAATTAAACAGAAAAACGAAAGATGATGGACTATAAGCTTTAATTCGATGCTTGTCTTGAACACCTCAGAGAGTTGTGAGTATTTTCATAATTTTGGGAAGTCTATTTTAAGCAGACATGGTCTGGACCCATAGAATGGCGATCTCAAATTAAAGAATTCTGTGGTTACGGTATCCATGACCTTTGGATCTAGTTATTTCATACTTAGGAGGTGCTTAATGAACACTTCATGACCTTTGCACTTGTGGGCAGCTGTTGGGTAAGACTTGATAGATGATGTTACACGTCTCCAGTTGAGAGATTATCTGTGATTAAAGGCATTTCCTGTCCAAGAGTCCACATCATCTCTGAATGTCCTCACATTTCGTGTCAGTGGATGGTTTATTCTGTCATGATGTAGTGTGTGTGTGATTGAGTGTGAGTGAATGTTGTGAGTAACGTGACGAGGTTTCCTGTTCATAACCTTGAGGGATTTAGAACGTTTTTGCTGTAATTTTCAGAAATGGATGGATTTGGGGGGTTAGTATTTTAAAGCAAATGTTACACTGACTTGTTTGAAGTTTTGTGTTCGTAGATGCTGGAGAACCAAGAAAAATAACCATATTCTTTTAGTCTGGTTCACTGACCCCACTTCAGATGAAACAGAGCAATTTTTATAGATGTCGGGGAATTGTAAGGTCAGGGAACCAGTCTAGGTGGCTTGTACCCGTTCATACATGTAGGTGTGTAATCGATTGCAAACAAAATGCGGACTACCTAAATATGGTAAATTGGGAAAATTGGGTAAATTGACAGTATTTGAAAAAAGCCAGTTTTTTTCCAATGCTGGTTGGTATACCGGCGTTGGAAATTGATACAAAAATACCACTTTTCTTGAAAATGCCAGCACACCAGGTGCCATGATTTTACAGGATGCTTTAGACTATCATTCACTAACAGTCCAGTAGGGTATTTCATAATAATTTGGTAGTTTTGTTTTTTGATGTTTGCAAATGTTGTATATTCCCTTTGTGTTCTACGAAGGAAACTTCCACAACAGTTCACACATAAATTACGATGGCCTTGGAATCTGGTTGACATTTTATTCTGACATACATGTACATCAGGCACATTGGGTGTAAGCATCTAGACGAGAATACCTACAGTGTAGAGTTTATTCGAAATCAGTTTTGGTTCAATTTATAATAAAAGTTAGTTTTCCGCATTTTTCTAACCTAGATATAAATGTAACACATCTAAGAAAAATGTGAAAACATGTCTTTCACTTAATTTTGGTGAAAAAAATGTAGTAAACTCACACAGTTTAGATAAGAAGTTTTACAAACATTCGGATTTAAGTGACCTGGGCACAATTGCAGAATACCCCGCCACTCACCTATCCCACCTCGTATCCGGATACGCGGATACAGAGTCACGCTTGGATGCTCAACCAAAACCACACGCATACGCCACCCCGTATCCCCGTATCCGCGTATCCACTTCCCGGCACCTACTTTGGACTTAGACGTTTTTCCCCAAAACCACACGCGTGTGCCACCCCGTATCACCCCCGTCCCGCCTCCACTTCCGCGTGATCCACTTGGGACTTAGACGCTTACCCTGCCACCAAATCACGCTTGTGCCTTTGCCTTCATTATTTTCCAACATATATATGGATGCTTTGTTCTCTTAAAATATACAGGGATTTAGCGCCTCTAGCATTTCTCCCACCTCAAATCCACCCCCCAGATATATATTGTATCCGCGTCCATCCCCATCCATCCACATCTCCACATCTACATGCTCCGATCATGTAATTTTTATTAGGTAATTTTTTCATGGCGTATCTTCGTGACCTGATTTTTGTTCACCCATACTACATGAAACTTAATAGACAGGTGCTTGTTACAGTGTGTATGTTTCCTGGTGTATCAAGTTCTTTCACATGTATTCATTTTTAGAAAAACTTACATTTTTCTTGATTTATACCCGTGTAGTTGTAGTACGGTACAGTCCACATGTGTATGTATGCATGCAGGTTGAATCATGGTTGAATTAATCTAATCCTTCCTTGTCATTGATACTTAGCACCAAACAATTGATTATTTCCTTCTGAGTGATTTCCTAAAGACAAGGCGCCATGTAAATGCATTCATGTAAACAGGCCTGAATTATATCATGCAAAGTATCAACTGTAAAGTTACGCATTGCTTAACAAAATAATAAACATCCTCTTTCTTGGACCTGACAGTGACAGCATGGAGGAAAGATTCCTTCCTCCATGGTGACAGTGAAATTTGGAAATTGAGGTATTCACATATGTTTTTGTCCTAAGGCCCCCCCCCCCCTCCCAAAAAAATAGTCCTCCTTCCGATTACATGGCATTTGAAAATTGGGGTACCGTAGGTAGGGAATATTTGGGGGGGGGCAAATTTTTTGTACGTGTACGATCATATGGAGGTGTCTGTGTGTAGTCAAGGGTAAAAGGTAGAAATTGATGGTTTTGGGTGTTTTTTCCCCTCATTTTTCCCATAAAAAAAGTAGGGGCTGTTAGAATAGGGCAGGTAGGAAAACTGGAAGCAGAACTATTTTTTCTTATGGCCCAACCAAGGTCTGCATTTGTAGGTAATATTTTCTGGCATTATTGTACAATTTATGACAATGTTTCTTCCCCAGAATATTCTGAAAGCTAAGACGCCCCCTTCCTGTTTTTTTATCCTCCCCCCCCCCCTACTGTAAGTTTGACACTTGGCAAGGCCATGGAGTGTTCTTCAGGAAATTGGAAAAGCTACCGAAAATCACGTGTGCCCTTAGGCGATAAAACTTAATTCTCACTGACTGCAACCTTGCGTGCTGTTTTTTTTTAAACCGGATTACGTGCTCACATTACATTACTCATTTTGAACTTGAAGACTATTTTTGGCCTGAATGTAACCGTCACCTGTTCATTTTAACGAATGTTATCTCAATTAAACCTATACATACATGCAAGTTAAATAAGCAGCTAGTGGGAAGGCCTAGTTCTGTTGACCTTTTTCCCCTTGGCACTTATGAATATGAACATATTTAAACATTTATTGCTTCCACGCATTGTACTTGAAGGTTTTTGCGCTGCGGTTTTGACCTCTCTTCACCAAATTTCCCACCAAATGGACTTGCTCGACTTACATGTAGAATACCAGTGTTCGTGCAAGAAGGACACAAAGCAGACTGGAGTCCAGCCACTACATCACACAAGGGATGACAAATTGATATCCAGCTTTTTTTTTTAATAAGAACAAACTATGTCCTTTGGTACTCAATCGTTTGACTTCTTGCAGATTTTGGTTGGTTGTTAAAACCCTCCTATGCAAACATGCAACCATACATTCTGTGCAAAGTAGTCCTTTCAGTCAAAATCAATCAAGTGACTGTTTTCAGTAGTTAAGAATTCCCAGCCTACGTAACCTTTTCGTAAATTGATGCAGCTATGCTTTGACTGTGGGTAGTTGATAAGACTAGGCTGTATTCACGACTTGCCTGCTTTGTCTGTTCATGGTCTGGTGACTGAGTTTGATTAGTCACAGTGCTTGCTTGACATATGGCTGCTGGTGACAAGCCTGTGTCAGCCGACCATCGTTGGAAGTTGATACAAAAATTCTACTTTTCTTGAAAATAACAGCACACCAGGTGCCACAATTTCACAGGATGCTTGAGACTATTATTCACTTGCAGTCAAGTGAAGTATTTCATAATAATTTGGTAGTTTTGTTTTTTGATGTTTGCAAATGTATATTATTACCTTTAAACACAGTGTGCAGGAAGTAAGGTTAGATCTTTGTACCTTGACGAAGTGGTGTAGATTAATTATAGCAAGAACGACTTTGCCACAACCCCACATGGGGGAACCAGTTAATTGAGGTGAATGAATGGCTGGCTATTGGCCTGGAAGCCGCTGATTTCCTGTCCCACAGGAGGGGGTAAGTTTGCTCTCAAAAGGCTGAACATTGTTTGTTGTTCTTTGGGATATTTTTAGTTTTTTGGGGGAAAGTCCTTGTTTCTCAAATTGGAAACCTCAAATTTCAACAGAAGTGATCCGATGTGTTCACACTTTAGACAGACACCCTCCGCCAAGAGTTTTTCCAAAATTTCAAAACGCGATAAACGCTATTTTGTTTATAACTAGAATCCCATCTATCCTGGCTGCCCAATATGGATACTTTTAGGAATATCTGCTAACAATAAAAATACTGACACTGCAGGAGACTGAGTAGACAACATGCCTGTATAAGGCTGTATCGATGCATAATTAAAAAATATGGGATGGCTTTGAGGGGGATACAAGAGTATGATTTCACGAGCTATAACAAAATTTCACAAGTCGATGACGAGTGCAATATTGTCAAAGTGATTGCAATATATGTTTGTATCACCTGAAAAAAAGCCATGTAATGTTGTTACTATTATTTAGATCAGGCTTACTTGATCCGCAAGAAATAAATTTCAGGACACTGTATTTATTTCTCAAATTTTGTCGAATATTTTTCGCTTACAGAAACAAATTTCGCGCAACTCGAGGGTGCCATTGTTGTTGTTGACAAGAGTGCGCGTATACCCTGCTGCGCGCTGCGTCCGCGAGCGACGGTACCGCGCACTACGCTCTGTTGACTGGTTGACAACTGTGAGTTTCTACGCACTTCATTGTGCGGGAACCAGTGAAATTTGTTAAAATGCCTGATGAGGACAATATCAGTAATAATACTGTGCTCATCCGGTGTACTTTTGCTGACATAATATTGCAGTCGTCCAACGTCCGTGTACATTTTACGAAAGCATGCAAATTAATACGCTGATTTACTTTTACCAATGGAAGCCTGGTATGAATAATAATAGTGTATGTAGTGCTTCAGCTACTTCTTCATAACTGCCTCGTCTTTTTTCAAGTTTGGCCTTCAAACTTTTGCCCATAAAGTTGGCACCACATCAATACGCCACATTAAATCTATTAACTTTATAACACTCGTGATCAAGGTTAGTTTATACTTTTGGCACACTGGAATTTACAAGTTTGCAAATTTGTCCTTCGATAGTTTGCAAAAGAAACTGAGAAGGTGCAATGCACGTCGCCCTGGTGGCCATGACTGGCTGGGCTATGTGTCGGCCTTGAAGTTGAAGCTAAATGTGGTCATGTTTCGGCTTCCAATGTTGTGTAAACATTCATTTAGTGCGGTCGATGTCCCCTGGTGTCCCGCATTGACCTTTGCTGACCTACATTGTACGCTCATGTTGTGTTTGGCGTATATCAGGCGAATCCAGTTAAAACAAATTTGAAACCCTCTGGGATATTGGGAGGTACATCCGAAACTGGTGGCTCCAATGTTCAGTTTGTTCAGGTGCGTTTTTATGGCACTCTGGATTTGGATATCATAATCCTCCAATAATAAAAAAAACATGCCTGAAAGTACAGGGTCGACTTAAGGAGATCACCTACCTGAAATCCTAGATAACCAGACCAACCTACATATGTACACGGAGATAATTTTTTTGGCTCTCGAGAAGTATAGGTGTAAAGTGACAACTTTTTTAGCTGTTCCTTAACTCAATCCCACTAGCAGCTGCACTACATTGTATTACATTGTATTGATTTCTTGAAGAATTGATTAAAGTATAAAGTGCCCAGTTGGTTTGGTACTAGGTGTTTTTTTTTAGGGGGGGGGATAGTTTTGAAGTGTGTACACAAACTCCTCATAAGAAGGATCTTGGTTAAAAATCTGAGGACAATAATGGGAACATTTTTGTTCCCATCTTCTTAATGTCATAATCATAAGCAACTCCTATAAAAAAAGAAATATTACTATTTACTAGTAAAAGTTTTGTTTTGGGCACAAGCATTTGGAAGACCAATAAGGCCCTATTCTACTCAGCAATACATTAGACACAATTTTGAGTACTACCCCCACTTTTCTGAAAACATGCCCGATTAGACTGTAGTGTTAGGTTTTTGTGCGACAACCTGCATAAAGTAGCACTTTTGCACAACAGTGCACAAAAACATGAAGTTGAAGGATTTTTGGTTGAGATCGAAAAATATAACTGGTGTTTACTCTAAATTCCTCGAAGTCGAAATCGGGTGACATTGAACAGGCCATCGTTTATGGTTCCACTGCCTATTGTTTTATCCTCTCGTACCCAAAGAATGAAATATGGATCTGGATCTGGTGTGGCTGCCTAACCAGGTCAAATGTCTCCCTTGCGGTAATTGGCTTACGCCAAAGGGTTAAAAAAAGCAAGGTCCGAGCTTGTGAGTGACCGCCAAATAGTTGGGGGTAAAAAAAAAACACCCTTAAAGGTGATATACAACATTGGCAAAAATAAAAAATAAAAAGTTGCTAAATTACAAATACCTTGCTTGACTTTAAGTAAGTGAATAATAGTCTCAAGCATCCTGTGAAATCATGGCACCTGGTGTGCTGTCATTTACAAGAAAAGTGGAATCTTTTAATCGATTTCCAACGCTGGTCAGCCGACCATCGTTGGGAAAAATCTTAGGGAAAAATGTTGCAACCTGATGCCACTTTTTTCTTCATACATGTATATCATCTCAATGAAGGTCATTCATTGCAAAAATGATAAGACATGAATCCGGGACTGAGAAACATTTCCAATTTTGTTAAGAAATACTTTTTTTTCCTCAACTCTCTGTAGACTTTGTACACAATCGCGGAAGTGGTGTCAGGTTGCAACATTTTGTCCAAATCTCACCTTTTTTCAAATACTGCCCCCAATTTACCAAATTTTGTTAGTCCACATTTTGTTTGCAATTAGTTACGCAAATTATGTGAACGGGTGCAAGCCAGGTAGTCTGGTTCCCTGACTTGACAATTTCCCCGACGTCTATAAATTGCTCCGTTTCGTCAGAAGTAGGGTCAGGGAACCACGCCACAAGAACAGCATTTGTTCTCGTTTTTTTTCCCCAGCATCTATGAACACTAAACTTTAATCAGGTCAGTGTAACAATATTTGTTATAAAATAAATCCATCCATTTCTGAAAATTACAGTAAAAGCGAAAGTTGTGTATCACCTTTAACTTGTGCTAAAACCATTACGAAATGAAAATACCTTGGAAATGGCCTACATGTATTTGATACGTCTATAAAACTATGACCTTGACATGCTGAGATTTTGACTCCTGGTTGATTTCAGAAACAGACAAGTAAAAAAAAAGATCCTTGGGGGGGAAACTGAATAAAAGGAAAAGATTTGTAAGCTTCTGACCTGTAGGCATTACACTTTTGGGGCTCTGATGACAATTTTTCCTATTTTTTTCCCCCGAGGATAAAATATTGTTGATGTACCCTAACGTGGCGCGGCCCGTAACATGGTTCCCTTTGATTTTTCGCCTCTAGCGCCTTGCTAGAGCAAAAGTTTTACCTGAAATTTCACAGTAAGTGAAATTTCATCAAGTTCTAAACATTCCGGTTCATAAATCGTGAGTTTATCTACCTGTTAAGAAAGTTAGCAGGGAAATTTATTTTGGCGTGATTTTCCGATTTTATTTCAAAGTGCACAGTGAACCCTTTGAAAATGTGCCTATAAAATAAGAACATATTTTTCTGACCTACTTCTAGTTGGTTATGTAACTCGAACCCACGACCTCCTGCTTTCTAGTTCTGACATCTCAATTCTCGACCACCGAGCTTGCAGGATCGGTTGGCTGGTTCAAATCTGATTGCATCTTATGAATAACTTCTGTATGTATATACATACAATCCGAGCTCTTTAACCAGTGCACGTTGGATGACGTGTATCCGCGCAAAGGTTTTGCGATATTCGGAACGGATGACGGATAAACACGCAACGAGCAAGGCTGGAAATATCTGTCTGCGACCCGCTCGCAGCGAGCGAGGCAAGAAATATCAGGGTGTGCTACCCGCAGATGCCCGTCTGGCATCGAGGTTCATGAAAAACAATCCCGCGCCTGGGTCCAGTCAATGTCAAAATAATCCCGGCTCGAACTGGTCAATGCACATGTACTTGCGCATGTCACTGCACTGCATCACCAGGTGTGCACACATGTGATGCAATCTGTCAAGACTCGTAACATGCTGAAAATGTTAAATTAAAATATCTCCATGCTGAAGGTAATGTAAGCAATAACACTTTTTTTTTTTATTCCCTTGTGTCCTCGACAAGTTTACATGCTTAGGAATAAACTGGTAACAGTTACTGCGATCCCAGGTAATGCAGTTTGACAGCCTGTCACCTGCATTTTAAAAAGTATACATAATCTGAGGCATTATGAATAAAGGGCAATCCGCGTTTTGAAAGAATTAGCGCTTCTCTTATCACACAATCGAAAAAGGTGCTTCCAGTTGCAGAAATTGTTCAGCAAGCCATAAATGAGTTTTGACTGGAATTGCTAAGGTTGACTAACTGTTCATGGGCCAGGGTAGTGGAAGGTCTTTGATCCCTGATTGAATTCCGATCACAGCTTCCGTGAGTACGTTCTTCCCATCATTGCTGTGTGGCTCCAGCTGAACAAAAGTGACACATCCTATACTTCAGAATTACAAAATTCAGGCTCTCCATGATTCTGCCGAGGTCGCCCCCTTTTGTAAGGCACTTAGCTCAATCATTTACAGTTGGATGACTGAACTGTATTGCAGGATTTTTCCCTTTTGTCGATAAACATTTTGACACCTCCCCTACATGAAGCTCTATTGTGCCACTTGGTCATGCTTGGATATACATGTATGTCGTTCTGAAGCATACACAGTTCTGAAGCATATTCATAGTTATCATACTGTGCAGTCGTATAATTAACAATTGTTGACTGCTGTGATGTGGGATATGACGTTTTTAACAGCCGAGGGGCGCATAGCTCCCGAGGTGAAGCCAAGCGTGCTATGTGCCCCGAGGGGGTTAAACACGGCATATCCCACATCACAGTAATCAACAATTGTTTTGTTATATCGTGCCAATAACCCAAAAAGATAAACGGTTGTAACTTACTGTGTGTGAAATAAATAAATTACTGCGATGTAACCTTTGAAAAATGAAGGTTTGATGTCCTGCCGGACACGAGACTGAGCGTTTGACGTTGCAGTTCTCATTGCAAAAAGCTAGCACGCCGGCAACGCGCATTTTACGCAATTCGATATCACCCTGGGTGTGTGACATGCATTTTTATTGTCCAGACACGTGGCCTTCCAGGACCAATGAAATTAAAGTATCGAAGCACATGATATAACAATACAAATTAAAGGAAGATGTTGCCTTGGTAAATGTGACTGTTGTGTCCCTTTTCATGTATTTAATCCATTATCAAAGAACCCTGCAACTGTTTTTTTATGTAGAGCACTTAAATTCTGAAAATTAAAGTGTTTTTATTTTTTAAATGCTGTGTACAGTGTGGAGATATACGAGTTTTCGAAGAAAAAAACCTCAAATGTTTGTGTTCGTGACTGCTCTATGTTCTGACACCCCTATGTTCCGACAATTCAACCTATGTTCCAACACCCCTGTGTTCTGACGTCCCTATTTTCCGACAACCTGCACATAAGAATTTGTGCTACTCCCATTGAGGGTTAGGGTTAGGTTTAGGGTTAGGGATATGGATAGGGATAAGAATATGTGCTGTCGGAACATGGGGGTGTCAAAACATAGGGGTGTCGGAACATAGGTTGAGTAGTCAGAACATACATTGTAGGGGTGTCGGAACATAGGGGTGTCGGAACATAGGGATGTCGGAACATAGGTTGAGTTGTCGGAACATAGGGGTGACAAAAATGGATCACAAAAATGTTGTGTAGGTCAACATGTACATGTGTGAAGCATGGAGGAAGTTTTCATTAACTTCCTCCATGTGTGTAGGTACTGAGTGGTACCGCACTTGTTCACCCCTTTGGCACTGTCTTGAAAACCCATTTGGAGGCGGATGGCAGAACCATACACTACACGGATCATTGTAGCCTTTGAAGTTTGATCTATAAACAGATTTCTAAATTCAATCATATTAAACGGTTTAACACCCCCACTGGTGGAATTTTCAGGAGTGCCCCTCCCGAGACCCATTCCTTTCTGAAAGGGAGGAATTCCAGACTCTCCTCACCCCAAATTTCGAAAAACCCACAAAGTTTGCAACATGTGGAATCTTTTCATTTTCATTTCCCTATGGATAGTTCAATTGATCCCTTGAATAACGAGCCAGTTTTTGGTTGGTTGCCCACATTATGTTGACTGCACCTGAAGTATTTTTGTATCCGGGTAAAAAAAAAAAAAGAGGGGGGGGGGACTTTTGGAAGGATTTATTTAATTATCATAACCTGTGAGCTAGGCACATGTATAACTTTACACTGGGCTTGAGGATTTAATAGGAATGTTTCTAGCAAAAGTGCCTGGGAGCTTTGTACCAGTAGGATCAAGAAGATGTTTTTAACTGATTCTTACATGTGTGCTTTGTTAGCTGTTAATCCGCCGAAACAGCTTTTGTTTTTGTGAAAGTTTTTTTCCCCTCTTTTTTTTTCCTCCATAGGTTTTGTATGTATGTTTTTCTTCCAACCATACACTTCGGCATTTTCGTATGTCTGATTGACTTAAGATTTGGCAGACACTTAGGCCACCACCTAAAGACAGTCCCTGACGATTTTTGTCATGATGTGTCACGTGACGTCATATTAAAGGTGCATTTTCCAATCACTATAACTTGGGAAATACCAGCCCGATTGGGTTGAATCTTGTATGTACATCAACAGGGATGTGTTACAGATGAAAGTGATGTCATCATGATGTCATGATGTCATGACGTCATCACATGTCATGTGACATCACATTAAAGTGGCATTTCTCAAAGGGGCATTTCTCTAAGGCATATATGTCACAAGAACTATAGGTCAAATTTAGTTGTAACTTGATATCTATACCTGGAGGTGCTACAGATGAAAATTCAAGTGACATCGTCATGATGTCATCAAATGTCATGTGACGTCAAATTAAAGGGGCATTTTTCTAAGGCCTACATGTATACAGAACGATGGGTCCGATTTGGTTGCAACTTGATATGTACCTATACCGGGATGTATTCTAGATCAAAATGTACTTGTGACGTCATTATGTCGCCATCACATGTCACAGAGTCATTTCAAACAGCAGAAACAGCTGGTGTTTGTCCACAAACACATTCCTAGTTTAAAACATTTTTTTTTTTAAAGTAAAGCCATGTCCTGACATTACACGGACATGGTTTGATGAAGTTTTTTTAAGGAAATAATTGTATACTTCCAGGTAAATGTACATGTCACAGTAGTAAGGCCTACATGTTTTATTTATTTATTTATTAACCACATCCAACAGTGGAGGAACCGCCAATATAAAATTATAATGTATTTCAATGAATGTCCATTGAATGAATAGAGTAAGGGATACAGATCTGAGACCCAAATTTTCCTATGAGCACCTTGTAGTAGCAGCTGACCAAATATCTTTATAAATCCCATGTCACATCTGGAATGTGCCCAATTGGGCGACAAAACGCATTTAAACAAATTGATGTTAATCGGAAAGCGCCTTAAAAAAGTACTGGTGTAAACCTCCACACAACCATCCTTTAAAAACTGAGCGTTTTGAGTTGGGGTCAAAGTTTTGACTCCCAAAAATCGAATTGTTTGGTGCTAGTCGTGAATCCTGCTGCACATGTTCCACCAGTGCATCGCATTTTGCGTACGTGGGAGAAATCATTTTGTGTATTGGTACTGTGTGTATTATGTGTCACACACACACATTGTGTACCGTACATTGAATGGACATGTGTGGAAATGCGTGTACGTACATGTATGCCACAAAATGTCCACCGCTTCAGAAGTAAAACAACAGGGATTTTTGGTCGTTTTTCTCGGGAACGGTAAGATATAAGGGTTTTTTTTCATTTCAACCAGACTTTTGAAATCCTGGATCCGCACCTGAATAGTGATAAGTAAACAATCCAAAACAAAAATTTGGGGATTTCAGGCCGTAATGTCCCTTTAATGACAATTAAGTCGTTAGGGCATTTTAGATTACGTTTTGCCGCTGTAATACAGCCAGGAAATGGATAGGCCTACAGTGACCCCGTGCCACAGATGTCATAGGGCCAGTTCCATACTCATGATAATCCAAAATGATTCATTACCCAGTCAAAACTTCTCTACCAGATAAGCCTAAGCTGTGTCCCACGTTTTCTTGTCAGTCTGCTGTTTGCCAGGTTTTCTTTCCTAAACTCCAACAGCTGAACTGAAGACTAACTTTTTCAGTATCATTAAAAAAAAAGGGGGGGGGGAAACGATCTCATTTCACCTAGGCAGAAACACCTGCCTATACCACCAAATAAAGTAATATGTAAGAAGAGACACAACCAAGTAAGTGATGACCCTCAAATTCAAAACATAGGTCTGTCTGTTTTCGAATAATTTAGTATTTGATTATTTGAAACTGCACTTGACCGGATATTCCAGTATTGGAAACTTGCGGATCAAATTTTACACACGCCAGCTGAAGCTGCCTTCCTCGCTGGTCAAAAGTTGCATACAAAGCATGCCGATTAAAAATTGCATGTGGTGATGGATAATATGGAATGCTGGAGTGTTTTGCAATACGGGTGATTCACAATAGTGCACCTCCAAGAGTTTGCAACGCGTTGGCCAATCACAATGCGCGAAATCAGTCGACCTTTTCCAAACGTGCATTGGGTCGACTGATTTCGCGCATTGTGATTGGCCAACGCGTTGCAAACTCTTGGAGGCGCACTATTGTGAATCACCCGTATTGCAGTAAGTACTGTATAACTGTCTAGGGATTTTACCCAACTGTTGTTTACCAATGGAATTAAACCAAAACATCATGTAAACAAAGCATGACAAATTTTTGTTGAGTGACTTTCATCAGCTTTTTGCAAGAGGCTGAGATTTAAACACCATAGGAAAAATAAATACTCACTTTCAGAATCTGCCACTTTGGACTTGGCGTCCTCCAATGTCGATACAGTGCTGGAGACGGTGGCAGAAGGCGCATGCTGCGGCTGAAAGCTTCTGAAGGAATGCAGGATCATCCCTGATGTCATTGCGCACCTCCTCGATCGTTTGGCGCAACACACGACCGAGGTGGTGTGCAATGACATCAGGGGTGATCCTGCCTTCCTTCAAAAACTTTCGTCCGCAGCACGCGTCTTCCGCCACTGTCTCCAGCGCTGCATCAACATTCTAAAAGATTTTTTTCATATAGCGTTTAAATCTCACCCTCTTGCACAAAGCTGATGAAACTTGTTCATAAAAGTTGTCATGCCTTGTTTACATGATCTGAAATTTGGGTTTAATTACATTGGTAAACAACAGAGTTATTTAGGATCAAAAGTAGGACATGTTTTTTTTACACGTATACATTAATTTAGACACCAGCTTTCTGAAAATGCCGATTCAAAGGGGTCATGATTCAGATTCTACTGCATGGCCTCAAACCATTCCCATTCCAGGCTTTCCAGCCTATTTTTGACTCCGTACTGATGGACACAGTGCCCCATGGCGCAACCAAGAGGCTCTGGCGGATGACATTGTAACACACTTATACCGTCATCAAGTCAGGTTATTGGGACCCAATAGTCGCCAGACAGGTCAGCGTCAGGTCAACTCCAGTTAATGTCCAGGGGCGATGGGTGGTCCCGTGCTGCAGCCAGCCAGTCATTTTATCAAGTTGATCCTGGCACTGGAATTATGGATTACATGTAATAACTCCAGGACTATGCGCTCGTGAATGTGAGGCTGCATTGGACAGCAAATTGACTCGGTATGGGACAGTGAAATCCGGTTAACTTGCATTCAGGACAAGGAACAGTAGAGTGTCAATGTATTTTGTTGGAAATATTTTTGTCGTGTAAACGATGTTATGAGCTAGAAGGCGTCTCAGCTGTCCGTCCATCCATTTTGTCTCGTATTGGCATCCCCAACAACCACTTTAATACCAGGACATGCCTCCATTTTCACTTTTTTTTTAAATTAACTTCTTAATACTTTTGTCCTCTTATTAGGCTATAAACCGAGTTGTTAATCTATTTGCATTTTATGAATTGTGAAATGGCAATAAATGTGAATGAATCCATCGGAAAATCCATCGGAAGTCACATTCATAAGTACATGACTGTCAGTAGAATTTCAGGCACTTGGAAGTTTGTGTTCAGCGTAAATCAACACCCTGGCCAGTGAAACAAGAGAGTGCATATTCCCATTCATCATGTCAAGCAACTAGTGTGACATGAATACCCTGATGGCATATAAATGCTGCGTTAAATCATAAATTGGGACTCTGTTGAGACATTGTTTTGGCGCTTGTCCCAAAACTATCAACAATACAGTGAAACTGTGAAAGCAAGCATAAGTGTTGTAGAACTCAGTCTGGAAAACCCTCATAACTGTCCTGAATCCTTCAATTTTATTATGATTTTGCACACCCCCTAGGGAGTTATCAACCCAAACCGCTTGGGCTCTTTTATAGAAAGTATCTTGAATCCGCCAAAATCCATCAATTTTGCCATGCAAAAGAATGTTGGTGGCCAGTGAGTCCATCAGAATCCACCAGTTGGGCGGGAGTAAATCTGTTGAGATCCTGAATCCGCCAAAGTCCCCCAACAGCTTCAATAGAGAGGTATCCTGAATCCATCAAAATCCTGCAGTTCTGCTAGGCTTACAATCCTGAATCCATCAAAATCTCCCAGTTTGTGCAATATGGAGATATTCTGAATCCCCCGAAATCCCTAGAATAGATCCTAGAATATTGGGTTTTTTTTTAATATACAGCATTCTTGGAGCTTGCTTAACATCAGGTTAGTTGTTAAGCACCCGTCTTAGGATTTTGAGCACTTTTGTTGCAAGTTCAAGCGAAAAAAATGCACAAATGATAAATGATGTACTCTGCCTTTAACAACTTTTTTAATAAACTCATATTTGGACTTTGGTCTTTGGTACTCAAACTGAGCCGCAGATTTTCAGGGCTTTCAGGCACACACTTTTACATGTAGACTCAAGATGGGAAGAGGGATAAAGACGGGAAAAGATTGGTCAAGATAGGAGAAGATCGAGGGGTAAAATTCAAACCAGAGCCCCATTTTAAAAAGAAAATCAGCGTAAGTTAACAGACACTGTCTTTTCACAAAAAAGTATTGTTGGAATGTCTGATATTAGAAGCAGTTCTGGATTGTAACGTATCAAAACCCTCAAATTCTTTTGCCAAACTGGTACCTCAGTCTAGCCAGGAAATATTTCATTCATGATGAGGCGGAGTTGTTGGAGATCCGCCACTCCAAGCTGGGACTGGTAACACGACTCTTCTTCCTAAGCGGTATGCCACAGTCTTGGCATACCACTTGGCACGTGAAGGCATCCTTGCTTCGCATCACGCTGAGAAGGCTGGCTGTCCTTACAGTCAGGAGTTCGTAACCTATCACTGTGACGGCCAACAACTGTCTTGGGATCAGAGAAATAAAAAAAAAAGGCCCAGGCATGTTTAACAAATTTCATTTTCGTGTAAGAATGTTAGTGTCAATATTGCTTTACACATATTTTTGAAGTAGCATTAGACTTCGGTCGTAAAACATCATCAGGATCAATCATAAATTATTCTTGATTTAATTTTACCATTTTTTACAGTGAGTTTTGACTGTTATTATTTCAAGTCAGATTTTATAAACACGAGTTTCTCTCCCAAGCGTGGCTAACCCCTTTGCACTAGTGACTAGTGACTTTATCCAACCCAAGCTCAAAAAGCTATCGATGACATCCTAATGAAAAAAATTGCTGCGGTTGTAAAACATGGAAACATTTGGTAAAGTGAGGATCAGTCCTCATATGGGTCCGTTTACCACAGAAATTTGAAATTCTCTCTCAATTTTGATAATGACGTCAATTTGTTAATGCCAAAATGATCGATTAGCGTCAAATGGACATATCCATGGTAGCCTGAGGCTGTATCAGCAGTTGATGGGCAGCACCAGGAAAAGTTGATTTTTGTCCATTGGAAAATGATTGATGTTGCTTGTATTTTGGTTAAAAATGCTCTTAAATCATTAAAAAAAACAAGAGTGTTTTGTGAGGGGAAAATAATCATTGGGGGACTATTTTAAAGGTAGAATGAACCATTTGCAGCCATCCAAAAAGTAACGATCACCATTTTTTTTTTTTAAGCTTACTTGGGTTAAAGGTACATGTAGTAATGACACTAAACTCCCTATGAAATTATTCCTTCTGGCTTGCTGTCATTTTGAAGAAAACAATAAAGGAAGGTCGTTTCCAAAGGTGAGCCAAGCAACACATTTATGGATTTTTTTTTTATACATGTAGTTGGGTGAATCTTTGAATGAGTGCAAGCGTTGAGACAACGCACTAGGTCACTCCTTTTTGTCGGTTCAGTGTGTCACTTCACGTAACTACAATCAGCTGAATAAGAAACATGTCCCGAATGCTTCTTTTGGGATTGTGTCATGAGAGGGCGTATTTCGATCAATATGACTTGTCAACTTTTGAATTGAAATGGAGATCCAGAATATTGTGTTTTCTCAACAAAAAAAAGCACTCACAGAGCTAAAAGTTCATCAGGTCAGTTGTTAGGCAACCATCTTTAAATTGTGAGCGCTTTTGTTGCTTCAAACAAACAAAAATGATGGTCCATTCTACATTCCTGTAAGGCATAAGAGTTATTTGCTCACACAGTGGCATGTTGAAAAGAGCCAAAAACTTAACTTGAAGCCCAAGTAGTTGGGTTTTTTTTTGCAGGCTGGTTTGCATCAACCAAATCAGGATGAGCAGAATTGCTGATTAAATTCCAGGGCCCTAGGGGGTCCAATCTACAGTGGTATGAAAAGTTGAAACCAGGCGGTACAAATGTATACAGTAAACTCCGGCTAAACCGGCACTCTCGGGACCCGAGAATTTGTGACGACTTACGTGAATGCCGATATCTGCTGTAAGTCGTCATTTTGCCGACTTACATGAATGGTTTTTTGCACACATAATTCATTGCACCAATTGGCTTTGATTTACCCTGGATTATCTCCTTAATGCTTGAGTTGAATCCAGCAAATTAATCCTTGAATTGTATCATCACGTTTGGGGCATTGATAGTGGAGACCACGATACATATGTGCGTGCACAGTAACGAATTAAATGCGTGCGTGGTCTGGTATATACCACGCACGCATTGACTGCAGCAGTAGTTATTCAATAAGACGACCCCCCAAAATGGACAGAGCTATAGAGGGGGTACTGGTATTGATATGCTCACGATGCACATGCGATGTACGCAGTAGGACACCCTTTTTCGACACCGATGCATACAGCGATCACGGGCCGTGCGAATTCACTTTTCACTCGACACTTTGCCAACCGCAGTACAGGAAGTCGATGCCAATGCATGATTTGTTGAATGCCGACTTACACAAAGGATTTTGTAATGCTTTTTATGGAAAGGGGACCCAGAGTTACACGACGACTTGAGCAAAATGGCGACTTATAAAAGCCGACTTAGAAATAAAAAATTCAATGGAAATGCATTACGGACAATCGGGACTTTAGTCAGACGGCCGACTTGAGCGATCTGACGAGTTGTACGATGTCGGTTTAGCCAGAGCTTAACACAGCTGAATTTACACCAGTTTTGTTCTGGTTTAGAATATTCTCAACATTTTCAGATGACCAGCTTACATTAGTTCAGTGTCATCATGTCCACATCCCTTGATCAGCGAACATGAATTGGCCCATTCCTAAGCATCAGCAGTGAATAGAGACTGGAATGTATGTAGGTATCATTCCAGCCGAGCCTGGCCCATTTCGGAGACAGATGAGTATAGCTGGTGTCTGATGATGCATCACAGATGGCGAATTCAATCCTAGATTGTACAGCTCCGATAATTCCCTTCCCCGCTTCATTCAAACCATACAAGGACCGAGGTGGATTGCCAATCCCTTGATGTTGGCGATAGCTGAGAGACAAGCCCATTAAAAAAAATTTTTTTTTAGAGATTTTTAAAGGCAATATACAACATTTGCAAAAATAAAAAACCTACCAAATTGTTATGAAATACTTGACCATAAGTGAATGATAGCCTCAAGCATCCTGTGAAATCATGGCACCCAGTGTGCTATCATTTTTTAAGAAAAGTGGATTTTTTTGGTATTACATGTAATTTCCAACAATGGTCGGCCAACCATCATTGGAAAAAAACTGACTTTTTCCATGTATTGCCCCAATTCTGTTTCCTGACCTGACAATTCCCCGACAACTATAAATTGCTTTATTTCATCTTAAGTAGGGTCAGGGAACCAGACGACAAAAACAGCATTTTTCCCTTGATTCTCCCACCATCTTTAAACACAAAATTATAAAACAGGTCAGTGTAACAATATTTGCTGTAAAAAACTAACCCCCCAAAATCCGTCCATTTTTGAAAATTACCGCAAAAGAAAATGTTGTGTATTACCCATAGCCCTCATTACTAATGTCAAATTTTGACATCTACAGAGTTACTGTCTCTACATTCGGTGCAGGTTGCAAACATTTTGGCTTGTGATTGATTGATATTGCTGTTTTAGGGGTGTGGAAAATTTCCTTCCTCTTTTAGAAAGGAATACTTTTCTCTTACACTTCAAACTCAAAGCAACTTTCTTGAGCAGTGTTTAGAGCTGTTGGGTCTCCTCTCCAGTTAATTTTTGAAAAATTGCTGATTGACAACAGAGGAGAATTTCCCTTTAATCCAAGAATTTTTCCCATAATCAAATCACAATCAAAATCAGTCATAAAATACATCTATCTTTTGAGATTATTGGAAATACAAACTTGGCCTACTGGATATCACCCCCTCCCCTACTGCATGTTTCGAAAGAAATAAAAAGTTTACTATTTTTTGTTCGGGCAAAACACTGTATCACTTGATGGTTCTCAAAACAAAAGCGCTGTTGTTCAGTATGTGGGCCCAAGCACCCTGCAAGGCATGAAACTGTGAACTACTTGTTTAGGCCTATGGGTCAATTTTCTTAGCACTGCATGGTCATTGTATGTGGTCAGCACAGCCAACCTTGTGGCTTGGCCACATGTTTTTTTTTTTCTTTCGCAAGTCACTTCCCCTTTGGCATGATGACTCTGTAATTAACCGGACCTCCAACAGTCAAAACAAACACTAAACTAATACTGTAAATTTAAATTAATCCAATTTTTCTGTGATTCTCGTTCATGTTCAGTTTGGGCCTCTAGTATAAGGGACCACAAGGCATGCCACCATTATTTGGTGACATATCTTGAAAAAGGTCGTTGTCCTTGCAAAAGAGTTGTTTGCAAACATCAAAAAACAAAATTACCAAATTACTATGAAATACCATGGAGGAATAAGAATGTGTTCTTATTCCTCCATGGAAATACCTTACTTAATACTATTACTCTCACAAATAATAGTCGCAACAATCCTGTGAAATCATGGCACTTGGTGTGCTGTCATTTTCAGCATTTTCATTTTGTGGGCATCTGTCAGGATGGGTACAGTATGTGTCCTTTCTCTATGCCTAAACTGACAGTCTTTTACATTGGGTTGGCACGCCGTCAGAAATGTGTGTGTGCAGTTTCCCATATGGTGTTGGAATTTGCCAGGATGGGTATGGTTCCTAGCATAGGGTCAATCAATGCATGGCCCATACTACTGTCCCTTTACAGCCATTGAGCTATTCTTCAACCCCAAAAATTTGACCAGAATGTGTCCATTTTCTGGGCCATTACCCTGTATGCAAAAGCACTGAACCTTATGATTACAGAAACTTGACAAGTATCTTCTATAATCTCTCTCTCTCAAAAAAAAATCATCTTTGTTAACAAGTTGTCCTTGAAACCATCCTGTTAAAGGTGGAGACCTTTCTGGCCTGTGGCAAATTTTCCAGCCAAGCTCTATGTGGTCATCTGACAGTCCCCCCTACCCCTTTGCCAAAACCACTTTTGAACCCTTCAAACACCCCATGGGGCTTATAGGGGTGCCTCCCAAAAACACATGCCTGGATCATGAGTAATGGAGTGGTGGTCACTGGTGTTATAAATAACTGCTACTGTCCAAAAACAAAAGAATATGCTGTAAATGTATGAAAGAAATATGAGGACCACCTCTGTATGTGGCCCCGTGTGGTCTTGTGTGTTTGTTTTTTGAGCCATAGGTTATTGTGGAAAAGGTTAGCGCACAGCTGTGACCAAAATACAAGTCCTTGATAAAAAATATCTTGAAATTGTTGTCAACTCCACAACTGAGTTACTTTCTCCCCATTCTTGACCATGCCGCTCCCTCGTAAAACATAAGGCATGCAACTTTTCGTTGCGATTTTTTTTTTCACTTCACATTTATACGATTAAAAAACTGAAAAAAAAAACTGTATGAAGTCTTTTGAAGCTTGATATTTTCGCCTTTTTTGTTACTTCCCAGTTGCATGCCTTATACATTATGTTGTCAGCAAATGTTCCTTGGAAAGAAGTTAAAAAAGTTTTTAAAAAAAAAAGTAAAGTAAACTAATTGCGTGACTATTTAAAAGTAAAACTAACAGGTCCAAGAAAAAAATGGACCAGTGCATATTTATTTTTTTATTATGTAAAAGTAAGCAGAAACTTCCGGCTTTATGTGAACATACAGGGTGAGTCAAAAAAAGTGAAACCCAAATGTCAGGACTATTGTTTTAGTGAAGTACTGCAAGTAGCACTTTCAAAATCTAGCCCAATTCATAAGCTTTCTTTTAGTACAAGAATAATTCAAATCACTCATGCACTTTTTAAGTTACGGAATTTTAAACACAACCACCGTTTTAAAGTTCTGTCCACGGATCACAAACAAGTGTGTGTTCTTTCAGTTTCAGCAGAACGAAAACAATTCACACACATCCCTACCCGATTTGTTTTCGTTTTGGTGGAAGAACACTACACAAGTACATGTACATGTAATTCATCAAAATGAACATTTGCAGACTACTGGTAACCGTCTAGCAGAAGTTCCTACACTGCTGTAGGCAAGAATCCTCAAGTTTGTCTGGGCCTGTGACCGAGTTTGGTCCGGGAGTTCAACCACCCACAACTGGAAGACTTTGCTGGAAACTGGCTTCCATCAATAGTCCGATCTGAATGGCGCCCTGCCTCACCTCCCTCTAGACAGGTTCAGTGGAAGTTCAGAGTTGAACTAAATCAAAATAATTCTCAAAAAAATGGTTTAGTGTGTTGCCGAAAAAATTGCTTTCATGAAAGTCCACAGTGACAGGTTCAGCAAATGTTCAGAGCTGATATAAAATTGAAGAAAAATTACAGTGTAGTGAAAACTGTATTTAATAGGGCCATTCTTTGGTCACTGTGTGACGTAAAATTGGGCTTATCTGACTTTTGAAGCTTTACCCCATGTTAACTACATCTGACATATTACTTTCACTGACTCATCAGGTTAGTACTTCTTACTCCTTACCTCAGTCTCAGAGTATAGTTTCTACTTTCACAAATTGTGTTGAAAGATTACTCGGAGGGGTCATCAAAGTTTGGTCACATGTGTGACATCGGACGAAAAAAATGTTATCCGGCCCGTATCGGAAATTCACACTTTCCTCCAGAGTTCTAAGGACACACACACCCCAGTCCTTATGTTTTGAGGCGTGCGATCGCACCCCCACGCCATCACACGCCTAACTGCTTCCTGAGAAGTGCGAATAATCGCACGCATGAATCTCTCAGTACCGCAGACCTCAGCATAATTATACTTCATAGTTTTTGAAAAATAAAGTACGTCGGTGAAGAGAATATGGCTTTATTGTAAATTAAGATGAATATTTTGAAAAACAATACCAGATTGCTCAGTCCCAGCTTGGACCACAGAATCACACTCCTAGAAAAATCACACGCCTAGAAAAATCACACACCTAGAAAATTCACACACCTAGAAAAATCACACACCTAGAAAAATCACACACCTAGAAAAATCCAGGTGTGCATTTTCCACACACCTGTGATTTTCAAATTAGAAGGACTGACACCCATACTTATTTTGGAGTAAGACTAGTCTTTTGTGATTTGCATAAACAATGTAATTCATTTTCTGAAGGAAGTTTCTGTAAAAATTCTGTCCCCTGTACAAAAATGTAGAACGTGGTGGGGGGGGGGGGGAGGTCCTAAATTGGTTTTCAAGTGTGCCATTTGATCCAAACTGTTTACCTTTGCCCAGGGTTTGTGGTCATCCACACCCCAAACATTGGAGGGTCCAAGTCTACCATTACTCTCCTGGGGCCGCAGGCCCTGATCCCCAAAATGCTTGGCGGATTTACTCCCTGATCCTCTGAATTTCTGATGGTGCAGCGGTTGGTTTATTTTGTCCATAACTGAAACCAGCGGGGTTATACCCAGGCGTATGAGTCATGCGTCAACAGACCCTTGGGAGGTTAGTAATGTCGGTCTCGCCAATCCATCATTTGTTCGTCTATCCCCCCCCCCCCCCAACAATCGAAGAAGAAAAGAACCTTGAATCTATTGAGAAGTGACAAGTTTGTAACACTAAACATAAGAGCTACAAGGTAGACATGTAAACAGCCTTGAACTTACAACCTGGAAAGTTTAGAACCCAAACTTTCTAATCCTAATTCTGTCGGACCCGACAACAGTAAAGGAATGCTGTTTTTTTTGTCGATTTGGACAGTGATTTAAAGATATAGTCCATCATTTGTAATTTGTGCATTTTGTTCGTTTGAAGCAACAAAAGTGTTCAAAATCTAATGAAGGATACTGAACAACTAACCTGATGAAGTTTCAGTTCAGCTCAGCTTCAGCTGTATATTCCGAGAAAAACAGCATTCTAGGATCTCAATTTCATATCAAAAGTTGCTGAATCATGTTTTGAATTGTTTTGAATTGCAGCTATATGCGATGTCGCGCACTGATCCGACGAATTATAGCAACCGCGCGCGCCTGTGCGTCTGCCAATGCTTGTGCGCGCTGCGCCAAATAACAAAACGAACTACTAATTTAAATTTTCCTACGGTGCGTCTTAAGACGCACCGTTGGAAAGGCCTTCTTTCGTTGATTACTTCAAAATGATAGCTTGCCAGAAAGATTAATTTCACAGGGAGTTTAGTCCACTTACTATCTTTCAACCAAGTATGTTTTTTAACAATAATACGCCAGTTACTTTTTCGGATGGCTGCAAATGATGGACTACAGCTTTAACCCAAAATCAGCAGTGGCGCTCTCTACATTATTATTGTGTTACAATTTATCAGTGAATAAACACAATGTACTACAATGTAGTACAGTTACTCAGGGATTAAAGACCTTTCACTCAATCCAGCTTTTCTTAGTTCAACAGGCTGCACCCCAGTTCTCAAGGCAACAAATACAATATCCAATGTGCAGTCACATACAGTGTTTTGTTGTATGAATGAAACCTTGAAATTTATATGTTTTTTTTTTCTGTATCACATTGACATTTCCTTCAGGCCTCAAGCAAACAAACACAACAAGCTGAAATAGCAGCTCCCATTTTTTAGCCATTCATTTGCATTGTCGAGACATTTGATCCAAGTTTCACAGCTCAGGGGAATATGAATCATCATTGATCATATTTCAGAAACTTTTGACCAATCATGAATCTTTTGCCAAGGCTTCTGTTCATCTCAACTTCCAGTGGCACATAGCAACCTTTGGTGACCCCATGTGACATCAGACGTAAACATTTTATCGGGCCCATATCGGAAATTCACACTTTTCTCAGTTCTAAGGACACACACACCCATACTTATTTTGGAGTAAGATAAAGTGCGGCGGTTTCTCACTTGAACATTTCAACCCTGCACCAACCCTGCGTCAACCCCAAGTTTGATTTAGCCCGGGATGGAACTCAACCCTGCTCCAGGCTGGGGTTGAGATTTTTAACCTGGGTTGAAAGTCTCGCCAGGGTTCACAACAGTAGTAACTGAGCGAAAGAAGCTCGGTTTGCATGAAACAAGTGTGAAACGATGTGGGGTTGAATGCGGGGTTGAAAATCAAAAACTCAACCCATTGTTGAACCGGGTTCACCTAGGGTTGAGGTCAACGTGGGTGGAGAGGCTCTAGTGTTATGACTTTTAAATACAAGTTTCGCTCATTTATGGCTTGTGGAAAGGGTCACTAAGAGAAAGATAGACCACCCAGTCCAATTTCCAGACAGAAAACCAACCATTCTTCAATATTGTCATGAAAGGATTGTCAATTTTATGACCGTTTTTGTTGGGGTCGATCTTTGTCTAATAAATCCCCACCTGTGCAGTATATCAATCAGAGGGGCTCACCTCATTAATGTGGGGTTTGGGGGATATCGTCTGTTAGTGCTTGTTGAGGAAAGTTTCACAACTTGTTATTAGTTTCCAATCCCCTGAAGGTATTGCTCCACTTCTGTTTTGCCAATGATTACTCAGCTCCCTGGAATGGTCATTAACATTCACTTGGGCTGAGGTAATCCCCAGTAAAAAAAAAATCTGTCTGAAAATAATCCGGTATTTCCGTGATAAATCTGAGCATGATCTGAGATGCTTTTTCTGCATGTATAACTTTTTAAGTTGTTGGTAACTCGGTATGATAGTTTTGATACACACATCTGTATGAACCTGTGCATGTCAAGCTTGTGGAAAAGACCCAAGTTTTATATCATAGCCATTACATTTGGCCTTTTTTTCTTTCTTTTTGAAGAAAAAAAACCAACATTACATTTGGGAAGTGTTTTTTGATCATTTGGGATGTGTTTTTTGATCATTTGGGAAGTGTTTTCTGATCATTTGGGAAGTGTTGTTTGATGAAAGAAAAAATCTAAAAGAACTTCAGGCATGCATTGGTTCACAACACATAATGCCCTTACATTATTCACTTTTTGCAAATATACCCTCCTATGATGCCCTCACATTAAGTTTCCTCAAATTTCTTGAAATGTTTTTTTCAGGAAGAGAATCTAAAAGAACTTAGAGCATGCATTGGTTCACAACACATGATGCCCTTTCATTATGCACAAATCTACCCTCCTACGATGCCCTCATATTAATTATTCTCAAATTGTAGTGGAGTACATTTTACACATTTAGAGCAAGTTTACAAATGATCATTTGTCAAAACAGACTGATATAAAAATATCTCCTGGCCCTGGCTCCCTGAACATTGTAGATACTAAATGCATATATTGGATCATTTGCATTTGTCCCAAAGGTACTGAATTATTATCAAAAAGGTTTCTTAGTTAAAAGATTACACTGGTACTAAACACCCCATGAAATTATTCCGTCTGGCTTGCTGTCATGTAGGAGAAATCTAGAAATGTAGGTGATTTCCAATGATCAGTCAACTGACTGATTTTTGGAAATAGAGAGTGCTATCGGCGAAATTGTGTTTCATGATCAAAAGATTGTGCATATAGTATTTCATTGTTTTCCTGACAAGTGTCCTATCCACAGAGCTGAAACTTCAACGGGTTAGGTTTGGAACATTCTTCTGTTTTTTGAGTGGTGTTATTATTGGAAATGAACATAGTGCATGAAAGGCAAATGATCCTATACAAAATGAGCCTTATTAGCAGCTTCTCATGAATTTTATTTGAACCCATAAGCCCATTTGGCCAGCAGTGGAACTTGTGCCGATTGGTGGTGGGGGGGGGGGGGTGGATGCAAAGGAGTTATCTGATCATAACCTTTATGTCTTGAACATTGTCTGCTTATTTTTATCACTTCCTATCCTTTCCCCATAAACCCAAACACACAGACTCTCAGCCTCCAGACTTATCAACAGGATGTTGTTCTTATTTTCCAGACAACAATAGGCTTTTTGTTGCAATTGGGGGAGAAGAAATATTGTCACACTATGAAACTGAATTGGGAAGTGGTCTGTGAAACCACAAGACTGCCCAGGTTCCCTGTGGAGCACAATAAATGTTTGTATTTCCAGCACACTGGGACAGGCTTCTTCAAAATGATGTACAGTCAAGTCTCGTTATAACAAACTCGTTCGGACCTTGCCAAATTAATTGTTTGTTTTATCAGAATTTTGTATTAAGAGGAACATCAGTCCCATTCATTGTGCATATAAATGCACAGTTGGGACCAAGGCTTTATGTTTGTTATAACCAGAATTTTGTATTAACAGAGTTTGTACTAACGAGAGTCGACTGTAATCGAGGGAGGCGCAGCTACTATAGGCATTTAAAGGGAATATTCATCATTGACTTTTGCTGTAATTTTCAGAAACGAAATATTTGAGGGGTTAGTATAATAGATCAAATTATTGTTACACTGACATTTTGGAAGTTTTGTGTTCGAAAAGGTTGGAAAAACCAAGAAAAACAAAAATGTTCAAGTAGTCTGGTTCCCTGACTCCACAAAAGATAAAATGGATCAATTTATAGATGATGGAAAATTGTAAGGCAAGGGAACCAGTCTAGCTGGCCTGCACCCGTTCACGAACATGTGACCAATAGCAAACAAAATTTGGACTGAAAAATGGTAAATTTGGAGCAGTAGTTGAAAAATAGTTAGGTTTTTCCAACGCTGGTCGGCCGACCACCGTTGGAAATGTATACAAAAATGTCATTTTCTTGAAAATGACTTCACACCAGGTGCCATAATTTTACAAGATGCTTGAAACTGTCATTTACCAACATCCTAGTAAGGTATTTCGTAAAAACTTGGTAGTTTTATATTTCAATGTTTGCAAATGTTGTATATGCCCTAAAGGGAAAATACAATATTTGCAAACATCAAAAAACGAAGTGATCGAGTTATCACGAAATACCATACTGGATCGTTAGGATTGACTGTCTAAAGCATCCTGTAAATTTTGGCTCTTGGTGTGCTGACATTTTATGTAAAGTGGTGTTTTTGTATCAATTTCCAACCAGCATAGGTGAAAACTTTTTTTTTCTTCAAAAACTGCTCCTTATTTTCATATTTAGTTATTCCACATTTTCTTTACAATTGATTACACCCCTGTGCTGAGGTACAAGCCAGCCAGACTGATTCCTTATAAATTCCCCGACCAATCAATTGCTCTGTTTCATCTTTAGTGGGGTCAGGGAACCAGACTACAGGATTTTTCTTAGTTTTTCTAGCATCTACGAACCCAAAACATCAAACAAGTCAGCGTAACAATATTTGCTATAAAATACTAACCCCCAAATCCATCCATTTTGGAAAATTACAGCAAAATCAAATGATGTATATTCCCTTTAAAAAGTCAGCTCTGGGAAAACAATTTTTTTCATTCCCAAAAATTACAGAAGACCTAATGTAAAATCAAAAAGATTTTAGAAATAGTAGCTTTACAAAATTAATTTCAGAGCTCCAACCATGTGCTCCCACACTGTGTTCTGTTGTAACACAGCTTGGGAGTTTTCAAAACTGATTACACTGATACTAGCTGATAGCAAATAGATATTTGGAAGATTAGCTCTAAGTGTTTGTTGGTAGTGCAAATATAAACAAGGGCTCTGGCATACCTGAGTGTGTTTGCTCCACTTGGACTGAATCAATATTAATTACATGCAGGGGGATAATAGTTGGAACATTCCTTTGATACCCTAACAATACATGTACCTTATGTCATTGTCAGTCCTTTTTTATATTACGATTTAAGAATAGGGCAGGTCTTAACCTGCAAATTTTAAGTTTGACAACAAGTGAAAGAACTGTGTATGTATATCATCGGTGTTTTCACAAAGTGACAAAACCTTGGAAAATTGATAATTTTTCGATGTTGAGTTTGCTGACCATTTTATTGCATTTGACAAAAAGAACAATTTGACGAAGTTTCAAAGCATAATGTTTACTTTTGTAATTATCGTAAACAAACATTTGAAGCCTGAACTCCATGCTTTTCTGTTTTCACGAAGTGACAAAAACTCATTTTTATACATTTCTCTACACGCGTTATGACGGGAGCGGACTTGCAACTGCGAACGATGTTGATAAACAACAGACATGCGCACTGCACTGACGTATGACGCGCAAATGTAACACTTTCTCATAACGATCTATGTTTTCACAGAGTGACAATGAGTGTGTACAAAGTAATGGGGTCAAAATCTGTAAATGTAAAAGATCTGTATTAATGAATTACTGTTTAATTAAGAGAGACTTTTAACAAACAACGTTGAATTAGCAAAGAACAAAGCATGCATTACTTGACTATGCCAGAATTTACCAAATCTGTAACTACAAACTAGTCCAAAATGTGTTTTGACAAAAAATCATGTTGAAAACAGTGACTTGATTGATTTTGACTGAAAGGACAACTTTTCACAGTGTATATTTGCATCTTGTAGGAATATTAAGCCTTCTTGTGTTCATTGATGCTGTTGCACTAGCACATACATCCCCCCCCCCATTTCAGTTAAAAGGGTTCTTCTTATCACAGCACTTGAACCAGTCAAACGCTTGATGCGTTTTTGTCAAGAGCTTTTCTTGTAAATACCAGACACTCACTACCAGCAGTCATGTGCATTATACTCATTGGCAGAGTTCGTTGACTCATCCAGGCACAATTTATCACTCCAAAACACGAAAAACAAAATGATAAGCTCCCGTCAAATACAGTGATACTTGTATTTCTTTCTTCCTACAAAGTTACATAACCCAGATAAAAGTGCAAACTGATTTCAGGTGCCCCAGGAGAGGGCAAGAAAAATCAGGATGGCCAAATTTTCTAGACAACCATAATAGATCCATGTAGATTATTTATGGGCTGGCACATACACTCTTTATTGTGGCTTATCTGTGTTGTTAAGAATTGTATACTTTTCAAATAGCTTGTTTATTTTGGGTAAAACTCTTTATGTTGCTGCTTTGTAACATTGTATCAGTACTGATTCCCACAGGTAGGGGATCGATGCCGAATATGTACAAATACCGGAATTTTTTTTTTCTGTAAACTTTTTCAATCTGAAATCAGTCATGTACATCATATTTATCACTTCACATTATACTTCTCCTACCTTAATTTATTTACATTTACATATCATTTATTGCTCAAACTCATTAAAAAAATAATGGTGATCTTTAGAATTTGGGCCCAATCGATTTCCCCTTTGCAACCTTGCACCGGTTCCTAGAAATAGCTTCATGCATGCCTCGGAAACTCTTTTCAAAGGGAAATGTGTTTGGCCTTCAGTGCTAGTGTGAGCCTCACGTACAGGGGCAATTTCACGGCGCTGCTTAGCACACACAATTTTCTGCTAACGCTGGTCGGCCGACCAGCGTTGGAAAAAACTGGGTTTTTTTTCTTCAAATACTGCCCCCAATTACCATATTTAGTTAGTCAGCGTTTTGTTTGCAATTGATTGCACATCCATAAATGGGTAGAAGCCAGCTAGACTTGTTCCTTGACCTTACAATTCCACGATGTCTATAAATTGCTCCGTTTCATCTTAAGTGGGGTCAGGGAACCAGACTACAAGAACATGATTGTTTTTTCTTGGTTTTTCCGAAACACAAAACTTCAAACAAGTCAGTGTAACAATATTTGCTATAAAATACTAACCCCACAAACCCATCCATTTCTGAAAATTGGGCCCAGAGAAATTGTTGTGTGTTTTTTTAATTAGTGGTATTTTTGGACCCTGCACTGCAGCCCCGTGGAACCCATATAAAGAGTAACAGCACACAAACCATCAAAATGTATGACCTCAATTTACATGGCTTTCTTTACTGCTCAGTCAAACACTGCCCTCAAAAGACGATGCACAGAGGAGATAAGGTTTATCAAAATCAGTTTAAGGGAATGTACAACATTTGCTTTTGCTGCAATTTTCAGAAATAAATGGATTTGGAGGATTAGTATGTTCTAGCAAACATTGTTTAACTAACTTTTTTCACGTTTTTGGCTTGTATGTGCTGGAAAACCCAAGAAAACCAACCATGTTCTTGTAGTCTGGTTCGCTGACCCTACTTAAGATGAAACAGAGAAATGTAAAGACTTTGGGAATTGTAAGGTCAGAGAATCAGTCCAGCAGGCTTGTACCCCTTCACAGGTGTGTAATTAATTGCAAAGAAAATGCGAAATAACTAATATGAAAAGTTAGGAGCGGTTTTTGAAAAAAGCCAGTTTTCTCCAACGCTGGTCGGCCGACCAGCATTGGAAAAATACAGTTTTTCTTGAAAATGTCATCACACCAGGAGCCACAATTTTACAGTGCTTTAGACTGTCAATCCCTAACAATTTAGTAAGGTATTTCGTAATAATTTGATCATTTCGTTTTTTGATTTTTGCAAACTTGTATCTTCCCTTTAAGTATGGAGAAGCACTGAACTTTTCAAAGTGTTACTATGGTACTTGAGGTAGATGTATTACACGTGTTCAAGTAGGTTAGCTTGCCAGGTTGATTGTATCAGTAGTGTTTTTCTTTGGAAGGGTTCGGGGCATCAAGACAGGGAAGTGGAATGTGTGTGCAAACAAGCATTATAACCTTATGGATATCAATCATTCTGTTAAACCACCCTGGGATGACATTGGCTTTGCTTTCTGAAAGCTTTGGAGGATGTGACTCCCATTGGCCCTAGTGTTGCAAATAATGGAGCCAAGATTTGTATTTAGCGGCAAATAGGAAATTGAGAGCTAACTGCAAACTGGAATTAATTAGGGGGAGTGTGGCCTAGTGGTAAGGGTTCGTGACTCATGATCAGATAGTCAGGGGTTCGATTCCGGCTGCTGACCATATGTTGTGTCCTTGGGCAAGCCACTTCACCCCCACTTGCCTCTCTCCACCCCCACTTGCCTCTCTCCACCCAGGAGTATAAATGGGTACCGGCATTAGCTGGGGAGTAACCTGCGATGGACTGGCATCCCATCCAGGGGGAGTAGAAATATTCTCAGTCGCTTCATGCTACTGAAACTGGAGGTAAAACGCCGGCTTGATGGGCCACATTGGCTCGTGTGTGTGATCAAATTAGTGTGTGCATGCAGCCGCTCACGTGTGTGGTCACATGTACAGCGCCATCTTCTGTTTCTGCTCGGAGTTTGAAGTCCGTTGATTTACATTTTCACAATTTGTATCTTCAAATATGATGTGGAATCACAAAATTAGGCAGGAAGCAGCTGACTCCGTTTGACATTTTTACTGACTTGCCAAAGGTGGAAAAAGTTCGTAAAAATTATTCACGATTCGCGATTGGCACAGGCCCCACCTAACCTGAACTTGGATCATTTGTAAACATAATGAAGGTGTTTCAGATCATTTTAAAAGTCCATTCATAAGCTGTTTCTTCCACTGCTCCCCCAACACCCTGACATTCATGATTGAGCTGTCAAATAATTCCCTCACTGTTGACGAGTATTCTCGGAATTAATTCTGTTAGAAAATATGGTGGCCTACCCGTCGGCAATATTTTGCGTTAAAATAAACACATCGTCCACTCTCGAATGTGATTTAAACCTTCTAGGGGTGATCTGCGATTTTACTGGAATTGCATACCGCGATCCTTGACATGTAAATAAAGAGACATCGCTTGGGTCAGTTGGAAATTATAAACAGAAAATGCTGTTTACGGTGGGGAACGTTTCCACTGGAATTTCAAGTAGCTGAACTTGTCCAAACAGAGAGATATATACAACTTTTTTTTAAGAAAGAAATATTGAAAGGAGTGGAATTTGGGAGGCACCGATTGAGGTCAACTAGAGGTGTTCCAAGGAAGACTGAAGATTTAAGCCCACATTGCGGGGGAGGCAATTTTTATGCTGCCCAATTAAGACGATTGTCTTTTTCATCCAGAGAAAATGACTTTGTATCTTATTATTGAAGCATTTTTTAATAATGAAATCAAGCTTTCATCAGTTGCTCTAGTCTAGGGCACATTTTTCCAACGGCGGTGTGAAACACGCCGTAGGCTTGAGCTGCTTATGTTGGTTGGTAGGTGGGCGGGTGGGTTGGTTGGTTGGTTAGTTAGTGGACACTTTACTCGGCCATATATTGTTTTCATACAACTCAAGTATTACAGCTTTGCAAGTATTACAGCTTTGCATTCAAAGACCAGTTTGGATAACACTGTTGCGCGCATGCGACTAATTTGCATACTTTTTGCATAGTAAATCACGCCCCAATCACGAATGGGGTGCACGGATGGTGCCGTATAGCCGCCTTCACATTTTACCCAGCCTTGCTGCTACCCCACCGTTGTGGGTTGTACCACTTAGTACTTGTTTTTCCTTTTCCCAAATAACAAACAAAGCGACTCTCAAAATCTATTAAGAAACCGGGCTGGATAGCTCAGTTGGTAGAGCACTGAGGGCTGCAGGTTCACATCCTGTTCTTGTCAATTTCTTGATCAACTTTATAATTTAAAAATCCTTTAATTAAATTTTGTATCTGATACTGAAATGTATAAATTGTACATGGACAGTGAACCAGTAAGGGGTGGATTATGAAAATATTTGAAACTGCATGGTGTTGTTACTGCTGGTTACCAGTGCTGTGCACAGTAAGCTTATATTGAGAAATAAGTGAACTTGTAGGCAATTTGTAGCTGAAATAAAGTGATCAATAGGCCTGAGACCTAATGGCGTCACACTTTGTTTTTTAAATATGCGCTTTCCTATGAGTGGCAGCGTACCTACTTCGTCTGGCATCCCGACTTCGCTCCCACAGGAAAGCGCATATGTAAACAAAGCCATTACGTCATTAGGTCTTAGGTCTATAAAGTGGAAAAAGAGTTGAAAATAAAAATCCTATTTATCCTAAAATGATATTTTGGGATACTTTATCAATCACGGCTCATTCTAGCAAGAGATGCAAAATCATCCTCCATTGTAACTGTCTGTTTCAAGTGAATTACAAAAACAGAAATAGCGATCGGTGTTCAGATTTTTATCTTATCTGGAAAGCAAGGGGAATGTTGCCCGGTTGTACATTCTACCGTTAGGTAGTCAGTCTTCTTGCATACCGCCCTTGGCAATCATGCCCTCCCCACCTCCCTAAATTGGAAGCAAATGTTCAAACCGCAAAGCGTGTAACAGGGTCAGCATCCTGCTGGTTCGCACCCTGTAACCCCCTCCTGTAGCCCTGGTGACCCCCTCATGAGCACCCCAACGGCTCTGATTGCCAGAAACTATTATTTCACCAAAAGCTCTGCGACGAGTGTCAAACTTTTTTTTTTCTTCAAAAATCAGAAGCATGGCGTGGCATCATTTCCTGGGTCACATGGGTTGATATGCTGTGATCGCTTGCGGTCTTAGATGGCCTGCGATAATTTGAGTGGAATTTTTGGAGGTGTGTTGTGTGTGCTTGTGTGTAGTGCCGACTGCTGTGCGAAGGGTCCACATTAATGTGCAGAAATGCAATGCGTGATTCGCACATTAGTTGTGATAACAGCTGCGCTGCTTATTTTGCGCAGTTGTGTCGATTTTGACATAAGGTAACGTCTGTACACTGCACTAAAGAAACGTTTTCTTTTACGACTTTTTTATGGGGCATATGCATGTATGTTAGAAGATTGTAAAAAAAAATGTTTGGAAAAAGGTCCTACAATGATTACAATGTAATCATGGAGAACAAATTGAAAACATACGTACATTAACCCTAACGTACCAGAATCCATCAAAATCCACACCCCTGTTTCAGGGGGATTTTGGCGGATTCAGGATACCTCCATATTGCACAAACTGGGGGATTTTGATGGATTCAGGATTGTAAGCCTAGGGGAACTGCAGGATTTTGATGGATTCAGGATACCTCTGTACTGTATTGAGCTGTTGGGGGACTTTGGCGGATTCAGGATCTCAACAGATTTACTCCTGCCTAACTGGTGGATTCTGATGGACTCACTGGCCACCAACATTTTTTTGCATGGCAAAATTGATGGATTTTGGTGGATTCAGGATACTTTCTAGTAAAAGAGCCCAAGGGGTTAGGGTTAAAAAAGTACTAGTGTAGGTCCAAAAAGTACTAACTTTTTGACCAGGTTTCACTAGCGGATCCAGGTCGATAAAAGTGCTAGCTTTTTGACAAGACAGTTGTGACTTTGGAATTGTTTGCCCTCAAGTTAATAAACTTGGATCCACCACTGGTACAGGGTGTATATTCTGTATGATCTTGCTCATTTGAGAGTTCACATTTGTGCAAAATAAAAATCAATCAATTAAGTGAAAGGGTGTAAATTTTACTTGGGCCACTCTCACCTGGATATGCTGAATCTGGGTTAAGCAGTGAATAGGCATTGAAGTTGGCGACATCACAGGCGAGAGTGGCCCAAGTAAAATTTACACCCTTTCTCCAAAAAGGAGTGGATTGAGAAATAGTCAGCCTTTAATGTAAAATGTAACTTCATTGAAGAAAGACAAATTGAACAGCTTTAATTATATGTTTTCTGAATGTCGCACTTTTTTTTGGCACTCTCTTTAGTTTCCTCTGAGTTATTTAAACATGTCATTTTCAATAAGTTTCTCAAGCTATTCCCTCATTTCCCACAAATACATCACAGATGTTGAGAGTGGGAGCTGCTGTTTGCGTGGGTCAGGCACTCAAAGCTTTGTCAAGGTCATAGGATACATGTACTGTACTCTATCAAGTTGCAGATTAGTTTTCCTCTGAATGTGACAACAGGCAAATCCAAATACATGTACATGTAGTATTAAAGGGAAGATACAACATTTGCAAACATCGGAAAACAAACTACACTTTTTTTTACAAAAAACCTTACCAGGATGTTGATAAATGACAGTTTAAAGCATCCTGTAAAATTATGGCACCAGGTGTGAAGTCATTTTCAAGAAAATTGGTATTTTGTATAAATTTCCAACGGTGGTCGGCCGACCACCGTAGGAAAAACCTGACTATTTCTCAACTACTGCTCCAATTTATCATTTTTGTTCAGTCCAAATTTTGTTTGCTATTGGTTACATGTTCATGAACGGGTGCAGGCCAACTAGAGTGGTTCCATTACCTTACAATTTTCTGGCATCTATAAATTGATCCGTTTCATCTTTAGTGGAGTCAGGGAACCAGACTTCTCGAACATTTTTGTTTTTCTTAGTTTTTCCAGCATTTTCGAACACAAAACTTCAAACATGTCAGTGTAACAATATTTGATTTATTATACTAACCCCTCAAATAGTTCATTTCTGAAAATTACAACAAATGCCAATGATGTACATTCCCTTTAAACAGGCATGCAACTTTTCCTCGGATCAGCTGATTTCCTCTTTTTTTACTTCCCATGTGTGCCATTGAAAACAGAAAAACACTGTACAAAGTCTGGGGAAAATTTGAATTTCCTCTTTTTTTGTGATTTCCCAGTTGCATGCCTGTAATTAAAGGGAAGATACAACATTTGCAAACATCAAAAAACGAAATGGTCAAATTTTTACAAAATACCTTACTGGATTGTTAGGGAATGACAGTCTAAAGCATCCTGTAAAATTGTGGCTCCTTGTGTTCGACATTTTCAAGAAAAAGTGTATTTTCCAACGCTGGTCGGCCGACCAGCGTTGGAAGAAAACTGTTTGTTTTTTTAAATGCTCCTAATTTTTTTCATACTTAATTATTCCGCATTTTCTTTGCAATTGATTACTTACCTGTAAGGGGTACAAGCCTGCTAGACTGATCCTCTGACCTTACACTTTCCCAAAGTCTATAAATTACTCTGTTTCATCTTAAGTGGGGTCAGGGAACCAGACTACAAGAACATGATTGGTTTTCTTGGTTTTTCCAGCATCTACAAGCCCAAAATGTGAAACAAGTCAATTTAACAATATTTGCTATATCATACTAATCCTCCAAATCCATTTATTTTTGAAAATTGCAGCAAAGGCAAATGCTGTGCATTCCCTTTAAGCGCTCGGGGCTGCCACTGTACAATGTACTTGTGCCTTTAACATTTGTTGATGTTTTGGCGAAAATAAATGAATATATTTTTCTTATCAGTTGGCTTGTGCTTTGAGTTGTGATTGAATATTAAAATCAGTTACAGCTTTGTAGAAACTCAGGAAATTAAGACTGGCTGTTGGTTTCCATTTTATTGTGTCGCCTAAACAAAGTTTTTTGGGTCCTAAATTCTGTTTATGACCGTATGACCATATTTATGTTAAAGTTTGGGTTAAGTTTTTGAAACAAAATGTATAACTTCTACATGCTTTCATGGATTTTGATGAAACTTAGATGCAGTGACCCTAAAAGACTGAGGTCAAAGGTCATGTAGGGGTCATTAGAGGTCATTGTTCAAATATGCTTAAATTGTTTCTTTGTCTACCGAATTACATGGAATTTGATGTAACTTGGATGGAATGATCCTTAGGTTGAGGTTCATGACAACTCTTCCGAAATTGTGGGTCAAAGGTCATCCACGGGTCAATTGAGGTCATAACTCACGATGAAAAAAATGTGAAAATGCTATTGTTTCATAAAAACAAATTATATTCCAGGAGCCAATCATTTCTTCAACTGAAAATGAACAGCTTCTTTAAGAATAAGAACACGAAACATGTATGTATAGGGATCGACCGCGAAAAAAGGCGACACCTTGTTTTCAAATTTATTGTCTTCTGTCATAACTTTCTAATTTTCTTTATTTCTGCAGGTCTGAGCTATGACAGGTTAAACTTTCTAAGTTTGACCGGGTACCCTCTCCCGGAAGGAGTTACGTTCGCAGAGGGGCTGCGTCGCGGGGACCCAGCGTTCCATCTGGACAGGGACACAAACATTGGCCGTCTGGCAGATTATATCTTTCCCCTGGACTTCACCGAGAGGTTTTCCGACTTCACCCTCCTGGTGACGTTCAAGCCCGAGTCTGAGGACGTGGGCCCTTTACTCGTGGTCACCGACAACCTCCAGACGACGGTCATCCTGGCACTCAACGTGAGCCGAGCCGAGGAGGGCCGCCATCGAGTCACGCTGCTCATGACGGACGTCTCGGCGGGGACTCCCAGCAGGGCCTCCTTCGTGGTACCCTCCCTGACCGGCCACTGGTCCCAGTTCTCGCTGAGCGTCATCAACGACATGGCCACCTTGTTCTTTAACTGCAGCACGTACACCAGCACGTCGCTGATGCGGCCGGAGGGCTGGAAGCTGGCCATTCCGCAGCAGGCCGCGGTCTTTGTCGGCAGCCAGGGATTTGCACTGGATAATACGGCCACGTTTGCGGTAATAATTCTGTATCATTTGAATTCCTGGAAATGGGGGAATATTGCCCAGTTGCTAGAGTTTGTGAATTTATAATCAGGGCCCAATTTCATGGATTCTGTAATCCCGGATTCTGCGCTTACGGCCTGCAATTCTCCGCTAACGGAGCTAGCAAAGGAAATAATGCGCTGGCCCTATTAGCACAAAAGCCTTTCTTACGGGATGTATGCATGCGCTCAAGCCAAAGTTCCGTGAAATACACTAACCGTTAGCTTAGACTTTTCTGCTTTAGTAAGCGGTGATTTTTCGCTAACGGTAGGCAGAGCCTTGAAATTGGGCCCAGGTAGTCAGAGGTTCAAATCTAGCATCTGGCCAGATGTTGTATGCTCAGGCAAGCCATTTGCCACTCTAAACCCAGAATATTAACCCTAACTCCCTACTGAGTTTAACTAAGAGCCGTGGGCATCAATCAGTTTTCAAAGTGGGGGATATCATATCATTCCCCCCCCCCTCCACTTTGTTCGTCCCCAAATAAAAATTGTAGCCTATATTTGATTGAATGACTCCAAACTCGAAAACGGTGTTTAAATGATGATCTTTTGCTCCAAAAAAAATGGTAAATATGGTCAGAAATTGCCTTAGATTGTGCCATAGAGCATCTAGAATTCAAAAATATTTCGGGGTGCTTAAGCTGTCTAGTGGGTGATGGGTTAATCTGTCCAGTTTGTGATGTTTCACAGTTTATTTTTTTAATACATTGTTTTTCCCTTTGTTTATCAGGGTACGATTCAGACCTTGGAGATGTCCAACGACCCAGATGAGGCTGAGTTGGGCTGTGATGATGGCGACCAGGAGGTATATAACAAACTTTCAGGCCTCGTACAAATATCCCCTGAATTTTGAAGTTTCATGTCCCGAACCAGTACTATTTTTGTGAGGGGGGGCAGGATAACCTTTAAAAGAATTGGACCTTTGGTTCAGTAATCTTTGACACACTTGTAGAAGTCCTCATGTTAACAAAAATTGCCCAGAATTTCTGATTACATAAAGTGGTTGCAATTGTCCCTAATTTTGTTTACAATTTTTTGGTGTAATTATTGAAGTTTTCAAAGATTCCTTGCAAGTTGACAAACAAATCGATTATCAGAAAATGTGTTATTCTTGAAAAATAACCCTTCAGTCGTTCATTACGATTTGTCTTTGATAAAAAAAACTCTTTGATTGCACAGTATTTGGGCAAGGATTTCGTGACAGAGTTTCGTTGACTTATTTTTTGAGTTGTTTCAAAGTCATGCAAGATATTGTTACGTTTGGCACAGGTGTGGTCCTACGTTTAAATCCATTGTATTATTTGGATTCTTTTAAAAAAAAATCTTTTTCTTGTTTTTAGCCAAATTCAGGCATCTGCTGTGAGATGAGCAGGAACCAATTTTGACCAATTTCATTTTTCTGGCTATTTTTGGGCAAAAAAGGCAATAAAGCGGGAACCATTTACAGTCCGGGAATTCTCTGGGAACATTTGGTATACTTTCCTTACCACTAGGATCACAAGGCTTTACACGATTGTTTTGTTTTTCTGAAATCATTTGGTACTGAGAGTTTGCCCTGGCATTCCTAGTGGTTGCAGGTGACGGGAAAATACAACATGTAGTTGTTGCAAATTGTGTTTCTCAATGACGCAAGTTATATGATCTCTAGTGGCATAACTTTTATTATTTAACTGACATACAGATCCTTGTCATTTGATTGGTTGGACTCAAATCACGTGACATTTACTTTTGCTCCCATTCACACCGGGGCTCAAAAATTCCCATTCGCCCAGGGGGAATGGGAAAAGCTATTCAAGAGTTAAGATCATCCTTGTTCCATGGCACGGTATTTGTATGCAAATACATGCTGGTGTGCACGTTGAGCTTTGCGCGTAGCGCGTATTGTTCCCAAGAGCCAATAGCTACAGAGTTGGGTTCAAACATTTTGGAAGGGGTGGTTTGGAAGAGAGCAATACATTTCCCACCAATCTTGTATTGAAATAGAAGTTCATTTTAACTGTAAATCAAATGACAAGGATCTATAAGCTTGACAAGGCAGCTAAAAGGCAAGCTGTTTTGGTCCTTCTTATGACTGTGTTCTCTTATGGCTTACTACATTTATTTACCTTCCTGTGTGATTGATACCAACACATAAATTGGGAAGACTCCATTTTAACCAAACCCAAACCGGCAATCTCATGCTTTCTGCAACATTGCTCATTTCTGACTCCAACCGAAAGCCAATTGATCGTTTCCCCCTCCATTTGGTTCCTAACTGCTTCGGGCATTGCTCACAGCTTCGCAAGCAAAGGCTCTTCAAACGAGAAACTTCATCTTCCAATCTCGCCGACGCTTTAATAACAAACAAAGACATCCCAACTTCGCCAACAAACTCTAAGCAGAACGGAATTGTGGTCAGTATTACTGTCGCTTGTCTATCGAGCACGACTCAGTTCGCACGACCATCCGTTCATCGTTCTGTTTTTCATCCTTCATTCTTGCATCTTTCGCATCTTCAAATATTATTTTCGGGCACATTTGACATTATTAAGTTTTCAATCATCGTCTGCTTTAAAGGAGCAGTCAATCGGTCGAATACCAACGAGCCAAGTTTGACTGTTCCTTTAAACATGAGCCATTATCACAATACCTCATTTTCATTCAGAGCATTTTGTTTTTCATTCATTTCACTCTCATGGAAATGTGAACGCAAGTCAGTTTTTTTGATCAATTAATCTCTTCTTTCTTTGGATTGTCATAAATTATATTAATGTAAATCTGTGCAAAGCATTTTTGAAAGAATTGTGCATTTTCCTCTTTTTTTCTTTTTTCTGTTTTTGTTTTAATTTTCTGTATCCCATTTTATTTTAAGAAGCTAATTTACACATAAAGAATTTCCTATTTGGTGTCCACCATTACTTAAGAAGCATTTCACTTACATTAAAATTTACAAAAAATTGTAGCATGTCTCAGTACAGGGTGAACCCAAAAAACGCAACCCTGAAACATTTCCCTTTTTTCAAAAACGTGCTCTGTTAATGTTTATGTATTGGATATCAGATTATTCAAAGCTTAGAGCTTTTTCTTTCAATACTGAAAAAAAATCATGAAAACAGCACATTGGGTTGCTGAGAAAATGCCAATTATGTAACACAACTCATTTGTGGTCCATTCCAATGACATTACCACAGTTTAATAATGGATTTACACTGTACCTATTTGTGCATGAAATGCATGTAGCGCATTGTGTCCTTATCCTTACAAACAACACGGCACATAATGTAACAAGAGTACGAATAAATTTGATGGAAATACCTTTTTTGATGGAAATACCTATTTTAAACCTTTTCAGCATCATAAATATGTCAAAACATTAAAAAAAATTGCACATAAATGAAAGACAGTCGCACAGTGGGCTTACAGTAACATGTTTCACTGTTTGAAGCACCTTTGGAAAGGATGAACAATCACTTCGTTTACATAATTGGCATTTTCTCAGCAAGCCAATGTGTTGTTTTCATGATTTTTTTCAGTATTTGAAAGAAAAAGCTCTCAGCTTCATAAAAACATAAAATGTCACAGATCACGTTTTTGAAAAAAGGCAAATATTTCAGGGTTGCATTTTTTTGGGTCGCCCTGTAGAACACGCTGAATTTTCCTTTTATTTTTCAAATGCTCATTAATTGGCTTTTGCTCTTCATATTTCAATATCTTTGCTTTTCATTTATACTTGCTTTTCACATTGTTGCCATTCACCTCCCACTTGATGCTGCCGTTGCCGCACTTGCTGATTTACCAATGATGATCTGTTGCTATGGCTTGTTGCTATGGCCCGTTACCATGGCATGTTGCTATGCAGACCTCGGGCAATAACAATGGAGGAGTAAAGTCCAAGGTAAACAGATATGAGGAATAACTGGTTCTCTTTACCCACAATTTTGAAGTTTTGGGTAAAGTAGGGGGTTTTTTTTGTATTTTTTGTTAAAGTGCAATAATAACAACTAGATATATCCTCGTGTGCCAAGGAAAAGGACGTTAGCAGCCCAGGCATGCCAAAAAAAAACACTTTTGGAGATTTAAAGGTTTTGTGTTCCCATTTCTAAATAAAACAGCACATAAGGCTGAAAATTTGACTCATGTTTTTTGTAAATATTTGAAATAATGTCTATTTTATATTGCCAAGTATCACTTAATTTGGAAGTTTTTCACTTTTTTATGCTAACGACCTTTTACCGGGAACTCCCCTTCACGTTCAACCATAACGACCTTTTACCGGGATCTCCCTTTGCCTTAAACAGGCGCTTAAGTGGCGCGTTAAACCATAAAGTCCTTTTACCTTTTGGATTAAAAAATTTTGGAATTAAGGGGATGGCTATAGTAATTACAAATTGAAAAGTTAGTAAAATGTTAATTTTGAACAGTGACGAATTATTCAATTTCCAAGATAGCTGACCCCTCTTCACAGAGCAGAAGAAACCTTTTTTTCAATCTTGGGCTCATTGTGTTTTTGGTGTAAAATTGTAAAATTGTACTGATTCTGTCCTGGTGGATGAATATGCTATCGTGATAATTTTGCATGTGACCATGGTTACCCGTATGTTGCTTTACAGTACTCTGGCAGTGGAAGAGAAAATCAGGAGGTAAAATTTCAGACTTTTTTTGGAAAAAAACCTATTTCTTCTGTTTTCGTACTCACTATTTTTCTCTGCCTGGTTGTGATATTTCTGAGGTACTGGTATCCTGACTTTTCTTGAGATGATTATCATTTTTGGGTTTTTTTTCTTCTGGTTCTTCTGTTTTCTCTTTCACTATAATCTTCATTAATTTTTCAATGTTTCATAACAAACTTTTCTCTTTTTCTTGTCATTAGGCCCCCCAAAAAATTTTTTAGTTCTGCTTCCGATTACCCTACCTGCCCTATTCTGACAACCCCTACCCTAATTTTTTTGGGGGGAAATGAGAATAAAAACCTGAAAACCATAAATAACTACCTTTTACCTTTGACTACACGCAGACGTCTCCATATGATCGTACACACACACAAAATGGCAAAAAAATATTTCCCTACTTATCTACCCTATTTTCAAATGCCATGTAATCGGAAGCAGAATTGTTTTTTGTCTTGGTCTTATGAATATCATTTTGAAGCACAATTGCTTCTAGATAACTAATGAATCAAATATTGCCTATTTGTAAACTTACATGTAAATCTTCATAAGTTTTATCTAGTAAAATGGATGTCCAAATTCTCAATACATGTTATTTAATTGAGTATCATGCTTTCATAGCATCATATCTGCATGCTTGCATTATATTCATTTATCCCATAAAGAGATTTTGCAAAAACGTGTTTATTTTAATAGAGTCTGAAAGTTCATTCCTAGTGGCGCGTTCCTGGAACCCTTGAATTGGAAAATTAACGTGCAAAAGTTCTAAGATTTGCAATTAGTTTTGGTACATTGATTTCTTTAGTGAGAAAATCACCCTCAAAACAGGCCTTTGTAAAACTGTTAATAGCATCTCAGTTTATGGAAACTGAGAAATCGTTTGACGTGAAAGAGAAAGATCATGCTAAAATTGAACTCTCTTTTCTGAAAATCTAAGATACATGTGGACTAGTGAAACTCGGTGTACAAAGATGAAACCTTATGAAATAATTTTGTGGCAGTCGTTGGGTGAAAACTGAAACTTACATATGATACTAAAATGTCTTTTAGGATATACAATTTTTTTGGGAGTAAACTTGAAGGACTCATAAGCATTTACAAAAAAATTCTTAAATGACCACTGATAAGGACTGCACCCAAGCCAGCCCGACTAAATCTAGAACCCATCGGCTCTAGGTAGGTAAATCTTCATGTCGTTATACATTTTCGTTCTCACGCAAGTACGCGCTGTGAAAACAAACATGAACAAACATGGAGACCTAGGAACGAAAATGCCGGATGTGAAAGGTCGTTAGTAAAATTTATTTTTACCCATCTCCAAGCGATTTCTCTTCATTTATTTCTCTAGGAATACCAAGATAAAATTCCAACATGAATGTTTCTTGGGGTGAATACCGTTAGAAACCATTCTGTCAAAAATTATAGCAAGAAAAAGGGCAACCTCATGTAAAACGCCCGTAGGCCGGCCGCGTGAGGGTTCCGGAAGCTGAGCCACGTGGCCCTTTACTTTCAGGCTCTATTGTAATAGACCTTTATCATGCTGCCACCATTTCAGTCATGTTTCCTGTATCCAATAACAGTACTGGATGATAATGTTTTTTTGTGAAAAAAGGAACCAGACTATTTTCCTTCCAGCCTCGCTTTGGTTACGTTGATTTGAATGGGAAAAAAATCAAGATGGCCGCAACATGATAATGGTCTATAATCATCCGAGTAACTCTGAACACGTCATCCATAAGCATGTCCCATTCATTTCAATGAAAAATAAAGTTTTGGTCAACTGTAATATAAACAATAAAGACAATGGGCTTCTTACTGTATGTGAGTAAAATGTATGTGAGTAAAACTCATTGCATTCATACATGTCTATACATCTACTTTTAATCATGATTGTATCTGCCTTGGTCAAGCATTATTTCAAGGAATATATGTGAGGCTTTCTGGCACAATGAGGCAGAGGTAAAAGAATAAAACGCTCCCTGCAATACTCAATTGGACATTCCGTTGACAAGTTAGGTTGTTTGAAGTTCGCTTTTATCGACATGTCATTGTGGTAGCCTAGTGTTGATATATGTAGGGCGTTTGAACTGTTCGTAGTGGAGAAAAATGCAACAACAAAAATGAATAGAGTGATTTTTTTTTCTGATTTCCACATTTATTGATATTTGTAATCTTTGATATGTTTACTACACATATTTTAAAGAAATGGTCCGAAAACCATAGGATAAAAGTGGTTTACTTAACATTTCACAAATACAAAACTCGAAATTGTAAAGGCCTTTTCCTCATTATTTTACTTTTTTGACATGTCGATAAATGCAAACTTTAAACAGCCATAACCATTCAACGGAATGTCTGATTGAAGTGCAACAAACAGTATTGCAAGGAGGATTTTATTGTTTTTCCCAATACCCACAAATCCTCATTTTGACTTCATTTTGTTTCATTTTGCCAGAACGCCCCATATATGCCTTGATATTCCTTCATTTGCAGTTCCATGGAAGTGGACCCCATTACATTACTCATTTTGTTCTTTAAATGCATTGTATGTGATCTTTCCCCACAAAAGGAGCATACAAAAATCAAAAATTGTCATGTTTAAGGGCGGTTGATTTTTTTGTTTCCAGGTGAACCTAAATTTTTCCCATTGTTTTGTTCCATCAAACATCTTTTCAACCTATTTTCAGTTCACCATTCGTCCACTGCAATTCGCTCTTTTCACACTCCGCCATTGGGCATGCAGAGTCTCGATCTGGCAACTTTACACAATAAAAATAGCCGGTTCAGTGATCTGAACCCCGACATGGGAATCACTGAACCGGCTATATTTATTGTGTAAAGTTGCCAGATCGAGGCTCTGCATGCCCATGGCGGAAGTGTGAAAAGAGCGAATAGAACAGTGGGATTTTTAAATACTATTTTCTCAAAAACTTTCTACAACTGAACAACTGTTACTGAACTCAGTACTCTGACTTTGTACTCAACTTGTTGATGACGGGTCAAATATTTATCGAGTTGTCTATAGATCAGATTATATAACACCCAAGTAAATCCTTGTCATTTAATAGGAAGATTGTAGGTCACACGGCATTCATTAATCGAACTATTGCATGGCCTACGTCATAACCGTGCATGTTTGGTTCCATTCACTGTGCATTTTCGTCCCATCCCTTTTGATCTATTGCACGCCGTGCACACGCTAAGACGCGCAGCGGAAAGCGTTATACGATCTTTGTGCTATTTAGACCATATGCGATATAGCAGCATAGCACAAAACTTGCCTTTGAAGTTGATGCAGTTGCCTTGATGATTTTGTCCTTCAATCGAATGACTAAGATGTACTTGGATGTTATATAAAACAAATTTTCATTCGCTGAAAGATGGAATGTTCTATTCAACTCGGCTTCGCCTCATTGAAGAGAACATTAAATCTTTCAACTCATGAAAACATTCTCGCCATTGCACTCATAAACATTCATTATTTGCATAATAAAGGATGACATGTGCCTTTCAATTTCGCATAACTTTAGTTTGGCAGTGCTGAAGGGAGTGGATTTAAAGCAACGGAAGAATCTGAAATGTTTAGTGGCATGTTTGACAGCACCTCAGCGCCATCCTCAGAGACAATAAAGCCTACCATGACATTTGTTGGGGACGGGATTAATCCAAAATCTGTGTCTCCTGATTTCATCCATGGAATGGGATCGACTACAGAAGCACCCACTGAAATGAGAACAGCCTCAGTGTCACCCTCTGGAATTACAAAGGCAGCAAGTGATACCCCCTCTGAAATGGGAAGGACCACCCAAACCCCCGCTGAAATGAGAACACCTTCCAGTTCTCCCTCTGGAATGGAAACAGCTTCTAAATCATCCTTGGAAGCATCTTCCAAGACTCCCGATGACATGGGAGTTTCTTCTAAGGTGACCTCTGAAATGGAAACAGCTTCCAAATCATCCCCTGTCGCGGCAACAACTTCTGAGACGCTTGTGGAGAAACCAGCCATGGAGAAACCTGTCACACTTCCAAGACCTGAGTCTAACGCGAGCCCAATCACCCCTTCTCAAACAGACTCAGTCACGTCAGCGTCACCAACAATGCAGCCAGCCACACTGCCAACAATGGCTCCTACAGAGTCGCCAACGACACAGTCACCATCAAGAGGACCGATGGTGACAGTCCAAGACGTCTTATCTCCAGGAATGGAGTCTGATGTAAGTACACGGTTGATAAAACACCGGTTGGCTGGTCTTAAACACTTTTCTAGTGTCACACCCAATGAAATCTGATCCCTTTTTACCCTTTTATTGGTTAAACGTTCACAATCCTCGTTTAGGCATGCGCATTATTACCAATGAGTCTGTATTTCATAGTCCTAAGATTTATGCAAACTACACTGGCACAGCTGCATTCTGCACCACATCACACAGTGCATGCAACGCACACGCCAATATCCATACAAGGAGTTGTTTACGACTACTAGTGAGAGGCACATACCATAACAAAGCTAGAGGGGTGTTTAAAAAAAATGAAGTAAACTTGTTGACCAAAATCATTATTTTTGACTTGTTTTGACTGTTTGACTGAAAAAAGTATATATGAATGGGAATAAATATGTGCTTGGCAAGTACTAAACACTGTGTTTAAGACCGGTTTGGAGTCTGGACGCTGATAATGACCTGAGCCAAATATCTGCATCCAGACGCCAACCAGTCTTAAACACAGTGTTTAAAACCGGCCAAGCAAACATTATTACATTACTATCCAACTAGAAAAGTATTCCTACAAGTCTTCAAACTTTTTCTTCAACCTGTTAATCTTTTGTCTTTTTTTTCAACTTTCTATTTGATCTTGCAGGGCCAGGACAAACTGACAGTCACCCCTACAACCCCACTTGTCAGGGTTATGTCCGAAACTCCCGTACCAACTGAAAAAGACATGTCCACCCCAACAGGCAAGGCCACGCCGGCCCCTGACAAGGCCACGCCCGCTCCGGTGGACAAAGTGGCCACCACAGTAACCATTGCCACAGTTGCTCCGGTAACGTTACCAACGCCCACCCCGATCGTCAAGGTCATCAGCGGGTCGCCGGGAGTACCGGGTGTTGCGGGGGAACCCGGCCCCAAGGGTGACCCAGGAGTGGATGGAAATGATGGCCTCCCAGGGGTAGATGGGGGCCAAGGACCCGCCGGGGTTGCAGGTAAGGGGGCAAGCCTTATTCCAACTTGCTTATCATTTAAAAAGTGAGGAAACTCTGGCCCTCTTGTTTTTGCCGCCATGAAATTTTGGAGAATTTTTTTCAAGATTCTGAAAGGTACATTGTACTGTGTGTCAAAGAAAAATGCCCTACTTTTGATCCTAAATAACTCTGTTGTTTACTCATGAAATTAAACCAAAATTTTGCATCATTAGGCATGGCAAACTTTAAGGAACGAGTTTCATTAGCTTTGAGCAAGAGGGTGAGATTTAAACACCAACTGAAAAAAACAACGCACTTTAACAATCTGCAACTTTAGACTTGGCGTCCTCCAACGTCGATACAGCGCTGGAGACGGTGGCAGAAGGCGCATGCTGCGGCTGAAAGCTTCTGAAGGAATGCAGGATCACCCCTGATGTCATTGCAAACCTCCTTGATCGTTTGGCAAAACACGCGATCGAGGAGGTGTGCAATGACATCCGGGGTGATCCTGCATTCCTTCAGGAGCTTTGGCCGCATCAGACACCTTCTGCCACCGTCTCTAGCGCTGTATCAACATTTTGAAAGTGAGGTGTTTTTTTCATTTAAATCTCACCCTCTTGCACAAAGCTGATGAAACCCACTCCATAACATGTCATGCCTTGTTTAAATGATCTGAAATTTTGGTTTAATTCATAATAGGTAGGTAACAAAGTTACCTAGGATCAAAAGTAGGAAATGTTTTGGGTTTTTTTCTACACATGGTACAATCCGAATACCTTCGTAAGTAAAGCAACCACTTGTTATCATGTGACCTGAAACAGGTGATGCAATAGAAAAAATTGTACTGAAACAAAAAAAACACCCTGAATTTGACCTTAACAACACAACATGCTTCTGTGTGTTAGTGATTGTGAATTAACCTCCGGTTTGCACTTATTTAGTTTGACAAAAGCTTTGCTGCAAAAATCGTTTGTGATTCCAGCTAAAAGCAATGGTGACCCCAAAAAAATGCAACCCTGAAATGTTTTCTTTTTTTGTTAAACGTAACCTGTTCTGGATATCAGATTAAAGCTGAGAGTTTTTTCTTTCAAATACTGAGGAAAAAAATCATGAAAACAGCACATTGGGTTGCACATTGGGTTTTCATGATTTTTCAGTATTTGAAAGAGTAAGTCTCAGCTTTAATCTGATATTCCAAACTAAAAATTCACCCATCTCGTTTTTGAAAAAAGGCAAATGTTTTAGGGTTGCATTTTTTGGGGGTCACCCCTATATAGCTTTATTCCCCTTTCTGTGTAATGTAGTCTCCCAGAATAACTGCTACTTTCCCTTCTGTAGTTATTGTCTTTAATGCAATGTAAGAGCTATCCATGAACTTGGATATTTGTCCTTGGGGGATCAGGACCCCCCCCCCCCCCCCTTAGAGATTGTACATTTTTTTGAGGGGGGGATTTTTTTTTTTAGTCCCATGATTTAACCTTTTTAATATGTAAGTGGCCTTTTTTCGAGTAGTATAATAGGGGTGCAAGTGGCGCTGCCAATGTCAAAATGGTCTCCTCCCGAAAAAAAAAACCAATTTTTTTCTGTGGCCGAAAATTTTGGGCAACATTTGTTGCAAATTTTTTGAGCCCCCCCCCCTTCCAAAGTCAAATCCTGGCAGTGACAGTGGTTCTGGCAAAATGAGACAGAACTGGGCACAGGCCATAGTGGAGAAAAATGCTTTCTTTTTCTTTGATTTTCAGATTTATTTTGATATTTACAGTCTTTGATATGTCTACTACACATATGTTAAAGAAATACTATAAAAATCGTGGAATAAAAGTGATTTTAAGGATAAACATTAGCCATCTTTTACATTCACGGCTGCAAAACAGTCAAAACATGACAGGCCTTTTTCTTAGTATTTTACTTTTGACATGTCGACAAATGTAAACTTGAAAAATATCCATAAGTTGTCAATTGAATGTCCGATTGAAGTGCAAACAGTATTGTGAGCAGAATTGTATTCTCTTTCCTAATACCGACAAAGTCTCATTTTGAACTCTGCACAGTTGTCTCAATTTGCCAGACCGCCGTACATTTTTTGGATTTGACTGTTCGCAAAATTTGCTTCGTGTTTCCGTTCCCTAGTCCCCCCTGCTTATTAGTCTCTGCATGGCTCTGTTCGTTTGTTTTTGTCTCCAAGGTGACAAAGGAGAGAAGGGAATGAAGGGTGAAGCGGGTAAAGCAGGACCCAAAGGTGAGTAGCAATCAACTAACAAACCTCCTACGGGTGTAGGCCAGTAAATAGGCCTGAAATTGCCTACGCTGGCCAAACCAGGATTTGCATGCCCTCAAATTGTCCGTTGTTAGAGCATTTTAAGGGTCATAAACTTGAGGTTTTCAAAGAAGAGTGGAAGCTGTGCAGAGGACTGCAAGCTCGTATTTCTGTGAAATTTGGATGAAATTTGGCCCTAAAGTGGCTCTAGTTCACAATCGAGCGTAGGCGTCCCTTTTTCCAAATGACGATGGGCTTCAGGACTAATATGGATGATAATCTTTGGATGGAATTTTCTCCCAAAAGTCATTGGTTTACCCCAAAAAATTGAGCAGAAAATGAAAGAAGATGAAATAAGCTTTAATTTGATGCGTGCCTCAAACACCTTGGAGAGTTGTGAGTATTTTTAATAATTTTGGAAGTGCGCATAATTATCACTGAGCTTTATGGCAGTCTATTTACTGGTCTGTAACCCTCCAGTTATAGGTAGCCATGTTGTCTTGTAACCAATCCCCAACTGCATGCTGTGCTGCAGGAATTGTCCTAGCAGACTAGTTGCATGTTTTCGTAAGTGATGGCATTTTTTTTATTGGGTGGGGGGCGTCTTTGAAGTTCAAACACTATCAATTGCATGCATTTACTATTGTTCGAGTCTATCCTTTGTGAAATGTTCTACATTAAATTTAAAAGGTAGGGGTATTACAATAGATTTTTTGTGTGAAAAATGATGGACTGAATCCATTTTAAAAACAATTCTCATATATTGCTCAACTTCATACAGACAGGAATGTCGCCTAAAATTCTTGGACTTTCCAAAAGACTTGTATGACATTTGTTAAGTATATTATAGATGAAAGAAACACTCAAATCATAAATTTGAAATTGTGCTTTGAAGTTATGTCTTCTATATGAGGTTTTGCCCCTCACCGACGTATAAACGCTGTACACTCAGTGTTGCCCCTCGAGTGAAAGTGAGAAAGAAATCACTCGGGTGGGACTCGAACCCACAACCTCCTGCTTTCTAGTGCAGACGGCTTACCACTCGAACAACCGAGCTTGTGGGATCAGTTGGCTGGTTCGAATCTGATGTACATATCAGCGGGTACTGCAATGAAATTATTCACAAAATGGAAGTAATGTCTTATTTGGGATATAGTTTATATTTAGCAGTTTTATTATTATAATAATAATAATAATGACATTTATATTGCGCAAAATGCATAAACATATGTTCTAATGCGCATTACAATAAAAATTACTTGAAGGATAAAACCGTACTATTTTAACCAAAACTACAATTTACTATACCATTATTGAGTAAAACCATTATACAATCAAAATTTACAGGCTAGACATCTAAATTTCAAATGAACCATTAAAAAAATCACCACATGCACAATTACACATAAAAAGCCTTCTGAAATAAAAAGGTTTTCACCTCGCGTTTTAAACTCCCCAGGGTTTCTTGGCATCTAATGTGACCAGGTAACTGGTTCCAAAGCTGAGGACCAGCTACCATAAATGCTCTCTCCCCGAGTTTATTAGAAGTACAAGGGGGGACCAGGCGCGGTTCTAGAACCAATATTTTGGGGGGGGCTAGCACGGTGGATCCAAAAAATTGTCAGGGAGGCGTGCTGAAATGTTGATCGGTTATTTTTTCCAGACAGGAACCGCCGATCACAAAGGGGGGGGGGCAGGAAACAACATTTTTGGATGGTGAAAAAACAAATTTTTTTCCCCCCCCAAAAGTCAAAAAAAACGGTCAAAAAATGGGGGCGGGGGGGGGGCCGCCATTTTTTGAATCTTTTTTCTTTTCTGGATGATCTGATGTGATTTGGGACTGAGACCATGTCACATACACAAAAAAATTGGTTTCGTTTTTTTGGGCCAGCCCCCTCCCCCCCCTGGCTCCGCCCTGGGGGACCATGCCATATTTATTTCAATGGGGAAATCATTCACACTATATTAACTAATGCCCCCTTGTCACGGATTTTTTTTTTTTTTATTTATTTTGGAGGCTAGACGGGGGACCTATATTGATAACTAAGTATTAAATTAATGTAATATCACATTTCTTAGCCATACAAGATAAGTGACAAATCCATATTGACCTTAACTACATGTAGAAAGAAAAAATATTGCCACTTATTATATAAGTATTTGAAATTGCACCGAACATGTGGTGCACACGTGTACGTCCACACTGATGATCAAATCAACAGATGCCTCCTAATTAAATCAGTCCTAGGATTAGTCACTGATCATCCTCATACTCATAGAACCCATGGTCATTAGGTGTCTAGTCTAGTGGGAGGTCTGACCTTATATAATCAGCCCACGGGATCACCTGTTCCTTGTCTTTTTGATGATGATGAGGGGGGGGATTTGTGTAGCGCCAGTGTCCATACTGCTTATGGTTGTCTCTCTCTCTGAAGGTCTTTTCACGTTATGTCATTAACAAGGTCCATTGCAGGTCAGCTGTAGGTCAGCTGTAGGTCAGCTGTAGGTCAGCTGTAGATGATTTTCTACCTTGGTATAGCCTTTAAACCCTAATCCCGAATGGGGCTGGATTTTATTGTGGTTTTATCGTGGGGATTCAGCCCCCCCCCCTACCTAACATCTCCGCCATCGAGTGCCGACAAATTATGAAACTCGATACATGATACAACTCAACATGAACATACCCAAGAAATGTCATGACTATAGGTCTAAGGGTTTTGGAATTATGGCTAATTAATTATTCATATACACGAATGGTAATTCTGCTTTGTGTACACTAACGTATACGGGGAAATTCTGTTTTACGCACTGGAAAATTGTTAGCTACGTGACAACCCGTTGTACAAATTTTATGTTTTTGGTATCAAAAGATGCGCAAGACTCGACCTCCTGCTTTAATACTGACTTGCTAAAAAGTCAGGACTGCTTAGGTCAGGAAAAACAATATTTCAAGAGTATCGCTGAAAAAGTTTGGGGAGGGGGCGGATTCCACCCCCCCCCCGGCCCTTTTAGGGTTTAAAAATAAGACATTGCAGAGGTAGCCTGGAAGGCTGAACTTGGCCAGATGATCCCTTGAAGCAAACTCGCCATTTTCGTCGTCTTGTGTCAATGTGGGCATGTTTGCTATTTAGTTTTCAAACTTCGGAAGCTAACAACAAGGAAACATTTCATTTGCTTGTGACTCATGTAGTTATTATAGGTGTAGTAAATGACTGCCACAAATAACCTTGATCCCTGCTCATCAACTGCGATATGAAACATTTACGTGCCTGTAGGTAGACTTTGTGTGTGTATGCTAGATACTTGTAAGGATTAAGGCCGAAAATCTATGTGTCTGTCATGCAGTATTAAAGCGAAGCGCATTCTGCGTTATGCGTAAAAACCAGTCGTCCAATGCGTATATGTCGATGGATCCGTATGGGCTCCGTGCACAAGTACTCATCAACAGCCAAAAAAGGAGAGTTGGGGGTGACCTAGACTGGTTCCCGATCCATCCAATACGTATTTCGAATGATCCAAAGTTATTGGGGGCGGGGATTAGTCTGCGAGACCCTCGCCAGTTTAATTTGAATGTATTCGCGCGCCGACGACGCATGACGCTCACGCGCGAAGACGCTACAGGTTAGCTTTGTACACATTCAGGGATAAATAAGTCGTGCATACTTGGTGCGCGAACAAGTTCCTTCTGCACAAGCGGTGTCCCATCCAACGGGCTCTCAAAGTGTTAAAAATGCGCCCTCTTTCGTTGGTGCACGGAGCCCATTGCACAGTGTTATCCGTTAAAATTATATACGATTCAGGTAGCGACTGAAACGGATGATGCATCCAATACGCATGGGATTTGCTGCCTGCAACTTAGGAAAACCATGAAGTGATAAGACAAAAAGATAAACCTAAGTGGTTGGCCTAAAAAGGAAGCAGTTTGTTTGTGAATCTTATTGAAACAAACTAGGGCTTGCCTTTATTTCAATTTTTTGACAATAAAACATTTAATATTGATACCCAGTGTGTTTTATTGAGAAGTTAAAACTTGCCAATGTTTCTTTCGTAAAATATGTACTTTGCTAAAGCAAATCTAATAACTGAGACTTTTTTCTGCTTGCAAAACTAATACATGCTCTGTGTTTGAGCTTTTACGTCTATCAATGATATGCAGAAATATGTGATATGGATGGATTTACAGAATACGCATCATCAATACGCAACTGGTAAACGCACAGTGCAGTAAAAACATCGAAAGTGGACACATGAATATTCGGCCTACCTTATTTCTTTTGTTTCCTCAAGTTTAGTCTTTAGCAAGTCAAACAGTTGAGATTTTTGTCTTCATGTTTTTGCAATTTTTACACCTTGTGATGAGAATTAAATAATGTGATTTTGAAAATGAATGGCGAAAACATTCTTCTGACGAAGCTTGTGTATGGTATGTGATAATGGAACATGAGTAAATACATGCACATACATGTATGTAACATATCATTTGTTCAAATGCCTGTGACCGACACACTAAATCTGTACCAACAGCCCTTTCCTTTTATTAACATTTGTCCTTTTAAAAAAAGCAAATAGAATTAAGTTCTTCCGGTGGTTTACAAGTCTGTACCCTTATTGTTTTTGCACCAAGCAATTTTTTTTGTATAATTCGGTTGTTTGTTTTTGGTTGCAAGACGTGACACGCAGACAAGTTCATTACACATCGTTTCCCCTTGTCTTCCCTCATGCCCATCAGCTTCAAAGACTGAATCACTCTCCAAAAAAAGGAAAGAAACTTAAAATCCTCCTTTCCTGATGCACGTATTTGTACAGCTGATGTCGGAAGGAAGAACCTTGTTAAATCAAACCATTCTCGCTGATGACAGAGCGTTGCCGGGATTCCCTCTTCCACTTTGTTTAAAAATAAAGCAAGAAGTTTCCTGACCAGCAGCCAAATCAACAGGGGAAAAGTCTATAAAAAGCCGTCAATTTGTTGAACGATCTTCCGGCATACTTGGGAGAGCTGACGGATGTCAACTCTCGAATGATTTTTTTTTACAATTTCATTAATCTATCCTGTAAAGCCAAAGGAAATTATGATAATGGCCCGATAAGATTGATGCCCCAGGCATTGATTTTGGAAATGGGAAGTTTCCTTGTCTTTCGCCATTAGAGACAATTTTCTAGCCAGCAATATTTTTTGGATTTTTTTTTCTTCAAATGAATCACAAAGGGAAATTGACTAGGTGCATTATAATACTTTTCGAAGTTGAACAAAGAAATTGACTGGAACGGGGTTTGAACCTGCGACCTCCGGATCGCTGTTCCGGTGCTCTATCAACTGAACTATCCGACCCTATGTTGGCGGTTCTCCAATTTGTCAATATCTTTGTTCAAGGGGCACTAGTCGGAGGTCGTAAGTCCCAACCCCCGCTCAAGTCAATTTCTTTGTTCAACTTTAAAAATGATATTTTCGCCGCGTCATTGCAACAAGGTCGTAACTCCATTCTGCAACAAAGTCAAATATTGCGCGAATACGCTCCGTTGCAACGAGGTCATATCTCGACGTCCTTTGACTTTGTGTGTACATCCGGGTTATTTTAAGTGAGATACGACCTTTTGACATTCTGAAACTCCCGTTTCACGTACCGCCCATTCTAGGAGATATGACCTTGTTAAACGGACACGACGTTTTATATTTTACAGATTTTTCAATACTTTTTAAATTGTGTTCTTTTGAACAGTAAACATGTCTAAAAAATATTTGAAATGACAGGCAGAGTTGTTTGGCAGGAAAAAGAAAAGATTTTTGTTGGTCAAATGTGGAAGTTCAATTGTAATGGTTGCTTTCAATTATTAATACTGAAGAGGTATTTTTTAAATTGGCTCTTTCTATTTTTCATAAGATGGATTTTGCGTCGGGTTGATGTAAATTCATATTGGGTTTTGCCCTACGCCGACATATTTTATAAACACTGTCTACTCAGTGTTGCCCCCAATATTGAATCTGTCAAAACCGGATATTGAATTTCTCGTCTTATTTTACTTTTGTAGGTGATCTTGGGGATCCAGGTTTGTCGGGACCCACCGGCCCAGAGGGGTTGCCGGGCGCGGCCGGCCCACCCGGCGATAAAGGGGTGCAAGGGGATTCAGGACCAATCGGACCTGGCGGGACTAAGGGAGAAAAGGTAGGCATGCTTCAAAGCTTACTGCACGGAGCTGCTTATCACAGCACTGGGCTAAGCACTGAAAGAAATTTGCTTAGCAATAATAGATTACCAGGGGCCAATTTCATGAAACTCGTCTTATCTTACGACTCATCTTAGGACTTAAAGGGAATATACATTATTTGCAAACATCGAAAACTAAAACTACCAAGATTTTACGAAATACTTTACTAGGATGTTGGTAAATGACAGTCTAAAACATCCTGTAAAATTATGGCACCTGGTGTCAAGTCATTTTCAAGAAAATGGTATTTTTGTATACATTTCCAATGGTGGTCAGCCGACCACCGTTGGAAAAACCTAGCTATTTTTCAACTACTGGTCCAAATTTACAAAAAAAAATTCAGTCCAAATTTTGTTTTCTATTGGTTACACGTTCATGAACGGGTGCAGTCCAGCTAGACTGGTTTCCTTACCTTAAATTTTCCGACATCTATAAATTGATCACTTTTATCTTTAGTGGAGTCGGGGAACCAGAGTACTTAAACGTTTTTGTTTTTCTTGGTTTTTCAAGCATTTTCGAACACAAAACTTCAAACATGTCAGTTAAACAATATTTGATCTATTATACTAACCCCTCAAATAGTTCATTTCTGAAAATTACAGCAAAAGCCAATGATGTACATTCCCTTTAAGATGAGTCCCCAATCTAAGATCGATCTTTCCTAGGACGCGTCCTAAGACCGATTTCACTAAACCCATCTTAAAGGGAATGTACAGCATTTGCTTTTGCTACAATTTTCAGAAATAAATGGATTTGGAGGATTAGTATGTTATAGCAAATATTGTTTAACTGACTTGCTTCACGTTTTGGGTTTGGAGATGCTGGGAAATCCAAGAAAGCCAACCATGTTCATGTAGTCTGGTTGCCTGACCCCACTTGAGATGAAACGGAGCAATTTATAGACTTTGGAGAATTGTAAGGTCAGAGAATCAGTCTAGCAGACTTGTACCCCTTCACAGGTAATTAATTGAAAAGAAAATGCGGAATAACTAAATGTGAAAAAGTAGGAGCAGTTTTTAAAAAAGCCAGTTTTCTCCAATGCTGGTCAGGAGACCAGCGTTGGAAAAACGTTTTCTAGAAAATGTCAGTTCACCAGGAGCCATGATATTACAGGATGCTTTAGACTGTCTTTCCCTAACAATCCAGTCAGGTATTTTGTGATAATTTGATCATTTTGTTTTTTGATGTTTGCAAATGTTGTATCTTCCCTTTAAGCAAGACGCCTCATCAAAATTACCAAATTGACGGATGTTTCATGCCTTCAAAAGAAACGTGCAACCAATTTCCTGCTTGCGTGCATATAACATGAACTTCCACCTGAAAAAGTTATCTACTCATTAATGTTCACATGCAAAGTATGTCTTCCTAAGGTAGATAGAGTCATCAATACCCTAGTGACTAAAATGTTTTGCTCCCAGTTCATCACTCTATTCCAAGAACCCAAAGTAGTTTATTTTAAAAAGTCAACGAGGTTTTGGCATATAGTTAAATTTTGTAAATTTGTATTAAAAACTACCCACATGTCAGAAATCATTTCAAATCTGTTTCTACAGCTTCTTTCCTCAAAACTATGACTCTAAACGAGAAGACATTTCAATGATGTCCCGAGACGATATACAAGTTAACACAGTATTAATGAGATAAGACGACCCTAAGACCCATCTTAAGTTAAGACGAGTTCAGTGGCATTGCTAAGGAAGTTAGGACGGGTTGAACGCTTCTTAAATTTGGTGAAATTGAACCTTGGATGAGTCGCGAGTTAAGACGAGTTGCCCTTCCTTAGAAGTGTCTTAGCTTTACGTGAAATCGGCCCCAGGCATCATGTCTTGTGATGTGTAAAACTATTGACTGATAATTCAATGATTTTTTTAATTTTTGGCCTAATGCATAATATTGCCAAGCTGTTTTTTCTCCTTGCCAGTTCCTTGTCATTTCCTTCTGCTCTTGGCAGAGGCTGAGAGTTGTTAAGGTTGTTGACTTCCTAAGAGATGTATAGGAATAAATTGATTAGTTGTGAGTGTAGAAAAAGGTGTATCGAAGTCATACTTTTTATAAATCCAGTTACCAAAATCAGTAGCACCAAACCTAGTTCAAAATCCAGGGCGACACTCTTGCAGACCACATCTTTTATTTCATCATTTGCAACCTCCACACATCTCCTGAAGCTGTCTGTTTACAAACTTGATGCTTCCAAGCTGGGATTTTTTATCAGACCGTAGAATTCCCCTCTCAAGATACTCATCCACTTGTGTGGTCAGTCTGTTTATTAACGTGATGCTGGCACTGAGGCTGAAAGTCCTGTTCACATTTTCCTACCATTACCGTAGTTCTTACGAAAACTGACATGCCCATAAATTTTAGTGAAGGAATTTTAATAGTAAAGAAATTTGACATTGACGTGACAGCTAAAAGATTCATTATGTGAGTCCACTTCTACCCGGCGGATTTTGTGTTAAACATCACCCTCTGCTGATTATACTTCGTGCATTCAATTCCCACAAGTAAAACAGTCCTGTAGTAACACTCCTTTGCAAAACATACGTTCTTTGCCAAGTTGTCCTTTCAGTCAAAATCAATCAAGTGACTGTTTTTAACAGTTAAGAGCTCCCAGCCTACATAAAGCAGGATTGACTGGCTGTGACTGTTTATGTAACTTGATACAGCTATGTTTTGACTGTAGGTGATTGATAAGCCAGCTGTGCCTACCACTTGCCTGCTTTTGTCTGTTGACTGAATTTGACTAGTCACAGTGCTTGCTTGAAATAGGATCTGACTGTTGGTGACTAGCCTGTGTAAAAGGCATGGCAGGGAGAGGATTGAATTAGACTGTCTGTGACTGTTCAGACAGCAGGAGGGTTAATGGTTTTGTTATGTCATTTGTTTTGTCAGGGTGAGCCTGGGATTGGACTGCCTGGCCCATCTGGTCTGTTCGTGACCCCTGACCCAGAAACAATCCGAGGACCCAAAGGAGACCAGGTTGGTTTGAGTTCCGAGGAAAAATGGAACAATTCATTGCATACTTGCATAGACATCCATGCTGCAGATCTGGCCTCATGCATGCATGTGGGCGATTCCAGCATCACTCGCATTTCACTTTTTTGCATCCTGGTCCTTACATCTCTTAGCAATAACTTCAAAATGAAAAGGAAGTTCAGGAATGAATTTGATTTTTTGGGGCCATGTCCCTGTTTGCTTGGAATTTCCCATATGGTGACCCTTAAAGTTTGTGGACTTTTTTGGTACGAGGCCTGGCCTGCCTCACGGGCAGGAGACGGCTTTGCCACCTCTCCAAAAAGTATTGGCAATGTAGTGTACTTGTGAACACAAACATGTACATGTACAGCTTGTAAAGACAATGACTCTCTGGTCGTTCTCAAACTCCACATCTGAGAGAGACATTAAGTATTTCTTTGGACTATTCATAGCTTTACATCACAGCTGATGGTTGAAGCACCATTTATTTTATGACAAGCAGAATGTGTTTTGGCAAATATTTGTGTTTTTCTTTTTTCTTTTAGGGAGAGAAAGGAGAGGCTGGACCAAAAGGAGATAAGGTAAATTAAAGAAAAGTATAAAACTGACAACCCATTTTACAAAATGTATTCAATTTTTAGGGAGTTTTTTCCCTTGGATATTCAGACCTTGGAACTTTGGCACTTGGTACTACTAGTAAAAAAAAACACCTAATTTTGATCCTAAATAACTCTGTTGTTTACCAATGGAATTAAACCACAATTTCAGATCATGTGAACAAGGCATGACAGATTTTATGGAGGAGTTTCATCAGCTTTGTGCAAGAGGGCGAGATTCAAATGCCGTACTAAAAAAAATGCTCACGTTCAGAATGTCGATACAGCTGAATTACTCGTTGATGAATACATACAAACCATTTATAGAATTCTTGGATGGTGTGTTGCGGTATATGGAGTTACAGTTCGGGCACTTTGGGGTGGTACAGGGGCTGATGGGTGAAGTGGTGTTAGGGCTTGAGATATTTACAAATGTATCTCCCTGCACATTAAAGGGAATGTTCATCATTGGCTTATGCTGTAATTTTCAGAAATAAACTATTTGAGGGGTTAGTATAATAGATCAAATATTGTTACACTGACATGTTTGGAGTTTTGTGTTCGAAAATGCCGGAAAACCAAGAAAAACAAAAATGTTCAAGTAGTCTGGTTCCCGACTCCACTAAAGATGAAATGGATCAATTTATAAATGCTGGAAATTGTACGGTAAGGGAACTAGTCTAGCTGGCCTGCACCCGTTCATGAACATGTAACCAAAAGCAAACAGAATTTGGATGGTACTTGAATGGTAAATTTTGAGCAGTAGTTGAAAAATAGTTAGGTTTTTCCAACGGTGGTCAGCCGACCACCGTTGGGAATTTATACAAAAAATACCACTTTTCTTGAAAATGACTTCACACCAGGTGCCACAATTTTACAGGATGCTTTAGACTGTCATTTACCAACATCCTTGTAAGGTATTTCGTAAAAACAAATAGTAGTATTGTTTTTCGATGTTTGCAAATGTTGTATATTCCCTTTAACAGTGCCTTTCTTTTCGTAAATGATATTTTTGTAGGGTGACCAGGGTGACGTCGGCCCGGTTGGACCTGAAGGAGAAAGTGGCCCACAAGGAGACAAAGGAGAGAAGGTAGTTATGGTGTATTCTGCTTTGAGCCTGAGCTGTGTGCAATTACATCAAACTTCGGAGCCTTTTGTAACTTCTGATGCTCGCCCCGGGGCGAACTCTTCCCTGCTCGTTTCACACTACAGTTCTCGCTCCAGCAAAAGTGTGTCACCCTAGGGATAAAATGTTCAACCCTGGTCCCAAGCAGGGTTAAAATCGCCCCGGGGAAAGAACCTCTTGGTGGTGGCGCGTAGGAGTGAGATTTCCAAGCGTGAATCATGGCTTAATCCATCGCTATGACGTCACACTATTGTTAAAAGTGTGGATTCGGAACTACGAATCTCTTACACTGGTCACAAAGTGTGGATTCGGAACGAAGAATCTTTAGTAAAGTGTGGATTCGGAATTACGAATATTTGAACACGTCAGACAATTGTTCTCTATAATGAGCATTAATAGGACCGTATGCGTGAAAATTTCCTTCCGAAATTACCAATGCATCTTCACTGTCAGATTCTCCGCCGTCACTGCAAAACCTACTTCGAGTCAGAAAGAAATCATCGTCTGACCTATCAATTTGTCGATGGAAGGAGCCGGGACAAATGTTGCAACCTGATGCCACTTTTTTTTCTCCATACATCATCTCAATGAAGGGCATTGATTGCAAAAATGATGATAAGACATGAATCTGGGACTGACAAATATTTCCAATTTTGTTAGGAAATACTTTTTAAAAAATCTTGACTCTCCATATACTTTGTACACAATCGCGGAAGTGGCGTCAGGTTGCAACATTTATCCCAAGTCTTTTCATCTCCACTCACTGTTAATGCCAATACTTCTTTTGACGCAATGGTTTAAGTCGAAGAATACACTCGCAAGTGTGGATTCTTAATTCGCGCCTCTTGAATTCTTAAATTACGAATGCACACTTTCTCGTGTATTCTCCTTATTCAAGTGTGAAGTGTGAATCGTGGCTTATTTTCAGCCCTGTGTCACCCTAGGGCAACCCTGAGATTTTGTCTAGCGTGAAAAGGCCTTAAGTTAGTGCATGTCAAAGGGAACCTATGCCTAAAAATTGTAAGTAGTGTGTGTGTTTGTGTTAAAGGAAATATATCAAACATAGGCACAGAAATGAAATGTTTTTTCAAAATTCTGGACCGACTTTTTCACTTAGGGTGAGGCTGGTGTTGGGTTGCCTGGACCACAAGGATCGGTGGGGCCCCAAGGACCCGAAGGGCCGCAAGGTGAAACAGGACCGCTCGCTGAGCTACCGGTAAGAAACCTGGATCTGTGGATGTTTGCCTTATGACAAACTCACACTTCATGCGAATTCCAGTGCCAAGCAAATTTGTTGGTGTAATTAGCCCATGTCACAAAGAGACTTATTTGTGCAGCAGTACATGTAGCTGCAGTCAAGTTCCTGTTCGTAATCACTGCTTAGCTAGGCAGCTCCACAGGTTAATGGCATCATCCAACAGTGCACCCTCCACATGCATATTTCGCCAAATTGTAAAATGAGAATGTAATTTGTGGTTTTGTTCGCTAAATCTGAATTTTGTTCATGTTGAAACAGGTGTACTAAAAGGCATGAACTTCATAATGTGACCATAGACTGTAAAGTTAGATAATTGGTAAAGTGTTTCAGTTGAATGTACAGTACTGTTTCCCTTCAAGAGTACTATTGCTTTTTGCGTTTAATCTGACATTGCCCTTCAAGAGTACTTTTACTTTTTGCGTTTAATTTGACACTGGAACAATTCATCCATTTTTATTCTGCCTTTCATGTTTCAATGTTTTTTTTTCTGTGCAGGAGTTCTTTGACTTGTTTGAAGGATCAGGATTTGATGATTTCAGGGTAGGTGAAATTTTCAACAGCGTGTGTTGTACAATGGATTCTTGTATTTTTTTCATTCACTGATGCGACTTTGTAAGAGCTGTTTTTTTTCATTGCTGTGCAAGAACAATCAAAAGAATAAAGCCACAATCTTGTTTTGGTGCTTGATCTTACAAACTATCATAAAGCACTGGGTACATACTTAGCCATACAAAATTAACTCTGTCTAGAGCAAATGATAATGTGTGATATTAGTGTGATGGTATTTTGTGTTTAGCTCATGACAAACTTAAGACTTAACCAACAAACTTTTCCAAAAACCTGCATCAAAAACCTGACTATAAAGTGGATCCAAAATCTTTGAGAATGTGCAAAAATTGTTTTAAGACCTGTATTTCTACAAAATTTGTTTCATGTTCAAATTTTTCTTCAGGGGCAGCGAGGCCAGAAGGGCAAAGATGGCCAACCAGGGCCAGTGGGTCCAGAGGGGCCCGTGGGGCTAACAGGCCCACAAGGCCCCCCGGGGATCCAGGGGGCTCCTGGTCCTCCAGGTATGCCTGGGGTGCCCGGCACACCAGGCCGGCCCGGGATGGTAGCCATGAACTACACTGGGCCGGATGGACCGTGCAGCTGCCAGGATGGATTAAACGGTAGCCAGGGACTGCCTGGGGTACAGGTGAGCTTGTAGTTTGTGAAATTTTTGTTGACAAAGATTTTGCCCCCCCCCCCAAGTAATAATTAAACAAGAAGAGGATTAACGATATCAGTTTATAAATTCATGCTACTCATTCTGTTTCCCTGTACGGATTGTGAAATAATCAAAAGAGAGGGCCGCGCTTGGGCACTGTGACTGTAAACATATTTCTGGTTTGGGACTGTTTTGGCGTCATTGTCCCACCAAAGTTGAGCCGAGACTTGTGATCGGTTCACTTACGTTTCAAGATGGCAGAAAGGTAAACAAGTTTTAGCGGACGACGTTACTTTGTTAGCACGAAAGGGAGTTAAACAGTGGGTTCTGGAATTTACTACCTTACGGAGACATGAACACAATAGGGAACAAAAGATTGTATACGTCTCCAGAAGAACATTTCTATAGATGAATGCGTCTCCACAAGAATTTCACGAAATAGATATATGGATTTTACTCAAAAACTAGGAATTTCCAAGGTAGGTTGATCTGTCGCAAATGGAAGAGTTTTAGAAAAGGGATATTTAGTCCAAATTTCAGCCCAGGAAATTAATTCTGGTTAAAATAAGAGCATTTTGAAACTTCAATTTCACACTCGAAAACTTTACTACACGAGAACAAAGAAATGTCTCCACAGGAATACAAATTTCAGAATGTGTGTTTGTACAGTCGGTTGGGTAAAGTTGATACGTAACAATTACTCCGCCTAAGGAAAAGTAACTGCCTGAATTTTGCTTGTAAATTGTGTAAAATTGACCAAAAACATTCGTCTTCCCATGGTGGTCATGATGGTCTGCTCACCGCCATGTTTGTTTAGAAAGTGACGTCACGAACAATTTTTTGGTTAGGCATTTCCGTGGTGCCCTGGAAAAATGTTTCACGTCATGGCTGTGATGTCAGAAACATGTTCCAGTTCAAGGGCCGCCAAAACGCGGCCCAGATTAGAAGAAGATGGAAGGATAGCGCCCCCTAGTGTCAAATACGGTCCAGTTTTGTGAACAACATCGATAACTTCATCGCAGAGTGATTCCTGCAACAAATACTCAATGTAATGAGCCTATTCTAGATAAACAGCTCCGCAACGTAGCCCAGATAATTATTAAGATATCTCCTTAGTTTTTGAGTAATAATGTTTTTGTTCATAATTTTGATTTGGTCTTCAGGGTCCTTCTGGCCCACCTGGTCCCCCAGGGAGAGATGGAACTGCAGGAACTCCTGGTGAAAATGTAAGTTATTGTTTTTAAACATAAAGATATGTTTGACATGATCCACTCTTAATTACGTTGGCAGTATTGGAAGAAACTGTTGTTGAATGAAGTAGGCCCTATACTTTTTGTTTTAAAGTGCCATGCGATGTAAGTTTTTTCAATGCCCCTTTGTGTCCCATTTAACCCTATATTTCAATTTTCATTTTGCCATTTACACGGGTAATTTTGGTGCTTGTTTTGTTTTGCGCTAATGCAAATTTCCTATTCATGAGCAAAAGTGTGTGATTTCAGGCAGAAACCTCATTGTTAACAGGTATTTCAGCACCAAAAGTTGCTAGAATTTAGGATATTTCGCTGTCGTAAATTTTCTTTTCTTGGGTGACACGTTGTTGTGCCAGAACAGGGTAGTAAGCCAATGAGTAAACTTTCCTCACAAAATTTTTCAATGAGAACATTTTGAGTTCATAATTTGAACTGAAAACCAGTAGGCCAACGCAAGATTAATTATATTCCTGCAAGTACCAGACCCTTTTAGGGAATGCATTCATTTGTCCCTACCACTGGTTTTCCCCAACTCTTAAAGCCAGAGTCCATCATTTGCAGCTATCCAAAAAGTAATTGGCGTAATTATTGTTGAAAAACATACTTAGTTGAAAGATAGTAAGGGAACTAAACTCCCTGTGAAATTATTCTTTCTGGCAAGCTGTCATTTTGAAGAAATGAACGAAAGAAGGCCTTTCCAACGGTGCGTCTTAAGAAGCACCGTTGGAAATTTCCGTTAGTAGTTTGTTTTTTTTGTTCGGCGAAGCGCCTGCAAGCATTGACACGACGCACACCCGCGCGCATTTGCTATAATTCGTCGGATCGGTGCGCGACATCGCGTAGCTGCAATCGGCTCAGTGAGAACGTGTCTCGGACGCTGAATTCAGGCCCAATTCAAAACATATTCAGCAACTTTTGATTTGAAATCGAGATTCTAGAATGCTGTTTTTCTCGAAAAATACAGCTGAAGCTGAGCTGAAACTTCATCAGGTTAGTTGTTCAGCACCCTTCTTTAGATTTTGAGCACTTTTGTTGCTTCAAACGAACAAAATGCACAAATTACAAATGATTGACTATACCTTTAACTGGTACTTAAGTGCTACTTGTGCACAGAACAAAAAAAGTAAGATGTTGAAGCATTGGCTATTGCAACGCGATCATTAAATTTGATAGTGTTGCGATAAAGTCATATAAATTTACTTTTCTTTTTTTCTCAAGGGGAAGCCTGGTGTTCCAGGCATTGAAGGGCCCGCTGGAGTCCAGGTAATGTTTGTGGAAGGATTTGAAACTGTGTACTTTAATATCAGTTTGCTTCACGAGCAGTAAAAGCTGACTTGAATGTGAATTGATTGACCGCTTGAATGCATGACTTTCACCAACACAGCATAGAAAGTACAGAAAAGTAGTAATGCTTTTCACTCACTGTATTGTACACAGCAATCGGTGCCTGTCATGATATATATCCCTTTCCTGAAATACGCCGAATATGCTGACCTCCGAAACCTCAAAAGTTTGAAATGATGTCAACATGATGCCATCAACTGATTTTTAAATGGATTTTTTTTTAAATTGTTTAAACTTTTATATATATGTGATGCGATCAAGCTAAATGAGTCGTTTGTCGGGAACTTTCATTTGGAGATTCAGGCCGAAATAGGGCCACTTCATCACATCACTTCATCACATCTCTTGGTGTTCCGACTTCCATACTTTTTGAACCAAAGATTGTATCAGCATGCGGTTTTCACAGCAGTTATGCTGAGATTGTGTTCTTTTCAAATCTGTAAAAAAAAATATGACCATGGTCGACAAACGACTCATTTAGCTTGTTCGCATCACATATTTTGGCTACCAGCAAAATGTTACATTAAATGCACTTTGTACACAAAATTATCATTTACATGACTGCACATCACCCAAAAAAGCATAAACTCATAAAATAAGATCATAATGTGAAAAAGCCCAAAGTTCTGTTCTCAAACAGACATCGACCTCTAGAAGGTAGCCTAGATAATTATGTCTTGCTTTGTCTGTTTCCATAGGGAGATCCCGGTATGGCGGGGCCACAAGGCCCACCAGGCCCACCAGGGAAAGTGTACATCATGCCCTCGGAAATGACACCAACGGCAATCTCCAAAATGCTCACAGTAAGTGTTCACGTACGAGTTCCCTGATGTTTTGTGAAGTCTGCAACTTGGATCCAAATTCTACAAGTTGTATGTAGGGAGATGAGTGTTCCCATTTTTTTTGCGTTGTACATCTCAGTATAAACATTCAAGGGAAGTCAGACAAAAACTGGTCATTGGCCACAATTGAGAAGAAATGTTTTTGCCATATTTACATTTTTTAACTCCCTGGCTTTTAAGCCAAGAAAAGGGGGATCTTGCGACAATGTATTCCTTCTGTGTGTCGGAGTGTTCCATTTTGGTTAGGTTAACTGTTTAGTGCTGTCATATGAAAAGTCAGACTTCAATCTCGACCAAACTTGGTGACAATAATCTTTGGGTAGGGGGACTTAAGATGACTTGACACATTTGAGGTCAAAGGTCATCTAGGGGTCAAATGAGGTCATTGTTGTTTTTGGTTAGGTCAACTGAAAAGTGCTGTCATGAAAAGTCGGACTTCAATCTCAACAAAACTTGGTGACAATAATTTTTGGGTAGGGAGACTTAAGATGACTTCAGACATTTGAGGTCAAAGGTCATCTAGGGGTCAAATGAGGTCGCATGAAGTTACCAAACTTGAAGTCCCTAGCTTCACCACGGAATATCCAAATACGATAAACTGAATGGCATCTGTAACAGAATTATTCTTCATTCAGAATCTAGTACCAATAGCTCCTTTTCAACCCCGTGCATTTTTGTCTATTTGTGTTTTTTTTGGGTGTGTTTGTTTAGGCAAGAACTTGCTAAATTTGCTTCTACAAAATTAATGTACGTTGATATTTTTATCATATCCAGGATGGAGATGCCCTAACTGGAAGTGGATTTATGCCTTTGACAAAGTCACCAATTGACGTAAGTTATCTTTTTTTGCAATTCAGTGCAAAGATTTTTGACATTTTATTATTTTAAGTAAGGAAAATGAAGTTAAAAAATTTTTTTGGTGGCTTTTCTGCAAACTTTGCAGAAAAGCCTTTGTTTTTGTTCTGATTTTTTTTCTTCTTCTTTTCTTCTTGTTCGCACAAATCCCATAGACTTTGAACATGTTTTATTCTCGGTGCCACTTTTGACAATAAACAGACTTCAATCTTGATGAAACTTGGTCTTAGGCCCCATAATAACGTCGTGCATGGACAAGTGACATCATGATGATGTCATCACAATTTATGTGACGTCATGATAATGTCATCACAAGTCATGTGATGTAGTCTCAAAGCTGCATTGTTCAACGGCCTGTATCTAGTTTTGCATTATATTTGTGGCCATCACAGATTACAGTGGTCGTCCATTTTATTCCCCTCCCCAGGGTGGTGGAGAACTCGTCACCGGTGAGCCAGGTCCCCCTGGGCCCCAGGGACCTCCAGGCCCAGCTGGTGAGCGTGGTGAGCGTGGTGAGATAGGTTTACTAGGGGAGAGAGGACCGAAAGGTGACATCGGACCTGCTGGGCCCAAAGGAATGCAGGTAGGACTAGGGCACAAATACTGGATCTCAACATGGTAATACAACGGTTGATTGATAAGTTTGTGGCCTATGGGCTCTGTGCAGGCGCGGTTCTACGGGGGGGCTAGGGGGGGCTGTAGCCCCCCTTAAATTTTGTCTAGCCCCCCCCAAAATAAATTCAAAAAAAAAAAAAAATTTGCATTAGCCAGAAGAAGGATTATGATGTACATGCGAACGGTCACCCACTAAAGAAATAGTTGTGACAAGGGTGCATTAGTTAATATAGTGTGAATGATTTTAGGATTTTATTGCCGCTCCCCATTGAAAATATGGCATGAGCCACCTATTGATTTTCGGAGGCCTAAGTGTCTTGGGGGAAAAACGGTCTACATTTCAGCACGCCTCCCTGAAAAAAATTCTGGATCCACCATGCTAGCCCCCCCAAAATATTGGTTCTAGAACCGCGCCTGGCTCTGTGTGCCAACAAAAGAGGGCGCGTTTTTACCGCTTTTGACAGCTCCGTGGACAGGACACACAGTGTTTGAGCGTACTGTACTGGTTCGCCTACAAAGTTCCTGAACTTACCAAAGCTATTAGCCACAGTGTCTTCGCTATTTTGGGTTTTTTTTCAGAAAAAAAATCCTCCTATTGAAAACAGGATATCTGACAGTAAAAAAAAATGCTTTAATTGTGTATTTGCCGCCATGTTTGGTTGCATTATATGCTTTGGTTTTCAAGATGGCGTACCCTGAGAAAGGCCTATGGGTTTATGCAAATACAGAATAAAATTGGTCGTGCGTACGACACGAATTGGTACAAGTAGATTTTGAGATTTTGATGAAAATTGACTTTCTTTTTTTTCCCAGGGCATTCAAGGAGATACTGGACCACCAGGACCATCGGTATGACCACCTTTGTTTTTTTAACCATTCTTCACTCTCTTTGTTTTATAAAGAATCTTGCTTAATCTCTGAAACTTGCACAGTTTCACATTAATTCTAATTCTGCAGGTATATATGCTTAAAAAATTACTTAATCCTGAAAAACAGTTGACCAGTTCAATTGACGGTTCAGATTAGATAACCGTGAACCACAATACATAATAGTTGACTAGAACATATAATTTGCATAGCTAGTATGATGTTTGGCAGTACTGTTAGGCCCAAAAAAAAATAGTCGGTCTCTGGTCAGACCGAAGTTCCGGAATTGATGCGGCGACGCGGTTTTTTGGGGGTTTTTTTGGGGTGGCTTTTTTTTTTTCAAGCTTGTATTGTACAGACAAGGTGGGTACTATTTTGCTTTTTTGTGTCCTCATTATACATTGGTGTCCTCCATAATTTGCCTTGGTGCCCTTTATCATTTGCCTTGGTGCCCTTTATCATTTGCCTTGGTGCAATTTCCCCATTCCTTGGTGCTCCTTGGTACAAAAATTTGAGGAGGCGCGCAATTGTAGCTTCCGTGTTAATTTGAAGAAGAAAAAAAGGTTGACGCGCATGATTAAAATCAACGCGTGCGCTGACCATAGACCGAGTATTTTTTTTTTTTTTGCCTTGTTTAGCTTTTTTTGTACTCGTGTAAAAATAACACATCGATTTGAAATTATGTTACATGTACATATGTTTGGCATCCATTGTCCATCCATTTCAAGAACATCAATCATTTTTTTCAGGGTAAGCATGGTAAAGACGGTAGAGAAGGCCCTCAAGGAAAACAGGTATGTTTGTCAAAAATTTATCATGATGAAACCGATATTTGTTTGTTGGTGCTACAGAATATTGTTGTACATGTTGTAAATATGAATGACTCCATGTATGAATCCTTGAAAATGCATCTTTGTGTCCAATTTAACTCTTTTTTTTTCCAAGTGTTTTTTTCCATCTGAAAGGTATTTTGGTGCCTTCTGGGGTTTTATGCTGATGTGAATTTTCATATTCATGAGCAAAAATGTGATGTCATTCCGAGTAGATACCTCAATTTACAACTATTTCAGCACAAAAAGTTGCTAGAATTTGGTATATTTTACCGTTTTAATTTTTTTTTCTTTGGTGATTCGTTGTTGTGTAAGTATGGCAGTAAGCCAATGAGCAACCCTTTCTTACAAATGTTTTCAATGAGCAAATTTTGGGCTCACAATTTGAACAGAAATCCCTTAACTGAACAGTGTCTTCCTGGAATGACATCAGAGCAACAGCGCCCTCAGTTGTCCGGAAAACCATGGACAATTATGTAAATATTTAAAGATGTGCACTTTTCAATAAAATTAACCAAAAAGGAATGTCAAACAGTTTTCATACATTTAAGAGGGGAAGACAGTTGCACAAAATATGTTCCTAAGAAAAAATCATCTCAAGGACCCTTTAAACAGAAATGTATACAGAAAGTATTGGTTAGCAAATATAATCAGCCGGGAACCATTCAAAAGCAATACAGGGTGAGTAAAAAAAAAACGAAACCCAAATGTCAGGACTATTGTTTTAGTGAAGTTCTGCATGTAGCACTTTGAAAATATAGGATATGAAAGCCCAATTCATAAGCTTTCTAATAGTACAAGATTCTTAAAATCACTCATGTACTTTTCAGGTGCGTTCTTTCAGCAAAACAAAAACAATTCACACACATCCCTATGTCATTTGTTTTTGTTTTGCTGAAAGAACACTTACCTTTTCGTGATCCGTGGACAGAACTTTAAAACGGTGTTTGTGTTTAAAATTTTGTAACTTGAAAAGTACATAAGTGAATTCAATGATTCTTGTACTGAAAGAAAGCTTATGAATTGGGCTTTCATATCCTAGATTTTGAAAGTGCTTCATGCAGAACTTCACTGAAACAATGGTCCGGGCATTTAGGTTTTGTCTTTTTGTACTCACCCTGCAGACATTGCATGACAGTTTAGCTGGTAACTGTTATTTTGTTAATCAAGACGCTTTCTATACTTAGCAAATTGTTGTGCTCAGGAGCTCCAGAGGTGTTACAGAAAGATAGATGAACCTCTTTTTAAAACAACTATGGGCAGATATGAGCTTGACCTAATTCTGAAACCTAACCGTTGACCTCTGACACAGGGCGAGCCAGGCATTGGCGTGCGAGGACCTAAAGGCGACATAGGACCAGAAGGACCTGCAGGAACACCTGGGGCAAATGGCAGTATGGGATCCCTGGGGCCACAGGGACTGCCTGGCCCACCTGGCCCTCCTGGTGAAATGATGGTAGGTATTTCATCGGCAGAAGTAACAGTAGCCCCTCTCCCTAAAATAAACCAACAAACAAACACCCCAATAAACCAACAAACAAACAAAACAAAAAGTGAGTAGAAGTTCTTGCATGCATGGTGTATGTAGTACGAGAGATAGGTGATTGGATTTTGCCTTTGATGATACAAGCATGACATTGGCACACTGTCAGATAATGTCTTGTCTTGAGAAAGATATTTGGTTATAGGGCCATCACAGATTTGTCCTTTCAAAAAAAATATAGGTAGAATAACAAGCAATGGCAGCCTTTTGAAAATTTTGAAAATTGCTTTTTATTCTACTTGTATGTTGTCAAAAGACAAATCTGCGATGGCCCTATATAGCCAAATATCTTTCTCGTGATATTATCTGACTGTGTGCTAAATGCCATGCTTGTATCATCAAAGGATGACTAAAACTGACCCTAGGTTGTTTTTTTCCCTGGATGGTTTATGTTGCAAATTGTTGGTGGTTTTTTGTTGTTGGACAGATTGATACGGATGGTCACATGGCTGAGAGGGGTGAAAAGGGAGACCGTGGTGAAGTCGGCCCAGCTGGACCCAAAGGACAAAAGGTAACGAGCTAAATCCGCATGCTAAGCACACAGAAGTTGGGAACCAGTCACAAGCCCTGTTAGAGTTTGATGGGCTTGGGGTAGTTAGAGTTAACTCTAACTTGGGGTAGTTAGAGTTAACTCTAACTTGGGGTAGTTAGAGTTAACTCTAACTTGGGGTAGTTAGAGTTAACTCTAACTTGGAGTAGTTAGAGTTAACTCAACTTGGAGTAGTTAGAGTTAATTCTAACTTGGGGTAGTTAGAGTTAACTCTAACTATCCCAAGCCCATCAAACTCCAACAGTAGGTTTTGTCAGGATTAGTACCATACATTATGAGCATGTTGTTGGACTGTGTTTGACTGGGTACCAATGGCCCAGGGAGGCCCTGTTGAATTCTGTCAGATTCAGGGAAGAAAGGCTTGAGACTTGTGGAAATGTTGCATTTTGGGAGAATGCACAGGCATTTTTTCGTGGGTGAGCTCACGGCTGGCCCCTAGCACAGTCGCTGGTCAACTTTGTGCTGTACATTTATACTACATGGATGCACACTGCATACAGTCTACGGTGCATTTTGGCCTACATACAGTGCAATAATTAATGCCTTTCCTGACGTTCTGTTGCCGACACCTTGTTTCATTTTGTTAGATTTGGTACTATCACTGGCCAGTCACCAAACAATGCATAGACCCACCCATACCAAATCAATCCAAATTCAACAGTTTTGACCTGTTGGAGTTTGGCAGGTTTTAGTACTGTTGTCAGTACAAGGCCTGTTGACGTTTTGCAGGTTCTGTCTAGTAAATACTGAGCCTGTGTGTGTAGCTGTTGAAATTTGGTTTAGGACTGTTTGGGGGTTAGGGTTAAGGAATTTTGCTTGTTGGTGACCCAGGCCCATATCACGGAGTTGCTATGCATGGAAAATATACTAAGCACCGAAAGTATTAGCTTAACAAGAACATGTTACCAGTTAGTTTGGCATGTTTACCAGTTAGTTTGGCATTATGGGTCTCGTTCAAATGACGTAATTTCCTACAGACCATCCACGTGCATCGGCATTTTGAGCGTCAACTTGCATAACGCGCATCGGCTGCGTCGTATTTCGACAGGAATGCAACTTTTCCTCGGATCCGCTGATTTCCTCGTTTTTTACTTCTCATGAATGCCATAACAAATAGAAAAACTTGTGTGGTTTGGAATTTCCTCGTTTTTCCAAAATTCCAAGTTGCATGCCTGATTTCGAGCAACAAGCACGCACGTGTTTGGAGCATTTGCAACACTTTACAATGCGTGCTTGATTGCGTAAAAAACCCAGTTGCAGTTCTCCTACAGAGATGGCCGTCAGTGAGCGAGCCCTATTGCATAATATTTTCTGAACTTTTTTTGTGCTCAAGAAATTTTCTCTCGGAGCAGAACTACTGCCTCTGTAATTTCACATATTTCCCAATAATTTTTCACGTAACAAAAATTGCATTTCTTCCTTGTTTAGGGTGATGGTGGTCTGAACGGAATACCAGGTTTCCATGGTGACAAGGGAGATGCTGGGGAACAGGGACCTGCCGGAATAGACGGAGTAGACGGCCTGAAGGGTGACATGGTAAGGTCTTTTTTAGAAAGAAGCATTTCATCAAACGACGGGGGACACAATTAATATTATTTGCTTGCTCAATTAATTCGGGCGATTCACAATGCAGAGCGCCACCAAGAGTTTGCCACGGAGAGTCCATTTTTCAAGTTTACGGTCGACAAAACATGGCCCCGTTGAATGAGTGTCAGAAGACAACTTGAGCTTTTTTGTTATATTTCTAGGGCATAGCGTGCTGCCGCCGTACCAAAAACACCATATCGATAACAAGAAAAGAAATGGGCAAACAGAGCCTCGAGTCATACGCTTACGAAACCACTGACTGGAAAAACTAACAATTTCAAATGTCCCGCGCTGTGAATTTGTCAACCATCTCCCACAATGCACTGGGAAAAATGAACTCTCCGTGGCAAACTCTTGGTGGTGCACTGCATTGTGAATCGCCTGAATTATTCGGTTACATTTTTTTATTTGACTGAATTTTTTTTTTTTTTTGAAGGTCCCATGGAATGTAATGTTTTTAATGCAATCCTTGAAAATGCACCTTTGTGTCCCATTTAACCTTATTCAATTTTCGTTTTGCCATTTTAAAGGATATTTTGGTGCCCTTTTTGTTTTTTATGCTAATGTGAATTTCCATATTCATTAGCAAAACTGTGAGGTCATTCCGGACAGAAACCTCAATGTCACAGCTATTTCAGCAGCAAAAGTTGCTAGAATTTCAGATATTTTGGTGTAAGCCAACAAGCAACCCTTTCTCCCAGATGTTTTCGTTTTCGATAAGCAAATTTTTATTTCACAATTTAAACAGAAAATCCCTAAACAAGACAGTGTACTCCCGGAAGAACATCACAGCAAACAGCGCCCTCAGTTGTCTAGGAAGCATGGAACATATCAAATGTTTAAATAAGTGCACTTTTCAATAAAAATACAATAAAAAATTAATCAAAAAAAAGGATGTCAAATATTTTTCATACATTTAAGAGGAGTAGAAAGTTGCACAAAATGTGTTCCTTGGAAAACTTCATCGCATGGACGAAAAACTATTCACACTTTGTTTTGATGATTATGATTCCATAGGGACTCAAAGGTGATGCGGGGTCAGAAGGTACCCCAGGACGTGATGGGCTGAATGGATTGCCCGGCCCAAGAGGACCTCAGGTGAGTCTAGAATATCCTCAGAACATTCCCAAGGAAATTTAACTCTAAGGGAGCGTTTGTTTCCCCGCCATATTACAGCTAAAGTGGGAGTCGGGAAATGCTATGAGCAAATTGTATGAAATTTGATATGGCAGTAGAGAGATTCATACTACATATATTTGCAAATTTTTAGCTCACTCGTACAAAGCACCTTAACGTTCATTCGTTTTTCCACTCTGCCCTCAATATCATCATTGTATAAAGATACCTCAGAGTATAGTTTCTACTTTCACAAATTGTGTCAAAATATTAGGAAGGGTCATCAAAGTTTGGTCACGTGTGTGACATCAGACGTAAAAATGGTATCTGGCCCATACTAAAATTCATGCTTTCTCCAAAGTTTTAAGGACACACACACCCATACTTATTTTGGAGTAAGACTAGTCTTTTGTGATTTACAGAATGCACAAACAATGTACACCATCTGCTTTTGTTTGACTAAATGGGAATTGTTCCGTGGTCAGGTGTGTGACATTTTGATCGGTCACGAGTGTGACATTTTGTAATTGAAATTATGCTATTTTATGCACAGAAAGACCAACTTATGAAACTTCTTAAGAAATTGTCGTCTTTACTTAATATCGACACTTTAGAGAACGATATCATTACATCACATAAAAAAACCTGTTTTTTCCCAAAAAAAATTAGTTTTGGTTCAATTTCTGAAGAATCGCCCGTAAGTGGTGTCGAAATGTTAGCTTGGAAATGTAAATATTTTGCAGTGTTGATATTGGACAAAACGTAGAGGGATCAATCCACCTCTGTTAATTAGTGATACTGTCCAGACTTTCCCTAGTGCTTGCTTTGAGGCATAAGTGAAAAAGTATTCTAAAGGAAATTGTGCCTCCTCCTCGGAGTTCGCCAGTTCGGTATTCCAAATAGTCTGGTGCACAGCATGATTCGACGATTTTTTTTTTTTCGGGGTAACTGCGGCAGATAAAAGTACACAAGGCTATGGGGGACGTGGTAACCAAATCTGCATTCTGTGCAATTTTTCGTGCGATCGAATAAGATGGAACTTTCGTTCGCACAAAAGTTTTGACACACAAGACACCTAAAAACACCACTGTCCAAAGTGTTTTTTGCAAAATGTTACACTTCAGAACAGGATGATCTCTTCAATTTTGCTGGTACAGTGCTATGCTTTTGCAGGCATACGATGACATTTTATCCTGAAAGAAAAATCGGCAAATCTTGATGTGCACATGCGCAGTTGGAATACCAAACTCACTTATTGAAATTAATTCAAGAAATGTTGGAGTCACCCAAGAAATTTGTTATTTCTACAACATCTGGCCTTAAGTTACACCATTGTTCCAGTTTCAAAGTAACATGCTGTATTTGTACATGGTAATCTTGCAGGGCATGAAGGGGGAACCATACGTTCCTGATGACACCACGATGCTGTTGTACAAGGGAATGCGTGGCCCCAGGGGACCGCGAGGACCCAAGGGGCACTTCGGTATTCCTGGAAGACCGGTAAGCCAGTCCGCAGAATTCCATTTTGTAAATTCGCTTTGAATTTGTATCTGTGATCAACATCTATTTGTAGACATTGTCAAATGGTATTTAAGATTTGAAACTATGCGTAGCGGTAGTGTAGACCAAGGGCGGATCCAGGGGGGGGGCCAAAGGGGGCCATGGCCCCCCCCCAAAAACGAGACCATTTTTTTTTTTTTTAATGTGACATCGCAATGAAGGCAGGCAATGAGTACACCACCATCTTTTCCTCAAAAAAAATTGGTTAAAGTGGCCAGAAATTGCCTCAGATCGCACCACAGAGCATCTAGAATCCCAAAAATTTTCGGGGCCCTTAAGCGGGCCCCGAACCCCACGCCGTAATTTTTTGGACCCACTTTTTGGGGGGTCCAAAAATTTTTTTGGCCCCCCCAAAAATTGTGTTCTGGATCCGCCCTTGGTGTAGACTAGTGACAGTTTGCGGTAACACCACGTGGAAGAATCTCTTTTGAGAACATGTGTGGTTCAGGAAAGAATCGGTTGGTTGTGAAACTCGACGTTCCGATCAGTGTCCTCTGATTGAGGAGAAGTCTCGCGAAGATGATCAGAGCATACTGATCGAAACGTCGAGTTTCACAACCATTCGGTTCTTTTCAGAACCACACATCTTCTCAAAAGAGATTTTTCCAAAATGTTGTTACCACAAAACCTCACTAGTCAAATGTTTGGGTTTTTTTGGCTTTTTGATGTACAAAGTGCTCTTTCTACTTTTTTTCATTGGGGGGGGGGGGGGGGCGGCGCCTTGGTGGAATGCATGACTTAAAAGTTTATATATTTCTGTGAACAAAGGCCAGTCAGTATTACTTGTTATAATTGGTGCGATAAAAAAAAATGTGTCAGTGGGCCAAAGTTTTCTGAAAACCCTTTGAAAATCCTCGTTATTACTGGCGCACAATTTTGCATTAGGGTATATCTTAAAAAGTTCATCCCAGTGTTCCATATGCCTTTCCCAAGTGTACTTTTTGTTTGTGTTTTTTAGTCAAGAAAAGCTGATTGTTTTTAATTTCGTTTTTGTTTCAATGCTGTTTTGTGATTGGTTACTTCGAAGGGTACCCACGGTGACAGTGGACCACCTGGTTTGCAGGGACCACCAGGAATTAATGGCAGACCAGTGAGTTGGAGTCAAAATAACTATTTCATTTGTTAATTTTTGTATATGCTATTCCCATGTTTGATTGACTCGCCTACAAAGAAATTATGAAAGTTTTTCGATCTAAAACCATGCATTTGGCTTTTATATTTTCAATACTACATTGTAACAGAAAATTACTTTGATTTTTTTTTTTTCCCCAGGGTATAGGCCTTCAAGGTGGAAAGGTAAGTTTCTGTCAGTTTTATCAATCAAAATTGATCAAGTTTTGTAAAACAATGAACCTACTACTAACATTGTGTATTTATGCAGGCAACATGAACTATGAATTGACACAAACAGCTGACAATGTGAATTTTGTTCTACAGTAAATCACATTGTTGCATTAACATTTAACAACTTATTATATTGGATGTCAGTGGATATTGCACTGTCTACCTAAACTGATTGATAACAAATGTCAGGCGTTCTGGCAAAATGAGATGGAACTGGAGAAAAATGCAAAGAACAATCAAATGGGCCTTATTCACGAGTCGGCCATATTGGATTGAGAGTGGGGTAAAATCTTGATTTTCGGAACTTGTGTAGAGAAATGAAAGCAAGTTAATTACTAATTAATTCAAGTCTGCTTCAATGAATAATTTCAAATTTGTAATTAATCGTTCCATAATGAGATTTAAAAATGACAGTAAAATATAGCTGCATTATGCCTGCATAAAAAGTCTGGCGCCATCCCATTCAACAGTTAACAATTAATGAAATAAATTCAGGGAACTCGACAAAAATGGCTAACTCGTGAATAAGGCCCATGGGGAGGATAATTTTTTTTTCAGATTTTCAGATTTATTAACAGTTGTAATCTTTGATATGTCTTCTACACATATTTTAAAGAAATAGTATAAAAATTGTGGAATAAGATACTTTCTAAGGAAAAAAAAATTGGCATCTTTCATTTTCACAAATACAAAACTCACAACTTTAAAGGCATATTTCTCAGTATTTTACTTGTCGATAAACACAAACTTTAAACAGCCATAACTTGTCAACAGAATGTCCGATTGAAGTGCAACAAACAGTATTGTAAGGAGAATTTTATTTTCTTTCCTAAGACCTGCAAACCCTCACTTTGACCTCTGCCCGGTTCTGTCTCATTTTGCTTGAACGCCTCACAAAAGCAATTGGTAAAAAATGGTGTGCACATTTTCAAGAACTGTACTTGTCATTTCTGGGTTTACATCATGCAAGTTTTGATCATTTTGTCAAACTTACAAAGTCATTTTACGGTCTTGTTTTCAAATTTTGCATTTACAAAGGGCAGAACTTTTGATTCATAATGGACCGTACCATTTGTTTTTACAGGGAGAGCAGGGTATGAAGGGTGAGAAGGGAGAGCCTGCTATCTATGGGACAGATGGGACAGATACTTCCATAGCCCTTGGGGTACGTGAAAGTATTACAACAAATATTAGTGTCAATATTAAGGATAATAATCTAACACCAAATTTTGCTTAATCCTCCTGCTATTTTAACAGTCACAGCCACAGCTAGTCCAAATTTCCATCCACTTCCCCTGCTATACTTTTAACACAGGCTAGTCATCAACAGTCAGATCATATATCAAGTAAGCACTGTGACTAGTCAAACTCAGTCAACAGACCATGTACAGACAAAGCAGGCAAGTTGTTGGCAAAGCTGGATTATCAATTACCCACAGCCAAAGCAAAGCTGTATGGAGTTACATAAACAGTCACAGCCAGTAAATCCTGCTTTATGTAGTCCGGGAATTGTTAACTGTTGCAAACAGTCACTTGATTGATTTTGACTGAAAGGACAACTTGGCACAGAATGTATGTTTACATAGGAGGGTTTAGAAAGTCATCAAATGCATTTTTGTTATCCCTTCTGAGGTTCTTTTTTATTCTTGCCAGTTTCTTGATTACAGGGCTAGTAGCTCAAAATATTTTATAAAGACAGATGTCAAAATAAGAAAGCCCACAATTGGAGAATGCATTGAATAAAAGGTGTTAACTGATTTTGTTGAGATATGTAAAAGAACAGATTCTTTTTTTTTATAAATGATAAATGAAGAACAAACTTGCAATAGTCTCAGTAACTATTCAAGCAATAGAAGTTAATTTTGAAGTGTGATTTTTTTTTCTCTTTTAGGTAAAGGGTGAGAAGGGAGACCCAGGCGAGCGTGGACTTTCAGGGAAGCGAGGACCAGCCGGGCCCCAGGGAGTGCCAGGTATCCATACCAACATAACGCGACTAGCGATGGCAACAGGCCACAATGATCTCATTTGCTATATCAGCTTAACAGAGAACCAGATGCCAATTTGCTAACCCAATAAGATTATTGCTTATGGTTGGTTACCATAAATAACTGATTTCTGCTGAGGATATGAATTTGCACATTGCGTTGGAACACACTGCATTGGTTTGGCACACAGTCAAGTGGTGCAGAGTACAAGGGGGGATCAAGGGGGGCCATGCTCCCCCCCCAAAAAAAAAACCCACCATTTTTGTTTTGTTTAAGTGACGTCGCAATAAAGGCAGGCACTGTGTACACCACCATCTTTTCCTCCCAAAGATTTGGTTAAAGTGGTCAGAAATAGCCTCAGATCGCACCACAGAGCATCTTAAATCTAAAACAATTTCGGAACCCCACGTCGTATTTTTTGGGACCCACTTTTTGGGGGAATTTGTTGGCCCCCCAAAAAATTGTGTTCTGAATCTGCCCTTGGCAGAGTTTACAAAGCTGTTTTTTATTGGAACGTGCATGAACCTGTAGCATGTCTACCCTCGGGAATCAGACGCAATGTGCAAATGGCATGAAAGTGTCCCTCGTTTCTGTTTCTCAGTCCACTAAATAACTTTGCTTTTTTTCTTGTCCTTTTGCTCAGGTTTCCCAGGAGTAAACGGCCTGCACGGGCCGAAGGGATTAATGGGAGACAAAGGCGAAGAAGGTAGACCAGGAGCCATGGTAAGATTATCCTGCTCATTTCAACCCTTTTTACTTCCAAATTGGAGACCATTATGAATGGATTACATTGGATTGTCTGGGCTTGAACTTTTTCCAGGGAAAAAAATTCTTGTTGATTAAAAAGCAGCTTTAGAAAGAACGTTGCAACCTGACGCTTTGTTTTCTTCAAATATCATCTCAAGGAAGGTCGGTCATTGCAAAAATGTCTCCCAGACATGAATCTGGGAGACTTTGTACACAACCGCTGAAGTAGCGTCAGGTTGCAACATTCGTTCCACAGCTTGTGTTCAAAGTCTTTAAACCCACTTAATTCTATTTCTCCTGTAACTGAAGATCCCCAGATTTAAGTCTATTTGTTTTTCTTTGGCTGTGACTAAGTTTTCCGTTTTAAATTTTCAAAACACTAATTACCCCTTTTTAAAAGCGCATTTGTCATTGCCTGTTTTATTGTTGTCATTTTATGCGGTACCCGCTGCTATGTACATCAGATTCGAACCGGCCAACCGATCCCGTTTGCTCGGTGGTCGAGTGGTAAGACATCTGCACTAGAAAGCAGGAGGTCGTGGGTTCGAGTCCTGCCCGGGTGATTTTTTCCAACTTTCACTCGGGAGGTAACACACTGAGTATACAGTGTTCAAAACGTCAGTGAAGGGCAAAAACCTAATTTGATTTATATCACCCTGGCGCAAAAAAATCCATCTTATAATAGTTTATGCGGTACCCGCTGCTATGTACATCAGATTCGAACCGGCCAACTGATCCCGTTTGCTCGGTGGTCGAGTGGTAAGACATCTGCACTAGAAAGCAGGAGGTCGTGGGTTCGAGTCCTGCCCGAGTGATTTTTCCAACTTTCACTCGGGAGGTAACACACTGAGTATACAGTGTTCAAAACGTCGGTGAAGGGCAAAAACCTAATTTGATTTTATTTCTTGTGATGAAATTTGACCGTTGATATTCTGCAGTGTGTTGTAAAATTCTGTGTCCATTTTTGCAATGTTAAAAGTGGGTATTAAGTTTCATGCTGTTTATCTGTACATATTTCTGATGCTTCCTTTCAACTTCTTGGTAAATTTCGGCAGCCATTTTTATACAAAACCTTGAGACACTGTATATTCTTATTCTGCTTGATCAGAAATACAAGACATTTCATCATCCTGCCTAAATCATTTGTTTAGGAGTCTGAACTCCGTAATCGGCGATTCACAATTTTGCAAAGAACCTTCCTGAACCTCCAAAAATTCACAACAGCTAGTGCAGGAACCCAGTGGCACTCAAAATGTCTAGTTTTATGAAAAATCGTGTTAGTGGCTGGGCTTTACCTTCCTGAATTTGAAAAAAAACCTCTAAAATCTAAAATCTCTAAAAAATGAACTCTACAAAAAGTCAAGCCCAAGACTTAACTATAAATAAAGTATTTTAAGTTAATACTGCAATGAAAAGTTCTTGATGGTGAAGAAAGTGTTTTGTATTTTTTTTTCTGTCAGGGTCATCCAGGTGTGGATGGTGTGCCCGGAGGTGAAGGACCTCAAGGACTAAAGGGCGAAAAGGTGAACTTCCGGAGCCAAGGGAACAAAATTATCTGTCACCCTATTTACTTTATAAAATCCTTGTGCACCCATTGCGTCTGACGTCGTATCTGAGGGCAATTCTTCACTCCTCTGAAGTGCACACGAGCAGTGTTTTAGCCAACAAGCCGTGCAGGCTGTGTTAGCACGGCCAGTTTTGAAGAAAAACATCACAGGCTATATTTTCAAGCACGGCTTATATTTTTAAATCAAAGCCATGCTAGTAATATAGGGCTCGCTCAATGATGGCCATCTCTGTAGGAGAACTGCAACTGCGTATTTTACGCAGTCAAGCACGCATTGCGCAGTGTTGAAAATGTTCCAAACACACGCGCTTGTTGCTCGAAATGTGTTTGAAAATACAATGCAATGCGTGTTATGCAAGTTGACGCTCAAAATGCCGATGCACGCGGATGGTCTGTAGGAAATGACGTCATTTGAACGAGTCCTATTAGAAAATCCATTTCACTAATAATTATTCATGTGAATAATTAGTGATTTCATCATTCTCTGAATAGAGAAAATTGATCGAACTTGGAAGTTTGTTTGTACGCGCTCCGGACAGTGAGTCAATTTTGATTGTGGTCCGACTTAAATCTGGTATACGTTTTGTTCGGTGTGAATTTGTATCTGTACGTGCACAACCAAAAAGGGGACTTGTCCACAGGGTTCTCCCCACGTACTAACGTATGTATCAGCCTGTTACGCTGAAATTGCAGCCCAATACGCAGCAAAAAAATTGCCACGGTATTCTGGTTAGTCTGTCAGTCAGTCAGAGGACAAGAGGCTGTTACAGAGTATTCTAATTCTTGTATTTTTTTCCTCACTTTTTGTATTTAATGTAGGGTGACCCTGGCATTGGCATTCAGGGTGACCAGGGCAGGCCCGGATCACCAGGCCCTCCAGGCTTTGGCGTGCCTGGTATTGATGGACCAGAAGGGCCCCGAGGACCCCCAGGCCCACCCGGACCCCCAGGACCCAAAAGTAAGGAGGCTAATTCTCATTTAGTCCAAATCTATAGGTCACATCCAAATTACTTGGATACAAATCAAATTAGGTCTTTGCCCTTCACCGACGTATAAACACTGTACACTCAGTGTGTTACCTCCCGAGTGAAAGTTGGAAAAAATCACTCGGGTGGGACTTGAACGGGTCTCGAAGGGCAAAACCTAATTTGATTTACATCACCCCAACGCAAAATTCCATCTTATGAATACTTAGATACAGCTATTAAACCTAGCCTTCCCAAATCCTGCAAACTACTTTTTCCAAAATGGAGGATTTTGCAGGATTGAGGCTATATGGCAAAAATGTGTGGCTGATTTTGGAGGATGCACTGTGTCAAGGTCTTGGGCCGGACCTTGTGTTGTTTATGCTCAGCCATGCATAAATTTAGGTCTACACTTGAAATCCTCCGCACTGTTCCAGGATGTCACTGGCTCTGACTCAACATATTGACAGTGATTGCTGGAGGATGTTACAGGATTGAGGCAGTGGTCACCCCTCCAAGGACCACATTCAAGAAATACCAGATGATTTTGGAGGATTGAGGCGGTTTGAACGAGGCAGGAATGAGGCAGTTTGAACGTTTTGCAGGATTTTGCATCCTAGCAAAACTGCCTAGGGAGTTTGGGTTTAAAACAAAAAAACACATCAAGCTGAAGCAGCTCAACCACTTTCCATTGAAACGTTTGTTATTATCAACCATAGCTATGGTATACAACCATATTTTAGGAATTTATGTTGTCATAAGAATTGCTTTACCGTCTAATTTGTACTGCATTCCATGTCCGGGATATTGGCATCACTCAAAGATCAAAGGTCTTGTGAGCCAATGTATGGGCTCCGTGCGCCAACAAAGAGGGCGCCCTTTTACCTAGGAACGACGTCCCATGAGGGGGACACATACATTTCCCTGGTTGACACGGGCGCACTGTTCCTTGTGTGTGACGCACGTACACCAGGGGATTTGTACTATGTACACGCAGTGGCCACGCTTCGCAGCAAAATATTGCAGTCAGGCAAGATGGCGTCGTTCGGTCACCCCCACTTGTACTTTCTTTGCCGGTGAGGGGGTACTTGTGAACGGAGCGGATACTGCCTTGCCATATGCCAAAAGTTAACCTAATATATGTGTTGACAGTGCTGTATTTCTCCAACCAACCCCCCCCCCCCCTTCCCAAAATAAGGTCTTGGTGAACTACCGGATGGCTCCTACATACCAATAGAGGGGCCACCAGGACCCCAGGGGTTCCCCGGCTTGGACGGGCAGCGTGGCAGACCTGGCGAGACTGGGCCCCAGGGCCCCCAGGGTCTGCAAGGCGAGAGAGGGCCGAGAGGATACCCAGGGACAGGTGGTGCTGGTCAGGTGAGTAGCAACGCGCCTGTCTTTGTCAAGTTTCACCCGAAAGAGTTCAGGGAAAATTTCACTTGTGGCAATTTGTAGCTGAAATGTGTAGCTCAAAAAGAGTTTTTAAAAGGTGCAGACTTGTTACTGCTGGTTCATGATCGGCAATCTAGAGTCTCACCGAGCCAACAAATATTCGGAGTCAGTCAGGTCAACCACGGATCCTCTACACAAGGATAAAAGACTTCCCAAAATTTCTGGTTAGATGCCTGATACGGCACTTGTGCGTGCATGTGCGGGAGACTCGGCGCGCAACTGCAGTCTTTCAGTGGTCAAATTTCTGTCGGGACGCCAGCTGTCGGCAATCATGGTGCACGCATTGTTCTACATGTTCTATGCGTTGTTCTATGCACGGACGCGGCATATCACCCATGTAGACAATCCGCTCCGTGCATTTTGTACACAAGCTCAGATGAGTCGTTTATCCTTGTCTAGAGGATAAGTGGGTCAAGCCAGTTAGATTGTGGTATCAAACAAGTTAATTTAAGTTTTCTATTAGTTGTATGAAAAATGAATAACACTGCTGCAAACTGCCTTCTGAGTGGATTGACCAGACACATACAAATCTGAAAAGTTAAGGCGGCCTGACGTTCCGATCTTAGCAAGATCTTCTTCAGAAACAAAATGACAGAGGTACAAGAAACAAACTTGTAGGGACTCACAAGCATGCAGGGTTGGGAGGAGAAACACAAAAGATGTTTTGAATATGAAGACAGACCAATGTGGATGAAGGCACTCATACATGTATAAAGGGAGGGAATAATATGGTTAGTACAACATAAAAACGATAAAACATAAAGACGAACCAATTATGACACTTACAAGTCAGGAAGGAGGATCGCCACAAAGGGATACTGCAACAGAGAAGTAGAAACTTGAAACTGAATAAGACTGCTGCAAACTGCTTTCTGACTGGATTGACCTGAAATACACAAATCAAAAAATTAAGGCGGCCTGACGTTCCGATCTGAGCAAGATCTTCTTTAGAAGCAAAATGACGAAGGTACAAGAGACAAACATGTAGGGACTCTCAAGCGTGCCTGTATTAGTTTTACATTGACCAGACGCCTAAGCCATTCTGAACAATTTGGGCGATTCACAATGCAGTGCGCCACCAAGAGTGCCACGGAGGGTTAATTTTTCCCAGTGCATTGTGGGAGATGGTCGACAAATTCGCAGCGCGGGACATTTGGAATTGTTAGTTTTTCCAGTCAGTAGATTCGTAAGCATATGATTCGAGTATCTGTTTGCCCTTTTCTTTTTCTTTTTATCAATATGGTGTTTTTGTGAGGCGGCAGAACGCTATGCCCCAATCTATGATAAATTAGCTCAAGTTGTCTACTGACACTCATTCAAATGGGCCATGTTTTGTCGACTGTAAACTTGAAAAATAGACTCTCCATGACAAACTCTTGGTGGTGCACTGCATTGTGAATCGACCGAATTACAACAGTTGATTTTTCAACATAGTCAAACCTAAAATGTTTCAAGCATCCTTCTTGTCAATGTACTCAATTCAAATCCTTGGAATTTGTTCCCACATTTCCACATTTAAAAATTTATTATTGGTGAAAATTTCACCTTTTGTTTGAAGAAAACGTGACTTCAAGTTTCTGGATGTTAATGCCTACTGATGTCTTTGTAGTACAAGTGTAATTTACACAAACTAATCTTATTTTTTTTGCTTAATTGTCTCATTTTTAGTTGACATCTTTCAGTTCCATCAATGATATGATTCATCAAGGGGCTAGTCTTTTGCCGGGCACCATTGCGTTTGTTGCCGATGTTCAAGAACTGTATGTTAGAAAAGATAACGGAATGACGCAAATATTGGTGAGTTAACAGCAATGACAAAGTAACCCTCCTGGAAAAAAGGCTATGTGACACACATACCTGAGTCTGATCTGCTCCCACGAAATGAGGACAATGCCACAAAAACCAAGTGAGAATTGAAAGGTGAAGCAGTGTTTAAGTTGAGGTGCTTGTGATGCGTCAAAGGTCACAAATAAGTTACGAGTCAGTTGTCAAGCCTGGTCGGAAGTCTGTGATTTGACTTGTGATAGGCTTGTGATGGACTTGTGATGACTTGTGATGACTTGTGATGACTTGTGATGGACTTGTGATGACTTGTGATGACTTGTGATGGACTTATGATGGACTTGTGATGGCGTGTGATGACTCATGATCTATCACAAATGGGTCATTCTTCATTAAGTGTCTACTTTCATGTCCCGATACTTTGACGCTGTAAAGACGGAAAATGCTTAAATTTATGATATGTATTTTTGTGGATTTATGTCAACAAACATATTTCTGATAATAATTGATCATATAAACTAGAGAATAAAGTTTTTATTGTTCTTTATTTTCTGATGTTTGATGTCGACCCCCGCAAAACCCATGTCCCAATCGTACTATGTAAAAATTCCGATCGTTATATTTATTTGGATTTATTTGGTGGAAACTCCCCTTAAGATTGCACCGTGCTCTAATTATAGTTGCCGTACAACATATGATCACATCGCATGAAAGAAATTCAACATTTGAAAATACAATTTTCAAAATTTTCAAAAGGCCCAGAGTAGACACTTTACTGAAGAATGACCCAAATATCTTTTCTATAACAGCATTTTAGTGTCATTACGTGGACGGAAAATGGAGCTTTTTATACCTCTGGTGATTGATTAATATAGAGCTTTTTAAGTTTTGGATACAGTGGCAATTTTAAAAGCTTTCTTCAGAAAGTTATCTCTTTTTAAGCAAGGACTAAAAGTGAATGATTTTGTGCAATTTTTAACTCGTTTTGTGGGATCAAATCAAATTTAAGTGATTTTTAGTGCCAGTGTCATTCTAAAAAAAAAAATTAAAAAATTTGTCTTTTAAAAAAGTAGGCTTGAGATGAATTTGTGTGTTTCACGTAGAGACAAAAACCATGATTGTATCATATAGAGTTAGATGATTATCTAATGTCTCATATTTCTCTTATGGTTAATAACCATTTTTCTTTTTGCATAGTAGTTCTTTTTAACCTACAAGAAGTACATACACGTCTTTTCAGTTTCTTTGCTTTCATTTGGTTTGAAAGTTATAACCCTCGATGATGCTTATCATGTGTTGACTCGTGATTTCTTGTTAGACACATACACCCCTACTTTTTGGGACAGGAAGTATTTAAAAAAAACAAAAGCTGCGGTGGTGTTTGGCTTACTCGCTATTACAATCTAGACATGTGGTGGTACTGGTTTGCAGTAATGCACAAATGGCTTTACTGGACGATACAAGTCTTGATACCCTGGGGAAAAAATGCCATGGGGGGGGGGAGGTGAGGCTGAAGCAGTGGGAGCTTTTTAGTGGTTACCATTCAAGACCCTTTAACCAGTTCGCGCCGGGATTATTTTGACAAGAACGGAACGAGGCGCGGGATTACTTTTCACTCGACCTCAAGCCAGGCGGGTTGAAGCCATCACCCTCGGGCAGCACACTCATATTTCCGGCCTCGTTCCCTGCGTTCCTTTCCAAATACTGCAAAACCTTTGCGTGTATACACGTCATCCGTCGCAAACTGGTTAATTTGCTGTTACCTTTTTCTCTGTTTTTCAACACTTGGCCATTCGGCAGATCTGTCAAAATAGATATTGTTCACAATCGTATTCATTCTGGGGTTTTCTGTTCAAATTGTGAACCAAAAAATGTGCTCGTGGAAAACGTTTGTGAGAAAAGTTTGCTCATTGGCTTACTGCAATGTACTGACACAACAACGAACCACCAACGAAAAGAAAATTAACGAGAGCAAAATATCCAAAAATCTGGCATCTTTTGGTGCTAAAATAGCTGTAACATTGAGATTTCTGCCTGAAATGACATCACACTTTTGGTCATGAATATGGAAATTGGCATTAGCATAAAAAAAACAAAAAGGCACCAAAACGCCCTTGAAAATGGCAAAACAAAAATTGAAAATAAGGTTAAATGGCACACAAAGGTGCATTTTGAAGGATTGCATTAAAAAAATACATTGCATGGGCCCTCTCAAGAATCAACTGAAATGTGTCCAAGTTTTATTTTCTATAGTAGTAGCGTCACACCAGACAGCATGCTGTTTGGTTGCTTGATGATCATGTAGTGTTTTGTCATGCATTTTCCCCCGTGTCTTTAGCTTGGAGCTACATTTAACCTTGACCCTGTACAACCTCCTCTTCCCACCACTACCTCTACTCCATCTCAACAAACCCACTCTACTGTAAGTTGGCCTCAATTTCTTTCCTTTACTTTCGGTCTTGTGTGTTAAAGGTAGAGAACATCATTTGTAGCTATCCAAAAAGTACCTGAAGAAATTATTGTTGAAAATGGTTTATTTGGTTTAAAGATAGTAATGGCACTAAACTCCCTGTGAAATTATTCTTCTGGCATGCTGTCATTTTGAGGAAAACAATACAAGAAGGTCATTTCCAAAGATGCGTCTAAAGACGCATTTTTGGAAATTTCCGTTAGTAGTATGTTTTTAATTCTGCGAAGCCTTGAATGGATGCAGTTGCTATTATTCGTCGATTCAGTGTGCGACATCGCGTAGCTGCAATCGGCTGAATGAGAACGTGTCTCGGACGCTGACTTCGGGCACAATTCAAAACATGACTCGGCAACTTTTGAATTGAGATCGGGATCCTAGAATATTGTTTTTCTCGGAATATACAGCATTCACTGAGCTAAAACGACATCAGGTTTGGCCAAGTTCGCGCAAGGACTATAGTTGACCAATGGTTAACTAGCGTTTGCCCGAACTCTGTCTAGTCGACGATGGTTGACTACGCTAGTCGACTATTTGGAACCAGCCTACTGGGGTTGGTTGCTTCGCTGGTAACCAATAGCCGCGCGCATTCATAACGCCAGCAGAGAGCCAGGATCCAGAAGTTTTGCGATGACATTTTGACCAGCGTATGACTAGGGACGTTCGCATGTTGCCAGCAGTGCGCAGGCGTAAGGTACGTCACTAATCAACCACTATTCGACTAATGGTCCTTGCCCGAACTTGGCCCACGTTGTTAAGCACCCTTCTTTAGATTTTGAGCACTTTTGTTGCTTCATATGAAAAAAATTCACAAATAACAAAATGATGTCCTCTACCTTTAAATGTATCGCTGCCAGTTGCTATGTGTATTTCATACTTAATGTGCCAAAGCAAACTTAAAAATTCATTGTGATTTCTGTTTTCAACTTTTGTGAAATTTGTGGCATAAACCCTTGCGGTGGTTTCAGAATTTTCATTTGTTTTCATTTCAACTGGCTTGTTGAAGGAGATCAAGTTTTTTTTCACAAATTTGCAATATTGGGGGGAGAAAAGGCTGCACTTGGGCTTGTTCGCAATGTTAATACGTAGGCTGCAAAGCTATTGCATAAAAGTTTGTTCGAGTAGAAAAGAGAGCACTCTTTCTGGTGACTTCGCTGGATTGATGCTTCCGCTGATCTTAAACTTACCAAATAGGTCCTTCAATTTCTTGGTCATGTATTGCAGCCCTTTTGTCGCGGTCACATTGGTCTGTTATTGGCCAAAATCTGAATTAATCTCTGTGATTCATCTTGACTTGCAGACCGAGAAAGTTGTCACAGTTCCCACCACAAAGCCCAACCTTCCTGGACCCGAGATCCCACTGGGCGATCAGCCCATGGTAAGGAGGTTAATTAGCAACACTAATGACATGAGTTGCTTTGAAAACAAGTCACTTGTTTAGGAAAAAAGTCTTGTTTATTGTATAAGCACTATATCGTTGATCATTAATCACCCTGACACAAATTCCAGCTAGAAAAAAAATTTACAGACCATGTCAACCAGGCCTAAATGAATACCATTTGGCAACCTCATTTAACCCTAACCTCACCAAAAGCTACAAAATACTACTAGTAGTAACTGTAGTATGCAGTACTTCAGCATATATTTAGTGGGCACAGCACTCGTAGTATTTTCTAGTACTTCGTACCTGCATACATAATTTTTGTAGTAGTTTCTTGTACTTTTGTAATACTATGTACTACTTTGTAGTGTGAACTCTTTGGGGGTTAGGGTTAACAGATGTTGACTTTTTTCCATGATGCACTGCGAGAAAAGCTGATCAGCACTGTCAAAAGTGATTTTTTTTTTTAATCACTTCAATTGGCAATCAGGCAAAAACTGGTTTCATTTTTGCCCCTTTTTTATCCCCTGGCTTTCAAGCCAGACAGGATATTGCATTCGGCATATTCCTGCGTGTGTGTTCCGTTTCACTGTAAAGATCAGTCATCAATCTCAACCAAACTTGAACAGTGGTCTGTGGAGAGAAGGCCGACGTCAAAAAATCCTTTCCAATATGGATATGTACGAGGTCTCTGGAGAGATTCTAATGACTCTAACATATGTTAGTCCAGTGTCTCACCGAAACTCTCCATTCAACCCAGACTCCCCATTCAACTGAGAACTGGTACCTGCCGGGTGGCCAATCAAGGCCGTCACTGAAAAGTGTCCATACTAACTGCTTGTACATGTACATCAGGCATGCAACTTTTCCTCGGATCAGCTGATTTCCTCTTTTTGTACTTCCCAAGTGTGCCATGGAAAATAGAAAAACACTGTACAAAGTTTTGAAAAAATTTGAATTTCCTCTTTTTTTTGGTGACTTCCCAGTTGCATGCCTGGTACATGTATACAAACTGGCAGGATGCCAGGGATGGCGCAAGTTTTACTTGCAGTATTTTTTTTTTTATTTCAGCTGTACATGTACGCTTTAAACAAACCAATGACGGGAGATTCGCTGAGCTACCGTAGCCTACGGGGTTTGCCCGGTGCAGATACTCACTGCTATCAGCAGGCCCAGCAGGCAGGACTCCAAGGAACATACCGAGCCTTCCTGTCCTCCAGGGTCCAGGACGTCAGGTCCGTGGTCAACAGGGACTACCATCATCTACCAGTGGCCAACGCCAAGGTTGGAATGCTTTCAATCATGTCAGGGTTCTCAAGAGTTTACAAAACATTACAGACGCTACAAAAGAATTACAGTAGAATTAAAAGTAAATACACCCTTTGCACTGATCAACGACGAATCCAGGGTGGGGGGCGGACCAACAGGGCCATGCCCCCCCCGCCCCCCCAAAAAAACATAAACCCAATATTTTTGCTTTTTAAGTGACATCGCAATAAAGGCAGGCACTGCGTACACCACCATCTTTTCCTTTAAAACAATGTGGTTAAAGTGGTCAGAAATTGCCTCAGATTGCACTACAGAGCATCTAGAATCCAAATTTGTTTGTTCGGGATCCACCCTTGGTACTCTTAGCAAGGAACAGTGCCAGCTAGGCTAGCATCAAATTCCATCCAGCACCCCCACTTTCCCCTGAAATTTGTAAATTAATTGTTTACAAATGGTTTAATTCTGAAATGACACAAAACAAAAGTCACAGATATATTGTGTCTCAATCTCATTCCCAGCAAGATTGCCTGCAAAGTAGGCAAGGTAATTTTCAAAACCCCTCCCCCCAGTTGCAAATCCACTATAAATAGCTATATCGCATTTTGGAAATAAAGTCTTCGACTACATTGAAAGGCTTAAATCCTGGTTTTTTTCCCAAGGAATTTTCAATGATGATTTCATTTGAATTTGGCCCCCGCCTCAATAATACAGGGTGAAATCATGTTCGAGTCGTGGTCGGGTATCTTCAATGGATCAGAAGCCTCCTTTGATAGTGACAAACACATCTATTCCTTTGATGGCAAAGACGTCATGACAAGTGAAGAATGGTAAGTAGGATTTGCAGAGGAAGGCACAAACCGGAAATCTTTTGGAATGGCAGTGTGGCCTTAAAGGCGCGCGAGTATTGCACACAGCACAGCATGCATGGATAAAATCTAGGTACACGTACGCACAGTGTACAGCTCCGTTTAACGGATGAAATCAGTCTATAACCATGCCACAACTTTACGTTGTTTTTGAACTAATTTTCCTGGATTATTTTGTCCTTCTTGGTGAAAGGAAGTTTTTAACCCAACGTTCCCATATCCTATACTGTAGCCAGAAGTGGGATATCAGAGTATGTAAATCATGGGTCAAGTTCACACAAGAACTATTGTTTCAAAGTATTTCCTAACAAAATTGGAAATGTTCATCAGTCCCGGATTCATGTCTTTTCAACATTTTTGCCAATGACTGACCTTCACTGAGATAACATATATGATAAAAAAAAAACCTTATGACTTACAGGGTAAAGACCATGGGGCTATTACATTTGAGCAGATTCGCTGATTAATTATGCATGACAACTGCATCTTGATCTCCAGATTTTGACCAATCAGCAGGCGCTTTCTATATCGGGTCTTCGGACATTCACCCGTCGCGCGTCCTAGACATGGATTAAAAAACCACCCGTTTCACGCGCTCTGTATCATGTTACGCGATATGCGCCCAGCTGTTGTTGTATTACAAAACACTGTATTCGAATTGACCAATCAAACCATCGGTCCTGATTTGGGAATGAAATGACATCACGATTTAGTAAAGTCGACTCCGATTGGCTGGCGTGCGGCTTGCATATATCTCCATGTTTAGACATATCAAACGTTATACAGGAGACTGGGCTCCGTGGATAACGGTCGATACTCGGACTAGGTAAAACCTCCGTCCCCTACCAAAATATGGCATACATGTATCTGAATATCCCCTGGTTGCTTTCAATCAGCCAAGCATCATTGACCCCCAAATCTTTTTTGTAATTGCAGGGACCAGAAGTACGTGTGGCACGGCTCGTACGTGGACGGCAGTCGAATGATGGACAGCTACTGCGAGGAATGGCGTACATACGACTACGATGCCAACGGCCAAGCCAGCCCCCTGACCAGGCACAAACTACTAGGCCAAGAAACGCAGCTATGTAGTAACGCTCTGGTAGTGCTATGCGTACAGGTATCGCCAGAAACTTAAGAATAATAATAGTCCAGAGGGCTGGTTTAATCACAAACTCTTATTTTGGGTTCAGATTTTGACCTCTGCAGTTTATGATCTTTTGACTGTTTTATTCTTGAGCCCATTTGAGATTGGCCACATGGGCGCCAGTAGTGTCCATTTGGGGGTGGGGGGTTGGAAGGAAGCAAAGAAGAATATTACTTCGTGAAAGGCTTTATTGAAAAGAATCTAAACCAATGATAGTTCTGAGATTAAACCAGCCTGTTTGTTTTTCTTTTCTGTTTTTCCTTTTGTACAAAAAAAGACATTGCAATCATTTTTGGGTGCTACAAGTCGTTTGACACATTTTATGGACATAATTATGTGCGAGTGCCTTAGTAAAACATTTCTAGTGTATTTTTTAACTTGTGTACGTGTATTTCAGATATTTTTTATGGGTTTTTACGTTTATACAATGCTGCTGCAGTTACTTCTAAACACGGACGTTGCTGTTTGCAAGAGGCTTTAAACCATTTCTTTCCGTTGTATTTTTCTGTTTGTATAGTTAACCGACATTTTTTTATTTATAAACTTTGGAAGTGTTGTGGAAAGTGCTCAGAATTTTGTTTTTCTTTCTATATTTGGACCCTAAATTGGCCCGTACTGTGTCATGCATGCCCTACTCTTATAGAACTTACATAAAATTGGTTTGAATTGTACATTTGTTATTTTCTGTCTAGCTTTTAGTATTGTCTCAGTTGTATTAAATAGTGTTCTTTCATTGTTTTTTGGACATAAGGGTTGCAGTTTGAATGGTGATTGTCAATTACAACTCTCTTGGTTAAAAAATAGTGTTATCAGAAAACATTTGTCTTAAAAGGTACAGTCCATCCTTTGTAGTTTGTGCATTTTGTTCGTTTGAAGCAACAAGCATGCTCAAAATCTACAGAAGGGTGCTGAACAACTAACCTGATGAAGTTTTAGCTCAGCTTCAGTTGTATATTCCGAGATAAACAGCATTTTAGGATCTCGATTTCAAATAAAAAGTTCCTGAATCATGTTTTGAATTGGACCTGAATTCAGCGTCCGACACGCGTTCTCACTGAGCCAATTACAGCTACGCAAAGATGCGCACCGATCTGACGAATTATAGAAACCGCGTGTGCATCGTGCCAACGCTTGGGCGTGCTTCGCCGAATAAAAACGGACATTCCCAAGGGTGCGTTGGAAAGACCTTCTTTCGTCGATTTCTTCAAAATGACAGCTTGCCAGAAAGAATCATTTCACAGGGAGTTTAGTTCCCTTACTATCTTTCAACCAAGTATATTTTTCAACAATAATTACGTCAGTTACTATTTGGACAGCTGCAAATGATGGACTGTAGCTCTAAGGGTGTTGCCTTTTGCTTCATCCAGGTCGTTACAAATGGACTCAGTATTTGCTCACTGCACAAAAAGGTGTATTTTGTAAAGTGACGGACTTAGCAGGCCGTAAGATTTAATCTGCATATTCAGTAACAGAAACAACTCCATGATAACTTATCTCGAAATAGACGTGTTCAAAATTTATGGCTGCGATTGATGCATTACTTATGTTGAAATTCCAAGGACAACTCAAAACTGCATCTTTCCCAGTACAACTGTTTGCCAAAATAATCTCCCAATTTACTCTTTTTATACTGTTTATAGAAAACAAATTATATATTTATAGTTCTACTCTCAATGCCATTAGTGCTTCAACATAATGTACACTATATGTGTGTGATCTTTCTATGCACAACTTATACATGCACTACTGCAGAAAAATTGATATATTTTTCTGTAATTCATACCCCCCAAAATAATCATGTGCATCGTGTTCTTGTATGTATATACAATGTATTTATCTTTTTTGCAGCATTAGGAATATTTGTAAGTGCAGAAAATGTTTTTAACTTTAGAACAGCTATAAATTTACTCCACACTACTGGTGCTAATTGTAATATTTAAAATGGTTAATTTGATAAATGTGGTGAATTATGTAGAGGAAAAAAAATAGTGAAGATTTTTGTCCGATGTGCTGATATTTTCGGGCGGAAATGTTAGTTTAAAAAAAGGGGGGGAATAAAAGTCTCGGAAACTTTTTAAGTCATTTGTCATATGTGTCCGTGGCCATTATTTTTGCTAGAAAGGCGACCCTCTTGCATGTCTTGTTTGTGACTGTGACGTTGCCTTCATAAACTTCTTTTTGTTCGATCTGTCAAATTGCCATTTAAATTACATTCATAAATACCCAAGACAGTTTACCCATTCCTATTGGTCAAAAGCCCGTCACGTGGGTGGTTTTAAACCGCTGGTATAACACGGTGTGCGTGCCAATTTCCATATAAGATTTTAGCACTACGCGCGAGAGGCACATACCGTGGACATTGCCAGAGGGGCGTTTCAAAAAACAAAGTAAAATTGTTGATCAAAATCGTTGGGAATTTTTGACTTTTAATCAAAAGGTATTTATGAATTGGAATAAATATGTGCTTGGCGGGTTTTAATTAAAACAAGTACGTTTGAAACCGACTAGGGGCCTGGTCGCGAGTAATGGCCTGAGCCGAATCCGCGTCCAGGCCCCCAGGATTTAAACGTTCTTGTTTAAGACCGGCTAATCACATATTTATTCCCTTAATTAATTCAAACTTAAATATTGCAGAGGCCCTTTAACTTGCGACACTATCAGCCCACCTCTTCATTATAGCGAAAAAGGTAAGGACTCTTGTCAGTTTGAATCTTTCACGAACATTGGATACATAAAGCAAAGGTGATACACAGTGATACATAAAGCAAATGTGTTTGATCCCTTCAAATTGGAGGTTAAAAATAGAATGTTACAAACTCAAGGCTTGAAAGAACAATTGTCAATTTCAACCAAATCAGTTTTATTAAATCTACAATTTAACTTTTTGGATTCATGCAAACTTCAAAACACTGTACATGACCAGCAAGTTGTTACAAAACAAGAACGAGACGTACAAAGCTGCAGTAAAAGTTCCCTTGTACACGCAACGTTCCAGGTCTCCCACACTTATTTGCCAGAAAATATCTTGTTTAATTGAAGAAATCATGGAAGTCTGTTAGTTCACAGCAATTCAAACGGAACAAGTACATACACTGTATAAGTGAATTGCCTAGTACATGTATTGCAATGTACGTACTAAATTCATCAAACAAGCATGCATCCCTCATCCAGATACTGAAGTCCAATCAGACCCAGTCGTATCAATTGCTGACCCTTTGAAAATGTCATGTTCACCTGGAAAGTACTTAAAAAGAGAATTGCAAAGCACAATTTGATGTTGCAAAATACAATGTAGACAACGAAATGTACAGGCATGCAACTTTTTCTCGGATCCGCAGATTTCCTCGTTTTTTACTTCTCATGAATGCCATTACAAATTGAAAGATTCTGCACAAAGTCTTTGTGGTTGGGAATTTCCTCGTTTTTTCTAAATTCCCAGTTGCATGCCTGAATGTACCATCCACGTACTGTACATGTGAAATACGTTCACTTGATACAAAATTGGAGTGTGACTAGTTGCTGTGCCGTCTTAACTTTTGGCCAACAGATTTGAAACGTCCCCCCTCCAAAAAAAAAAGATCTAACCTGTGCACTAAGATGTAGCAAATTAGCATATTGTGCTATTCTTCATGACATTGGCCTTCTTTATCAGAACAGAACATTCTAGAACGAGGAAAGAAAATGGCAGAGTGAGGGCCTTTGATGTACGTACATGTGGTGCCCTCTATAGCTACATAATAGTCATAAAATAATGAAAATTGGGTGGCCAAATCATACCACATTTATGCCATTAGTTATCCCACGAGTGCGAGTGGAACTGGGAATAATGTAGTGCATCTGTGTCCCACATGCCACGAGGCCAAAGGCCGAGAGGTATGTGGGACGCAATACGCACACTACATTCTCCGTGTTCCACGAGCGCAAGTGGGATAACAAATTTATCTTCAAGCAACCTTGATGCGCATGAAGATGGAACACGCACGTCGTACACGAACTTTTCAGTGGTTAGCCTATTACATGTGCGTGCAGTGGGAATGGCACTTCCATCTTACATAACGTAATACGCCGAGTGCAGTATGGACGTACTGCGCGGGATAATGTAGTGCGGTTTGTTGCCATGGATTGACCAATCAGGATCGAGGATTCAAGTTTACTTGAAGATAAGCACATTAACGTCTTAAATGTTTTCAGATGGTGAGCCAATAATATCAGCTAAAACTGGAGCCCACTAGAAAGAAAAGGCCCATAAATTTGCCTGAACATGTTAGCACACCGTTTTAATTCAGACAACATTTTGTTTTGAATCAACATGTGTTATATGTTTAACCTTTACACATTTTTTTTATTCCTCAAAAATTCAACAAACTCGTTACACTAGGCTTCGATTATGATATCACACACACAAATTTAACCAGATGTTGAATTTTAGTGGATTAAGGATAGTTTGATGTAAAATAAACATTCTGGTATGGTGAAAGAGCTGCACATGGAAAGTATACCATGTATGTAAAATCCGTTTCCACTATACTCTCCTGGCAACAGCCCAGTAGGGCTGATGGTCATCTTGCATGAAGATATCCTGCTGTGCAACCTCCTTCAGAGTAGCAATTCATTACTTAGATGCATCCTTCTTTTGTTTTATCAATCACAGTTAACTAAACTTTTACTCCAGGAAACTCTGTAAAACCAGTACATGAAAACTTGAGCATCCATCAGTGATCTTCATGGCCATGGCTGTCCGGTTTTGATAGCAGTCTCTCGAGTCCTGCAGCGATGATGAATGCACCAGCGCCCCACTTGAAGCCTTTGAAGATGATGGTGTACCACGGAGCTCCCCGCATGTAATGCTGGTAGCGCCACACTTCGTTCCTGTGAGATACAAAGGAGGATTCGGTGGTGGTTACGAGAAGAATTTGAGACAAATTTTATTGTGATTCAGATGGAATTACTTTGACAATGCAGTAAACTTGCTAATAAAGTGGTTTTGTGTAATCTGTTTATGAGAATACAAGTATATATGTATGAGGTTTGTGTCTTATGACATTGATTGCGTACCCCAACTTGCCATTACTAGCCCAAGGGAAGATAAGCCTAACGATTAATTAAGAAATCAAACAGAAATTGGACATTTTGAAATGTCCAACTTGACTTTCTTGTGTTTGTATTGGATCCCCACTCAGTATCCACGTAGCTGGCATGGACTTGAATTGTTTCTTTTCCAGTGATTGTTCCAACGGCGTAGCCAGAGATTTTAGGGGTGTATTTCCGAGTGGCGGGGTATTCTGCAATTACTCCCCAAGTTTTAATTCGAGTTGTCATGGCTGTACAACGGATGAGTTGGCACAATGGTCGAGTTGCCAAATGGTCAGAAAGAATGTTAGAACCTGACGCCACTTTTTTTTTTCATATTTAATTTGTTAGGGCCTAGGGCCTTTCATCTCAATATAGGTCAGTCAAAAGACATTCGCAAAAATGTTGAAAAGACATGAATTGGGACTGAAAAACATTTCCAATTTAGGAATTTAATAGGCCCCAACTTATAAAATTGTCTTGACTCTCCATAGACTTTGTACACAACCGCTGAAGTGGCGTATGGATACTAGTTTAGTAGTTACTACATTTTTTTTCCAATGCAACCTGCAATACAAAAAAATTACAATAACACAAGTGAGTAATGCGATTTGTCCGAAAACTAGGCACCACCTTCATGCAAAATTCCATTAGGAATGCGAAGTCGATAAGTTTTTATTTTACCTCAACCAAGGATCTCTCAAACCCTTCCTGGCAAGCCTATCTTGAATCGCCTTCAGTTCTGGAACATCTTCAACCTTGTACTTACTCCAGTCTGGGATATCGTACGGTATTTTCCCCATGTTTGAGGGTTAAACCTCTGAATTTGAAGCAGACTTCGTCTACAAAAAGCAAGCGAAGTAGAGTCCCTCGACCGGTCAATTTTGGTATGACTGTAGAGGGCGCTGTCCAAGTTATTTAGCGTGTTGTTTAATTTGACGCGTGTACAATGGGTACATGTACACGTACGTCTGCCGTGCATTTTGACACGTAAGTTGCACGGGGGGGGGGGGAGGTTAAGAACTTAATAACGAATAGTTTGGGGCGAGAGAAGGGGTCAAAGAGTGTAAGGGAGATTCTTTTTTGTTGTTGAAAGAATATTGCACCCTGATGCCACTTTTTTCATCATAATTATCTCAGTGAAGGTCAGTAATTGCAAAAATGTTGAAAAGACATGAATCTGGGACTGAGACACATTTCCAATTTTGTTAGAAAATACTATAAAAATGCACTTGACACTCCATAAACTTTGTATACAACAAGAAAAGGTTATCTACAGCGACAGCGCATTCATTCGACAGCTTAACTCACCACTTTAATCAACAAACTTGGAAATGGGGGTTGGTGGCCTTTGTTTTGAAATTATTGGTGCTCGGTCATCCGTGACTTGAGATATGCAAATGAGATATCAATGAAAAGCAAATAACCTACCCTTTAAGATGGAGCCACTTTGACAGTGCTCAGGTTCATAACTTTTACATATTAACCAGTGGTTTTTTTTTGGATTACCTTTTTTATACACCATGTAGATCGAACTTACTAAATCGATCAGCTGATGGGCTTTTAAAAAGAACTATTGCAAATGGGAAAGACACTGACTTTGGAAACATCCAATAATTTGGATATTATGCTTCATGAATTTCTGAATAAACGAGCACATTTTTAAACAGTATTTAATTACTATTATTTTTCGGTGTGGTGGGGGAGGGGCTAGACAGAAGATATATCAGAATGGCGCAATAAGACCGACAGCGGGCGCAATCATTTTGATTAGGGTTTCAAACATTTCTTTTGCATAAGTTGAAGTGACCCCTCAATTTTTTTTGTAAAAAACGAGACCGTCTAGTTTAAAAATCGGTGGAACTGATCGTGCCAATATAGCCGAGGATCATCTCCCTAGCATTTGGGCTATTATCTAAGAGCAGATTTGATAAAATAAGGGTCCAAAAATGGGTCCTTTTTGCACGAGAAAATGTAGGGATGCCATTGGTAAATTTGGCAGTATGCAGGTTCAGCGCATGACGGCGCGGCGGTGACCAGTATTTGTGTAGCGCGCCCTCTTTTGGAAGAAATGGATGTTGGTAAAATGTACGGGAGTGCGCGCGCCCTTACACACTGTAGTTTTTATTTTTGTTGTATTAATATTGTTCTTCAACGGTTTCTGTCAAGTTTCAAATGTATTGTGTCGTATATCCAGAACAATTATTGAACGCAATTTCAATTCAATACAATGTGTTTTTCTTGAGTTATCGTCTCCACAAAGAGTGCTTTATTTTTGTTTAATTAAAAGAGACTTGAATTTGGATTGACCTTTTCGCGATTAGTACACTGTATTTCTTTAAATCATATTAAATGTATACTTCAAGTGTTCTCGTCGATTTTCAAACAATTTGTGTCCTATATCCCGAACAATTATTGGACGAAATTTCAATTCAGTTTAATGTGTTTTTCTTGAGTTATCGTCTCCACAAAGAGTGCTTTATTTTTGTTCAATTGAAAGTGACTTGAATTTGGATTGAATTTTTCGCGATTTGTATACTGTATTTCTTTAAATCATATGAAATTTATTCTTCAAGGGTTCTCATCAATTTTCAAAACATTTATGTCCTATATCCCGAACAATTATTGGACGAAATTTCAATTCAGTGCAACGTGTTTTTCTTGAGTTATCGTCTCCACAAAGAGTGCTTTATTTTTGTTCAATTGAAAATGACTTGAATTTGGATTGTATTTTTCGCGATTTATATACTGTATTTCTTTAAATCATATGAAATTTATTCTTCAAGGGTTCTCATCAATTTTCAAAACATTTATGTCCTATATCGCGAACAATTATTGGACGAAATTTCAATTCAGTGCAATGTGTTTTTCTTGAGTTATCGTCTCCACAAAGAGTGCTTTATTTTTGTTCAATTGAAAGTGACTTGAATTTGGATTGTATTTTTCGCGATTTATATACTGTATTTCTTTAAATCATATGAAATTTATTCTTCAAGGGTTCTCATCAATTTTCAAAACATTTATGTCCTATATCCCGAACAATTATTGGACGAAATTTCAATTCAGTGCAACGTGTTTTTCTTGAGTTATCGTCTCCACAAAGCCGACTTCGTTTTGGCAGATTGCGATGCGCGTTGACAGAAGTCTTTACAGTGGTGACCAGTTTTTGTGTAGCGCGCCCTCTTTTGAAAGAAATTGATATTGGTAAAATGTATGGGAGTGTCCTTACACACTGTAGTTTTTGTTTTTGTTGTACTAATTTTGTTCTTCAACGGTTTCTGTCGAATTTCAAATTGATTTTGTCGATATATCACGACCAATTATTGGACGCAATTTCAATTCAATGCAATGTGTTTTTCTTGAGTTATCGTCTCCACAAAGAGTGCTTTATTTTTGTTCAATTAAAAGTGACTTGAATTTGGATTGAATTTTTCGCGATTTGTATACTGTATTTCTTTAAATCATATGAAATTTATTCTTCAAGGGTTCTCATCAAATTTCGAAACATTTATGTCCTATATCCCGAACAAATATTGGACGACATTTCAATTCAGTGCAATGTGTTTTTCTTGAGTTATCGTCTCCACAAAGAGTGCTTTATTTTTGTTTAATTAAAAGTGACTTGAATTTGGATTGAATTTTTTTTGCGATTTGTATACTGTATTTCTTTAAATCATATGAAATTTATTCTTCAAGGGTTCTCATCAATTTTCAAAACATTTATGTCCTATATCGCGAACAATTATTGGACGAAATTTCAATTCAGTGCAATGTGTTTTTCTTGAGTTATCGTCTCCACAAAGAGTGCTTTATTTTTGTTTAATTAAAAGTGACTTGAATTTGGATTGACTTTTTCGCGATTAGTACACTGTATTTCTTTAAATCATATTAAATGTATACTTCAAGGGTTCTCGTCGAGTTTCAAACGATTTGTGTCCTATATCTCGAACAATTATTGGACGAAATTTCAATTCAGTGTAATGTGTTTTTCTTGAGTTATCGTCTCCACAAAGCCGACTTCGTTTTGGCAGATCGTGATGCGCGTTGACAGAAGTCTTTACGGTGGTGACCAGTTTTTGTGTAGCGCGCCCTCTTTTGAAAGAAATTGATATTGGTAAAATGTACGGGAGTGCCCTTACACACTGTAGTTTTTGTTTTTGTTGTATTAATTTTGTTCTTCAACGGTTTCTGTCGAATTTCAAATTGATTGTGTCGATATATCACGACCAATTATTGGACGCAATTTCAATTCAATGCAATGTGTTTTTCTTGAGTTATCGTCTCCACAAAGAGTGCTTTATTTTTGTTCAATTAAAAGTGACTTGAATTTGGATTGAATTTTTCGCGATTAGTACACTGTATTTCTTTAAATCATATGAAATTTATTCTTCAAGGGTTCTCGTCGATTTTCAAAAGATTTATGTTCTATATCCCGAACAATTATTGGACGAAATTTCAATTCAGTGCAATGTGTTTTTCTTGAGTTATTGTCTCCACAATGTGTGTTTTATTTTTGTTGACTTAAAGCCGACTTCGTTTTGGCAGATCGTGATGTGCGTTGACAGAAGTCTTTACGGTCGCAGACCAATAAATAAATGTCCATAGACCCCAATGATAAATGGCCCCACTTCAGAAATTCAGGAAAAATACTCAAAACTCTCTGAGGTGTTCTCTCTGAAGCCCATCACCATTTTGAAAATGGGCGCCTACGCTCCATTGCAAAATAGAGCCAATTTTGGGCCTAATTTCACCCAAATTTCACAGAAATACGAGCTCACAGTCATCTGCACTACTCCCAACTTTTTTCCCCATCAAGTTCACGGCCGTAAAATGCTGTAATACTGAACGGATCGAATTTGAAGGGCATGCAAATCGTGATTTGGCCGGCATAGGCAATTTCGGACCGATTTACTGGCGCGCATGTACCCTTTACTAACAGAATAACCTACAAGACTCAGCTATATACTCAAGCAACTCATGGGAACTCAGCAACAGTTTTTTTTTTGGGGGGGGGGGGTCTCAATGTACCTCAGACAAAACTATTCTGGGGGATTGGTGAACTTTAATAATCATTCAGCTTTCAGCTTGTCAGTGCAAAATGTTAAACTCAATGACTTTTGAAACCAACAAACAATGGGTATTCAGCATTAACAACAGCGCTACAAAGTTTTGTGTGATTGAGAATTTCCTCTTGTTTCAACTTCAAAGTTACTGGAAGCCTGGACAAGCTATTGAAAGGTCCTGCAGAGCTGGAATTTAAGAGGATTGACCCAAAACTAATCTGGCTCATTTGAAGCATTACTTTGTTCTTCGGTGTATAGGATATATTGAATTGCAATTCAACATTTAAAAAACGAAATTTGGGGTGGGTGGGTTGGTCAAAACAATTTCGAAATTTAAAACATTGAACATTTTGAATGGCCCCTTAGTGTAGGGCCTACATAACAGTAATGTGTCAGCCGCATAAAACGAAAAGGCGCCCTCTAGATAAGAGGCGAAAATGGGGGGGGGGGGGGAAACAGGTCATTTTATGGATGCGCTGGACATGCAGCACACTGCTGTGATCCAGTGTAAGATTGTCAAAAAAATCAATCCTTCACCCCATGGCCACACAACGATAAGAAATAAAATGAGTTTTGAAACACAAGTACAAAATCAATCTAGGCCTAGCCTACATGACTTCGATTTTAATAGCGGGACAAAATGTGTACCGGTGTATTCAATATAATCTGCATGCAATGTCCTACTTCATTGGTTGTTTACTGTGACAAATTTGTGCTTGCAAGTGCGTAAAACGATATATTTTTTTCCTTATAGTTTGTGATCATCGATACAAAAAGATTCAGATATTATGTAGTTTGAATTATGTATGGTATTATTTTGTCATCTTTGCATAAATGTGTCAACTTTATATTTTTTTGCGGAATGAAGTGTTAATCAATGATGACCAATCACAGTCACTCTTCTAAAGACGTTGGCGCCCTTTACGGGAGGGATTTTTCCCGGCAGCATTTGCAAGTTCTTGTATTGCATGCATGCACACATGTGCTGAGGAGGGGCTTACGACGAATAAAAATTCGCGGACAAATTTCCAGTTTCGACGCCTTCCGATTTATTCAAAAACTAAACATTTTGTTGACAGTAAGCGAGAAAAGGGTTCTTTAAAAATGGCTGAAGACCAGGATCTTGTCACTATGATGACAATTCTTCAGCAAACAGTCACGACGACAGGTAAGATTAGAATACGAAATCTGACTGAGCTGTCTGACGTTGATCACGCACGTCTGACCACACGCAGTGATCACTGGTGATTATGAATTATGATGCATTCATGTATTTGTATTATTGGCGATTGTGTAGTTACGGGTCCAGTTCCTATACTATAGAGAACAAAAACCCACTTTTAGGTTAAAAAATATTGGACTTCATGGTTCACTTTGCACTTGAAAATAAAATCGGAAAATCACGTCAAAATAAATTTTCTTTTAACTTTGTAACGGGTAAATAAACTCGCTATTTATGAATGGGAGTGTTTAGAACTTGATGAAATGTCGTTTTCTGTGAAATTTCAGTTAAAACTTTTGCTCTAGGTAGGCGCTACAGGCGCAAAATCAAAGTGCGCCACGTTGGGGGCCGCGCCACGTTAGGGTACATCAACAATACTAGATAAAACCAATGACCAACACAGGAGTGTTGTTGGTTGTGGATAGAGGGCAGGGTTTTGCATGTTAGGCCCTATTGTAAAACTTTTAATTTATTGATTATTTGACATGGCAGTTTGAATTTTGTCATTTTTTAGGAAAATTTTGGTGTAAAACGATGACGCATACAGTCAGTGCGACAGTTCCGGATCTTCGACAGTTCCGGATCACTTGATTAAATAAAAATTATTTCAAGTGTAACCAAACCTTTTTTTTCAAGATTGTTTTTCACCAATTGCCTTGGACTAGCCCCATATATATGTGGCCTCTATTTACTGGACTACCTCCGTAAATAATAAAGGCCACACTTGGGGAATTAACTCACAATGTGTTAGCACTTGCTACATGTACCAAATTTATTTTCACATTCAGACTGCGTGCATAGTTCGTTTATGCTTTAAAAAAACACTCACCTTGTTAGTAACATGAATAACAAATAAAAATTGATGCGCAAGTGTTGAACTCTCCAGCTTTCGTGTTATTTCCAGCTCATTTTGGAGGCTTCTTGGCATCCGTTTGTGTGTAACTCAATTGCAACCAAGTTCCAACTGAATAATGCTCTCGCGCAATACCTGATGGGATACATGGATTGTTCGCCTGTCAATCCAAGGCACACCTTGAAGAGGAGGAATTTTACTAAGAAATGATGTCACTCCACGGATGTGATTTCTCCGTTTTTTTCTGGAAATCCGTTTTTTTGGGCCTCAAAAGTCCACCAACATGAATCGTGTGATTCCGTTGAGAAAATAGGGGGGTAGAATGTGCTAATTAATTATTCATAATGAGTTTTGCTTGCCGAAATATCCAACGGACATTACTTCGTTGTAGTTAGCGCGATCACGAGCATGTGATTTTTCGCTCGGGTCCGAGGTTGTGATTATTTAGGTCTAGTTCCTGCGTCGGTACTCGAGATGTACGTGTTGCGCTGGTCAGGTGTACAGACTAATATTACTCAGCGTGCACAATGGCATACAGTACAGTACAATCATGTGGATATACACATTGTTGTTTTACGTGCGTCGGCTCGGAGTACAGTGTACGTGTTTACCGGTACATAATGCTTCCAACATGGTTGCGCCCAACAAGTCGATCCTGTCAGTGCGACTCGAGCTTGATCATGTTGATAAAGAAGTGAAATATAAGTTCCGGTGGGAATGGTTTCGGGACTCCGTTATTATTGACGGGCAGTGCATCGGAACCGGGTACCTGAGCACCCGACCGCTGATGTCAGGAACCGGTTCCAGATTATGGGATCGAGTACCCATAACCAAATTTACATATTACTTAGTAACTGCTCAGACAATGAAAAAGAAAGGTTTTGAATGTCATTTGTGGAGACTTTCAAAAATGAAAACAAGGCTACATTGAAAAACAAACCAGATGCACGTTACAACAGTTGCAAAAATGCGATTTACACCGTAAAATTACATGTATGTAAATCGTACATGTTTATGATCGATCGCTCGATCTGCGTGATCGGTAGGTGAGTGATCAGTTGATTGCGCAGAAATGCGTTGCACGATGGGTCGATTCTGTAGGATATCTTGGACTTTACTTACCAATTTTTAAAAAAAATCCTTCAGGGCCGTGAATTAGAAAGAAAATGTGTTCGACTGGTGGTAGCGCAATCGACCGATTGTGCACATAGACTGATCGCGCCCAACATGTACATACTTGTATCTTGCTGTATTGATGCACTGATGTGGAAGTGTTATCGTGCGGACCTTTATGAGCAATATGTACAGCAACTTCCGAGATTTAAATTTGGGGATTGGGTTTCTTTAACGGGTACCCAAATACCCGGGTTTTTGGTGGTTTTTTTGAGTACCCAATTCCCATACTACCCGTAAATGCACACCCCTAAATCACGTGACAATCTTGGGAAGCACTTTAAAGGGAATATACAACATTTGCAAACATCGAAAAAACATAATACCAAATTTTTACGAAATACCTTACTAGGATGTTGGTAAATTACGGTCTTAAGCATCTTGTAAAATTATGGCACCTAGTGTGAAGTCATTTTCAAGAAAAGTGGTTATTGTAAATTTCCAACGGTTGTCGGCCGACCACCGTTGGAAAAACCTAACTATTTTTCAACTACTGCTCCAAATTTACCATTTTTTCAGTCCACATTTTGTTTGCTATTGGTTAGGCCAAAAAAAAAATAGTTCTGCTTCCGATTACATGCCTTTCAAAAATAGGGTCGGTCGGTCGGAATTTTTTTTTTTTTGCCAATTTTTTTTATGCAGATTGAATGGGGTATTCAATTATATGCGAGGTTTTAGCCTGAACTATTTCCATTGCACTACAAAAGCTATACACAAAATGGCCACAAAAAGTGAGTAAAACCTACCTTAATTATTGTCAATATATTTACGTTCGATAATTCGCAAAAAAAATTGTGGAAAATTCAGGTCGTTCGCACCATAGGCACAACGCTAGTCAAGAAGGGGAGCTGGCCAAAACTCCGAAGTGTGTGATGCACTGTACATGTACCAGGCCCGCGGCCAACGGGTCGAAAATTTCAGGAAACACGCTGCATTGTATCACTCCAAATACGAGTAGTGCGATTTCAAAATGAACTCGTGAAAACTGAAAATACATACACAGACAAGCTAGATCAAATCTGTGAATTAACTTGCAAAAATGTTTTTTCTCCATCGGTGTTTTCTTGGCATTTTTACGATGTCTTTCTCAGCATTTTTACGATGTCGAGTCCGACCAGTTGACAGAGCACGTGCCTGCGCCTGCTGCATAGCCATGCTACTGCTAGCGCTATCGATCGCATAGCCGTGCCAGTCCTTCATTTAAAGAAAATCCAGGAGAGCTATAAATCGCTCTCCTCAAATATTTGAGGAGAGCAAATCGCTCTCCTTAAAATCTACGGATAAACAGTGGTAAAACGACGGGTTACCATTGTTTTTGTTTTATTTTGACATAAGGATTTATTCAAGGGGCTGCGTTATTATTAGTTTTTGCATAATAACATATGCTCAAGTTGCATTACTTTTTTTGTTTTTGTAACTGTAAGACAAGGTAAAATTTATTTTAAAAAGCTAACTAAATGGAGATTAATAAAAGGTTTGACTACTACTTAGGCTTTCATTTTTTAATACAGTTGTCAGTTGGTTCATCACTTGATTATACTTGGAAAATGGAGAGTTAATAAACGGCACATAAAGCAACTGAATATTTGCTTTCAGATTCGTTAAAATTATATGAAAGTTTCAGCCTGAACTATTTCAATTGCTCTACGAAATCTATACAAAAATGGCCTCAAAATGACACAAACTTGCCTTAAGTTTTATCGAAAATATCTGCCGTCGATAATCTTAAAAATAATGGAAAATGCAGGTCAAGTATGCCATATACACAATGCTAGTCACGACGAGAAACTGGCTAACAACATCTGAACTTCGCACTAGTACGGCGTTTGTGATGAACTGTGTGTGGTGGGCCGGCAATGAGACACGTTTTACGGTATAGGATTTCGGTGAAACACGCTGCATCGTTTCACTTCACATACCAGTAAAACTTCCTCAAAATAAATTCATGAACACGGGAAATACATACACAGACAAGAGAGATCAAGTTCTGTGAATAAGCTTGCAAAGATCGTCCTTCTCAATCGTTGTTTTCTTGGCATTTTTACGATGTCTATTCCGTCCGGCCTGCACGCAAAACACTGTACGGCAGTGCATTGCACCGCGCGCGACTATTACATTGACTGGTTACCGCATTTTCATCATGCCTTCATTGGGACTTAGTACGCGGCGCAGCGGGAACCAGTCATTGCTGCACTCGCACGTACGGGCCCACGTGTTTTCATGCAGCTCTATGCGATATGCAGATTGTGCACGCACAGTATACAACCGCTGTACGTACACACACGATCTTTACAGTACGTACGAGCTCGATGTTCGTTCATTTTTTAGCGATGTCCAGCGGCATATTAACGTGAGTTTGGGCATTATACCAACGAAAAATACGTGTAGCTTCAGACTTGACATCCTTTGCGTTTTTATCACTTCTTATTTTTAAACTTCCCGTGTTTGACGAGCCCTCTTTTGGATTTCTGAGGAGCGCTATTTTTGGCGCTCCTTCGAGACAGTCGAGGAGCGCAGTAGGAACGCCTGCGCGATCGCGCTCCTTAAAAATGAAGGACTGCCGTGCACAGACTAGTTACCGCATTTTCATAATTGGCCCCTGCGCGGCGCGGCGGGAACCAGTCGTCGCCGCATTGCGCTTATTACGCACGTGATTATAGACAGCGAAGTAGTTGAATCGCGCAGCGAATTTGTAAAAATAACGGAGGTTTCTTTTGAAAAAATAGCGAATGTAAGTAAGAAAACAATAAATACAAGCATTTTTTGATGCAAAAGGGTTGTTGAGAGGTATTTTGTGAAGACAGACAAGACATAAGGTTTTTGTTTTTATTTATTCAATCTTTTTTTTTCATTTTTTTTTTGAATTGCCGATAATTTTTTTAGGGTCGCAGCCTAAAAATAGGGTCGGTCGGGTAACCGGAAGCAGAACTATTCTTTTTTTTGGCCTTACATGTTCATGAACGGATGCAGGCCAGCTAGACTGGTTCCCTTACCTTACAGTTTTCCGGCATCTATGAATTGATCCATATCATCTTTAGTGGAGTCAGGGAACCAGACTACTTTAACATTTTAGTTTTTCTTGGTTTTCCAGCATTTTTGAACACAAAACTTCAAACATGTCAGTGTAACAATATTTGATCTATTATACTAACCCCTCATATTGTTCATTACTGAAAATTACAGCAAAAGCCAATGATGTACATTCCCTTTAAGTTTCAACCCGTTGAACAGTGCAATATATTCTGACAAAAGTATGTTTGGAAAGTGTCCGATATTTCGCCGTAATTTCACAGTCTTGGCCTTGAAATCTGAAAAAAAAAAATTGTGTTATGAATTCATTGCTTCTAAATTTCTTTTGCAGACACCCATGAATTGGAACTTGCTCAGAAGTTTCTAGAACAAGCTGCACAAGAAAACTTTGTAAGTTACGAGAGAAAGTGTTGTTGTTTTTTCTCAATTATAGGCTACATTCTTTTTGGTGTGGCTGCATGATGTCATTCATGTGCAGCCGAGGTCGTTTGTGGAGATTGTGGCCAAGTGGTTAGGGTTCTTGACTCATGATCAGAGGGTCAGGGGTTTGAATCCAGCTGTTGGTCATATGTTGTGTCCTTGGGCAAGCCACTTCACCCCCACTTGCCTCTCTCCATCCAGGAGTATAAATGGGTACCGGCGTTAGCTGGGGAGTAACCTGCGATGGACTAGCATCCCATCCAGGGGGAGTAGAAATAGTCTCAGTCGTTTCATGACCAGAGATAAACGCTGGCCTGATGGGCCACATTGGCTCGTAACGGACTTTACTTACTTTACTTTTTACAACGTCGTTGTGTTCTCATTTAATAATTATTATTATTATTTTTTGTATTCTGGCCATCTGTCACGTCTTACTAAACTTTCTTGTACAAAGTAAGGTGTCTCAGTCCTTAAACGAGTACATATTGGGTTATACATGTATGTGCATGTAATTACTATTTTAACCCTAACCCCCTTGAGTGATTTACTAGGAACCTTCCTCACTCCTACAAAATCCAACACCATATGGTAACTCAACATCCAAACTGTTGGACTCTGATTATGGTGGTATGCCTGATCCCATGTAACGCATAATCAGTTTACTAGTGCAGTATTCACTCCAACAGAATCAAACAAAACATTCTGTTGGATTTTGAAGGGGTGGGGATGGTTAGGGTAAAAAAAATTCCTGCCCAATGAAACCCCCCCCCCCCCCCCCTCTTGCGTGCTGTCGTAAGTTCATAGTCCATCTGAATACAAATTGAAATAAATCTGAAACTACGATACATTCACAGCAACTTTTGCCTTAACCCTAGGCCATTTTTGCTAAGAACTATCCTCAATCCTCCAAAATCCTCCAAAATATTGCAATTACATCTAGTTCAAATGAAGGGTACCCACTGCCTCAGTCCTTCACAATCCTCCTTTTCTTCAAACACCATTCATCCTCAATCCTCCAAAATCAACCGATACTGAAAGTCCTCCACAATCCTCTAAATGTGTATGTTGCATTCATCCTCAATTCCTCCAAAATCCTCCAAAACCGCCTAGAGGACTTTGGAGGATTGAGGAGGGTTAGGGTCACCTTGAGTTTGTTAGAATTAGCAGCTGCAATGTTTGCCATGATAAAAAATAAATGGGCCTTCGTGTCCGTTCTTGTGCAGCCCCCAAGATTTATCATAGACTCTTTGCACATGTATTCAATGTCATTTTTCTTTTTCCAAGCTGAATCTAAAAATAGCATTGACAGTAAATCCATATTCATAAATACCTCAGACAGTTTAGCCATTCCTATTGGTCGAGAGCCCGTCACGTGGCCGGTCTTAAACGGATGATAAAGACATGGCTAGCTGGTCTTAAACACTTTTCCAGTGTCACATAAAATGTGGACTCCTAAAAATCCAGTGCCTCTTACCGTTTTATTGGTTGAACGTTCACAGTCCTCACGTAGGCATGCGCAAGTGAGTCAGAATTTTATAGTTCTAAATCCAAAATGCAACGCCCCAGGTGCGTTCTGCGCGACAACGCACAGAACATGCCCTGCGCGCGTCAATCTCCATAAAAGGGTTGTTTACATCTTACTCGCCAGCTGAACCCTCCATTATTTTGCTAGAGGGATGTTTAAAAAAGCATGAAGTGAAATCGGGATTTTTTTAACAAATTATTTGATATTTTTTAAGGTATAAGGTATTTATGAATGGGAATAAATATGTGCTCGGTCAGTATTTATCACTCTGTTTAAGACCGTTTTGAGTCTGGGTGCTGATAATTACCCTCGCCTCCGGCTCGGGTAATTATCAGCACCCAGACTCTAAGCGGTCTTAAACAGTGTGATAAAAACCTCCGGAGCACACATTTATTTCCTTATTAAAAGCCTGCATTCCATTTTCCGAAGTTGAAAGTCCTTTTTCAAAATTATATTAACAGCTGACATTTTTCTTTTTGGCTTTCTTTTCCAGAACAAATACCTGGCTCTCCTGGCCCAGATATTGGCCAACGCTTCGTATGATGCCGTGCCGCGCATGGCGGCAGGCCTCCAGCTTAAAAATGCCCTGACGTCCAAATCGCCCGAGGTGCGGGCCTTGTACCAACAGCGATGGCTGGCGCTCGACAACAAACTGAAAACTGAGATCAAACTAATGGTAAGTAGTTGACTCAAGAAGTACATGTAGACCCGGGCAACGCCATGCCAGAATCGAATAGAATCAGTTCTGAAATTGGAATCAAAATTACGAATAAACTTTTTCAAAGAAGTTGACTCTTTGTAGCTGTTGATTCAGGTTCCTCTAAGATTTGATTACATCATAGAGATGTATTAAAGGTAGAGTATATCATTGCAGTTATCCAAAAAATAACTGACGAAATTATCGTTGAAAAGCATACTTGGTTTAAAGATAGTAATGGGACTAAAACTCCCTGTGAAATTATTCTTTCTGGCAAGCTGTCATTCTGAAGAAAACAATATAAGAAGGTCATTTCCAAAGATGCGTTCACAGACGCAATTTTGGAAATTTCCGTTCTAAAGTAGTTCGTTGAATGGGGGTGCGTGCAAGCATTGGCACGACGCACACACCCACGCGGTTCAGTGCGTGCCATCGCGTAGCTGCAATCGGCTGAATGAGAACATGTCCTGGATGCTGATTTTGGGCGCAATTTAAAAACATGACTCGGCAACTTTTGAATCCAAATCGAGATCCTAGAATACTGTTTTCTCGGAATATACAGCATTAACAGAGCTAAAACTTTATCAGGTTAGTTGTTAAGCACCCGCCTTTAGATTTTGAGCACTTTGGTTGCTTCAAAACAAAATAATGCACAAATGATAAATAATATATTCTACCTTTAAATACTTGAGTGCTGACCACACTGTATGCATGGTAGCCTGTTGGGCACATCCATGTTTGTGCACAAACTTATCGAAAGCTCGATATTTTGTTCAGCTTTTGTACGGCTAGTTGCATACAGTATGTGCATAATTTATATTCCCGTAAAGGTGTGATGTCGAAACCAGTATGCCCAAAATTGGAACGCTAAATCTGAAATTGAACATTTTATTTCGCTCTGCATTAACAACGATGAACACTTTGCGTGTATAAACTCTACCAATTATTTTTGTTCATAGTGCACCTACACACATACTGAAATTTGTATGCTTGTGGAGACATTTCTTTGTTCTCGTGTACTAAACTTTTTGAGTTTGAAAGTACACTTTCAAAATGCTCTTTCCTTGGCTGAAATTAATTTGCTTGGCTGAAATTCGGAATTAATATCCCTTTTCTAAAACTCTTCCATTTGCAACGGATCAACCCACCTTGGAAATTCCTAGTTTTTGTGTAAAATCCATATATCTATTTTGTGAAAACCTTGTGGAAACGTATTCATCTATAGAAATTGCCCTGTGGAGACGTATACAATCTTTTGTTCCCTATTGTGTGCATGTCTCCAGAGGGCACGGTGTATCAGATCACGTATGCTGGCCATGTACATGTTGTATGCTGCACTCTTGTGTGCATTTAGAGCACATCCGAAGGGTTACATTTCTCAAATATGACCTTACATGAGCAATAAGTTATTGAGGTCTCTTTTTTTTTGTTCAAAGGTGTTGCAGTCACTTGGAACAGAGACCCACTCGACGAAAGCTGCTGCTCAGGTAAATTTCACTCATTTTAAACCCTAACCACCCTAACTCCATCAAAATCCACCCCCCATTTTGGTGGATTTTGGGGCACTTGGTCCAAAAGGCCTGGCGTGTCTAAATATTGATGGAATATGATGGACTTGGGCCTAATGGCCTGAAGCAGTGCTTGGGGTATCCGATTGATTTTGCCTAGCTTCCTGTACTGCTATTGTGATAAAAGCCACGTGTAGCAAGTCCATGAATGTCAACCAGTGCGTCAGTGGTGGATTCCATTATGTCATGTACTGTTTTGTATTAGACGCACAGTGATTGATGGATTTTGATGGACTTGGTCCAGTTCCTAGTGAAAGACGCTTTAATGAAAGCTAAACATTTATTGTCCCCAAACTCCCTAGACATTTTTGCTTGGATGCAACCTCAATCCTGCAAAATCCTCCAACTGCCTCCATTTAAAAATTGGGTACAGCCTCAATCCTGCAAAATCCTTCGTTGTTTCTTGAATATGGTCCTTGGAGGGTCGAACACTGCGTCAATCCTGCAAAATCCTCCAGCAATCACTGTCAGTATGTTGAGGCAGAGCCAGTGACATCCTGGAGCAGTGCGGAGGATATCAAGTACAATCTAGGCCTAAACTTATGCATGGCTGAGCATAAACAACACAAGGTCCGGCCCAAGACCTTGACACAGTGCATCCTCCAAAATCAGCCATGCATTTTTTGCCAAATAGCCTCAATCCTGATAAATCTTTCATTTTGCAAAGAGCATTTTGGAGGATTTGGGAGGTTCTAAGGGTTAACCTTACAAGGTGTTATGAAAAGGATAAAGATCAGAATCCATATTTGAGTTTGTAAGCCTTTATCGAAACTTTGTCGCATTGTTTAACCATTTGAACATTTAACCAACAGTTTAAAAATGCTGCCATCTCCCAAAAGCGTTTTGCATCAAAACATCGTTACAATAAAAAATATAGCTGCATGATCCCCCTCCCCAAGCTTTGAGACTCGCAACTGAACGTTGGAAATTTCTTTTTCTTCTCTTTTGTTCGTGTCTGTCTAGTGCGTCGCCTGCATTGCCTGTACAGAAATTCCCGTACAGTCCTGGCCGGATTTAATCCCCCATCTTCTGAGCAATGTCACCAGTCTTGGCAGCACCGAAGCACTCAGGGAAGCCACCTTGGAAGCCATCGGATACATCTGCCAAGACATCGTAAGTTTTAAACTGTGAAGGGAAAAAGTCTGTCACAGTTTGGCGCCTTTTGCGTATTCATTGTTTGAAACAAGTGATCATGAGCCGGTAAAATGCGTAAAATAGTAAGTGCTGCGGTCCAATGGGTACGGTTGTTTGACTCGTGTGCCATGACAGGAAACATGGTGCTTGTGTTCTTGGGCAAGACACTTTACTGCAATTGCCTCTCTCCACCCAGGAGTATAAATGGGTACCTGTGAAGGTAGAGACCAGATTACAATATCAGCTGTAGAAAAGTGCTCTCATGGCCTTGTGAACAGGGTAATAATTGTGAAGCACTCGAGACCTATCTGTGGTGGAAAGTGCTATACAGGGTGGATAAAAAAACCCTGAAACCGAGATATTATTGTTAATTGGAACAGAAGTAGGGCACGTGTGAATCAAAGGGAGATATCCTCTGTTAGGGTTGAATCTCCTCTTTAAAATGACACCCTGATCATGTCATTACATTCACGGTTGACTGAGCAGTGACCAATTTTACGAAAGGGTCTATTTAGAGAATTGCGCCACTTTTCAGTTGTGGTTTTTGTGGTGTCATTTGTCGCAGAGAGTGAAAGGCTATGGTTGCCAATCAAGGCAGGTGGGGGAAAAAAAGAGATTTCACCGTGAAAAGTGGCTCAATTCTCTCAATAGACCCTTTCACAGAATTGGTCACTGCTCAGTCAACTGTGAATGTAATGACATGATCAGGGTGTCATTTTAAAGAGGAGATTCAACCCTAACAGAGGACATCTCCCTTTGATTCACACGTGCCCTACTTCTGTTCCAATTAGCAATAATATCTCAGTTTCGGGGTTTTTTATCCACCCTGTATAAGCACTACACATTATCATAATTGTGTCGCCGAAATGAAGTTTTGGGAGACGCTAACCAGTCCTAAATTCTGTGTGACCGTAGACCCATAGATCCCTATGTTAAACTTTTGACAAATTTTTATAACTTCTACATGCTTTCATGCATTTTGATGAAACTTGGACGCAGTGACCCTTGGGTGGCAAGACACAATTCTTCACTGGATTACTGAGGTCACGTAGGGGTCATTAGAGGTCATCGTTCAAATATGCATCAAACGTTTCTTCGTCTACAGAATTTGATAGATTTTAATGTCACTTGGATGGAGTGATCCTTGGGTGGGGGTTCATCACAAGTCTCCCAAAATTGGAGGTCAAAGGTCATCTGGGGGTCATTTGAGAATGTTTAAAAATGCACACAATTTGGGAATCTACCAAGGAAAAAGGCAACACATTTTGCCCAACGTAATTTTATAAGCGCTGTATACTCAGTGATGTCCAAAGGTTTGTGAGAAAATCCTCGAAAGTTAACTCGGGTGGGATTCAAACTACGACCTCCTGCTAACCCGTTCAGACATCTTACCACTCGACCACCGAGCCAGCTGGAATCTGCTGGTTGGTTAGAACCTGATGTATCAGCAGGTACAGCAATCAAGAACTGTGGAATGTTAAATGGGTGAAGGGCAAAAACCCGACGCTGACTTTGCGTCTCATGTTGTTTTATATTACGCCAGGAGCCGGAACACTTGCAGTCACAATGCAATGAGATGCTGACAGCGATCGTCCAAGGCATGAGAGTCGAGGAGGAAAGGTGAGCTTTCACGTCTATTTAATAAGCCATTTGCGAGTGATAACTATACTTTGCTTAGCTTAGAAAAGTATGTCTAATAAGCAGGTTACCAGCTAAAACTCCACATGATGTATATTGCTCTTGATTAGTACTCGGCTGTTGTTTGCTTAGCATGAAAATCACGTGGAGTTTTGGCTGGTAACCTGCTTTTATAAGCCAGACTTTTTTTGTGCGAAGCAAATTTTTGTGCTTAGCGGCGCCGTAAAATTGGGCCCTGGCATTGTTGGCCTGTGCATTGCAGGCAGAATGTCTACCTAGATGGTCATCCTCGCATTGGTCTTTTTTTCACCCTTGAGGGGGTACTTCAATATGCACATAGCCCATAATCTACCCATGTTGTTTTCATTGTTTTTTGCAGCTTTAGGGTGAAGTTGGCTGCCACAACCGCCCTGCTCAACTCACTAGAATTCACAAAGGCAAACTTTGAAAAAGAGGTAAGATGCAGTATACTTAAACGGTAATATACAACATTAGCTTCTGCTGTAATTTTCAGAAATGAATGGGATTTGGGGTTGAGTGTTTTATAGCAAATATTGTTACTCTAGATGCTGGGAAGAAGCAAGAAAGAACAAAAATGCTGTTCTTGTTGTCTGGTTCTCTGACCCTACTTCAGTCGAAACGGAGAAATTTATATATGACGGAGAATTGTCATGGGGAAAAAAATGTGCTTGGCCCATTACAAGCTGGGAACCTGGTTACCAATGGTATTCGGCTCTGGCTATCCGCTCCGTTCACAAGTACCCCCTCACCGGCAAAGAAAGTTCAGTTAGGGGTGACCGAACGACGCCATCTTGCCTGACTGCAATATTTTGCCGCGAAGCGTGGCCACTGCGTGTACATAGTACAAATCCCCTGGTGTACGTGCGTCACACACAAGGAACGGTGGGCGCGCGTCAACCAGCGAAATGTAATGTCCCGCCCATGGAACGTCGTTGCTAGGTAAAAAGGGCGCCCTCTTTTGTTGGCGCACAGAGCCCATTATCAGCAGCCATTCCCCAGCCTGTCTTAAACGAACTTGTTTAAAACCAGCCATATTTATTTCCTTATTTAACATGTAGCCTGGGATCACACCCAAAGTCACAATGCTAGCAAACGGGGTTTCACGCAGAGGATACAACTTTTTACTACTAATCAAAATATCACCATGCTCTTTCATTTTACAGGCCGAACGCCATTACATCATGCAAGTCGTTTGTGAAGCCACACAGTGTAAAGACATGCAAGTTGAGGTGGCGGCGCTACAGTGTTTGGTCAAAATCATGTCCCTCTATTACCAGTATATGGAGGCCTACATGGGACCTGCACTATTTGCTGTGAGTATCTGTCCGGGTGATTTTGTGCTTAACCAGTTCGCGCCGGAGGCCGTGATAACACGCAATGGCTGTTTTTGTACCCAGGCAGGGCTGACAGATTAAGACGTCGAGATTGCCTCCGGGTGACGTCCATCGTCTGTCGATCGTGGACGTCCTATTGTCCCTGTTTTGTTTCGTCTCTTTTTAGGAAGCTCCCATACGTTTTGTACACGACCCCAATCACAGACCTATGCTGGGATTTGTGGACGATATTGTTCTCTTTTGGTCTCTGGAATTTTTCGTCCACGGTTTGAAAAGATGAACACGTACACACAAAGTGTGTGTTGTCTGTGGAGATGGACCATGTGCTGACCATTTTGTGGGCCTTTGTGCACGGCCTATTGTTGTACAATTTACGCTCCATTGCACACCCCGGAGTATTGAAACATATGAGGTTTCGGCAAGAAATATCGTACAAAGACTGTTGAAGTCACTCATGCGTATCACTACTTGTGGCGTTGGGCTGTATATCAGAAGTTCGGCAAAAATAAACCCGGCGGGAAGTGATTAACCCTAACCTCCTAGGCCCTTTTTGCCAGGAACCATCCTCAATCTTACAAAATCCTCTAAGATTTCGCACTTAATTGTTCAAATCCAGGATACCCACCACCTCAGTCCTTCAAAATCCTCCAAAATCCTCCAACAGCCCTGTCTCTCAAAGTGCATTCGGCCTCAATCCTCCAAATTTCTCCTCTTCTTCAAACACCGTTCTTCCTCAATTCTCCAAAATCAACCGATACTCAATGTCCATGTGCCCTCAATCCTCCACAATCCTATGTTGCATTCATCCTCAATCCTCCAAAATCCTTCAAAACCGCCCGTATAACTTTGGAGGATTGAGGATGGTTTGTGATAATGCTCAAAAACCATGAGGTCAATTTGACAATAGTGAATACAATGAATACAATGTCTTCCCAAAATAAGGATAAAGCCAATAAATATAAAAACAGGTGTTTTCAATCAATTTCGTTTTGTTAACTTCACAGATAACCGTGGAAGCAATGAAGAGTCAGAACGATGAAGTAGCTCTCCAAGGCATTGAGTTCTGGTCCAACGTCTGCGACGAAGAGATGGACCTTGCCATTGAAGCCTCAGAGGTGGGTTTGGAATTCAGTCAAGTTCTTCCTGGACACGAGTTTCAACTCTTTGAATAAAAAAAATGCGAATTGATGACTCTTTAAAAAGAAAAATCTGTAAAGCTTTGGTTTGCGGTAACACCATGTGGTTATGTCTACTTTCGCTCAGTAGATTTAGATCTGATAAGAACTGTCCTGCTAAAAAAAGGAACTTGTCCTGCTTAGGCCAAAGAAAAAAAGTCTCCGGTTTCTGGTATGCGTGCGCGTCGCCGTCGTCGTAGCCATGCGCGTCGGCAAAATGAAAAAGGTTTTTTTCAATGAAAGATGATGTCTCAAAACCGCCAAACTCACTGGTTTGACTGGAATCCTGCTGCTGCACAATTTTAACGTGTTTTTAGATTGGGTTATGGTCGAGAATAAGCTTTATGTGGCCTCTCTGGACTCCCATATATTTGCACTAAGTTTATTAGTCTGGCACCATTTGCAGTCATCAGCCGACATTTGAAGCAAAAAAATCAGGTAAAAAAAAAGAAAAGGCGTCGCCGCACCACTTTTTGGGCAAGTCCACACCAGAAACCGGAGACTTTTTTTTGTTTGGCCTTATTATCTACTTACACTAAGTACATTGGAAGGCGGTGAGACTTCTTATAATTATCTTCACTGAGGCTGAGTGAGATAAGTTTAGTCTCAACGTTGCAACTAGCCTGCTCTAGTCATCAGTCTCCTACCAGAGCAGGCTACTATCGACCATCCACCCTCAGACCATCTTATAGTTGTATATTTCTCCCCGTTCCCACCCTGAATGATAACTCTGGCGAAACTGCTATCAACAGGACCACAACACTGGCTTCCCAACAGTCTGATTTTGTTTGTATAACACAATTGTAACACGATGTACAATTGTACTTACATAGGCTCAAGAGCAGGGGCGGGTACCAGAACACAGCAGTCAGTTCTACGCCAAGGGAGCCTTAGCCTACCTGGTGCCCATCTTGACGACCCTACTCGCCAAGCAGGTATGCCGATTCAATGTTCGGTTTTGACTTTCTTTGGCGTCATTTTATAGTTCATCAGTAATGCTCGGACCACACAGGTTTTTTGTTGTTGCCGATTGTAACCAACCAATACTCCACCCCCCCCCCAACAAAATAAAGGGGGAAAAAGTAAAGACGTGACATGCATAATGTGGACAAATTATGGATGGAAGTTTTATAAATGTGAGTGATGTTTGATGGTTTTCAAATTGGGGTGTTGACGATCTCCAAACCGAAATGAATTTTTGGTTAATGGGTAAACCTCAATCTGTAAGGCCTGTTTTACCTTTTCCAGGTTTTTATTTTATCAAACATCAATAAAACCTATTTTACGTTGCGTTTTATTAGTTGACGTTTCATTCACCGGTTCTCAAAAAAAACCAACTGCTTTTACAACTTAAGTTAATTTGGCAGTCAGTATTCCATTTTGTGATCCAACGACTGTTTTGCAAAATCCTCCAATTGGCCTTGTGGAAAAATAGCATATAGCCTCAATCCTGCAAATTCCTCCATTATTTCTTGAATATGGTCCGTGGAGGGGTGACCACTGCCTGAATCCTGCAAAATCCTGCGGCAGTGACTGTCAATATGTTGAGGCTTGGCCAGTGACATCCTGGAGCAGTACGGAGGATTTCAAGCATAATCCAGGCCTATATTTATGCATGGCTGAGCAAAAACAACACAAGGTCCAGCCCAAGACCTTGACAAAGTGCATCCTACGAAATCAGTAACGCACTTTTGCCATGTAACCTCAATCCTCCAAGTTCTTCCACTTTGGCAAAGAGGGTTTGCCACGGAGAGTTAATTTTTCCCAGTGCATTGTGGGAGATGGTCAACAAATTCGCAGCGCGGGACATTTGAAATTGTTAGTTTTTGTGGTCAGTAGTTTTGCAAGCGTATGATTCGAGTATCTGTTTGCCCTTTTCTTTTCTTTTTATCAATATGGTGATTTTTGGTAAGGCGGCAGAACGCCATGCCCCAATCTATAACAAATTAGCTCAAGTTGTCTACTGACACTCATTCAAATGGGCCATGTTTTGTCGACCGTAAACTTGAAGAATGGACTCTCCATGGCAAACTCTTGGTGGCGCACTGCATTGTGAATCACCCAAATTGATCGTAATTTGATTGCACAGCTGTTATGCGATGCTTTGTGAAATCGGCTGTAGGACGAATTTTCTACCGTCCCCTTCGTTTGATTTGTTTTCCCGTGTAATGCTGCTAGGAGGAGTTTGACGACGAGGATGATTGGATCCCCTGCAAAGCCGCCGGCGTCTGCCTCATGCTGCTGGCCAACTGCTGCGAGAACGACATCATTCCCTTGGTCCTTCCGTTTGTCCATGCGCACATCAACAGCGAGGAGTGGAGGCTCAGAGACGCTGCTGTCATGAGTTTTGGTAGGACACAAACATGTGCTAAGCATAGACAATATATCCCCTTAGGCCAAACAAAAAAATACCTTTGGTTTCGGGTCACCCGACCGACCCTATTTTTGAAAGCGATAAAATTCGACCCCACACAATTTTATTAGTTTATTGGGAAAAAAACATATAAATTGACAGATAAAATGCATGAGTTATGTAAATGTGACATTCAACTGAGTTTATTATACCTCTGTCTTGAATACTGTATTTTCATTGGCCTAGAACGATCACGTGTTAAGTTTATAAAAAGTCATCACACACTCCCTGTGGGATATCACGTACGTACAGTACATAATGGTGTGAAACGTGTGTATCGTTGGTACCCACGCTATATTCACCATGTTTTCATACATGTGTGGGAGCAGCGAACTAGCAGACGATCAGCTGTTTCGGGCACGCGACATACATGTGAGTGGACGTTCGATTGTCATGGTTGTTGTGTTTAATGCTGTTTGTTTTCGTGATTTTTACATCAAAATCCAAAGAATCCAAGACAGAGGTATAACAAAACAATTGTTGGCTGCTGTGATGTGGGATATGATGTTTTAAACACCCTCAGGGCATATTCGCCTCTGGTGCTATGCGCCCCTCGGGTGCTCAAAACATCATATCCCACATCACAGCAGTCAGCAATTGTTAAATGTACAACGTGGACGTATCATCTTCGCGGGGCACTGGGCGTGAATGGTATTCAAACCCCTGTCTTTAAATCTGTTGAGGGTACTTATGTCAAAGTAAGAACAAAGTTTGAACAGCACCCTGGTGCTCGTCCTTTGTCACAAGAGGGCCGGATTTCCCTTTTTGCCATAACACTACATTAATGCGCTAATTTAAATGTAAAGAATAGTGCAATAGAGCAAAATATGGCAGCCTTGTTGGTTTCAGCATGTAGCTAAACAGTTACATGTACAAGAATCTCAAAAGGCAATGATGATCATTGCTTAAAATTTAGTTTTGACCCCGCAATGTTTACAGGCTCGATTCTGGAAGGGCCTGACCCGGACTGCCTCAAGCCCGCAGTCACCGAGGTGACCAACCCGCTGATAGGGCTGCTGAGAGACGAGAGCGTGGTGGTGCGAGACACGGTGGCGTGGACGCTGGGACGCATCTGCGAGCTGCTGCCGGAGGCCATCCTCAACGACAAGATCTTCCCTCAGCTGCTGGAGGCGTTGGTCATCAGTTTGGACGCCGAGCCCAGAGTCGCTGCCAACATATGCTGGGTGAGTGGCCTAAGCACCTGATGCAGCCGGGGTTTCGTAAAACTTTCAGCCATGGCGTTTGCTATTTTTGGGTCGGATCGGTTCGGTTAAGCCATCTTGTTAAAAACCTGAAATAAAGTGGGGGAGAAAACAGAAACAGTTCAGAAATTCATGCAGTGCAATATGGTTGCAGAGTTACTGTGCCTGCTATGACCAACATTTTAAAAATAAATTTATGCTAATTTATGCACGGAAAGACCACCTTATGAAACATCTTCAGAAATTTGCATCAATACTTATGAGCAACACTTAGTGAACAGTAATTGTTTGTATTACATCCCATAAGAACTTCATTTTTTTCCCAAAAATTGATTTGAGTTCCAATTTCTCAAGAATCGCCCAGCTTCGCAACAAAGTTGTTGGGTAATCGCATGCTGCAGATCTTGCATAATCCATTATAATTTTTTTTGGGATGTTGAAGGATTGACACCAGCCCAGCTTCTATTTCATTGGAGCATTGCTTAAGATCGCTGATGATTAAATCGCCCTTCATCAATAACAAATGATCTAGCCAATTGCACTAAATGATAGGGCTGTCCATATTCAAATAATTTAGTATTCGATTATTCAAAACTGCACTTGACCGAATATTCAAATATTCGAGTCTCACCAATCAAGTTTTACACACGCCAGTATGTTTTATTTTATGAAAACAAATGAGATATAAAATAACTTTTGTCAATTATTGTTGTTACTACTAGGCATTTTCCAGTTTGGCCGAGTCGGCCTATGAGACCGCCCTTCGCGGAATGCCAGAAGAAGGGGAGCCAACGTCATACTGTCTGTCGTCCAGCTTTGAAGTCATCACAAAGAAACTCGTCACCACAGCGGATAGGTAAGAAGTGCAATTTTCTCATAAATTTTTTCCCACTCCAAAAATGAGCATTTATTTATTTATTATTTTATTTATTATTTCTCAGGTAAAAACACATACCGACACAGAATACAGTACAAACATTTTGGGTAACAGGCTAGGGTAACAAAGACAAAAAAACAAAAAAACAAACAATATTGATAACACCCCCGAAAAATTCCAAAAATGAACTTAATCACTATCTGATGGCTCTTCTTAAATGCTATATCAAGTACAAAGAACATAATTAACATGCATGTATGAAATACCCAATCCCAGTGAATATTTTGCTGTAAGCAACAACAACAACAACAAAATTACGACCAAGACAATTCAAGACTGGGATATCAAATCTACGATACAAACACTTGGCAACAGATAAGACAATTGACAAGTAGAACAACAACAACTAATAAACTTGTGTGATCCCCTTGGCATGCTGGCAGTATTTACACAGTCAGTTAGTAAGCACACTTTTCAGCGTACCTAACCAAAATCAACAATGATGTCATTTGACCCCTAGATGACCTTTGACCTCAAATATCTCAAGTCACCCCTACCCAAAGATTATTGTCACTAAGTTTGGTTGATAGCATGAGTGAGGCTGAAATCAAAACAGTCCACAGTTTTAAAGGGCCATGAAGTGAATTTTTTTATGAGGAACATATTTTGTCCAACTTTCTACTTCTCTGAAATGTATGAAAAATATTTGTCATCCCTTTTTGGTTAATTTTTATTGAAAGGCACACTTCTTTAAACTTCTGTTATGGCTGTATAAATGGAGGGAATATTTGTGACCAGCAAGACTTTTCAAATTGTAGGAAGGAATAATGCCTTTTGCTTGTAAGTGCAGTTTTACCATTTTTGTTGTTTTTGTTTTGATCGACACTATTTCTTCTCCAGATCCGACGCTCACCAAGCAAACCTAAGAAATGCTGCATACGAAGCCTTGATGGAACTGATGAAGAACAGTGCTCAGGTAGGTCACAAGTAATGCTTACTCGTCCTCAGGTTGACCTTGCGACGACCCAGAACAGTCTGCAACTGTGACTTTCAGGATGAAGCTGCGTCTGAGCTACAACCATTGGGAACATTTCAGTCGCCACTTTATTTTGCAACCTGAGCGTAACCCTAAAAGGGCCGGGTTATTTTGACCATCTCTCAGCCAGGGGGAGGGGGGGGGGGGGCGGATTCCGCCCCCCCCCCCAAGATGTCGGCCATCGAGTGACGAAAAATTTTGAAACTCGGTACATGCGTAGAGCAACTCATCATGAACATACCCAAGAAATTTCATGACTATAGGTCAAAGGGTTTTGGAATTATGGCTAATTAATTATTCATATGTACGAATGGTAATTCTGCTCTGTGTACACAGACGTATATGGGAAAATTCAGTTTTCACGACGCGTAGCGCCGGAACATTTTGTGGTCCGATTTTTATATTTTTGGTATCAAAAGATGCGCAAGGCTCGAGGCTAAAAAGTCATAACAGCTTGGGTCGCGAAAAACATTTTTTTTAAGGCTATCGCGGAAAAAGTCGAGGGGGATTCCCACACCCACCCACTTTCTCTCGGCCCTTTTAGGGTTAAGATGATCAGTGTCAGTCGGTGCTAAAAAAAAGTCACAAGAGTTAAAACATTTCAACTTCTGCGCTGCGTTGTTCTCAAGGGGCGGTTGACAGTCGCAGTTGACCTGTGTGAAATCACGACATCATGTGCGCATCTCATGTCCGGACCATCTTTCCTTGTGAATCTATTATTCATCAGTTCAGTGCGTGACATCGCCTAGCTGCAATCGGCTGAATGAGAACGTGTCCCAGACGCTGATTTCGGGCGCAATTCAAAACATGACTCGGCAACTTTTGGATTGAAAATGAGACCCTAGAATATTTTTTTCCCGGAATATACAGCATTCACCAAGCTAAAACTGCATCAGATTTAGTTGTTAAGCACCAGTCTTTAGATTTTGAGCGCTTTTGTTGCTTCAAACAAAAGAAATGACAAATGAGCCACCTACCTTTAACTAATTCCTGATACGCTTTCTCTCTTGAACAGGACTGTTATCATGTGATTCAGGGAGTCACCAAAATCGTGTTGGAAAGAATTAAGGTCATTCTGCAGATGGAGGTGAGCATTGATTGAACTTCTACTACTAAAGCCTTTAAAGCCAGAGTCCATCATTTGCAGCTATCCAAAAAGTAACTGGTGTAATTATTGTTGAAAAACATACTTGGTTGAAAGATAGTAAGGGGACTAAACTCCCTGAGAAATTATTCTTTCTGGCAAGCTGTCATTTTGAAGAAATCAACAAAAGAAGACCTTTCCAATGGTGCTTCTTGAAAAGCACTGTAGGAAATTCAAATTTGTAGTTCGTTTTGTTATTCGGCGAAGCGCGCGCAAGCATTGGCACGACGCACACACGCGCGCGGTTGCTATAATTCATCGGATCAGTGCGCGACATCGCGTAGCTGTAATCAGCTCAGTGAGAACGTGTCTCGGATGCCGAATTCAGGCCCAATTCAAAACATGATTCAGCAACTTTTGATTTAAAATCGAGATCCTAGAATGTTGGTTTTTTTTTTTGAAATATACAGCTAAAGCTGAGCTGAAACTTCATCAGGTTAGTTGTTCAGCGCCCTTTTTTAGATCTTGAACACTTTTGTTGCTTCAAACGAACAAAATGCACAAATTACAAATGATGGACTATACCTTTAATCCTTATAACATTTCCAACAAATTATTCTCTTGATAATGATACTTGCTATTTCATAGAAAAAAAAATTATCCAAAATTTTGTCTGATGTATGGCAGTTTAAATGTAGTCATTCATAATGCGATTATGAAATCAATTTCAAATTTGGTATTATTTGACAGTCGCATGTCCACTCGTCAGAGCGCATCCAGTACAACGATCTGCAGTCACTTCTGTGTGCTACATTACAGGTGAACAATTTTATTTATTAAAGAGAATTTGAAAAAAATCAATGGAGTCTGCTGTGTGGAATTTGTTTTTTTCATTGATACATTCCTATTGTATGTGTTCACATGGGGATTTGACATTGTCCTTAACTCTTTATTGTGCGACAATACTGACATTGTAAGTACATTTTAAAAATAATTTTTAATTACTCCATCATTTTGTTGTCAAAAATTTTGGACTCCACAAGTTCCCTATTGAGACATAGCTAAAAAGCATCGGGAGTGCCACTTTAACCCTGGTCAAACTTTTGACCCAGAATTTCTGAGGCAAAGATCAGAACCAGGCCAACTCCCACTTTGTTCTCCCTGCAGAGTGTCTTAAGAAAGATGAAACTGGAGGACGTGAAAGCAATCTCGGACGAAGTCATGATGCTGCTTCTGCAGATGTTCAACTCGGGCAACATGAAGTCTGGAGGTGTACGGGAAGACGCTCTGTTGGCTGTTGGAACACTTGTCGAAGGTAGGCTTACCAGTTTGGTCAACTTCACACAGAAATTTTACAAGAGGAAGCACAAAGGATTGTGGCTAACTGTCACAGAGAAAAAGGAAAATTTCAAACTTGTGGTACATTGTTGACGTGTAGACCCACTAACTGGTGTCTAGAACTTATTTTCTCGAATTTGGATTTGGTCTGTCGTACTAGCGCCCCATCTCCGATAAAACCAAATAACGATCAAAACTTACTTTTGCATACCATTTACCTCAAAAGTGCCCAAATCACGCAAAATACTTCATAAAAATACCTTTGAAAGCGCCTTCTGGCTTTTCCACATGTCAAAGAAGAACTAACAGGGCTTCATTGGTACTCACGATCATTTTTGGGCTGCAAATCCATGAAATTCAAACAGGCACAGACTTGTCAGAGCAGAATTGTCTTCTATTGTTCAACGTCCCCTATTGAATGCAATAACAAACCCAGACAAACAGCGTAGGATCTTTTGATATAGTCCTACTTACTTTTGTGCCCTTCTAGTTCTGGGCGTTGAATTCCTCAAGTACGTGGAGGTGTTTAAGGTTCATCTCTTCTGTGGACTGGACAACATCATGGAGTATCAGGTGTGCCTAGCCGCCGTGGGTCTGGTTGGGGACATGTGCCGAGCCTTGAACACGCACATCGCGCCGTTGTGCGACGACATCATGCAACGCCTCATGACGAATCTTAGGGTAAAGCAAGCAGTTTTTTCTCTTCATATTCTTCAGTTATTGTTGTTGTTCCTTTTCTTTTTGGTCCTAAAAAAACCCACAACACATGAAAAATAAGAAATTAACCATCCCATGCAAACATACATTCTGTGCCAAGTAGTCCTTTCAGTCAAAATCAAACAAGTGACTGTTTTCAGCAGTTAAAGAGGTTGTGGAATGCTCGAAGACATTTCCGTCATTTTTCGGGTATGTGTAGCCTAAGGTGTGATGAAATAAAAACGACTATTGTGTCTGTCATGAAATGAGTACAAAAGGTACTTTTGAGAGCTGTTTTTCAGGTCCTGTTTCGACCCGAACGTGCAATTTGTGTAAAAGTCGTCGTTGGGGGCAGCAAACAAAACATAGTGAATCGTGACGTAATAAACAGGACTCCCGATGCAGCGTGGTATAAACGAGTCTTGTTTATTACGTCACGATTTTTCTCATTTTACAAAGAACCCGACGACTGTTCATTTCAATAATGCGCTCACCGACCAACAAATTACTCGATGAATTTCAGTTTTATAAACATATAAACGCACATTACAAAAGAATGGGACTTTGTCATTATGATATATGTGGGTCTACTCTACAATAAAAAAAAAATATGAAAAACAAAACGACTTTCAGCATTCCACAACCTTTTTATGAATTCCCAGCCTACACAAAGCAGGATTGACTGGCTGGGACTGTTTAAGTAACTTGATACAGCTATGCTTTGACTCCGGGTGAGCGATAAAACAGCTGTGAGCACAACTTGCCTGCTTTGTCTGTTGACCCAGTTTGACTAGTCACAGTGCTTGCTTGACATATGATCTGACTGCTGGTGACTAGCCTTTGTTAAAAGTATAGCAGGGGAAGCTGCACTTGTTAGCCAGCGAGTCCAAATTAAATAATCAAATCTGAAGAACAAAAAATAGCACCGAGATTGTTGTCATTATTTTTTTTATTTCTTTATAATATTTCCTCAATAAGGATATTATTTGCCTTTAACAGTTTTCTTGGCAGTCTTTTTTTATTTCATTGTATATTTTTTGTTGAGAATACCTTTTTAAAAATATTTTTCTTTAGAATGAACACGTCCACCGCACCGTCAAACCTCAGATATTATCCGTCTTCGGCGATATAGCCCTAGCCATTGGCCCCGCGTTTATGAAGTACCTTCCCTTGGTCATGGAGACACTACAGCAAGCTAGCCAGACAAAAGTGGACAAGGTAACATGGCTGAGTCGTTTGTAATAATCCATTAGTAGTAAGCAATTCTCACAAATTGTCCAATTAGTGTAAAATTAGAAGTTCAATTCTGGTTTTAACCCTAACCGCCTTGAATCCTCCAAATCCTTATTGCAAATTGGAGGAATTTGCAGGATTGAGGTTACATGGCAAAAGTGCGTTGCTGATTTCGGAGTACGCACTGTGTCAAGGTCTTGGGCCGGACCTTGTGTTGTTTATGCTCAGCCATGCATAAATTTAGTCCTTGATTATACTTGACATCCTCCGCACTGCTCCAGAATGTCACCGCCTCTGCCTCAGCCTATTGACAGACATAGCTGAAGGATTTTCCGGATTCAGGCAGTGGTCATCCCTCCATGGGCCATATTCAAGAAATAACGGAGGATTTTGCAGGATTGAGGCTATAAGCTATTTTTCCATGAGGCCAATTGGAGGATTTTGCAGGATTGAGGCTACATCCTCGCAAAAAGGCCTAGGGAGTTAGGGTTAAAGAAATCATGCGATGAACTTTTGTTAACACATTTTGTGGAACTTTCTAATCCTCTTAAATGTATGAAAACTATTCGACATCTCGTTTTGGTTAATTTTATTTAAAAGTGAACTTCTTTAAACATTTTTACAAAAATCACGCTTACTCAGACAAGTGAGGGCGCTTTTTATACTGTGATGGCATTACAGGAAGACACTGTTCAGTTTGGGGGTGTTCTGTTCGAATTGTGAACCCAACAATTTGCTTATTGATAAGTTTTGTGAAAAAAAAATTTGCTCATACAATAACGAAACACCAAAGAAATGATTTACGACGGCAAAATATCCACAATTCTGGCAACTTTTTGTGCTGAAGTAGTTGTAACATTGAGATTTCTGCCTGGAATCACCCTTTTGCTCATGAATATGGGAATTTGCATTAGCATTAAAACCAAAAAGGCACCAAAATACCCTTGAAAATGGTAAAACGAAAATTGAAAATAAGGTTAAATGGGACACAAAGGTGCCTTTTGGAGGATTGGATTTTTGAAAAAATGTACGTCCCTTAAATGTAAAATAAGAAATTCGATTGTGGTTTTAAACAGTCGTTTTTCTCTTCTTTTTTGTGTGTTTATCTTCTTCATCTTCAAATATTCCAATTGGGAAAAAGAATTGGAATATTTAGTTCGAGATAGAAAAAATGAACTGTAAGAAGTATCTTTCAGTAACTGTTTGGTGTTTTTTCCCAGACTGATTATGATATGATTGACTGCTTAAACGAGCTGAGGGAAGGTTGTGTGGAGGCCTACACTGGCATTATACAGGGTCTGAAGAGCGAAGACGACTCCCTCAATCGTAAGTCCCAGAAAATTAACAAGCGCTTCTCATATGCGGACACCATGCACGAACAAGTAGATGACGCTTCTTGCCCAATCGCGACAGCCAAGGTCAAGTTTAATCAAGGACCATAGTTAACCATAGTTTGACCAACTCTGATCGAACGCAAGCTAGTAGATGATGGTTGGACTAGTCTAGTTGACTATTCAGGACCAGCCTACCGCGGATGGTCGTGCTATGATTTATAGCTGGTTATCAATAGCAATTTTGTCATAGCATAGTGCAGAGGGGACCAACTGTCACCAAAAGTGGCGGGGAAAAAAAAAAAATGTGGCGTTGCTAAATTTTGTCTTCATTACAGAGTTTATCTATGGTAGATTACGATTCTGTCACTTTTGTTACCATTGTACAATAATTATGACCATTAACCAGTTCATGCCGGGATTATTTTGACAAGAACAAAACGAGGCGCAAGATTACTTTTCACTCGACCTCAAGCCAGATGTGTTGAAGCCATCACCCTGGGCAGCACACTCATATTTCTGGCCTTGCTCGCTGTGAGCGGGTCGCTGACAGATATTTCTGGCCTCGCTCCCTGCATGTTTATCTGTCTTCTGTTCCTAATACCGCAAAACGTTTGCGTGTATAAACAGCCTCCAGCGCGAACTGGTTAAGTAAGGTGTCCTAAACTACACAATCACCGTGATTTGTGTAAAGAAACAGAAATGTCAAGTGTTGACAAATTACGCGACCGCCATTTTCTCAGGGTCGTTGACATGACAATAGTTCAGCTGTAGTCATTTGCACTTCAACTTCAGTGCGCATGCGCTAGGTGCGTCACAAACTAACCTCTAGTAAACATTGGTCGTTGATCCAATTTGCCCCAAGTGTCCCAGGACATGCCCCATATGCTAGAGTTGTGCATTTCCCAATAATTTAGTATTCAAATATGTGAACTGGGATTCAATCGAATATTTAAATATTCGAAACTCACTGATCACGTTGACATGACCCAGCCTAAATTTACCTACCCCGGTAGAATCACGTCAACGCAGCTTTTGAAATATTGTCCAATTACATGATAGACAAATGGACGTGGAACACGCAAAATCTGAGGCAAACAAAACCCAAAATTATTAACTTGGATATTTTGTAACTTCACAGAATCTCACCTTTTTTTATTACTCACAATGAAGCAATGGATAGCACAGACTGAGTTCGGGCAAGGACCATTAGTCGACTAGTTGATTTGTGACGTACCTTACGCACTAATGGATATTTAGAGACTAACGTGCGAACGTCTCTAGTCAAACGCTGGTCAAAATGTCATTGCAAAACTTCTGGGTCCTGGCTCCCTGCTGTACGTTATGAATGCGCGCGGCTATTGGTTACCAGCCGTGCAACCAGCCCCAGTAGGTTGGTTCCAAATAGTAGACTAGCGTAGTCAACCACCATCGACTAGACAGAGTTTGGGCTAACTTTAGTCGATGGTTTACCAATGGTCAACAATAGTTCTTGCGCGATTTTGCCCTTAGTTGGTTGGAGGCCTGTTTGCTTTTCCAGGAGTCGCATTTTCAAATAGTTTTCCAAAATTGTTAATTCTTATGTGCTTCAAAATTTGCACTTCATGTTTTCTTATGTGCACATTTGAAAGACGAATTTCACTTTTAAAGTTTTTTAATTGTGTTGAAATAATATATTGAATTGAATTGAAATCTCGCTTCATACAATTTCTCTGTGCCCTAATCAACTGTAGATTGATTTCAACCAAAGCCTGTTGGATTCCCCCCTGTGGTTTATTTCATCAGTTTTTGGGTTTGTTTTTTGTTTTAGCTGAGCTTGAGTCATTGTTTTCCCACGTGTCTTTCATCATCGCCTTCATTGAAGAGATTGCCGGAGACGAGGACCATACGGATGGCATTGTTGGGGCTTGTGCTGGGCTGATTGGGTAAGACACAACATCTAATACATTTTAAGGGACTAAAATTTGTTAGAATATTGTGGTCCAGTGGCTACCCTGCCTGAATGGAGCTTGTGTTCTTGGGCAAGACAATTTACAACAATTGCCTCTCTGCATTGAGGAGTATAAATGGGGTACCAATAGGGGTAGACAAATTCTGCTGGGGCTTGCGCTGGGCCGATTGGGCAAGACACCCATCTATTTAATTCAAGGGCGTTTACTTTGTAGAATGTCATGATTAAGTGGTTATGGTCCTCGTGTTATGTGCAGGGGTAGGTGGGTTGGAGCTCGTGTTCTTTGGCAAGACACTTTACAACAATTGCCTCTCTCCACCCGGTACATGCAGTAAACTGGGGGAAAGTGTCCAAGTCTGACCGTGATTTCCCCCCCCCCCCCCCATGTTATTTTATTGCCTTTTGCCACTCTTTTTTAACGTCATCAAAACTACAGAAAACATAATATAACACACATTCATGTGGTTTGATGTACCCTTTCTGTAGAATGCCATGGTCCAGTGGTTACGGTGTTTGACTCATGTAAGATGGTGCGTGGGTTTGAATCCTGCCAGGAACATGGTGTTTGTGCCCTTGGGCAAGACACTTAACTACAATAAGCCAGTTCGGTATTTCAATGACCCGAGGTCATTCGGGATAACATCGCTGACGTGATGTTACGCGATGTTACGCGAACGCCCATTCTGCTGGTAATTTACACGCAAGCGTCGTGCGTCCACGTTCATGCGCCTTGGATGAGCGTTCGATTATCCCGAATGACTTGTGACCCATATCATTGTGCGCATGCGCAGTTGAAATACTGAACTGGCTTATTGCCTCTCTCCACCTAGGAGTATAAATGGGTACCTGTGAGGGTAGAGGACCGAATGTGTGCTGATATCGGCTGCCGCGTGGTTTCGTGGCCTGATGAATGGGGGAATAATTGACCTATCGCGGTAGAATGGCATTAGAATCGCGTCAACGCAGCTTGTGAAATATTGTCCAATAACATGATATACAAATAGACACGAAATGCGCAAAATCTGAGACAAACAAAACTTAGTGTACAAAAACTCCATAGGGTTGTCTAAGGGGCGTGGCTAACTCGCAAACGGCGATAGGTCAATTGCAAAGTGCTTTGAGATTCTTGATATGATGGAAAGTGTTATTTAAGCATTAGGCCAAAAAAAAAAATATTCGGTCTCTGGTCAGACCAAAGTTCCGGAATTGACGCGGCGACGCGGCTTTTTTTTTTTTTCTTTAAGCTTGGATTGTACAGACAAGGTGGGGTACTATTTTGCTTTTTTGGTGCCCTCATGTACATTGGTGTCCTCCATAATTTGCTTTGGTTCTCTCGATCATTTGCCTTGGTGCAATTTCCCATTCCTTGGTGCTCTTTGGTAAAAAAAAAATGAGGAGGTGCGGCAATAAAGGGCGCTGTTGGAGCTACCGCGGAACATTTTGAAAAAAAAAAGATTGACGCGCATGATTAAAATCGACGCGCGCGCTGACCAGAGACCGACTTTTTTTTTTTTTTTTGCCTTACAATTAATTATTTTTTTTTGTTCCTTCCGCTTTCTAGTGACCTGTGCTCAATCTTCAAGAATCCTGTTGCAGACCTCATGGACAGACCTTTGGTCCAAGAAATCCTAACGGAGGGGCGACGGTCCAAGAATTCCAAGACCAAGTCGCTAGCGTTTTGGGCCTCCAAGGCTATCCGCAAAGCCAAGAACCCCCAGCAGTGAGTGACACAAGGTATGGACTGTTGAATTTTGTGGTCCCTTAATCCCATTAGGTTTTCTCTAGGCACCCTGCTAAATGCAACAAAATACAACTTGGCTGAAATAAGAACCCTGCTAAATGCAACAAATTGCAACAGTGGATTCTGTTGCAATGTGCAGTGAACCCAGTGCATACCAGCCTTGGCACCAAGCATACTGTTGAATTTTTTTTGGGTCCCTTAATCTTTCAAGATTATCTCTAACCCCCAACAGGTTTTCTCTAGGCATCCTGCTAAATGCAACAAAATGCAACTTGGCTGAAATAAGAACCCTGCTAAATGCAACAAATTGCAACAGTGGATTATGTTGCATTGTGCAGTGAACCCAGTGCATACCAGTCTTGGCACCAAGCAGTTACCCTGCTAAATGCAACCAAATGCAACAGTGGACTCTGTTGTATTTCCTTGGACCTATGACAAGTTACCCTGCTAAATGCAACCAAATGCAACCAAATGCAACATTGGATTCTGTTGTATTGGCTTGGCACTATGAGCAGCCAGTTACCCTGCTAAATGCAACAAGATGCAACAGAGCATGGGGACTTGAGTTGCCTGCTAAATGCAACAGTATGCAACACCTTTTTTTACCTTTGTTGCTTTCTGTTGCATTTAGCAGGGTTAGGGTTAAGGGACAGCCACCCGTCGCTGTAGGTAGTAAGCTCAAAAACTGTGTAATTACATGATTCAATAGTCGGCACATGTTCAAAGTCGTCTTTCAGTAACTACCAGGGCGTGCAGGGTGAAGTTCTGAAGGGCGCTATTTATTGAAAAGTGAGTACCGGAGCACCGGCAGCTTAAAATCGCTATACCGAATGATCGCTGTTACAAACAATTTCTGTGGATCCGGTGATGTTCGTTATAGCGGCGTTCCACTGTACCCACAAACTCTCGTTTTGAAGCTCTGACCAGTTCTGTTTCATTTTGACGACGCCTCGCATGTAATTTTTTAACAGAAAATTGACTTCTAAAAAGTGGTTCCTGTTGAGTTTTCAGGGATGTAAATCTTTTAGACCAGAGGGGGATAGGCTAATGAATCATCCCCCCCAACTTTTTCGTGATGAGAAAAACAAAATGCGAATTTTGAGGTATTTTGCGAACATCCCAACAACCCAAATGTATTCAATAAAACAAAGTACAAAAGCTTTTAAAGATGCGCTGTTTTGATGTAAGCGCGAGTATACATGTTGATTAAATCTATATCCTTAAGAGCGCCCCTAGTGTAATGTGGTGTCCAGCCCCCCAGCACCCCCTACTTGAATTTCCATGGCCGGGCAATTTTTGGATTTTGGTCATCCCCCTCCCCCCCCCCTCCCCCACTCGCCGGCACAGATTTACGCCACTGTGAGATTTGTTCTGATTTATTCATTTATTCTATTATTTCGTGTGTGTGTTGCTTTTGTGAAAATAGACACTGCATCCAGCATCTACTAGTGGCCACCAAAGCGAGATGTAACGGGACATCGTAATTTCACGTCTCGTTGGGCCGCGGCTGAGAAAAACACCGTCATGCTGTCCATTCGTGCGATATCCAGTTGAGTTGTATGAAGGAGTGAGTGAGTGTAGTGACTATGATGAGTAAGCCTGCTGCCGAAAAAAAAGAGGTGTGAGTTTTTTTGCGAGTTGAGTATCGTGGCTCAAATCTTTCGTGAGAGTGCAGTGTGTACTCTTGTAACGACAATAACATGATTTTTCAAAAAAAAATTATTTGAAGGGACGTTTCCTTGCTTCTCATGACTATTTTCTTGAAAAAAAAATGAAAGCCTCTTTAATAGTGTTTCATAAAGTTGTGTTGGGGGGATGTCATGTGGTCACACCACACATCTTTCCATTGTTTTTGCCCTGTGGAAAATATTGTGATGTCACATTAGTGCAAGTTGAACTGTGCGACCGAAAAAAACGCAATTTTGACAAAATTATGGATGATAACAGTAATGGGTCTTTTTTTTTTGCTATTTTCCTATGTTACATGTAGTCATTTTGGGGAAAACGTTAGTTTCAACTTCAGAAGCGATAGTGTGTGATTCGTTCCAGGAATATCCAAAGTATCAAAGAGTGTGAAGAAGAGATATGACTGTGTGAAAAGGAAATGTGCAATGAACGAAGATGTCATTTTGAATTACTCGACATGTCTTTGTTAATGTTGATCAGCCTTCAAATTATTCATTACATAAAAAAAAAAGTGGACAACGACAACAAAGAAAAATTCTTCAAATTGAATGGCAAAATCGGCAAGGGAAGTATTTGCCAAAGTATTCGTATTTAGAACCGAAGGAACGATGCGTGTTCCATTCGAAAAATCCAGACAACTTCCCGATACTTTCGGCGTTTTTACAAAAATGAATTCAATCCTACATGTCTGTGTGTTGCTTGTAGTTGAAAGCAATTTACGTCACGCACGGAGATGATCAAAACGGGAAAATCATGTGAAAAGCTGGGGTTTCTTAACGTACAAATTTGTGCCACGTTTTGTATTGAAATTTGAGAGATCGACTGATAAAAGTTTTCAGCTCTTTACAAATAATTTTGTATGGCGACGTGACTTTTTTTTTATCATCTGCCGTCACACAACTTGTCACAAAAAAAACCTGATTGAATCTGTATCCTTTAATCCTAACTCCCTAGCGTCTTTTACTAGGAACCGGACCAATTCCATCAAAATCCATTAATCACTGTGCGTCCAATACAAAACTGTACATGACATAATGGAATCCACCACTGACCCACTGGTTGACATTCATGGACTTGCTACACACGGCTTTTATCACAATAGCAGTGCAGAAAGCTAGGCAAAATCAATTGGATATCCCTAGCACTGCTTCAGGCCATTAGGCCCAAGTCCATCATACTCCATCAATATTTTGTCACGCCAGGCCTTCTGGACCAAGTCCCCCAAAATCCACCAAAATGGGGGGCTGGATTTTGATGGAGATGGGGTGGTTAGGGTTAATAGATCATGTTGTTTTTGTATGTTTATGCAGGGTGAACAGATGTTTTGTTTTGAGAGAGATAAGTGTTCATGTGGATTTTTTTTTTTTCAAATATGCATTTGGTTGACATGTTTGAAGGTACATGCATTTACACAAGGAAGGGGTGAATCTTCAAACAAATACACATGTTCCATTTTTGCACAGTCTGGTAATTAACGATCACTGTGCTAATTGACACATGGTTAATAGATGCTGACTCGCCAAGGGCACTGTTGGTGGGACATACCAGCTGTGTGGTTGCGAAGGGTGATTTCTAAAGGTTACGTAGCACTTTATTTTGAATAAAACTACATGTACACACACATATTCATACAGGCGGCCGAAACCTTTGAAAATTAATTTTTCCCGTTTGTAAGACCGTATCTGATGCAACTTTCAGGGTTTATTTCCCTTATAATGAATGTGCTAAAAATCATTGTTATATGTCCATTACGTTCGTTGAAATTGGAAAAATAGGCTCGTACGCATTTTGAAAGTTTTTTTTTTTTTTTTTTATTTCTTCTATAATTTAAATTCCCAATTATGTTATATATATTTTCTGAGAAAGACAACGTTCAAAAGGCCATGTATTTGGGGGTTTGCAAATTTCGCTGCTCTGTTACAGCATCTAAGTACGAAATCGGATTAGCTTTGCTTGACAACGGGCCACGCTTCGCCTTCGCAACCATATGGCTGATACCACTGACTTAGACCTCAGTGATAATTACGCGCACTTCCAAAAATTATTAAAAATTCTTACAACTCTCCATGGTGTTTGAGCCACCCATCAAATTCAAACTCATTTCATCATCTTTCATGTTCTCTTCCATTTTCAGGATCTAATCGAGTGTTTTTTGGGAGAAAATTCCATCCAAATGTTTTTTTTTTATGTTTGCAAATGTTGTATATTACTTTTAAGGATCCTCACCACGACATAAACGGATGTTTCTTGGTAGACTTGATGAATACGAGATAAGGAGTCTAACGTGTTGCAACAAAAGTTGATCGGTCTGTCATCGTAGAGAGATGATTCAAATATTTCTTCAGATAGACAAAAAGTCATGCACAGCAGTACATTGTAATTTACGTGTCTCGTACATGTCGTAGATGGGAATTTTTCACATTTTCAGCCAAACACTTGGCTCAACAAAGGGCACTTTAATTCCAATGGCTTGAGCATTAAAGGGACACTGCATCCTGGAACAGCCCAGTTGGGCTACAAAGCGTATTTTGAACGAAATGATGTTAATCAGAAAGAACATTTAAAAGTAGCATATAAACATCCACACAACTATCCTTTAAAAACTGGGCGTTTTTGTGTTATTCCTGTATTATGCTTGCGAGAACGACTTTCGGGGTCCACTTTTGCGACCCCAAAAAGTCGAGCTGTTTGGGTGCTAGTTGTGATTTCATCCGTAAACTGATCGCCTTTTGCGGACGTGTAAGATGCCTCAGTTTGTGCGTTGGTGATTGGTCACCGTTGTTCGCGAGCACGGTGCTGTGTACATATCCCATATCATACGTACATTTACTGAAAGTGAAAACGACAGGAAAAACGTATTCGTACTCCGTCGTGTCCGAGGTTTTTTTTTCATCTTTTCTCGGGAATGGTAAGACATTAGGTTGGTTTCCTTTCAACCAGATGTTTGAAATAGGCTAAGTAATCAATCCAAAACATGAAATTTTCGGGGATTTCAGGACCTAGTACCCCTTTAATGCTTTTTGGTCTTGCGGAAGAGTCGATACTTTTGAATGGCCGTAAAAAAAAAATCGCCAAGACTGCGTAATTGTTTTTTGATGGAGTCGCAGTCAGTTTCGTAAATACATGCTTCCATTTCCAACTGCCTTATAAAATCTCTCTCGGTGTGGGGAGGACAACAGTGTGTGAGACAGAGAGTGGGGTGAACGGTGACGAATGCCGTGACGAATGCTGTGACGGAGAGATTCAGATGTACATTGTGTTTTAAATATGAAGTTGAAAGAATGAAAATATGCAAACTTTGGTGTTTCACCGATTTATATTTACTATGAAGCTGTTGCTTTGAGCACAGCAGTGAGATGTGGCGAGTACTTTTATGCTGAGTTATTTATCGAGTGCTTATTATGTGTGGGTGAGTGCGAGAGTGTGTTTTTTGAGTAATGGATGTTGAGTGTGCGAGTATTTTGAGTATTGAGTTTAAATATAATGTCCGACAGAAACTCTGTGGATTGTAAAGTGACAAAGATTAACTTGAAAAAAAAAATCAAATAAAAAAAAATTATATACTCGAAATGGTGAAAAAAAAAATTTGTTACAATTTTCTTTAAAAAATAATTGCCGCCTCTGTATAATGTCAACAGGACTTTATGTGGGTACATTTTTTCCCGTTTTCTTTTGTTCCCCAAAAAGTAGTTTATTAAGGTAAATTTAGAATTGGAAAATTGGTATCTCGTGCACTGCAGGATATAAAATGTCATGGGGAATGTAAATTTCATCCTTTTGAATATGTAAAGTGCGGCCTCTGCTGGCTTGAATCAGAGGGTGGCAGGCGAAATCACTACCCAGGAAACAAATTAGCTTAGTTTACATCTTGCATATGTGACTAGGTGTTATTTCCCGCATCATTTTAGTGTTGAATATTAAAAGTTAATTTCATACATGGCTGTTTGGTACAAGCCTTTCAAATGAGTTTTCGGTACTAGTTGTGCACAGCACAACAAAATGTGAAACCACAACTTTGCGTTTGTTTATTTCAGTCATTTTTTTTTTACTCGTGTACTATTTGTATTTTGCCCCTGACACACATGTAGAATGTGTTCAAACACTGTAGATTGTCTGACAACTGTTTATGTAATAAATGAAATAATTTGTTTTGATATTTTTTTCCTTGGGTGTCATTGTAAAAAAAAAATGCCATCATACCACTGGTGGCAGCATTGGAACTATTGTTCTGGCACCAGGACAGTTTGTGAGAGCCGTCTAGTAGACTCTCATGTACTACGTCAATCAAATCGTGCTTAGAACTGTACAAATATATATCGACTGGAACTTCGGCCATTTTCTGTAGCACTATTTTCCGACAATACAGCTCCGAAAAAGAAAATGTGTTGATTGCCTTCGGGAAGGATTTTGCTTTTTATCTTCAAGTAAACTTGAATCCTCAATCCTGATTGGTTGATCCATGGCAACAAGCCGTGCTACTTATGGAGCGCGGCCACAGTCCATATCGCACTCTGCGTATTGCACTATTCTAAGATGCACATGCCATTCCGTTCACCACGCATGTGTAATAGGATAACTGCTGAAATGTTTGTGAACTGCGCATGTGCGTGTTCAATCTTTTTAGTGCGTCAAGTTTGCTTGAAGATAAATTCGTTATCGTGCTTGGGGAACATGAAAATGTAGTACGTCTGTGCCCTACGTACTTCGGCCGAGTGGTATGTGTGACACAGAAGCACTGCATTATTCTGTGTTCCACTCGCGCTCTCAAGATAACTAATGGTATTACATTTTCTCCAAAGTTGGATTTTCTTATAAATCAAAAGGAATGCAGTATGTGTAAGACCAGACAACTTTGCAGAGTGCTTGGTGGGTTACACTTTGTTCAACGCGTCTCTGTTGTAAACGAAAAACAAAACCAAGTGGTTCTCCAATTGATGCAGCAGCTGACATTTTCTTCTCAGTTTTCACGAACATTTTGTTTTTTGAGGTGTTCCTCCCAAGTTTTTACCTCCGTGCAGGGAGAAATTTGGAAACAATGTAGGGAGAAATTTTGACAGGGAATACAAGCTATAACAAGAACCGCCGTGTGTGTGTGTGCAGGCAAAGTTGTTGATTCTTACCACAGATAAAACTTTAACAAAAAATCTGTACTCCTGTCAAGGTTGCTCAGAAATACACAAGATTCTTAATTTCTGCTGTATGCATCCAATGCCGAGTTTCTGCCTCTTAATGTTTTTGCTGTATTGTGCTGTTGAGTGGAACCTGTTTTGGTCAATACAAATGGAACTGAAGGATCATGTCGTCGCGTCAGTGCAACAAGGTCGTATCTCCTAAAATGGCATGAATGCAAAACGCGAGTTTCAGAATGACAAAAGGTCGTATCTCGCTTAAAATAACCCGGATGTACACGCAAAGTCAATGAACGTCGAGATACGACCTTGTTGCACGGAGGGTATTCGCACGAGATACGACTTTGTTGCAGAATCGAGTAACGACCTTGTTGCACTGACGCGAAGATGTGTCAACCCAACCAACGAAACTCTTCACAGTTGTCAAACTATTTGATCCATTTGTAGAATCTTCCAAATTTCGGTTTCAATGTTCATACCTGGCCTTGACTTCATTCTTTTGGTTGAATTAATAATGTATTGTCATTTCAGTCATTCATTATAAAGTTAACAAGCTAGCAACATGTATGGAATACAGGGCGAGCAAAAAAAATCACGAAACCCATAGGGATATGTGTGTGAATGGTTTTCCTTTTGCTGAAAGAACAGGCACCTTTTTTTTGTGATCCGTGGACAGAACTTTAAAATGGTGGTTGTGTTTTGTGTTTAAAATTCCGTGACTTGAAAAGTACATGAGTGATTTGAATAATTCTTGTACTAAACGAAAGCTTATGAATTGGGCATTCATATCCTAGATTTTGAAAGTGCTACATGCAGAACTTCACTAAAACAATAGTCCCGACATTTGGGTTTCGTTTTTTTTTAACTCACCCTGTACTCTGACAACATTATTTTTTAGTGATACATTGTACACATTTACTTGGTCTCCTGGGATAAATCTATAATGCTGTGATAATTTTTAGTGGTGGGAGAAATCAAGATTTCAAAATCCGGTTATCTTAATTTTTTTTCCAAACCGAATAACGGTTATCCGATTTCACCAGAGGTTCCCATCCAGCTCACAGCCATGCCAACAGAAAGTGACGAGTGAGGTGCCGCATGCAATGCCCTCCCAATGATTGGTCATAGTTTGCAGGACTCAAATGACCACTGGGCCTTTACAAAAACACTCCAGAGCTATAATGATGAAAAATGGGCGGGAACTCTCTGATAAGTCGAAGGGGCAGGCTATTCATACACCAAGAAGACCACTAGCAAGTGAACGCAGTTACAATCAGAGACCATACAGCAAATTAGGGGATGTTCCAGTTGATATCTATAGCCTGTGCCACAAAAAAATGGAAGGCTTAATTTTTTCATTTTTTTTTGGAGGTTGGTTTCGAATTTCCAGTTGCGAAAATATCCGGTGTACAAAAGTCCAGATTTATATCCCACCACTATCAATTTTTCAACTTAGGATTGTGTGTTTTGTTTTCATCGTACCAAAGCACTCCATGCTGTACATTTTGAGTCAGTGGACTCCTTTACGTTATTATTTTGTGTTATGTTTTTATATGGCTTCCTTGAATGTGAGACACTCTTTCTACTTGGTAAACTTCTCAATATATTATTATTTTTTTTTTTACGATTATTGTAAGATGCTTAAACCAATTTGTTTGAGATTTTTTTTCTGTATAGGCATCCCTATTAAAAAGAAGACCTTTATTGTGATTCTAGGCTTTTGGTTTGAAAAGCAGAAAAACAATGTCCCGTTTTAAAAAACGATGTTGCGATAAGACTGTTCAAATAAGCCCCGCCCAAAGATTTGTTGACCAATCACAGCCGTCATATTAAAGTCCAACATGTATGCACGGGTGCTTGAACGTGCAGTGTTCCGTTGGACAGGCGCACGTGATATTTCCAACGTGCGCGGTGGGCGGTGTTTGAGTGATCAGTTTTTATCGTGTTTGGTTTAACAAGGTACTTAAAAGTACTGGCCATTTCAATTATTAAACCGTACACAATTAACTGATATGTCAATAATATTTCTCAATTTTTTCATCAGAAACTTAGAAATTCTCACACAGTTTATTGTGTGGTTGTGCACCGAACTCTTATTGACTGAAATTTCTGATCGATGAAATGTTGGTTTTTTTCTTCAGAAATATCAAAGTTAGTTACAAGGAATATTGGTGTCCTTTAAAGCAAAGTGTACAAATTATGGGCTTCAAATAAAGAAAATTGCAAGGTTGATGCAAGATCTGAATTTAAACGAAATGTTCTTGTTTTTGTTGTTATTTTAAGGATTGTTGTCACCAACTGCAAATTTAACTGGGAGATTTTTGCTTGATTATACAATATACATGCATTAATAACTTCGTTATCAACAGAGCACCACTGAACTGATTATTAGGCATAGTAAAAAAAAAAATAAACCAATGTGGTCCCCGCCCGCTTCCTTTGTTCCCAGCTATCGTTTTTTGTTCCTTTTTAAAATTCAGACATTTTGACAATATATTTTGCTCTATTGTCAATATATTGTTTTTTATTTGTCTGCAACAAAATTGTAGCTATGTAGAAACATGGAGCTTTCAGGTAGAAAGAGAAATGACTCCTTTGGACCAAATTTTGTAACGGCAACAAAAAGTTGATAAAAATGAAGAATCCATCTTCAAATCCACCATTTTTGGGGGAAAAAAACCTCCCAAAAAGGGCCGCCTTTGTTTTTAACCATACTACCCCCAAAAAAAGGCCTTTTTTTGGCCCCAAAAGTCATTTTCTCGAAATTGAGTCAACTGTTTTACACTGGCTTATAGATCTGGAATTTGCGACCTTGGTTTTAAAATATCGGGTAAAAAAAATATATAACTCAAATCTACTAGGACCTCAATAATAATGTGCTGTGCAATTAAATCCGCTAATAAAGGAATGGAATTGTTTGTGTTTAACTTCCTAAGGGATAATTTTCTGAAGAAAACGTTTGTTCTTTATTCCTTAAAATACTCTCAAACCTTCAAAATAGATTCTGAATAATTTGTAGGGGTGTAAAGGCGTTAAACTCGCTGACACACCCAATTACTCCGAATTTCTTGGACCATTTTGGACGGCGCGCGAGCACTTCTTTTCAGCACTGACGAATAAAAAAAAAAGTTTATGGTCACCACCGCCCCGATACCGACCGTTCTGTCCATACGGATCGCGATCTCCCGATTAAACAAAAAAAAGTAGCGATAACTCAAGATAAACAAATTGCATTGTGTCAAATATCATGGCAAAATATTGGACGAAATTTCATTCCAATGCAATGTGTTTATATTGAGTTATCACGACCCGTACTGACAGAAGTTGGGGCGGTGCTGACCACTGGTGCGTGACCAGTGTTTATGTAGCGCGCCCTCTTTTGGATGAACTTGGAAGCAATTGATGAAAAAGTACACCGTACCGCCACGCGTGTACCGTACCCTGAACTTTCTCTAGAACTAGAACTTTGACAATGACATGTTTGATGTTTCTAGAGAAGAGAACGTGTGATGACTGCACTGTACATTTACACATAACGGTACTTTAGTGTTGACACAGGTCTCGTTTCTTCGGCTTCGCTGCACCTAGTACCTTTCCCTTTGACAGATCGACGAAGTGCTTTGCACCGTGAACAGCACAAAATATTCCGACCCAGCCTGTGCCGAACAGCAAGTTGTAGTGCTTCGTTGAGCACTGTCAGCTCAGAATACTTTACGGACAGATTATTCGTTCGTGATGTAGGCCGCGCCTGTGCAATTTGTTGGCGAGGTTTCCGGAACTGCAAGTGGCAACTTCCTTCCTCCGTGTACAACTCAGCTTCTTTGTAAGTACCGTGTGTGCTACATTTTGTATGCTGTAGCATTTAATAAACTCACTAGTGAGGGCGATCGTGTGGTGAAGGGCCCGGTTCCGTAGCCTAAGGGAACAAAATCCACTTAAAAATTATTGGACCTACCAAACTAGTTCAATGCGGCATTCTCAATAAACAGGTATGTCATAGATAGAGGGCAGGGTTTTGATTTTTGAGGGAAATTTGGGGGTAAAATGACGATGACAGTGCCGCGATAGTAGGGAGTCTGACTATACTAGTGCATGTGAATAACTTTGAATTCAGGCATGATTTTGTAGCATGATGATGTGTACAGGAAACTGAAGACATAACAGTAGCATGGTTGTCATGAGTGGAGGTTGAAAAGTGAGGTTTCGTTACCAGATATTTACGATAGGAGTTCTGGGTAGACTATTTTCCGGGTTTTAGAAATGTTTAGTGTCGGTGTGATTGCTGGATTTGGCAAGACAGAAATCATTAATCTCTTGCACGTCTTTGTTATGCGCCTATCAAATTTTGATAACGTGTACAAAACCAATGAGAGCTGTTTCGAAAAAGTTTAAGTACAAACACAGGAAAAGGGAAGAGGAACCAAAGAAAATCCTCGATTTACACCATTAACAAACGTGTGTGTCTGTGCGCATGTTTATGGTGTAAACCGAGGACACATAATTTCCGAATTTGTTAGACAGAATTGGTTCGAAAAAGTCACTTGTCTTACACTAAAGGTGACAACTTACAAGAAGATACTGGATTAATTTCTTATGTTTATTGTCATGATTTTGTGGGAAATTCGGGTAAATCAAGCAAAATACTAAATCTACACTATCTTGTTTTTGGTCGATTTGTAAATCATTGTGTATTTGGGTCTTTCTTTGAACACTGTGTGACATAAAATTGGGCTTGTCTGATTTTTGAAGCTTTACCCCTTGTAAACTACAGTACATGTGTACGTGTGACGTAATTCTTTCAATGATTCATCAGGTTAGTACTTTTTCTCCCTACCTCAGAGTATAGTTTCTACTTTCACAAATTGTGTTGAAATATTAGGAGAGGTCATCAAAGTTTGGTCACGTGTGTGACATCAGACATAAAAATGTTATCTGGCCCATACCGGAAATTCACGCTTTTCTCCAAAGTTCTAAGGGCACACACACACACATACTTATTTTGGAGTAAGACTATCTTTTGTGATACAGAATGCACAAACAATGTACATTCTCTGCTTTAGTTTTACTAAATGGGATTTGTTCTGTGGTCACGTGTGTGACATTTTGTCCGGTCATGTGTGTGACATTTTGTAATTAAAATTATGCTAATTTATGCACGGAAAGACCAACTTGTGAAACTTTTTTCCAGAAATTTGCATCTTTACTTACTAGCAACAATTTAGTGACCAATAATCATTTTTACATCGCATAAAAAACTTGTTTTCCCCTCAAAAATGGAGGTTCAGTTTCTGAAAAATTGCCCATTTGGTTGATAATTTGTAAGTTCATGTGGAAATGGATTGCACCACGTAGTCTGAAAATCCTGCTACATGTGCAGACCTCTAAAAAGATAAAAGTACATATTACATTTAATAAAATTGTTTTATGTTATGTTGATTTTTACCATGCATGTGGGGACACTATACCAGTACATGGATTAAACCAAATACAAATAAAATACAGAGATCCGCAAAGTCCTTGGTACATGTATTACAGAAATCGATTGATTCCAATAGTAAATGTTGTTTTAAGCAAAATATCGACAATTGTGCCCTCATTTATATAAACTGCTCTTTGCAATATGCTGTGATGATCATCATGCATCAGTATCTTCTCCTGTCAGACTGGTGGACGTGGACTTTAGCCCACTGACTCAGAGTCACTTGTTTCCATTGGGAGTGGTCTTTGAAATATTAACTTTATGTGGGCCTGAAATAAAGAGTAAATTGCATTTGTGTGTGGTCTGCTAAGGTACTAGTGGTCTGTACAATGTATTAATTAAGGATTATTGATATTCATTTTTTTATGGGGTGGGGTGTGGGGTAGCTCATCTTTTAAGGTAGAGTACTTCATTTGTCATAATTTATGCAGTTGTTCTGTTCGAAGCAATAAAAGTGCACAAAATCTAAAGAACCGGTTCAGAACAACAAACCTTAAATGAAGTTTTAGCTCTGTGAATGCTGTGTATTCCGAGAAAACAATATTTCTACTGTAGGATCTTGATTTCAATTCAAAAATTACATAGTCATATTTTGAAAATTTTGGGACTAGGGGTGTGCCTCTGATCCGGGTACCTGAGTACCCGACCGTTAACGTCAGGAACCGGTTCCAGATTATGGAATCGAGTACCTGTAACCAACTGTATAGATTACAAAGCAACTTCTCATGTACAACAAAAAAGAAAGGTTTGAATTGTCATTTGTGGAGGATTTTAAAAATGAAAACCAGGCTACATGGAAAAACAAAACATATTTCACATTTTTGATGCTTGTGAAATTTGCAATTTACACTGTAAAGCTGCAAAGCTCACTGTACACACTTGTATTTTGCTGTATTGGCGCACCGATGTGGCAGTATTATTGTACGGAGCTTTATCAACAATCTAAACAGCAAATTTCGAGATTTGATTTTTAGGGTTGGGTTTCTTTCACGGGTATCTGGTTACCCGTGTTTTCTTGAATCGGTTACCCGGTTCACGTACTACCTATAAATGCACGCACCTTAATTGCGAAAGCAGTGTCCGGAACACGTTCTCATTCAGCCGATTGTGGCTACTCGATGTCATGCACTGAACCGATGAATAATTAGCAGCGCGTGTGTGTCAAGTCAGCGCTTGCGCCCACCATTCATGGATGTTCGTACGTGACCCTAATCACATCTTAAATTTAAAGCTTGATAACAATGTAAAATGGCTTAATAATGTCACTGGAAGTGCCTATTAGAAACTGAATTTGTCCTAAGCATCCTTTTCCTAGCAGTGTGTCTGTCCACGTGTACGTACCGGTATCACACAGAAAAGATGCCTGTTATTTTCTTTTTAAAAAAACAAGGTACCGGTGTCATCTTTTGTCTTGTCTTGTCCTAGTCACTGTCAACTAAGCAAGGTAAAGGAAAAAACTGAAGAAAATACTAGCTCATCTTTTACCCTTTATACGCAACATCCATAAACTTATCTAATTGGCCCATTAGTGTGGAAATGCCCATATATACCAATACATGTAATCGTATGCAAATGACAGGCAGTGGAAATGAGGTGGAACAGGTGACAACCTTTCAAAGGATCAGTTCACCTTCCCAAATTTGCATTTCGTCCTGGACATGCATTATAGATTTATTTACAGTGTAAATGAGAGTTTAGCTAATACAGGATATCAGGTTTTTAGAGACTAAATGAAAATGTCATGAGAAAGCAAAGATGAGCTCCCTTTTTTCCCCATCTAAAAGAAGCTTGCCGTTTCAAATTTCCTACCAATTGATGAACTTCTGCTGAGATTATGAAAGAAATTTTCCTCCTATGTATAATACCAAAAAAGCACATGTACCTAATAAGGGGAAGCACAGTGCACATTAAAGCCAGAGTCCATCATTTGCAGCCATCCAAAAAGAAACTGGCGTAATTATTGTTGAAAAACCTACTTGGTTGAAAAATAGTAAGGGGACTAAACTCTCTGTGAAATTATTCTTTCTGGCAAGCTGTCATTTTGAAGTAATCAACGAAAGAAGGCCTTTCCAACGGTGCGTCTTAAGATGCACCGTAGAAAAATTTAAATTAGTAAGTTTGTTTTGTTATTCGGCGAAGCGAGCGCAAGCATTGGCACGACGCACACACGTGTGCGGTTTGCTATAATTTGTTGGATCAGTGCGCGACATCACGTACATGTAGCTGCAATCGGCTCAGTGAGAACGTGTCTAGGACACTGAATTCAGGCCCAAATTCAAAACATGATTCAGCAACTTTTGATTTGAAATTGAGATCCTAGAATGCTGTTTTCCTCGGAATATACAGCTGAAGCTAAAGCTGAAACTTCATCAGGTTAGTTGTTCAGTATCCTTCATTAGATTTTAAACACTTTTGTTGCTTCAAATGAACAAAATGCACAAATTACAAATGATGGACTGTAGATATTTTTAACTCATTACATGTAGTCCATCTCTCAGTTGACACCGTACTGTATGTGGCCAAGCACATCATGATTGATCCTTTTGAGGTCCTCATGAAAGGCACGTAACCACCACAGGGTAAAAGCTTAGATGCACAATCTAGAAAGTAAATTGCCTGGTAAATTTAGAGTACTTGACACAGTAGCCAATTACATAGATCTCTATGTAGGATTTACGTGTATTCCAGGAGATTTTTCATCTTGATGAACCTGTAAGCTTTTCTGATAAGGTACGTGAGGCAATTCCATAAAAGAAGCATCCATGCACAATCCATGCACATATTTGATCTGAATTCCCGGTAATAATCTTGTTTCTTAGAGTGGAGGTTGTGTTTTTTGCATGTTGTAGTAGGTCTACAAGTTTAATATTCCCAGTCTTGTTTTGCTTGCCAAACATATCAAAGGAAAATAGGACAAGCTTTTCCCCTAGAAATTAAGTACCATTTCTGATGATAGCCAAGATTATATTTTTTTCCTCTTCAGTCCTTATCAGACTAATGCTCCTGTCCCTTAGGGAGGTACAAGTTCTTAACTTCTCAGCCGGCCCTAGACAATCTCAAATCCTCCTCCAGGGTAAACTAGCCGATGCAGATCATTGAGATGGGAAACAGCGCGCTTGTAGAAAAGATAACTATAATAGGGGAATATATTTCTAAGCTTTTTAAAGATAGAGTAGATCATTTGCAGCTAACCAAAAAGTAAAGTCTGACAAATTTATTGTTGGAAAACTTACTTGGTTTAGAGATATGGCACTAAACTCCCTGTGAAATTATTCTCTCTGACAAGTTGTCATTTTGAAGAAAACAATAAAAGAAGGTCATTTCCAAAGATGCGTCAAGTGACACATTTTTGGAAGTTTTCCTTAATAGTTGGTTTGTAATTGGGTGAATCCTCCAATGGGTGCGCGCGGGTAAACGTTGACGCAATGCACATGCATGCACGGTTGCTATTTTTTTGTTGGTTCAGTGCTTGACGTCGCGTAGCTGCAATAAGAACGTATTCCTGATGCAGTTTTGGGCGAAATTCAAAATGTGACTCGGCAACCTTTGAATTGAAATTGAGATCCCAGAATATTGTTTTCTGAGAATTCACAGCAGTCACAGAGCTACAACTTCATCGGGTGAGTTGTTAAGCACCCTTCTTTAGACTTTTAGCACTGTTTTTGCTTTAAACAAAAAAAATGCAATTGTAATGACAAATGATCTACCCATCCTTTAAGAACTCTGCAAAGTACGCATACATACTTACATGTATATGGAAATTAAACAGTTATCCAGAGAGAAAGAAAAAAAACCCCATCTTTTTTTAAAGAGTTCCCGCAAATGCGACTGCCTCAAAAAATGCCAATTTCACAGACCAACGGGAAAATTTGCCATGGCCCATAATTATTATTTTCATGTGGTTCCAATTAGGTTCTATGGGGCAAAACCCTTGGGCTCTTTCACTAGAAAGTATCCTTAATCCGCCCAAATCCATCAATTTTGCCATGCAAAAAAAATGTTGGTGGCCAGTGAGTCCATCAGAATCCACCTGTTAGCCGGGAGTAAATCTGTTGAGATCCTGAATCCACCAAAGTCCCCCAACAGCTCAATATGGAGGTATCCTGAATCCATCAAAATCCTGCAGTTCCGCTAGGCTTACAATGCTGAATCCATCAAAATCCCCCAGTTTGTGCAATATGGAGGTATCCTGAATCCGCCGAAATCCCCCGAAACAGGCGTGTAGATTTTGATGGATTCAGGTACGTCAGGGTTAAATATAGTTCATTTCTTGAGATTTCATTTTTAATACCAATCACTCTTCCAACACCAATCTTCCCAGATACCGGTATTTACACTTGGCAGCAAAGCCTTCAATTGAATTAAATTTGCATTAATAAATCTGATATTGATATAATTTCCTAATAATAAGGCTATTACTTTCTTATTTTGTATCTTTTGCTTTCTATAACTGCATGTCTTCTCAACTAAATCCCCCATGACACACCTCCCCATATTTTCAACCTCAACACGAATATGCCCTCCCCGATCATGATCGGGTAATCAGCTTGTAGAGAATCTATGATTGGTGGCATTTGGTTTGTTTGTTTTTGGTCACCCTGTGTATTACTTGTTTGATGTGGAATGGATGCAGAGTAATTTATGGAGTGTGAAATTTCTCAGTAAAAAATTGATGAGTGCTACCCACTTATTCCCCCTTCAATCAGTCGTGGCATATCAGCTGGCTATATGCGTTACTTTCATGCATTTTAATGCACTGATGACAGGAAATGAATGCCTCGTAAAAACACTCCACTGCTGGCCCAACTTGTAAGTCCATATGCCTCTGTCTGTGATATGTTGGCGTACAATTTACATGATCTGATACACCGTGCCCTCTGGAGACATGCACACAATAGGGAACAAAAGATTGTATACGTCTCCACAGGGCAATTTCTATAGATGAATGCGTCTCCACAAGGTTTTCACGAAATATGGATTTTACTCAAAAACTAGGAATTTCCAAGATATGTTGATCAGTTGCAAATGGTAGAGTTTTAGTAAAGGGATATTACATGTAAGTCCGTATTTCAGCCAAGGAAATTAATTCTGGTCATTCTGAGCATTTTGAAACTGTACTTTCGAACTCTAAAACTTTAGTACACGAGAACAAAGAAATGTCTCCACAAGGATACAAATTTCACTATGTGTGTGATACAATGTGTGTAGAGCTGTCTATTATTACTACTACTAATAATAGTGGGTATTTATAAAGCGTATGTATCCACCAGGACTGGTGCTCAAGGCGCGACATCATTATTATCCCTGCTCATTAGGCCCATAAAACACTCCAAATACCATCTTAGCTCCCTGGGGAGTATACAGCTCAATGCTGCCATTTCAGCGCAAAGCAGCTAAATCAACCACACTAACCATCTCTGCCCTCACAGGTACCCATTTGTTTCTGGGTGGGGAGAAGCAATGAGTGACAAAGTGCGTTGTCCAAGGACTCACGCACTATGACCCCGGGCTGGACTCGAACCCACAACCTGCAGCTTTACCGTCAGACCACGAATCCAATGCCCTCAACCACGAGGCCACAGCACTCCTCACTTTCATGCTAATTCCACATACCTCTAATTCATTAAAAAACGGTGGTTGTGTTTAAAATTCCGTAACTTGAAAAGTACATAAGTGATTTAAATGATTCTTGTACTAAAAGAAAGCTTATGAATTGGGCTTTCATATCCTAGATTTTGAAAGTGTTACATGCAGAACTTCACTCAAACAATGGTCCCAACATTTGGGTTTCGTTTTTTTTCACCCTGTAGGCCTATTGTTATTTTTCCATGAGGCCAATTGGATGATTTTGCAGGATTGAGGCTACATCCTAGCAAAAAGGCCTAGGGAGTTTTTTGTTGTTGCAAGGATGGGGTTGAGGTAGAACAGACATAAAATGGTGATTAAGCGCAAGGTTATCGACAGTTACCTAGGTAACCAAATATTAATTTGTGCGCATACGCCCTCCGCCCACACAGTAGTTTGTTGACTCTAATTTAGCGGACTACATGTAGATACTGATGAACTGGACGCTGAACTTTGAGAAGGTAGATAGCGAATTGCAAATGCAGCGTTTGCATTATGCAGTGATAGAACTCTTCAACACCGACATGTTGGGGCAGCCATCAATCTGAAAAATGTCATCGTTCGTTCTGAAATAAGTCTCCTTTCGTCAGGCAGCTACAGTAGGTTAGCTAGATGTCCAAATCCTGCTTTCTGGCACAGATGCGGTGAACGATTACAGATAACTTTTCATCGTTCTACGCATTGACTTTGCTGGCTGATTTCTGTTCAGGTATGGACCATGAGTACAATGTACAATGTACATGTATGGACAAAGATACCAGTTCAAGTAGATGTACGTGTAGATAACGAAAACCTGATAATCCTCCTGATAGATTTTGGATTGGCTTTGTACCCTCCGCCTACCTAGCCTAGAGTACTGGGAACCATTAAAGCTATAGTTCATCATTTGCAGCTATCCAAAAAGTGACTGACGTAATAATTGTTGAAAAACACATTTGGTTGAAAAAAAGTAAGAGGACTAAACTCTCTGTGAAATTATTCTTTCTGGCATGATGTAATTTTGAAGAAATCAACGAAAGAAGGCCTTACCAACTCGTTAGTAGTTCGTTATTTTATTCAGCGAAGTGCGTGCAAGCGTTGACATGACGCACATGCACGCGCGCCATCTATAATTCGTCGGATCAGTGTGCGATATCGCGTAGCTGCATTTGGCTCAGTAAGAACGTGTCTCGGACGCTGAATTCAGGCCCAATTCTAAACATGATTCAGCAACTTTTGATTTGAAGTTGAGATCCTAGAATGCTGTTTTATTCGAAATGTACAGCTGGAGCTGAGCTGAAACTTCATCAGTTTAGTTGTTCAGCACCCTTCTTTAGATCTTGAGCACACTTCAAACGAACAAAATGCACAAATTTCAAATGATTGACTATACCTTTAATAATACTTTTTACAAAATCTTGTGAAGGATAAAATCAAAACACAGTGTACCAGAAGTTCACTTGCCATTCAATATGAATGGTTGCATATAAGTACATTCTGTGCGCATGTTGGAAGTGTTAATCCTGGGGTACTCCAGCCGATTTCAAGAAACCTTACGCACAGACAAATCATTGCGTATGTTGTGCAACATTTCACGCTGGGCAACATTTGACTTGGGACACACTTCACGAAAGTCGGATAGTGCATAACTCTGCGTAATTTGCGCAATAACTTATGGCGTAACTTACGCAATCATTTTAGGTGGCGTAAGCTGTGGCGAAGTGACTGAAAATGAGTTTTACCAGCAAATTGGAACTGTCGTGGAGCCTGTTATTGCACAACTTATCAAGGTCAAGGAACCAGTCTAGATGGCTTGCACTAGGTCACGGATGTGTAACTGATTTCAAACAAAATGTGTCCAGACTAACTTAATTTGGTAAATTGGGGCAATATTTAATTACTTGTTATTTTTTCTCCGAACACTGAAAAATAAAGATCTTGAATACAATTATTGTTTTTTACATGGTTCACATAAGTCAAGTTTTCCCTTATGGAGTACCGAAGTGTGACGTCATTTAGAACCAGAAAGTGTAGTGCAAACGAATGGAGTACGCGCGCGTGTTGGTTCACGGGCTGAATCACACGCTAATGCCTTTTACACACATTTTGTGCACGTGACGTATTCACTTCGGTATTCCATAGTTCTCTAATATCAAAGCATTTTTATATGAAATTTTCAAAACTGTCTTTCGATGAAAAAAAGCGCAGGCAAAGATTTGAGTAGTTTTAATACAATTTAGAAGAATTATACCGGTAGGTACATTTAATCTATGTGGACTGTATGTACATGTATCTACAGGTATTATAAAACCACTTCAAGTTGTTTGGGTGGAAAAGAAAGCTGGATCATAAAAGAATAGTAAAAGAATAGTACCACTCATGTATTGTCAGATTGTGTATTGTTAAGCAATCATTTTGTGAGCAGATATTTACTGGTTGTGCCATGTTGATTCAACTGGGGTATTTTTTATCAATATGGGCCTGTATGCATATGTACTGTTTGTTTACGAGAAGGTACATAATTTATCAATTTATGTGATGTTTACATGTAACTGCCAACAATATTTACTCTTTCACTCAGCCCGCAAAAAATAGAAAGAAAAATTTCAAGATTATAAATTATGATTATAACCAAAGTAAACGTCTCTGTGTACACTCAGAAATTACTTCATGTACCGGTAGAGGGAACCAGTTGGAAAAAAAAGTAAGAAAACTTTGTGCACTGTATCCAAATTGTGAGTGAGATTTGTCAGGATTTTTGCTGATTTTAGGATTTTTCTCAGGATTTTCCTAATTTCAGGATTATTATTAAAGAATCCCTTTTAAAATCTGGGTTGTCTGAGATTTTACTGAAAAATGTTTTTGCCTATAATATAAAAGTTTATATAGAATAATTTAAGGGATGCCTTTAGGCAAATATAAACATATCGAAGATCCTGTGGCCCTCGACCATGCGGCTCTACTGATAACAAATGTATTTCGTGAATTTGTCATTTTCCCCCCATTGCTACATGTACAGTTGTATGGTAATGATTAGGCTTTTAAATTTTGTTTCCAGATGTGTGTAGTGGTGGGATTTATATCCAGATTATTTAACCCTAACTCCCTAGGCCTTTTTGCTAGGATGTAGCCTCAATCCTGCAAAATCCTCCAATTGGCCTCATGGAAAAATAGCATACAAATGTATAGCCTCAATCCTGCAAATTCCTCCGTTATTTCTTGAATATGGTCCGTGGAGGGGTAACCACTGCCTTAATCCTGCAAAATCCTGCGGCAGTGGCTGTCGATTGAGGCTTGGCCAGTGACATCCTGGAGCAGTATGGAGGATTTCAAGCATAAACCAGGCCTATATTTATGCATGGCTGAGCAAAAAACAACACAAGGTCCGGCCCAAGACCTTGACAAAGTGTATCCTACGAAATCAGTAATGCTCTTTTGCCATGTAACCTCAATGCTCCAAATTCCTTCACGTTGGCAAAGAGGATTTTGAAGGATTCAGGGCGGTTAGGGTTTTAAGGTTTGAATTCCACTATTCGGTTTCGATTTTGGAATCCGGATATTCGAAACCAACCTTAAAAAAAATTCAGCCTTCCATTTCTTTTGTGACACAGGCTAAAGAAAACAACTGGAACATCCCCCAATTTGCTCCATGGTCTCTGATTGTAACTGCATTCACTTGCTAGTGGTCTTCTTGGTATATGAATAGCCTGCCCATTCGACTTATCAGAGAGTTCCCACCTATTCTTTTTTCAACATTACAGCTCTGGAGTGTTTTTGTAAAGGCCCAGTGGTCATTGAATCCTGCAAACTATACCCAGTCATTGGGAGGGCATTGCATGCGGCACCTCACTCGTCACTTTTTGTTGGCATGACTGTGAGCTGGATGGGAACTTCCCGTGAAATCAGATAACTGGTATTCAATTTGAAAAACAATAGGATAACCGGATTTTGACAGTCACGTTTTGATGGGCCCTTCTGTTGTGAGCTGGTGCATTTATCTGTGCAATATGGAATAAATGTGTGCTTGGCTGGTTATAAACACTATGTTTACGACCGGTTGGAGTCTAGACTCCAACCGGTCGTAAACATGGTGTTTAATACCGGCCAAGCACATATTTATTCCCATACCTCTTTGGTCAAAATATCAAAACTTTTTGGTCCATAAGTCAAAACAAGTCAAAAATTATAATTTTTTAACGATTTTGTTCAACACCTTTCGTAAACAACTCCTTATGGAGATTGGTGCATGCATCGCGGGTACTGTGCGATGTGTTGCAGAACGCAGCTGTGCCAGTGTAGTGTGAATTGAGGACTATGAAATACTGACTCACTGGTAGTATCGCGTATGCCTACATGTACCAGAACATGTACGTGAGGATTGTGAACATTCAACCAATAAAATACCGGTAGTACTGACATTGGATTTTATTGGAGTCCACATTTCATGTGACACTGGAAAAGTGTTTAAGACCAGCCAGCCGTTCTTTATCAACCGTTTAATACCAGCCACGTGATGGGCTCTCGACCAATAGGAATGGGTGAACTGTCTTAGAACCCTAACCCTGCTGAATCCAACAGGATCCAACTATGTCACATACCCGATGGAGCCTGTTGAATTGAGCAGTAAACCCCTTGTGTACAGCAGGCAACTGAGCCGCATTATAATGCCATGTTGGACTCCGTTGGATTCAGCAGACAACTGAAAATAAGGCACAGTGGATTGAGCAGGAAACTCCGGTTGGACTCTGTTGGATTCTGTTGGATTTAGCAGGGTAGTCCTGAGGAACTACTAGGGGGTTCGGGCTAATTAGGTATTTATGAATCATGAATAAAAAACAACTCTTATTGCATTCGATTTAAAATACAGTTGTAAATTATTAACTATTCCTTCAATAATCGAATTGCAGTAGCCATATGCTATGGTAATCAGAGCCCCACACACCACCAGATGGAGCTCAAGTGTGATTTATACAGTACATGTACTTCCGGTCATATTTCGTTCATATTGTTGCTACTCAGGAAATACTAAGGGAACTGATAAGGAAATGCGAAGGGAACCAGTTTCACTTCTCATTGGGTTTGCACACCGATCCAAGTACCGGTACATGTACATGTACAATGTCTATTTAAAGATATAGTCCATCATTTGTAATTTTTGGTATTTTGTTCGTTTGAAGCAACAAAAGTGCTCAAAATCTAAAGAAGGGTACTGAACAACTAACCTGATGAAATTTCAGCTCAGCTTCAGCTGTATATTCCGAGAAAAACAGCATTCTAGGATCTCAATTTCAAATCAAAAGTTGCTGAATCAAGTTTTGAATTGGGCCTGAATTCAGCATCCGAGAAACGTTCTCACTGAGCCGATTGCAGCTGCGCGATGTCGCGCACTGAACCGGGGAATTATAGCAACCACGCGTGCATGTGTGTCGTGTCAACACTTGCGCGCGCTTCGCCGAATAAAAAAATGAACTACTAACAGAAATTTCCAAAGACGCACCGTTGGAAAGGCCTTCTTTTGTTGATTACTTCAAAATGACAGCTTGCCAGAAAGAATAATTTCACAGGGAGTTTAATCCCCTTACTATCTTTCAACCAAGTATGTTTTTCAACAATAATTACGCCAGTTACTTTTCGGATAGCTGCAAATGATGGTCTGTAGCTTTAAAAAAAAATATAAGTTTGCATGTCTGTTATTACTGGGAAGTAGTTACTTGGAAAAAAAATGTTACAATGTAGTAATAGTTGTGGTCATGTGAACTGTTGACGGAATCTATGGTTGGTCGAGTTAAAGTCCGTGACACTGTGAACATCCTGTTCAAGGCATCAATTTCCTTCCGTTGAAGCCGACAGTGAGGCAATCGTCGAGCCAGTCGGTGACATTGCAGATTTCCTGAGAAGTGTTCAAGTACATTTCGTTTATAAAATCTGACTGCAGTCTTGCTGTCAAATGCATCTGTAAGGCAATACAATTGGTGTGATTGTGCACAATTGTGCACAGAGGTTAGATGACTGAATTCCTTTTTTTTCTCTGGCTGTGAGGCACCGTTCTGGTGACTGAGGCATCAATTATGGATTTCTGCTTTTGTTCTTCTTGTATGGAGGTTTAGAAAATGGTTTTACAGCAGTCGTATTTTATTTTGCTGTTGTAAAGATTTGTGTTAAAGGTAGGGTGGTTCATTTGTCAATTGTGCATTTTTTTGTTCGAAGCAACAAAAGTGCTCAATATCTATAGACGGGTGCTTAACAATCAACCTGTGAATGCTGTATAATCCGAGAAAACAATCTTTCATTTCAAAAGTTGCCGAGTCACGTTTTGAATTGTGCCCAAAATCAGCATCCAGGACACGTTCTCATCCAGCCGATTGCAGCTACCGTATACGCGATGTCATGCACTGAACTGACGAATAACTGCAACTGCGTGCGCTTGTGTGTCGTGTCAATGCTTTCACGCACCCCTTCACAGATTCGCCGAATTACAAACCAACTACTAACAGAAATTTCCAAAAATGCGTCACTTGACACATCTTTGGAAATGGCCTTCTTTTATGGTTTTCTTTAAATTGACAGCATGCCAGAAAGAATAATTTTACAGTGAGTTTATTGCCATATCTTTAACCCTACGGTAACTCCCTAGGCCTTTTTGCTAGGATGTAGCCTCAATCCTGCAAAATCCTCCATTGTTTCTTGAATATGGTCCATGGAGGGGTGACCACTACCTGAATCCTCCAAAATCCTGCGGCAGTGACTGTCAATATGTTGAGGCTTGGCCAGTGACATCCTGGAGCAGTACGGAGGATTTCATGCATATTCCAGGCCTATATTTATGCATGGCTGAGCAAAAACAACACAAGGTCTGGTCCAAGACCTAAACAAAGTGCATCCTACAAAATGAGTAATGCCTTTTTGCCATGTAACCTCAATCCTGCAAATTCCTCCACTTTGGCAAAGAGGATTTTGAAGGATTCAGGCCGGTTAGGGTTGAACCAAGTAAGCTTTCCAACAACCTTTTGGTCAGTTACTTTTTGGATAGCTGCAAATGATCTACTCTACCTTTAAAAAGAGGTGTCAAGTTGTATTTGATTTGTGGCCTGTCACTCACTGCTTTTATTGGATATTGTACATTTATGCAATCTCAGACAACCACTCTCTGCACCCTGTTTAATTTTGATTTACTTTGTTTTTACACAGAGACATGGTAGATAGCTGGTGATCGAGACACACCCTCAAGTTGGTTCATGATGGATCGAGACTCAGATCCCATCATAGCAGCCAGTGACAGCACAGAGAGCCTCGATGCAGACGCCGACTTCATCGCTAACTATGGCACATTTGAAATTGACGAGAACGAGGGGGACGACTACGGACGGGAAGAGGTCGACGAACCTCACGAGGAGGAGGAAAGCGGCGACGACGAAACCCGTAAACTTGTCATCAACGGCAACGGGTATAGGAGGCGAGGCAGTTCGGGAGCATCCTTGAATAAGGGCGTTACCACGGATACAAAGGACTTCAGAGATGATGAAGAGGGTGTCAATGGGAGCAATTTAGGGGCGGAGCTGGGGGACAGTTTACCAGGGGAGGAGATTTGGGAGAAAGAGAATGGAGAAGAAAGGCTGGATGCTAGAGAAGGAGAATCTGACGGGGAAGCAGATGACGGGCAAAGAGGAGTGCATGGCAGGGAGTTTGAACTGGCGGACAGTGGAGCTGACGCAGAGAGGCGCCAGCCAGAGGAGCTTCAAGACCAGAGAGCAGAGTGGAAGGAGCAAGGAAACGATGATGCAGAGGACAGCGACGATGATGCTAAGCGAGAGGACCAACCGGAGAACATCACCCTGGAAACGGTCGTCAGTGACGAGGACCGTGAAACAGACCCCTCAACGATGTCGGCCGTTAGCGAGGAGCAGGCCGAAGAGGAAAATGACGACCCAGACGCAGCCCCCAAGCGATCATCCAAGACCCTGGCTATTTCCATCAGCATGGTCAAGACCATGCAAGCCTGCCCGGAGGTGGTCTCCCCGGACAGGCCTCTTCCCCCCGAGCAGATCGTCCTGGAGAGGTTGAGGAAAGAGACTGACTCGTCTTCAAGTTCCTACGACGAGAAGAAGGAGCCGGAGGGGGAGAGGGTACGGGCCTACTCCAAGAACCAAGGGCACCTGTCTATCGGTCGGCCCAAGGACTTCCACCGGACTGGGTCCTTATTCAGCGATCAGTCGGACCGAGCCAGCCAGGCCGTGGACAACTGGGAGTGGATTGAGGAACCTGACCCGCTGGACAGCACAGACACACCAAGTGAGTTCATAATTTGTTTGGCTTCATCTGTTTGACTTTTTGTTTATTCTTCCAGTCAGTTTCTTGTGAAAAAAAATACATCCTTTCATTTCATTTGCTATAAAATACTTGTTCTTATCCAATTTGGTACTATATGTATGCCCAACCTGCTGGTATGTTCTGAATCACTCATGATCCCTGTCAAAACCGCTGTGGCTCTTCTGAGAATTATCTGAGCCCCCCCCCCCCAAAAACCCAAACCCATCCCCCCCAAAAAAACCCACCAAGGAAGTATTGTAATCCACCAAGCAACTACTCTGCTTTGTTAATTATCTGAGCCCCCCCCCCAAAAAAAATATCACCTCCCCCTAAAACCACCAAGGGAGTATTGTAATCCATCAGCAACTATTTATTTTCCTGTGAATTATCTGAGCCCCTGCTCCAATTAAAAAAAACCAAAAAAAACCCCTGCAACTACCTGGTATTATAATGTGAATTATCTGAGGCCCCCCCCCAAAAAAGAAAAGAAAACACCCCCCTCTCAAAAACACCAAGAGAATGTTGTAATCCACAATGCATTTACAATGAGTAACTTGTGGTACCTCTCATTGACTGTCCCACGAGTCAAAACCAGTCAACTGATATTGACCCGCCATAGTGCTAACCACATATGCAATCTGACCATTGGTGACCAACCTCTCATTGACTGTCCCTCGGGTCAAAACCAGTCGACTGATATTGACCCGCCATAGTGCTAACCACATATGCAATCTGACCAATGGTGACCAACCTCTCATTGACTGTCCCACGGGTCAAAACCAGTCGACTGATATTGACCCGCCATAGTGCTAACCACATATGCAATCTGACCAATGGTGACCAACCTCTCATTGACTGTCCCACGGGTCAAAACCAGTCGACTGATATTGACCCGCCATGGTGCTGACCACATATATGCAATCTGACCATTGGTGACCAACCTCTCATTGACTGTCCCAAGGGTCAAAACCAGTCGATATTGACCCGCCGTAGCACTAACTACATGTATGTAATTTGACCATCGGTGATCCCCCTGCCCCCTGTGTTGAAAGTACCGTATAGCAGGGAAAGTGGAAGCGAATTTTTGACTTTTTGACCTTTTAAACAAGAGGAGGGCATATCAATTAATCCTCCTGCTGTTTGAACAGTCACAGACAGTCAAAAAAAGGCAATCTTCTTCCCCTGCCATGCCTTTTACACAGGCTAGTCACCAACAGTCAGATCATATTTTAAGCAAACACTGTGACTAGTCAAATTCAGTCAACAGACAAAAGCAGGCAAGTGGTAGGCACAGCTGGCTTATCAATCACCTACAGTCAAAGCATACATGTAGCTGTATCAAAGTTACAGCCAGTAAGTCCTGCCTTATGTACATGTAGGCTTTCGAGCTCTCTTACCGGTACATGTAACTGTTGAAAACAGTCACTTGATTGCTTTTTACTGAATGCTGAAACCTTGGGCAACTTTGCACAGAATGTAATGTGTCACAGAACCCAGCACGTACTTGCCTTACACTAATGGCCAAAAGTTCATTTCAATCACAAAGATGAGATTCTGATGGGCTTAGTGTACACAGAAATAGATAATGTGTTATTGTTTTCGCCCACCTTGTGTGTGCACAGCTATATTGGCATCACGGTGTACGTGTACTTTGTACACCTGAAGAGTTCAAAATTGGTTTGGAAGTTCAACAACAGCCAGATATAGCCTGGTTTGTTCTTAGAATAGTTTGGACTGAACTGCACAATGATGAAGTTTCACCTTGGCAGGCTAATTTATGAAAATTCACGTACTTGACATCAAGTAGCAAGCATTCTGTTACCAAAAATGCATTACGTGTACTCACTATTGCCTTCATTTCTAACAGTCTTTTGATACAAACATTACGTATACATGTATACATAACATGTTCGTTGAAATGCACATTTTTAGGGGGTAGCTTAGGCAAATGAATGATTTTGGCCTTTTTGGGGGGCTGTTTATGGTACTAAGAAGGATTAAAAACGTACTGCCATGAATAATGTGTAAAAATCAAAATTGATATCAATCTGTTTTTGAAGAGAAAGTACCGTGGGGAAAAAAAAAAGTTTTGGCAGTTTTTCATTGTTACATTCCGTTGCAAGGTGCAAAATGCTTCAATTTATGTGATGAGTACAAAATGTTACAATTTATATGCAGGGAATTCTTAATGTACACGTGTACATTGTATGTACACATTTTAAAAATATTAAATACACTGTATTCACATTGCCACATCTACAAGTACATGTACTGGTATGACATGGACAAAGAATTAACAAACATTTATCCACTGTCCTGTTAAAGTACATTTTCCCACTCTATTGAGGGTGGCCTAGTGATGAGGGTTTGTGACTCATGATCAGAGGGTCAGGGGTTCGAATCCAGCTGCTGGCCATATGTTGTGTCCTTGGGCAAGCCACTTCATCCCCACTTGCCTCTCTCCACCCAGGAGTATAAATGGGTACTGGCATTAGCTGGGGAGTAACCTGTGATGGACTGGCATCCCATCCAGGGGGAATAGAAATAGTCTCAGTTGTTTCATGCTTCTGAAACCGGAGATAAACGCCGGCCTGATGGGCCACATTGGCTCGTGACAGACTTTACTGTTACTTTTACTCACTGAGGTGAAACGAAAACACTGTTAGCTTCAGTAAAATACATGAAAAGCATCAATATTATATAAAAAGTGAAACTAAACTGTTTTTACAAAACACTGAACTGTTCTGCAGAAAAACGGTTTAACGACTAAACACTCATCTCCCCAACTCCATCAAACTCTATCCCCCCCCCCCCCCCCATTTTGGTGGATATTGGGGGACTTGGTCCCGCAGGCCTGGTTTGACTAGATATTGATGGAATATGATGGACTTGGGCCCGGAGGCCTAAAGCAAAGCATGCATTGGAAGCAGTGTGATTGATGGATTTTGGCGGACGTGGTCCAGTACTTAGTAATGGACAGTACGGAGTTAGTATAACAGAGAACTGTTGATTTTTATAGGCATTTAACTTTATCAAGGAACTTGCATAATTGCGTACATGTACCGATACTTTTGGGTGGAAGAACATGTACGTGTAACTATGGGATAGATGTGCACAATATCTTGGCATCATTCGTTTTATTTTATTCATATTTGTACTTTTTTTTGCAGCTGCTAACATCCGGTCCTTCGCCAGCACCCACTCTGAGCCCAAGGGATTCCGGGAGGTTGGCCGAGGGGTGTTCGTGCCCCATCAGAAGCTGGAAGTATCTGTGGTGGACTGTGGACGCGTCTCAGCCTCCCAGTACCTCAACCCTAACCTGTAAGCACAAAAATGCTGGGCAACAATTGAGCTCGGTTTTTAGGCGTTAGAATTTAAGGCTTAAAGGGAATATACAACATTTGCAAACATCGAAAAATAAACTTCCAAGTTTTTACGAAATACCTTACTAGGATGTTGGTTAATGACAGTCTCAAGCATCTTGTAAAATTATGGCACCTGGTGTGAAGTCATTTTCAAGAAAATGGTATTTTTTGTACACATTTCCAACGTTGGTCGGCTGACCAGCGTTGGAAAAACCTAACTATTTTTCAACTGCTGCTCCAAATTGACCATTTTTTTAGTCCAAATTTTGTTTGCTATTGGTTACATGTTCATGAACGGGTGCAGGCCAGCTAGACTGGTTCCATTGCCTTACAATTTTCCATCATCTATAAATTGATCCATTTTATCTTTTTTGGAGTCAGGGAACAAGACTACTTGAACATTTTTGTTTTTCTTGGTTTTTCCAACCTTTTCGAACACAAAACTTCAAAAATGTCAGTGTGGAACAATATTTGATCTATTATACTAACCCCTCAAATAGTTCATTTCTGAAAATTACAGCAAAAGCCAATGATGTACATTCCCTTTAACCAGTTCACACAATCTGTTAACACAATCTGGCTGTTTCTATACACAGCCACGGCTTTCGGGTTAAAATGTCAAGCGTGCCTCGACTCGCCTCCAGATGACGTCTAAAGACGCTAATCCCCCATTTGTTTTGTACACACACACAAAGTCTGAAAAGTCTGTGGAGGCAGACCGTGTGTTTTACTTGAACTTGGTTGCGGCGCACGGCCTGTTGTGGTACAATTTACGCTCCGTGGGCACACCCCGGAGTGTTGAAAAATATGAGGTTGCGGTAAGAAGTATCGTACAAATACTGTTGAAATGACTCTTGCGAATCAGTATTTGTGACGTTTGGCTGTGTAACAAAAGTCGGCTGCTAAACATATCTTGCCTTTTTGGAAAATTAAAATTTTCGGCAAATATAATCCCGGCGCGAACTGGTTCAAAGCATACATGATCATTTGCATTTATCCCAAAAGTAACCTACCGTACCAAAGTACTGGTACATGTGTAGGCCTATTATCAAAAAAATCTTACTTCAAGGATGAAAGATCCTACTGGTACTAACTACTCTGTGAAATTATTCCATCTGGCTTGCTGTCATTTTAATAGAAGAAATCAAGAAATGTACAAACATGTCGTCGGTTGCACCACGAACCGACGTATCAAATTTGTTTGTGTTTCGAGAAAAACCGATTTAAAGTTGGTCATTATTTTGTAGGCTCATTCCATATACTCTCTGTGTAAGAATTCAAACTGTTTTGTTTTTGCTAGCAAATTATAGATTGAACTTTATCATATGCAATCCGTGTGCATCTGAGTTGCTACGTTTTTGAGAAATTCACTTCCAAAGTTACTCGTCACTTCGTGAAACAGATTTTTATCATGTCTATCGTATGTCATACAACGCACGTAATAGTGGCTGTGTGCCAGATATGGAGCTACATCGGTTCGTGAAATGCTAAATTCCAATTTTTCATGTCGACGCTCCTTTTAAGTCATAGCACTATGGGAATTAGCGTGTAAAGTGGCGTATCGGGATACGCCACTTCGTGGTGCAGCATTTTTCATTTTTTTTTTAGAGATACGTCGCACAGTCTAATTAGCGTTTTTAGTTAATTAGAACTCCGATTGGAATAAAACTTTCTGAGAATGAGCACTGTGATGAAATAACAACGTTAATGACAAAAACTCAATTTGGCAAAAAATCGAGATACATGTACACCGGTTCGTGGTGCGACCGACGATGTACATGTAAGGGATTTCCAATGTACTACATTGTATTACATTGTGTTTATTCACTGAAGAATCAATTAAACCATAGAGAGCTCAGGTGGTATCAGGCACTACAGTGACTGAAGGGTTAATCTATAAATCATCCACCAGATGATACTGATCCTGACCTTGATTTCATAATTAGTTTGCCAAACTTGAAGGGTCAGCCTACCGGGTATCTTCCTCTGACTGATAAAAAAGTGTCCTAAAATTAGACTTTCGAGGTCTGGTGTGAAGCAATTTTTTCATATAGCTTTTATTCTAGAAAATTGGGGACCCTATTGTCCTCTATTATTCAACATCCCCTATTGAATGCAGGAACAAACTCACCCACACACAGTTGTGTTTTACATAACTCTCGAGGACAAGGCATTGCCTTTCCCTTTGTCCCTATCATATAATACTCTCCCATAGACTGAACACACAAACTCACGATCAAGGACCGTTTTCTTCCTTATAACCAGTCCTTCTGATTTGAAAATCACAGGCGTGTGGAAAAGGGCACACCTGTTTTTTTCTAGGTGTGTGATTTTGCTAGGTGTGTGATTTTTCTAGGTGTGTGATTCTGTGGTCCAAACTGGGACTGAACAAATCTGGCATTTGTTTTATAATATTCATCTTGGTTTACAGTAAAGCCATTTCAAGAGCTCACAGATTATGCCGTAAATGTATGCCGTGGTGTGCAGTACAGAGGGATTCTGGCGTGCGGATTATTCGCACTTCTCGGGAAGCTTTTAGGCGTGCAATGGCGGGGAGGGGGGGGGGGGGGATCGCACACCTTAACTAAGGACTGTATAACGCGGTGACAGCCTGCCCACACACATACTGAAATTTGTATCCTTGTGGAGACATTTCTTTGTTCTCGTGTAGTAAAGTTTTTCGAGTTTGAAAGTGTAGTTTGAAAATGCTCTTATTTTAACCAGAATTAATTTCCTTGGCTGAAATTCGGACTAAATATCCATTTCTAAAACCTTTCCATTTGCGACAAATCAACCCACCTTGGAAATTCCTAGTTTTTGAGTAAAATCCATATATCTATTTCGTGAAAACCTTGTGGAGACATATTCATCTATAGAAATTGCCCTGTGGAGACGTATACAATCTTTTGTTCCCTATTGTGTGCATGTCTCCAGAGGGCACGGTGTATCAGGTCTTGCCTACAGTACCAAAAGTATGTTCATTATTAAAGTATGTAATCTCCACACAAATTTTTTTGGAAACACATGTACAAGCAGGCATAAAACTGCAATGTATCTGAGGGGTTGAAACAGTTGCCAAACCATTGCACACGTACTGACCCCTACTAACCCCAATATGATGCCCAAATGTGTAAGGACACAATACTGGAGAACAAATTAGGGCCATGGGGATCAAAAATAAAATTGGTTGTATTAATTTTGTTTCCCTTTTGTAATGCTCGACCGGCCTTCCCTCAATAGAAAATAATAATGAGAAGATAAGTTTTAAAGCATCTTTCCTTTATTAGCAGCTTTATGTTGGCGATAGGGAGAAAGTTAACGTTAGTTACATGGTGTCCACTTCCTGCTTGTAACCAGACCATAATTGTCAGAAATGGAGATTATTATAGTTTCTTTATTGCAATATAAGCTATTCATTGCTGAAAATCAAAAATTTAGACGATTTTTTGTTTAAATAATATTTTGTCGCAAATTTAACAAGTGGACACCGTAACTAACGTTAAATAAAATGAGAGATTTAGCTGTTAAACCATTTTAATAGCAGATCAATTGAAAATTTTATGACCACAGTGTCTCACAGTAAGGACCTCAGAGGGAAATTCATCCATTAAACATTATGTTCCTTTCACGATCTTATATTGACCTCTTTTGACAATCTCTGTATCAAAATGTTACGTAAGTTACATGTGGACACCACATAGGCCTTCATAATTTACATAGCTTTATATTATTATTGAGCCCAAAACTGATATTAAATTGCTGTTCTCCATACTACCAAAGGGACCCATTTAAACTAATAAACAGCAATATTCCACTGGAAAGTTGTTGCTTGGAGATATTAACTATCGTATTATACAAAGTGCACATTGTAACTAATGCAACTTTGGTGTCCAGCTGTAACTAACGTTAAATCACATGCATGGCATTTGTACTCCTATTGCTCTGGATATCACAGTAAATATTTTAAACTGCTAGATACTCCTTAGAAAGTAATGTGCTCTTCAAAACCATTTAGCTATTATTTACTTTTCTACCCCTGTAGCTTTATAATTACGTTAGTTACACCATTTAGTGGACACCATTTATCGTTAGTTACATAGTGTAGAATGACTGATTTTTTTTTATGTAGATCAAATGTCCTAATTGTGATTAGATATATTGGTACACATGTAGAGTACAACATCACTGTTAGAGTATTTGGCCTTCCCTCCTAACACATAATGAATTAGGCATTCATTATGTTGAATAAAAATGGACACCAAAGTGGTGACCCACCCTTAAATCTGAATTAAGGAAAGGTCAAGTTTAAAAACTTATGTCATTGTGTATAAAGGAACTGATATTATGCTTCTGAAGACTCTATCATCTGAAATTACTGTAGGATATACTAAGAAGGGTTTATAAAGACCCCAGTAAATATGCTAAATAGGTGGACACCATACGTAACTTACGTTAAATAGTTTATCTGGCGTCCCTGTGCACAAACCAGAAATATTTTGAATACAGGTTACCTGTATTTGTAAAATTCATTCCATTACTAACAACTTCAATACAATATTCATTCGAGGAAATAAATCGTAAGCGTGTTTTTAATTCATTAAAAAAGGCTTACTTGTTATGTCCCGTTTTTAAGTGGTATTTCGAGGTAAATTTTCACCAAAATCAAGAATTTTACCACTAAAAAATGAAAATTGTGGATTTTTAAAAATTTTATTTATCCATTCATACTTGTACCTAACATGTTAAACCACCAAAACAGACTTTACCCAACTATTTAGTTATCAGGAGTGACAACATTGAGTTCCACCCTAAAATTAGCCAGTATTGTGTCCTTACACAAATGCAAAATGAATTTTTTGCAGTATTTCGATGTAATGTATGTAGGTACCTACATGTAGATTTAGGGTTGTGCACCCCATTCACACGTTCCTTTCACGCTGGCCTTGATGTTTTGTGTGTTGGAGTTCAAGAATAAGCCTATTGGGCTACTGCACAAACTTTGTTGATTTAAGCGGATTAGGAAGCATCCAGCAAAAATCAATATAGGGAGTTTAGATTTACAGGTATAGAACGAAAAACAATCCCAGAAAAACAGAAAATAAGGAAAATCAATTAAACACAAAGTGTAAAATAAACGTTTAACAATAGTTAGCGATATTGCTTTGTTTCTCATAGTTTCATTGCTGTTTTCACAATATAATAAAGTTTTCCCCGAATGACAATTTTTGTATTAACCCTAGCCGCCCCAACTCGAAAATCCATACCCCCCATTTTTGGTGGACTTTGGGGGAATCAGTCCTGCAGGCCTGGTTTAACTAAATATTGATGGAGTATGGTGGACTTGGGCCTGTAGGCCCAAAAGCAAAGCATGCATAGACATCCACACAACTATCCTTTCAAATCTGGGCGTTTTTGTGTTGTTCCTGTATCATGCGTGCGACAACGAATTTCGGGGTCCACTTTTGCGACCCCATAAATTCGAGCTGTTTTGATGCTAGTTGTGATTTCATTCGTAAAGTGTTCGCCTTTTGCGGACGTTGAAGAAACCATATTTTTTTGCATTGGTGATTGGTCACCGCAGTTCCTGAGACACACAACGGGACATATCGTACACTGAGAACGATATGAAAAATGTATTCGTTCTCTGTAATTGTGTCCGATTTAAACAACTGAGACTTTTTCCTCTTTTTTTCGGGAACGGTAAGACATAAGGTTGGTTTCCTTCCAACCAGATGTTTGAAATAGGCTAAGTAAACAATCCAAAACATGAATTTTTTTGGGATTTCAGGACCTAGTGCCCCTTTAGGCCCAAAAAAAAAAGTCTCCGGTTTCTGGTATGCGCGCGCGTCGCTGTAGCCGTGCGCGTCGGCAAAATGAAAAAAATTTTTTTTCAATGACAGATGATGTCTCAAAACCGCCAAACTCACTGGTTTGACTGGAATCCTGCTGCTGCACAATTTTAACGTGTTTTTAGATTGGGTTATGGTCGAGAATAAGCTTTATGTGGCCTCTCTGGACTCCCATATATTTGCACTAAGTTTAGTCGGGCACCATTTGCAGTCATCAGCACACATTTGAAGCAAAAAAATCAGGTAAAAAAAAAAAAAAGCCGCGTCGCCGCACCACTTTTTGGGCAAGCTCCATATCAGAAACCGGAGACTTTTTTTTTTGGCCTTAAGGAGACATTTTTGTTTTCATAAGTTATACCTCAGGGAGACACCGGACATTAGGGAGACATGTCAATGTCTCCCTCATGTCACAGCTCCTAGTTAAAGGCAAAATGTTACCGTCGCAAATAGGCTAGATCGATTGCTCGTAGTCCAAAACATAAATATACTAAAAATTTGTTTGGGTAGGATAAGGGAAAATGGGGGTTTAGGGTCATTCAAGTCGGGAAATTTTGTGCACAACCCTATTGGAATTCCTCCCTTAAAATGTACCATTTCCCGTAATTACATGTAGAAGTTTCTTCTTAATGAAAATTGATGATGATGTTGATAATTGTAATTAGTTTGTATCCTTTCCTCCTGATGTTTCCACTTTATTCCAGGTACTATGTTGAGGTGAAGCACGGCACGTGTATATGGACAATACAGCGCCGCAGCAGTGATTTCTTCAAACTTTATGAGGAGATGTTGCTGTACAAAGCCCGGCTTACCATACCTATCGGCGACCGTGGGTAAGTGATCATTGGTTGGTCTGGCCTGGGAACTTTGATGTTTCATTGGACAAACTGTTTTATGTTATACCAAACACAAAGCCCTTTAACCCTAACTCCCTAGGCATTTTTGCTAGGATGTAACCTCAATTCTGCAAAATCCTCCAACTTCCTCCATTTAGAAATTGCATACAGCCTCAATCCTGCAAAATCCTCCGTTATTTCTTGAATGTGGTCCTTGGAGGGGTGACCGCTGCCTCAATGCTGCAAAATCCTCCGGCAATCACTGTCAGTATGTTGAGGCAGAGCCAGTGACATCCTGGAGCAGTGCGGAGGATTTCAAGTGTAATGCAGACCTGAATTTATGCACGGCTGAGCGTATAACGCAAGGTCCGGCCCAAGACCTTGACACAGTGCATCCTCCAAAATCAGCCCCACATCTTTGCCATGTACCGGGTAAAGAGGATTTTGGAGGATTTGGGAAGGTTAGGGTTAAATAAAATCTTCAATAACATCTAAAACATAAAATGACGCTTACAGCTAAAAAGTATTACTTTACATTTCATGATTTGCTATGTCTTTCAATGCAACATTTTGGGATTACCAGGGCATGACCACTGCTCGACCACAATTTTTTACAATATATTTTATCTGGAGGCAGCATCTATATCCAAATTTAGTTAACGACGTGATTTTTTTTCCAAATTTGTACCGGAGGTTCTGCGTTCAATTTCTAGCATGGTGATATTTAACCTGTCGATGGCGTCATCATAATTAACATATTCACGACCCAGAATAATGCGGCAAGCCCGCTCCTGCATTTGTTCTATTTGATTACTTTGCTTTGACACGGTTATCGTGCTCATTTGCAATGAGAGCTATATGTAACTGTCATGTATATGCAAACCAAGCTCAAAATCTGGAAGTGTAATTTAATCTAAACGTCAAAGATGCTGCGACTTGATATCCTTCGCGTTACATTAGCCGCTGAAATGTAATACATTGACCACCTGCATCTCCAGAGCAGGCTGAGTACTGTAGCCGATTTGGAAGAGCACTTTTTGGATACTCCAAAGGTTGGCGGTTTGAAACCTGCTATTGTGGATTTGCTTTGTTTATTGTGATAATACATGTACAGTGTGTAAATGAGTACATGTATAGTGACATTGATTGAAAGCTTTAGTTATCCCTATTATAATACGGTGGGATTTGGTGACACAAGTGTGCAGGTTTAAGTTAGAGTGGATCAATTGCAGCTTTCCAAAAAGTAATTGACAAAATTATTGTTGAAAAGCTTGCTCGGTTAAAAGATAGTAATGGCAATAAACTCCCTGTGAAATTATTCTTTCTGGCATGCTGTCATTTTGAAGAAAACAATAAAAGAAGGCCATTTCCAAAGATGCGTCAAGTGACACATTTTTGGAAATTTCTGTTAGTAGTTGGTTTGTAATTCGGCGAATCTGTGAACGTGTGCTCATCGCATAGCTGCATTCGGCTGAACGAGAACGTGTCCCAGACGCTGATTCCCGGCGCAATTTAAAATGTGACTCGATCTGCAGCTTTTGAATTGAAATTGAGATCCTAGAATATCGTTTTCTAGGAATGTACAGCATTCACTGAGCTAAAACTTCATTGGGTTAGTTGTTAAGCATGCGTCTTTGGATTTTTGGCACTTTTGTTGCTTCAAACGAACATAATACACAAATTTCAAATGATCTTCTTTACCTTTTAACTGACAAACCATAGTCACCTCAATCCATAAACACTACAAAGGAGGCCTCCTTTAAAAGCTTATTAAAATATAGCTGTCTGTTATCCCTATTTGGGGCTGGTTGTACAATTGTAGTAAACCCATCAGAAAATAACTGTATTTAAGCCACTCCTTAGGCATGTTGGGGGAGGGGATTATCTTATCAAACAATCTTTGTACAGTCTTTTTATTTGGCACTTCACATTCAGCTGTATGGGCATGTCCAGTTCAATCAAAGTTTATTTTTCAACTCCAGAGAGTGTTGCAACCATAAGCCCTGTTCACATGCGACAAATCTTGGGGTTGACGCAGGGTTGAAAACATGTATCGTTTCACACTTGAAGAATTTCAACCCTGCGTCAACCCCTTCGTCAACCCCGAGATTGATTTTGCCCAGGGTTGAACTCAACCCTGCTCCTGACCAGGGTTGAAATTTTCAACCAGGGTTGAAATTCTCGCCAGGGTTCAAAATAGTAGTAACTGAGCATGATAAGCTTGATTTGCATGAAACAAGTGTGAAACGATGCGGGGTTGAACGCAGGGTTGAAAAATCAAAAACTCAACCTGGGGTGGCACTGGGTTCACCCAGGGTTGAGAGGCTCTAGTGTCAAAAGGGCTAAAGAGCTATATTAAATTGAATTCCTAGAGTGCGGACTCCATGTGCACAAACCTTTGGAAAACCCGAAATTTGTACGGCTATTTGCCAATCTGCGTTTGTATTCTATACAGGTGTGTTATCGAAGCCGATATGCCCAAAACCGAAACGCACAATCAGTAAATGAGCGTTTCATTTTGCTTGGCGCATACAATGCAAGCATGTGTGCGTATCCGCTGCATAGGATTTTTGCCAAGACGTTTTTCACTGGTTTGCGTATGTTGTACTTGTACGTTGCATGTAGAGTACACTTTCAAAATTCAATCCATCAAATTTCTTATAAAATAATGTTCTACAAACACGCACATTAATTCCAAATGTCTGCGTGCAGGACGGCTTCAAAGCATCTCCGCGCGTAAGAATGAGGAGTTAGTGCTCCAGTAATTTAATATCTCTATGGTTGCAACTTGTACAAAGAATTTAAATCCCTCATTGAATATGAACATATTGTGCATGTTTGAATGTCACAATTTGATATTGACAACTGATTAAAGCCTTTCCGCTTTTAAAACAAGAAAGATACATAATGCAGAAACGAATTTGCAGTTAATGAAATTGTAAAATCCCACACATGTCTTTATTGTTTCATTACATTTGTTGCGCCATGTATTTCTCTTTCTCTCTACAGCCACCTTCAAAGGCGGCGAACATTCAGGGCCCACCGCGATAAGGATTTGGCGCATTTTCCAAGGACGCCAGATGCTTTTGTGAGAGCTCAGCAATTACCCAAGAGAATGGTGAGCCCTCGTACATTACACAGTACGGTACCTGCAGTAAATCTGAAGATTGCCTCTTGAAAATGTGTTAATTGGCATGGATTAATCATACAGCTGTCGGAGGAACGTATGGCTGTGCATTTTATCGAATAAGTTAGTAATCCATCATTCCAAATTGGACTTGATTGAAAATTCAATATTAGATTTTACATTGCACCTACATGTGCAAGCTTGTTATAAAACAGCAGGATTTACATGCGTCTGCACTCGTTGAATAGTATTAACCCCCTAATGCAAACATACGCTTTGTGCAGAGTTGTCCTTTCAGTCAAAATCAGTCAAGCTGGTCATATCCAGAACACAATTTTTTTTTGGGGGGGGGGAGCTGAAAAAAAACTTGGTCCCCCAAAAAATTATGGCGTAGGGTTCGGGGCCCGCTTAAGAGCCTCAAAATTTGTTTTGGGTTCTAGATGCTCTGTGCTGCAATCTGAGGCAATTTCTGACCACTTTGATCATTTTTATTTTGAGGAAAAGATGGTGGTGAACACAGTGCCTGCCTTTATTGCGACGTCACTTAAAAAAAAAAATTGGGTTCGTTTTTTGGAAGGGGGGGGGGGGGGCATGGCCCCTGTTGCTGCGTTAAGTTACTGACTTATGCACTGTGAAGCGTTGGTGACATGTGTGGTAACTGAAACATTGCATAATGTGAAATGTTGGAAACATTACGCTATAAAAATTGGCGTAAGTGGATTTACGACATTACATGTACATCAAGTTTTGTGAAATTGGCTGTAGATGCAATAACTTCACATGGTATTCAGGATCTATGCAGTAAAAAGAATGTTCCAATAGTTTCCTGCGCTGTGTTCAGATGTTGAATGTTCAGGAAACGTCCCATAGAATAGTTTCCAGGGAATTTTCAGCCAACTGTATTAAAGGGAATGTACATCATTGGCTTTTGCTGTAATTTTCAGAAATGAACTATTTGAGGGGTTAGTGTAATAGATCAAATATTGTTACACTGACATGTTTGAAGTTTTGTGTTCAAAAATGCTGGAAACACCAAGAAAAACAAAAATGTTCAAGTAGTCTGGTTCCCTGACTTCACTAACGATAAAATGGATCAATTTATAGATGCCGGAAATTTGTAAGTATACGTACATGTAAGGGAACCAGTTTAGCTGGCCTGCACCCGTTCATGAACATGTAACCAATAGCAAACAACATTTGGGATAAAAAAATGGTAAATTTGGAGCAGTGGTTGAAAAATAGTTAGGTATTTCCAACGGTGGTCAGCCGACCACCGTTAGAAATGTACACAAAAATACCATTTTCTTGAAAATGACTTCACACCAGGTGCCATAATTTTACAGAATGCTTAAGACTGTCATTTACCAACATCCTATTAAGGTATTTCGTAAAAACTTGGTAGTTTTGTTTTTCGATGTTTGCAAATGTTGTATATTCCCTTTAACCCAGAATGTTGTTTGCTTGTGTCTGATGCTAAAATTTATCGAAACAGCTAGGATTATCACTCCCAGGCATTTCACATTTTGGCTAGCATCTGTGAACGCTCAGAGAAATGCCTTTGCAATCAACGAAATTGGGTACTTTGCAGCACCAGTAAAATTATGCGCCGCTCTGAAGAATGCGCGTGACTCTTAACTTGATTATTCTCTGGTGGACAATGAGAGAAGTAGTTTCATATTTATTGTTTTTTTTTGGTTTGGAAGTGCTTTTTGCCGCTTGATTGGCACCATCTGAAACTCAGCAGTGTGATTGCCTATCGTGAGAATTGCCCATTTCTGTAATGGACCAGTCGGTCTGGCGCTGCCTGGCTTGTTACAAAATTTCTGCTCCAGTTACCAGAATCAACTTTTGCCCGTTGCATAACACACACAGTCATCTAGTCTGTTGAATACATTATGTACATATGGATACACACATGTGCCTGCACAGGTGCCTTAAAGGGAATATACATCATTTGCTTTTGCTGTAATTTTCAGAAATGGATGGAATTGGGGGGTTGGAAATATATAGCAAATATAGTTACACTGACTTTTTTGAGGTTTTGGGTTCGAAAATGCTATAAAAACCAAGAAAAACAATCATTTTCCTGTAGTCTGGTTCCCTGACTACATATAAGAAGAAACAGAGCAGTTTACATACAATGGGGAATTGTAAGGTCAGGGAACCAGTCTAGCTGGCTCGTACCCGTTCATAGGTTTGTAATCGATTGCAAACAAGTGCGATGGTCAATTGGGGCCAGTATTTGAAAAAAAACCAGTGTTTTCCAACGCTGGTCGGCCGACCAGCGTTGGAAATTGATACAAAAATACCACTTTTCTTGAAAATGACAGTATACAAGGTGCCATTATTTTACAGGATGCTTTACACTGTCATTCACTAACAGTCCAGCAAGGAATTTCAAAATGATTTGGTTGTTTTATTTTTTGATGTTTGCAAATGTTGTATTTTCCCTTTAATTTTGAGGCTGAATTGAAATGAAATGGTGGATTTTGACTGTACAGTGTACTTCCATGTATGGAATGCGTTTATTTATTTACTTTTTTAAAGAGAAAAGTGTGTACAAGACACTGACCATGTTGGCCAGAATTGAATTCCACTCTTATTTTGTTGATTTTTCATATGTGCGGCTGTACATTTCTAATGCAGTGATGTACATGTAGTCATACTGGTACATGTGCATGTACGACTAACAGATATTTAGAAATTCTACTTCCACGACTTTACTTACTGTATTTGTAATTCTTTAACTTCTTCGGAAACATCTCATGCAATCTTATTTTAACCTGTCCCTGTCAATGCACATACAAAGTTTGGCAACCCAATCAGACTTGTACTTCAGAAGATACCTGGCTTTGAAAAATGCACCTGTAATGTAACGTCACATGAGCATCTTTGGGTGGTGGTCTAAGTGTCTGTCAAGTTTGAAGTCGATCTTAACCAAAACACGAGCTGTTTCGGCGTACTTGCCGAAACAGCTAAAAATGTTTCATTACATGTACATGTAAACATTGTATACTATACACATGCATGATTGCTGCAATTTTTGTACAATGTGCAGATCAGTTTTGTTCTCGCTTTTCTTTATACATGTACGTTGTACATGTACATGAACCGGTACCATATATTAAATTCAATCTACCGCTATAGTCACCTTCTATAATTAAAACGATTGAGTCCTTGGAAATTGTCAGAGGAAATGGATCTCCAAACTTGAGTTGCTCTAACCTTGATAAAACGAACAGTAAACACGGAATAGATATAGAGATATGCACTAGTGGAGCTCAATATACCGGTACTGCAGCTGCACAGTACGCGCTATTGTCATGTATGTATGTACATGTGGAACAGAAAGGGTCTGGAATAATAGCAAACTGTTTCTGGCCATAGTTTCCCGGTGCAATTAATAATGGGTTGAGTATCGGGAGGAAATTTAACAATGGACAATTGCCACTGACACAGATACCGAGAATGAAACTATTACATTTTATATATTCAATTCACGCTTGACATGCAGCTCTGAAGCAATAGAGCTAAATGCATTGTAGGTATCTCAGGGGGTGGACTTTTTATTTTATTATTATTATTATTCATTTTGGGTAATGAAACCAAGGATTCCTCAAAAGCGCCCTACTAGGCACTGTAGCTTGGAAGCCTGAAGAAACCTGTAGAGAGGAGACAATGAGAAGAAGTTACAGTTTTAGAGGTGGGAGGAAAACCCCAGAAGAACATTCTGGGGAAAATCTCAGGCAGGGACTGAAAACCCAATTCACATGTTGGCCCAGGCGGGATTCGAACCCGGGTCACAGCGGTGGAAGGCGAGGAAAGTACCGCTATGCCAACCTGACTTTAATTTAGTAACAGTGAACGCACAAAAGGTTTTTACTCAGGCCTATCCGAGTGATACAAAATCGTTGCCCTGTAATATTTAAGGCACAAGGGCTTCTGTGAGAAAATAACCGTCGCACTTGCATTCTTGCCAAAACGGAAAATGTTGGATCCAATTATGTCGTCACCGTTTCCACGAAGGGGCGAATTTCATGAAAATCGTCTGTTTTTCGAAATTTTGGTTTTTTTGGTGAAAATGAATAAATATATGAATATCTACAACCTGGTGGGGCTATACTTTAAAAAAATTAATTAAAACCTTAATTAATCTAATTGACGAATGGGCGAATTTGCCACAAGTGCTGTTTTGCGTTTTCACGAAGGGGCAAATTTCTGCACTCTATGGTATTAATAAATTTTCAGTAAATAAATACATTGTAATACAATGACGCGTTATCATCGAAGGGGCGAATTTCAGGCGCGCTCAACAAAACGTTTTCACTAAGGGGCGAATTTCAAGGCACAAGCGCAGTGGGGCAGAATCTGCGCATACTGTACAAAAAATGCAAACTCACTTTAGCGTTTTCACGAAGGGGCAAATTTCTGCACTCTATGGTATTAATAAATTTTCAGTAAATAAATATGTTGTAATACAATGACGCGTTATCATTAAAGGGGCGGATTTCAGGCGCGCACAATAAAACGTTTTCACGAAGGGGCCAATTTCAAGGCACATGCGCAGTGGGGCAGAATCTGCGCGTACTGTACAAAAAATGCATTGACTCAGACCGCAGAAGGGCGAAATCTGCGCATACTCACTTTAGCGTTTTCACGAAGGGGAGAATTTGCTAATTGGTCGGGTTTTTTTGCGTTTTCACGAACAGCCACTTTTCTTTTTTGATTAATTCTGCAAAACTAATCGCCTATTTTGCTTACATTTTGCTTAAGTTTGCCACATTTAGGAAGATTAGAAGCTCTTCTTTCCTCTGATACCTAAATCTTGCATATTTTATGCATCTTTAAGTTTCAAATTGTCAAAGGGAAAAAGGACCAACTTCAAACGCGATTATCTCGAATGTTTGTTCAGACAGTGAAATACTAAATTCGCCACTTCGTGAAAACGGTGACGATGGATACAGTTGACTAAGAAATATACAAATGTACAATGTTCAATCGCAGGGTCGAAAATGGCCAGCAAAGGATGCAAGTAATTGGCTTGTGAGATAACCATTTTGGTCAGAAATGTCCCCTAATGTGTCTCAAGATGCAACAGGCTGCAACTAATGGTGTGCATATATGGGAGCAGGGCACCCTATTGAAGTAAAACATGAGTACCAGGTAAAAGAAACCGTACCCCAAAATTCAAATCCCGGAAGTTGTCTGAAGAGCTATATAGCTTTGCGGTGTAAACTGCAACTGCCACGAGCGTCATCTGTTGCATGTTAAACACATAAATGTGAAATCTATTTTTGGTTTTCCATGTGTCCCGGCTTTCATTTTGGAAATTACTAACAGATGGCATTCAAACCTTTCTGTTTCATTGTCTGAGAAGTTACTAAGTAATTTGTAAAGTTGGTTATTGGTACCCATTCCATAATCTGGAACCGGTTCCCGACATCAGCGGTCGAGTACTCGGGTGCCTGGTACCGATGCACACCCCTATAGCTTCAACACATAACTAAAAGGAAATGAAAGTGTCCTTTCACTTTTTTAATTCCAGTAAATTGCCATCATCAGTTCATAAATTCCTGCTGTACGCTCTCCAGGATTCAGTGATGACCGTAATAACCTTGATTTTCTGTAAATGAATGGTTTTCTTTTTCTGTGTTTTAATGACAGCATCAATACGAAATGTACTTGAAGAGCTTAGTGAGCAACCCTCTGTACAGAAACCACCCTCAGACGGTAAGACTTCAATTTCAATGTTTGGTCACCCTCTTTAGCCACCGGGTCGAGAATAATCATCATTACTGATCAAATTTGTCTAAGCTGTTGCCGAATGGCAGCATTCAGAGATCGAATCCGTCTTATATAAATCAATGAGACGTATTGATTTTTGAATAACAAGGTTTGGTGTAGACGAGACAAAATCGAATGCTCCGGGACGAAAACGTGTGCTAGTTGTTTGAATTTGCTTGAACTGAATTTGACATTGTCTGACAAAAGACAAAATTAAACATTGGAAGTGCACTAAATCGATGTTGATGTACAAATTTGAATATTAAAATTGTGAATTCGAATGAGAAACATTTTAAAATAGCCGGGAAAACCTATATTATTAATAACTTAAAGATGTTTTTTTTTGTCCTGTTACCATTTTAAAATTAACAACTGCATTACAATTCGGTCAGTTCATGAATTTAGTTGACTCTCATGCATCTCCCCAATACCTTTGAAAACAATTAAATAGTCTTTTAGTCAAAACCCTTCAAATATCAGAGTTTAGTTTCAAAGCATTTTGCTTTGTTTTTTTTCCAGCTTGAGTTCCTGGAAGTGAGCCACCTTTCATTTGTCGACGAGCTGGGAGCAAAAGGAAAGTAAGTTTCACAACTGCTGGCGTTTCATTTGTGTTTTGTTATTGTATCGAAGACCGTTAAAAGTTTACTGTTTTCACAGGTGGTCATCATGATATGTTTGTTAAAACAATATACATGCAATATTAAAACTTACTTCCTTATTCGTTTATTGCTCATCGACACTTATTACAGCTATTTTCTTTCTTTCCTAAAGTGTTCTCACTTTCTATATACAGGGTGAGTCAGCACGATCTGGACCCAAGTTTACCATTTTTTGTGGCAAATAGAGTATATTGAGGAAAAAAACAAGTGTTTCATATGAATGGTTATCACCTTGTCTTCCACAGGAATTTTGAATTTTTCAAATTAGTGGCTGTGGTGAGGAGTTATGTCATTTTCATTGAAGTGGCTCATTTTGCAGTCTGCACACGGAATTTTTTTTGTCCTTTTTTTATGGGTCAATAACTTCAAGTGAGTCAATCACCATTTGTTATTACACTGCTTCACATCAGTACGGGATTTCAATAAATTTGTTGAACCATGGAAATTGGGTCAGAGTGGGTTTTTTTCGCGTGTGTTCTTTGCTAGCATTTTTCTCCAAAATGGTACAATGGATATACATGTACCGGTATGTGAAACTTTCACCAAATATGTCCAAAAATGCAAGCCTGTAACATATCCCATTTGCACTTGTTTCGATAATTGCTACATATTTTTAATATTTTTGTTGATTGGGGTCAGGATCATTCTGACTCGCCCTGCATGTTAAGTGTCAATATGTCAGTTTATGCCTGATCAGTGCAATTAAACTTTTCTGAATGTTTACAGTACACTTTTATAAATTACAAAATTCAGGAAAGTTCACTTTGTTAACTTTACACTCCACACTTTTCTATGTTTTTGTGTCATACAGGTTGAGTCAGATTGATCTGGACCCAATTTAAAGAAAATAAAGGTTTTCCCGGCCAATTTCCTGAAATATTCATTCACTTCTAAATATCGGTCATTCATTTTCGTCTAAATTTGAATGCACGTCTTTAATCCATTTCAATTCAACAAAAGTTCAGTCATTTTCATTGTCCGTGCATTGGGTTTTGAGAAATAGACTGCCATTTACATGTACGTTACCTGTGCATTCATTTACACAAGCGTACCTTTTCGAAAGTGATTTCAGGTACAGCTAGCCTAATTTGATTGACGGTTAATGAAAAAGAAACCGCTACTTGTATCTGTTGCCGATGGCATTAAACTAAAAGTGAAATAGAATGGTGAATGTTTGAAATAGCCCTCTAAAGGCGAAAGAGAAGTCTTGTAAACGAATCTGAATGGACATAAACGAAAGGTGCTGCTTAATCACTTAATTGATTGAACTGAAATGGAATCGAATGCTCTGGTAGCGATAATGAAACGCATGGTCAGAGCGACTCTCGAATTCAGATGAAAATTAATGACTGGTTTTCAGAAGTGAATGATCATTTTAAAAAATTGGCTGGGAAATCCTATATTACAAATATACATGTAGCAATTTTCACAACAAGTGCAAATGAGATATGTTATAGGCTGGTATTTTTGACATATCTGGTCAAAGTTTCTTATATATGATCCATTGCACCATTTTGAAGAAAAGCACTAGTAACGAACACACGCTAAAAACACTCTGACCACGGTTCCATGGTTCAACAAATTTATTGGAATCGCGTACTGATATGAAGCAGTGTAATAACAAAGAAAAACCTAGTCATGGTGACTGACTCACTTGAAGTTATTGGCACACATTTAAAAAAAGGCAAAACCAATTCCGTGTGCAGACTGGAAAATGAGCCACTTCAATGAAAATGGCATAACTCCTCACCACAGCCACTAATTGGAAAAATTCCAAATTCCTGTGGAAGACAAGGTAATAACCATTCATATTGCCACAAAAAAAAATGGTGAAGTTAGGTCCAGATTATTCTGACTCACCCTGTATATAAATTAACATTTGGTAGTTATATTTTATGGGAAACTGAGGGGGTTCGTTTTTGGTCAATTTTCTGGGAACAGACATGCAAAATAGACCCGTATGCGCATCGATTGAGACAAAGCCGGTTTTCTGATAACTTTCACCAAGAGTGCATTTACTGATGACAGCATGGCATTCGGTCAATTTTTGGTGACATATTTTTGGTCCATTTTCGGGGACAGACAGACAGACCAACCGAAAGACCACCAAGTGACATATACAGCCTGTCTCCAAAAAAAATGGTACAATCAGAAAAAAAATTGGTAAAATATGAAATTTCAAAATAAGTCATTCTTACTTGGCATAATATTAAAGAACAAAGACTGGGCTTTCCAATAGTGTTTGTTTGATCTTATTTGCTTTTGTCAATTCAGAGATATAATCAATTTTGTGCGATACACCAAAATTGATTTTGTGCCACTTTTATGCATGGGCAGAGTTGTTTCGAGTACTGTGCCATGCTGTCTTGAAGCTCACAAAAGATTGCAACTTGGCAAAAGAAACAAACTCGATTTTTTGTGTTCCGCAGTAAACTGGAGTTATCTCTGGACTGACAAAAGCAAATGAGATGAAACAAAAAGTATTGGAAAGCCTGGTCTTTCTTCTTTAATGTGATGCTCAAAACGACTTACTTATGTTGAGATTTAATATCGGAAAAAAAAAAAATCGTTTTTCGATTTGATTTGAGACAGGCTGTAGAAGCTCCTGCCAGAGCTTAAAAAGTAGGAGTGCCATAAGAAGTAATCGTATTTTATTCATGATGAACAGGGAAGGTTGGATACAGAAGAGGTCAGGAGGTCACCGAGTGCCCATCACTAGATGTTGCCCTTGTCTGGTGTGTACAGACTGCACCAAGGTGGCAGCTCACTACAGTAAAAGGTACATGTGTGGTACAATTCAACTGTACAATTACAATTTGTGTGTTGAGTAGCTGTAGCTATGACTATCCCGGAAAGCAAATACATGATGAATACACTGGATTTCTTGAGTTTGAATGTTGAGTATACAAATATTGAGTGGCTCAGCGTGGAATGGGAGGAATATTATCGCAAGGTAAAATCTGGACTTTTCCATTTCACGAGGCGAAGCCGAGTGAACTGGAAAAGTCCAGATTTTACCGAGCGATAATATTCCTCCCATTTCACAATTTAAAGCCACTCAATATTTGTTTTATATAACTGACATATAGATCCTTGTCATTTGATATATTTGAACTCTTTTTCAATACGAAACTGGAGGAAAATCTATTTCTCTCTTCCAAACCACCCCTTCACGAAAATGTTTGAACCCAACGCTGTAGCGCTGGCTCTTTGGAACAATACGCGCAACGCTGAACGCGCACACCAGCATGCATTTGCACACAAATACCGCGTCATGATCCTAACTGTTGAATAGTATTTCCCATTCCCCATGGGCGGATAGTACTTTTTGAGCCACGGCATGAATGGGAGCAATAACATGTCATGTGATGTGAGTTCCACCAATCAAATGACTAGGATCTGTATGTCAGTTATATAAAATATTTTAGCTCCCTAAACTCATTCACATGTTCATGCACATACCGTTAATAAAGTTCTTGGAGAAGAAGAGTTCAACCCATAGAGCTACATGTATATCAAATTACTAGAGCGCTAACTCCTCATTCTTGCGCGCGGAGACGCTTTGAAGCCGCTGTGGGCGCAGACATTTTGAATTTATGTGCGTGTTTGTAGAACACCATCAAAATAGATGGATTGAATTTTAAAAGTGTACTCTAAATGCAACGCGCAAGTAGAAGATACGCAAACAACTTAAGCGCGTCATGACGGTTCAAAACACGTCACAGCGAAAAGCATCTGCAGCGGAGGGACACGCAGACGTTGCGCTGTTTGCGTAGAGCAAAATGAAACGCTCATTTGCTGATCGGTTTTGGGCGTGTCGGCTTCGATGACGCACTGATATGGAATACAAACGCAGATATATGCAAATAGCCGTACAAAAGCCGTACAAAATTTTGAATTTTCCATAGGTTTGTGTACAAACATGGATGCGCCCATCAGGCATTACTTTGTACATCGAGTTAGCGCTCTAGTAGTTTAATATAGCTCTATGGTTCATCCACAGACTAATGAGCTTAAATAGCTTGTTCTTCCTTTTGGGTTGCGGAGAAGAAATAGAAGAGTTCGAAGAGTTGGTTGTCGAAAAGTTTGCAAAAGTGGTTGAATGAGGTTCATTTTTTACTCCTTCAGAAAGGCCACTTGGGGGGAAATTCTATTCAACTACGGTAATTCAGATTGGCTAGAAAGTTGGTACAGTAGAATTAGTTGTAGTGGTCATGTAATGTTATACAAATATTGAGTGGCTCAGCGTGGAATGGGAGGAATTTTAGCGCAAGGTAAAATCTGGACTTTTCCATTTCACGAGGCGAAGCTGAGTGAACTGGAAAAGTCCAGATTTTACCGAGCGATAATATTCCTCCCATTTCACAATTTAAAGCCACTCAATATTTGTTTCATATAACTGACATATAGATCCTTGTCATTTGATATATTTGTACTTTTTTTCAATACAAAACTGGAGGAAAATGTATTTCTCTCTTCCAAACCACCCTTTCACGAAAATGTTTGAACCCAACGCTGTAGCGCTGGCTCTTGGGAACAATACGCGCAACGCTGAACGCGCACACCAGCATGCATTTGCACACAAATACCGCGTCATGATCCTAACTGTTGAAAAGTATTTCCCATTCCCCATGGGCGGATAGTACTTTTTGAGCCGCGGCATGAATGGGAGCAATAACGAATGCCACGTGATGTGAGTTCCACCAATCAAATGACAAGGATATGTATGTTGGTTATATAAAAAAGAATAATCCACTTTCGCCAGTTGCATAGAGACTTGACTTCTTGCCTTCATGTGTGAAAAAAAACCCAGATTGATAAGGCTATAATGTCATGTTCCATTAGTTTTTGACAGATATTAGTAATTTGTTTTTTATTTCTTAACTCCAGGTGGTTGGTAACCAAGGATTCCTTTGTTGCCTATGTCAGACCCAGTGATGGTCACCTCCGTGCCGTCATGCTGGCTGATAAGGACTTTGACGCCAAGTGGGGTATCGAGGAAACCAGTCTTAAGACCGGCCTTATCATCTCCAACCAGTACAGGTACGTGTACAATCAACTTTGAAGGCTGGGAGTTGCTCATTGTGAAAAATGGTCAGGGTTCCCAGGGTCATGGAAAAGTTGTCCTGGAAAAAGTCCTGGAAAAAAAGTTGTCCTGGGAAGTCATGGAAAAGTTGTCCTGGAAAAAATCTTGTCCTGGAAAGTCATGGAAAATTGAAAAAAGGCATGGAAAAGTCGTGGAAATCAAGGGAACCCTGACCATGAAAAATGATCAGGGTTTCCAGGGTCATGGAAAAGTTATGCAAAGTCCTGGAAAAAAAGTTGTCCTGGAAAGTCATGGAAAAGTCCTGGGAAAAAATCTTGCCTGGAAAGTCATAGAAAATTGAAGAAAGGCATGGAAAAGTCATGGAAATCAAGGGAACCGTGACCATGAAAAATGGTCAGGGTTCCCAGGGTCATGGAAAAGTTATGGAAAGTCCTGGAAAAAAATCTTGTCCTGGAAAGTCATGGAAAAGTCCTGGGAAAAAATCTTGTCCTAGAAAGTTGAAAAAAAAGCATGGAAAAGTCATGGAAAGTCCTGGGGAAAAAGTTGTCCTGGAAAGTCATGGAAAAGTCCTGGAAAAAAATCTTGTCCTGGAAAGTCATGGAAAATTGGAAAAAAAAGCATGGAAAAGTCATGGAAAGTCCTGGGAAAAAAAGTTGTCCTGGAAAGTCCTGGAAAAGTCCTGGAAAAAAATCTTGTCCTGGAAAGTCATGGAAAATTGAAAAAAAAAAGCATGGAAAAGTCATGGAAAAAAATCTTGTCCTGGAAAGTCATGGAAAATTGAAAAAAAAAACATGGAAAAGTCGTGGAAATCAAGATCATGAAAGGGTTATTTTTAATGGGCCGTTTTAAGGATGGCTGTAAGGGGTCAGAGGGTCAGGGTTCAAATCCAGCTGCTGGCCATATGTTGTGTCCTTGGGCAAGCCACTTCGCCCCCACTTGCCTCTCTCCACCCAGGAGTATAAATGGGTACCGGCATTAGCTGGGGAGTAACCTGCGATGGACTGGCATCCCATCCAGGGGGAGTAAAAGCAATTCTCAATCATTTCATGTCGAGGAAACTAGAGATAAACACCGGTCTGTTGGGCCATATGGTTTTTAACAGACTATAATTTTGCTCTCATCGTTTTCGTCTCAATCTCAGGAAGCTGTTGGTCAAGTGTGACACAGTGCCCATGGCCAGGCAGTGGATGGTGGAGATTATGGAGATGATCTCTAAGTCAGAATACACAGATGAACACCGCTTCAATGCGTTCGGCCCGGAGAGAACCGACACTTACGGCAGATGGTAACTTCAGCCAATCATTCCCCCCCCCCATACTTGGCTCAAACGCAAAGGGATCATTCTATAACTTTGGGCAACCGCACGTGTGTGCGTCGTGTCAACACTTACGCGCACCCATTCGCAGATTTGCCGAATTACAAACCCAACTCCTAACGGAAATTTTCCAAAAATACATCACTTGATGCATCTTTGGAAATGACCTTCTTTTATTGTTTTCTTCAAAATGACAACATGCCAGAAAGAATAATTTCACAGGGAGTTTAGTACCATTACTATCTTTAAACCAAGCAAGCTTTTGGAAAGCTGCAAATGATCTACTCTCCCTTTAAGATCTCTTTGATACAGACAATACCGGAACTGGTATACCAAAGGGCAGCTACATAAGTTCTTTAGTCTTCCACTAAAAGTGAAAAAAAAAATGAAAGGGAAGGAAGGAAGCAAAGGAAAGGAAGTGGTGAATAAATTCACAAAGAGAGGAAAGTGCTTGATTTCTATGAAGTGTTGAAATGGCATTGGGTTGGGAGTTGCGTTTAGTCTGAGGTCACACAAATTATAGCTTTTTTTTTTTAATTTGGTGAGAATTAGTGATATTTTGTTGTTTAAAACTAGTTTATAGATAAAACAGGGTTTTACCTTAACTTTTTTGTTCACTAGCCAGCCGGGCTACTGAAACAGACTCTTAACTAGCTTGCGGGCATTTTCACTAGCCCGCATGCTTTTTTCTGTTATACATGTTATAGGGTGTGTCATAAACAACAATGTGCATACATGTAAAATGTGTATTCAGAGGCAATCTTGTCAGTGTTTTTAATAAACAGGTCTAATAATTTAACTCCTTAACAGTTAATAAAATTAGACACAAATTGATACAGGTTTGCTTTCCGAATTTAAGGATTTATTTCGTCCTGTCCTTGGATCTTTGCCATAGCCCAATAATTTTTGACTTGCCAGCCGGGCTACTTAAGGAATAGTTTGACTAGCCCCTCGCTGTTTTGACTAGTGTTTGGTTGGCGGGCTACTGCTAAAGTTGAACCCTGCATTAACGTACATGAAGCATATACATGTTGATCATTGGCATCTACTGTTCATTATGCATTGTAATTGATTCAATCACAAGTCTCTGCAAGCTGTCACAGGCCAATCATAAGTTATCCATTCTCAAGTCGTAAGCTTTTCAAATGTACTGTGACTGCCTTTGTACATCAGGGAAGAAGTCAAGTCCATCACAAGTCCCTGCAAGTCCATCACAATGACTTGTGATTGACTTGAAATGGACTTGTGACTGACTTGTGACTGACTTGTGATGGACTTGTGATGGACTTGTGACTGACTTGTGATGGACTTGTGACTGACTTGTGATTGACTTGTGATTGACCTGTGATTGACTTGTGATTGACTTGTGATTGACTTGTGATGGACTGGTGATTGACTTGTGACTGACTTGTGATGAACTTGTGATCGACTTGTGATGGACATGTGATTGACTTGTGAGTGACTAGTGATTGACTTGTGACTGACTAGTGATTGACTTGTGATTGGCCTGTGATTGACTTGTGATTGACTTGTGCTGAATTTATGATTAACTTGTGATTGACTTGTGATTGACTCGATATCACTCTGCCCGTGAAGGTTTGTGGATGGGTCCAAGTACTTTGATGCCTTGGCTGATGCACTAGAGCAGGCCGAGCAAGAGATCTTCATCACGGATTGGTGGCTGAATGCCGAGATCTACCTGAAGAGACCCGCCGTGGAGGGACCCTACTGGCGATTGGATAACATCCTGCACAGGAAAGCTGTACGTATAGTTCATTATCTGCAGAATTTGTGCTTCAGAAATCCACAGGTGGGGACACCAGCCAATCGTTGTTCCCACCTGGCTCCATACAAAAGCGCAAGTGTGGAGTGCTGTGGCCTTGCGGTTGTGGGTTGGAGTCCAGCCTGGGGTCATGATGCTTGTGCCCTTGGGCAAGGCACTTTGTCACTCATTGCTTCTCTCCACCCAGGAGTAAATGGGTACCTGTGAGGGCAGAGATGGTAATTGTGCATGGTTGATAGCTTCCTTCCGCCTAACAGGCAGCATTGAGCTGCATACTTCCCAAGGAGCTGAGAGGGTTTCAGGAGTGTTTGCCCGTTGAAACAGGGAAAATAATAATTGTAAAGCGCTTTGATACCGCGTTGCGGTGTAAAAGCTCTGTATAAATGCCTGCTATTATTGATAGTATTATTATGTAAACAAAGCGTGACATCATTATGTCTTGGGTCTATTGAAAAAGCTTGGTTTTTGTTCAGTTAATCTCAGGAAATTACATTGACCAACAAGCACAAAACCTTTCTCGTATGTCTACTTAATTACTAAATTTTGTTTACTGGAAGATACAAAATGTAAGTTTTTATCCTGTTGCCAGTAAAGTTTGTCTGTAGCCAATACCTTTCCCCAGGCTGGCATTATTCTTCTGTTTCCTTGGTATGAAAGGACAGAAAATGCTGTATTTCTTTTTTTTCTTGTGAATGGTGATGATGCACTTGTGCATAGGCTGATTTAGCAGCTTGTTAGGTGCATGTACATGTATGTACATATACATAGCAATCCAGTGCTGTTCTAGGTTTAGCACCCTACTTCAACATGTAGTATGCATAGATAGGTTTGGTCATGCAGCAACCAAATAAAGTAAGGATTCTTTGAAACGTTTGGATTTTATGAATTTTGTTACTTCTGAATATCATTAAGTGAACTTTGTGAACCATCTACCGTAACCCTATCAGAACTCAACCCATCAAACCCCAACGTCATGTTTTATTGGAATCTGTTAGGATGGGTACAGTACCCCTTAACTGACAGTCTTTTATATTGTGTTGGCACAGCTCCAGAATCAAAGTCAAAAATACGTGTGTGCAGTTTCCCACATGGTGTTGGAACTTGCCAGAGGATGGGTATGGTTCCTAGTAAATCATGCTAGGGAGTTAGGGTTAAGGCCTTTTTGCATTAGCCAAATCTCGGGGTTGACGCAGGGTTGACGCAGGGTTGAAAACATGCAGCATTTCACACTGCGCCAACCCTGCTTCAAGATTGAGATTGATTTCATCCCGGGTTAAACTCAACCCTGCTCCAGACCAGGGTTGATATTTTTAACCTGGGTTGAAACTCTGGCCAGGGTTCAAAACAGTAGAAACCGAGTGAAATAAGCTCAGTTTGCACGAAACAAGTGTGAAACGATGCGGGGTTGTACACGGGGTTGAAAAATTAAAAACAGAACCCGGGGTTGGCACTGGGTTTGTCCAGGGTTGAGTTCAACCCGGGTTGAGAAGCTGTAGTGTGAAAATGCCTTTAGAGGCAATAATCTGTCTAAGTTTTGAGCAATCCCCAAGTCCAGGTCCCAAATAGACAAGGTACATCTTTGACTGAGTGTACGTGTTCTACATAACCCCCGATGACCGACACACAAAGGGAGAACAACAGATCCTTTTAGTCCTCGGGACTTGGGTCTTTTGTTTGAAACGGTCCTCTGTAGTAAGTTTGTGTGCTTAGTCTATGGGAGAGTGTTATATTACGGGGACAAAGGGAAACACAAAGCATTGTCCTCGAGAGTAAAGTAAAACAAGATTGAGTGTATAAATATGTGTGAATTTTTCATTGCTTTATAACAGGCACAAGGAGTCAAGATCTTTGTGCTGCTGTACAAGGAGGTAGATGTTGCCATCGAGTTGGGAAGTAGTCACACCAAGCACGTACTCATGGGCCTGCATCCCAACATCAAGGTACATTCAGGCAAATTAGATTGCCTATGGTTGCAGACCAGTAAATAGACTGCCATAGACCTCAGTGATAATTACGCAAACTTCCCGATATTATTGAAAGTACTCACAACTCTCCAAGGTGTTTGAGACACACATCAAATTAAAGCTTATTTCATCATATTTCATTTTCTTTTCAAGTTTTGGGGTGTTAACCTATGATTTTTGGTGTTTGAGGCACCCATTAAATTGAAGCTTACTTCATCATATTTCATTTTCCTTTCAATTTGTTTGTGTTAACTGATGACTTTTGGGAGAAAATTCCATCCAAAGATGATCACCCCTAAAAGTAGTCCTGAAGCCCATCGCCATTTTGAAAAAAATTCTCGCAAACTCTTGGATAGCACTGAGTGAGAATGCAAGTTGGAACTCTGAGTGTCCGTGTAAAACCTCGTAAAACCTCATAGAACCTTGAGGTAAACATCAAGTTATCGCCTGTTTAACTTTGCATTCACCTCTAAACAAGTGTTATCAATTTAAGTCAGTGAGGGGAAAATCCAATATCAAATTTTAATCTTCAGATGCAAAATTCTGTAATACAATATGTTTTTCAAATGAGGTCATCTAATACCTTGTTGCAACACTCATGGCTCTCTGACACACCTGTGTCAGCCAACTGACACACCTAAGCATGCAGGACACTCAACAGGCATCCTACTCTCAAACAATGCCCAACAGACAACCAATCAGAATCCACCAACACAAGCACTCCCAATCCTAACACAGCCTACTTAATGAGTGGCATCTCCAACTCTCTTCAGTCTCCTGACGATGACTAGAGCAGGCTAGTCGAAACGTTGACACCAAGACAAGTTTTTGTAGAACTTAAAGCAGGACTGTTCTTATCAGAACTAAAACTACTTAGCAAAGGTTGATAATAAGCAGGACAAGTTCTTATCAGAGCTAAATATCTACTGAGCGACAGTAGTTATTACCACATTGTGTTACCGCAAACTGGAATGATACTCCACCATGCAAAGCCTAAATTCTTATATAAGGTACTGGTTACCACATGAGGTACTGAGAAAGCTTGACAATATTTTACTGTAATTGAGTGGTCGGGCACAACTCGACCACTGTTCAGAATTGTTCCGATTAATCTCCTTTCTTTCTTTTTTTCCGGACAATAATCGTCCGCGGGTTTTCTCCTAAACAGTTCATGGTATGAACTTGTAACTTTCAACATATATCGACCCTCATCCCTAGTGGTGCATATTACTCTGACATCATGGTTACGTCATCGGGTGTCAAATTATAATCAATTAAAGAGTTCTAGATTTAATCGTTGAAAATCAATTTAAAATCAACCATGAGAGACCTGAACTTGACTTTTTGCGGGAATTGATAGAATAATCCAGGATTTCATTTTATCTCGTGTGCGCCAAATCACGTGACCCTTCCTTCTGGTCCAGACCGGAAATGCTCTGTAATTTGAAAGTTGCAAAAGATGTGAACTTGCTATGTTAGTCTCTGGTTAGGTTGTATTTTACAAAAAAAATACCGATGTCGTCATAAAATGTTTGAGCCCCCTCTAGCGGCAGGTTGAAAAGTTTTTTAAATGAATTTTCAGTTGATTATTGTGGCAAAGTTTATGACATATGAAATAGATGCCAGCCCGAGCACTCTGCTTTTGTAACTTCAATCTCTATTTCTTTTTCTTTTGATCCAAATCCTAGGTGATGCGACATCCAGACCACAACCCCGGCCAAGTCATCCTGTGGGCCCACCACGAGAAGCTGGTGGCGGTGGACCAGAAGGTGGCCTTCGTGGGGGGCCTGGACATCTGCTACGGCCGCTGGGACGACTTCAAACATCGCCTGACCGATGTGGGCTCGGCTCTAGTGGCCAATAGGGATGCATCGCTGCAGCGGCAGCAGGTGATTGGTCAATTTCTTGTCATTTGAAATCAGGAGGGAAAGACAAATTGAGTCTAAAATAAAAAACTGTTATGAGTTGAAAACTAAAGAAATTACAAATATGTCTTTAATATTTAAGTTGTTAATCAGTTCGCTTCGGAGGACGTTATAACACGCACTGGCTGTTTTTATACACAGGCACGGCTGATGGGTTAAGACGTCAAGATTGCCTCGACTTGCCTACGGGTGACGTCTAAACACGCTAATCCCTTGTGCCTTTTGTACACACGCACACACAAAGTCCGTGAAGTGTGTGGAGGCGGCTTGTGTGTTGATCTTGAATTGACCGTTGTGCATGGCCTATTGTTGTACAATTTACACTCAGTGCACACCGCAGAGCATTGAAACATATATGTTTCGGCAAGAAATATCGTACAAATACTGTTAAAATTACTCTTTCGAATCAGTATTTGTGGTGTTTGGCTGTATATCAGAAGTTGGCTGGAAAATGATTGTTTCAGGAACATGATTGTTTTTCTTGGTTTTTCCAGCATCTACGAACACAAAATGTCAAACAAGCCAGAGTAACAAAGTTTGCTATAAAATACTAACCCCCAAATCCATCCAATTCTGAAAATTATAGCAAAAGCAAATGTTGTATATTCCCTTTAACAGTAGAGTTTGAAATAATGTATTTTATTTTCAGATGGACTTGTTTATGAAACCTCCTAGCCTAGATCCAGACCCGGCCCCCGAGCCCAAAGTTCATATCAACCCGGCCCCCGAGCCTAAAGTTCATATCAAAACTAATCAAGTGGACCACGATGGTGATGATGATGAGGATGGTGAAGTAGGTCAAAGTTCAAGGGTCAAAGCACCTTGACCTCCAATTCAAAAACAGCCATCTGAAATGCTCGTTCATCCAAGCCATCTGCCCTTGCATAATTCCATGCTATATTCCCTTTGCTTCAGAATTGAAAATCAAATCATGGTTTGCTGTTGATCAAAGAGAGTGTTATTTAGTACAACTTCATAAGGCAAATGTCACACTGTCATGATGTAGCCTCCTGAACAGTGCTGAGACGCTAGACTTGACGACATTGTGAAACTCGGAACGACATCTGAACTTTATTGGAACGACTTCTTGAGCTCTTCGTTTCGGCATCCTACAGGTCGTGCATGGTCGGCAGTTGAGCCACGATTAGTGTAACAGTTGAAACATATCGTGACGGTCGGCAAAAAAAATCCAAAACGGATCAAAGTCTGTCTGTGAAATGGTTGTGTCGTAACGAAGTCGTCACACAATCGCAATATATGAGAACGGCAGTGACGTGAAATTCCGAATATAACGTCACTCGTCATTTCGGCATCGGTTCTCGGTCTTTTATGTTGGTACTCAATCAGTTGTGTAGGTACTCTGTCGGTTATGTCTTAACGAGATAGGAACTCAGTCGTGAAAAAATTCAAAAAATTTAGTTGTAATATTTGGTTCGAGGTCGTTTCGGAGTCGTAGTGTTCGGGACGACATTGCAGCACATTCTGATCGTGGTCTGCAGACTGGAGCTCAGAAGACGAAATTTGAATTCGGCGTCACATTTCCTACATATTTGGTACGATTTTCAAGGTATTTTTGCTCTTGGTCTTCGGTCTTGGATGTGTGACAGGGGCTTAAATTAAATTTGAATTTTCTCAGCTGGATGTGGATTTTTTTAATACTAAATCATTTGCCGATTCCCTCCGTGTGTGAAATCACAGTGAATGGAAAGTATGCGGCAACACCATGTGAATAATATCTCTTTTGAGTTGTGTGGTTCTGAAAGGAACCCGTTGTTTTAACTTGACATTTCGAGCAGTGTGCTGTGTTTGTCATCAGGAGACTGCCGGACTCTTGCTGGTGTAGTTGTATAAGTAGTGGAGGGTTGATTCAGCACCAGAGGGGATTAGTTCAGTGGACCGTAAAAAGGGGACTTCCGGATGTTATTCACATGGTGCTACCGCAGACTTTCCATTTTTTTTTTCATATCCACCATGCAAACCTTGGAATCACAATATTGGGGAAAAAAAGCCCTATGATTGTTTGCATACTAAGACTTGAATGGCCCAATTATTTTTTACATACTTAGACCTGAATATTCAAAAAGGCACATCGTGTATTTTACGAAGTCTACACATTAGGAAACACCTTTTTATGTGCTGGTCCAGGTATTTATCAGAAAAGCTTTTTACGATAAGAGGTAGATTGGAAAAATGTTTCAGAATGTTGTTCACAAATTGATTTTGTCGAATAATGTTTCATTAAGAAATGTTGACTTTTAAGCCACTTTGTCGACAAATGTGGTGTGAAGAATTACGCGGTTGGTACGTGTACGTTGTTCAAATGGCTTGTTTCACCTGCAATTCATATGTAAATGTAGAAGCCATGGCCAAAACTTTCATGTACCGTACCATTGGCTAGTGCCATAAACTTTTTCAAATACATACCCTTCTTCAGTGTCATTCATCTTTTCCTAGGAAAATCTTCAAACGGTCTTTAAAAAATTACCGTTAACAGTGACATTTTACATATATGGAAAAGGTGGAGTATTAGGGCCATTTTGCAGAATGTTCTATGATTGATGATAACACTCTTCCTTGTAATGATTGAAATAATTGTTCATGGGGAAAGAAACTTCAATGTAGTCCGCATTTCTTTTAAGAAGAGTTTGGCATCATATACATATACTTTCACCCAGTCACTACGCACATCTAGGCTTTATAGGATGCGCTTGCTACAGTGCATTCCCTGAACACAGTCGACAAACCATGCTTGATCTGATATCGCACCCAAGTTGTCATACTTCAGAGTTTTAATCAAGTCAGTCACAAGTCAGGTTAAAATATCAAGGCTTAAACAAGGACAAGTGAATTCCTTTGTCACAGCTCATTTGAATAGCGTGTCACGTGGGTCTAGATGACTTGTGATGGTTTGTGACGACTTGTGATGACTTTTTTTTGCAGCACTGCTAAATTATTAATGCTCATTTTACATCACATCAGTTCCTCAACTTGTACCCATTCCAACTTTGGACAGACAGCATTCTGCACAGAATGTTTAAAGTGATGGGTTCCCCTTCAACTCATCAGACGCTTACTGACTTTCTTTGTTTGTTTGTTTTTATTGATTGATTGATTTTTTGCCATCACCAGCCACCTCCTCAGTCCCCCCGCTCCCCAACGACTCCAGACATAGAAGACGAAGGCGGCTACTTCCGTCGGCCCAGGCTGAAGAGCGCCACCGTCTACTTCAAAAACCCCATCAAGCGGCTGCGTCAGGAAGAGGTCCAGCAGACCAGCGTGGACGAGAATATGGACAAGCTGGGATTATCCGGCACTCCGAAACTCTGGATCGGCAAGGATTACTGCAACTTCATCGCCCAGGATGTGCTGGCCCCGCAGGAGTCCCTACAAGGTTCAGATTAGTTCTAATCTTGATAATCCCCCTGGGTATGGATTAAGTCTGATTCTGTGTGGATTAGTGTGGATCACTTTGGTTTTAGTGTGGATCACTTTGAATCCTTTGATAAGGCATCTTCTGTAATCCCTGTTGGGTTGGTAATGGTGGTAATCCCCTGGGTATGGATTAAGTCTGATTCTGTGTGGATTAGTGTGGATTAGTCTGTTGGGTAGGGATCAATTTTGATTTCTTGGTTGTGGGATGGTGTGGATGAATCCGAATCTGCTGGATTGACTTTTTAATTTATTTTACCATCATCGCCTTCCTTAATGACCAGGGGTGTGAAATCTCAGCTTTGAAGCTGATTTCAGCTTCTTTTGTTTTGGATTTCAGCTTTTTTCCCTCACTTGCGGTGTACAAAAGTACAGGAGATTTCCAAAGTTCAGCTTTTTTATCAGTGGTCACTCACACCCCTGAATGACTGAATAAAATTTTACCTGGCATTAGGTATGGATTATTTGATACATTTCCTGTGTGGATTAATCCTAATCTGATAATACTAAATCTCTTTTGATTTAACTAATCCTAATCCGTATTATCCCATGTGAGATAAATCCTTTTTCTCTTGGAGTTGATAATATGGTTTGGAAGTGGTTATTTTTTACGTTTTTGTTAGGGAAGGGGGGTTTGCTTTATTGATTTGTACTTGGGAATTGGAGTAACTCCTGGCTTCCAAGACTGTAAAAGTTCCAAGAGGATATTTTTTGGGACCAATTTAGCCATTTTTGGGGTCGATGATTTTATGGGCACTGTTGCACATGTTTTTATTTCTCCCACACCAGAGTCGTAATCGAGCCAGTCACAGAGTCATTCACAAGTCAAAATCATACGTCAATCACAAGTAACAGGGGATGAACAATGACAAGGGAATGTCTTTTTTGTAGTTGGTTGTAATAGCTTATGCAAAATTTGAGACTGGGTGACTTGCGATTGACTTGCGATTGACCTGTGATGACTTGTGACTGACTTGTGACTGACTTGTGATGACTTGTGATGACTTGTGATGACTTGTGATGACTTTTGGTGATTTGTGACTGACTTGTGATTGACTTGTGATTGACTTGTGTTGAATTGTGATGACTTGTGATTGACTTGTGATGACTTGTGACTGACTTGTGATGACTTGTGATGACTTGTGATTGACTTGTGACTGACTTGTGATGACTTGTGATGGACTTGTGATTGACTTGTGATGACTTGTGATGGCTTGTGGTGACTTGTGAGGGACTCACTTACACTCTGTACAATGCTAATCCATACGTCCTCTACATCTTGGGTTGATTTTTGTTCCCCGCATGTAGATTCGGTTGATCGCATGAAAACACCCCGCATGCCGTGGCATGACATAGGCACATGCTTGTATGGCAAAGTAGCCGCTGACGTGGCCAGGCACTTCATTCAGCGCTGGAACTTCACCAAGGTACATCTATGGGGTCCATAATCCTCCTGTTATTTCACACATGGACTTTTTTGGTTCGCATTTATTAAGCGTGATATGGAATCCATGCTCAAGTACCAAGTTAATGCCAAGCAGATGAACCAACACTAACGTGCAAGCCTCTGCTAAATGGGTCGTAAACATTGTGGGAAAGTTTTCTGTTGCAAGGGAATTTTTTATACTGTTCCCACAGCGTGTTTGGTCCACCAAATAACTACCGCTCATCAGGGTCGCGTTTTGGCACTGTGACAGTAAACATGTTTCTGGTTTGGGACCGTTTTGGCGCTTCTGTTACACTGAAATGACGTCCTTTTTCCGACCAAAGTTGAACCGAGACTTGCGATTAGTTTACTTACTTTTCAAGATGGCAGAAGGGTAAACACGAGGTTTAGCAGATGACATTACTTGTTAACACAAAAGGGATTACAACAGTGGGTTTGTACAGTAAAGTTGATACATTTCTATTGTAACTCTGCCTAGGGAAAATACTGGAAAAGTATCTGCCCGACTTTTGCTTGTAAATCGTTTCAAAATGACCAAAACAAAGTGACGTCACGAACAATAATTTTGTTTTTTTTTGCACTGGAAACATGTTTCACGTCATGGCTTCGATGTCAGAAACATGTTCCAGGTCAAGGGCCGCCATAACACGGCCCTGGTGTTTTGGCCCCCACTACTACAGAACAAGTATGTGTGTACCTGCTATGTGTTGTAATCTTGACTTGACCAGCTGGCAGCAGAAAAACTAACGGCCCTTTTTAGGGAATTGGGGTGACAAAGAATAAGAAAAAGTTGTTTTGGTATTAAGGAGGACTCGTGAGAGACGAGGGTTTGTGTTTTTGCGGCTGAATCATTCTGAGATTTACATGTAATCAGCTTGCTTGCCCCTTGGTTTTCTTCTTTTTACATCTTTTTTTTTCTTTTTCGTAACCATCCAGAAAGAGAAAGCTGAGAGGCTGAACCACTACCCACTGTTGCTTCCCAAATCCACGACTTCCATGGAGGTGAAGGAGGAACACAAGACCAACTCGGAACCTTGCAAATGTCAGGTACATATACAAATATTGACTGACTGCGAAATGAGTATGTGTAACGCTCGAACATTGTTTTCTAAATCACAAAGGGAGGCTAGCGTTACTATTCTACGATTTAAAACTGTCGATATTTGTTTTACAGTTGTTACAGAAGAACCAAAACCTAGCCAATAGCATCTCACAGTTTTAAAATAAATAAGATGCCAAAATAAATATTAATTGTACAAACAATTGTATCACAAAGATCCCTACAGTTTTACAATCGTTGCTTTAGCTACAGTTCAGATAATCCATCAGGGGGCAGTTGCTTTGTACATTAAGGTGCACAATAGTTTCTCCGTTGAGGGGGGGGGCTTGTGTGTGTATAGTAATCACGTGCCCAGATTTGAATATAAGACGGAGATGAAACTTTTCAGATTTTAATCGGAATCCCGATTTTTCTTCAAATGTATTTCCAAAATTTCAATGTTTCTGATGATCTTTGCCCCGCAAATTTTGATTTTTTGAATTAAAGTTAACAAATTTGATGAAAACGGCAAGGCGACATACTTATTGCGAGGGCAATTTTAATCTGTTCTACCAGTCGTCAGTGCACAGATTGTATTGTAAACGCACATAAGTTAGCCCGGATTGGAGTAGTTTACGGCTGGAAATAAGTTTAAGCATTAACCTATGGCATGGGTACAGACTGCTTCAGTTCAACTGCAGTAAAATCCAACATGTTGCGTTATTTTTGGAGGTTTGATATTTAGTTGTACAAACAGATTTCATTGACGGTTGTTGGAAGAAAAAGACAATAATGCTGATTTCGTTAGTGGAGCTGTTTGAGAAGTGAACTTCTTTGTTGATGAGTCAGTTACTCACATCTGAATGCAAGTTTTTTAACGAAACACTGAGCATTTTCACATCGTAAAATTTCGTTTGGATCTAAAATAAGACAGGAGACAGTGTCCAGAAATTGGGCACAAAGTTTATTTTACATACACGTAGGCACTTACATGCATACATGTGTAACTGCGCACAGTCCAGTTTTCGGACACGCATTTTTGTATGGCCTATTTTCTGATTTTTTTTCCCCATAGGCCAGTCTCATCTCTGATAAGATACTAAGAATACTTCAGGAAAATAAAAGGGTCAGAAATAATAACATGTTTAAACTACACCAAAACTATCTTGAAACCTAGCAAGATTCCTCTAGTCGTAACCAAAGCCTGCAGCAAGTAAAGTCTTTGGAAATATAGAGACAAAACTCTTATTTATTATTGTAATTTGTTGTTCCAATTATACAGTTGTTGCGCTCTGCCTGTAAGTGGTCCGTTGGCATCAAGCACACAGAGGACTCCATACAGAAGGCTTACATCAAGATGATAGGAGAAGCTAAGCACTACATCTACATTGAGGTATATCAAGCCAAAAGAAATCGACTAACAAGTAGAAATTGCAAACCAGGAACAAGTGATCTCTCTAATCGGCATTGTAATGGTAGACCAGTTTTCCTCCAGATTATTTTTTATTAAAGGCAGGTAGAAACATTGGCACTCAACAGCAGCTGATTTCACAAAACAGTGCGTAAATTACACCATGCGTAGGACTTATGCAAGTAAGATTTGAGGCTTTGCATGGTAGAGATACTAAATAATGAAAGGTTTGCGGAAACACCATGTGTGATTAATGTGCGAATAATTCGCACATGGTGTTTCCGCAAACCTTTCATTATTTAGGACTTATGCAACAAATTTATTGCGCTGCTGCTCAATAAACTTATAATCGATTTCACGAAACTGGGCGTGGCTGCGCAAAATTTTAAGTAATATAAACATCTTGGATCAGGATAATAACAGCATTTACGACGGCTGTTAGTGCATCATTTTGTTTGTTCGTGAAACAGTAATTGAATCACCTCCGCTCACCATTTTGACAATATGTTTGACTGACTTCCTTTTGAATCGTGCTGCAACTCTAAAAACTGTCGTGGGTAAAATAGCAGTTGTTACTTCAAACACAAAGCTGTGAGTATCTTGTATCATTGTGAACCTTGATACATTGTGCTATAACAGGCTCCAAGATGATCACGATTTGCTGGTAAAATAGTTCATTTTCAGTGGCTATGACACAACCTACGCCACCTAAAATGATTGCGCAAGTTATGCCATAATTATTGCGAAAGTCGCAGTCAATTTTTACGTCGCGGACTTACGCACTACGAGTTTTTCCGGAAATTGTCGTAACTGAAACGTTGCACAGCGTAAAAGTTGTGCATGTTAAGAAATTTTTAGCTCTGAGGCTACCATACATTTTGCAAGCGGACTTAGGCCATTGGGTAAAAGTTTTGTAAAATCGGCTGCTGGAAATGTACACATCTTTTCAATAAGAAAAACCTTGCTGAAAGTAAAGAAAATGACTTATATTTCAAAAAACAATTAACCCGTGTAAGGCCAAAAAAAAAAAATGAGTCAGTCTCTGGTCAGTGCGCGCATCGATTTTAATCATGCGCGTCGATCTTTTTTTTTCTCCAAAATGTTCCGCGGTAGCTCCAACAGCGCCCTCTATTTCCGCACCTCCTCAATTTCTTTTTTACCAAAGAGCACCAAGGAATGGGAAATTGCACCAAGGCAAATGATCGAAAGCACCAAGGCAAATTATGGAGGACACCAATGTACACGGGGACACCAAAAAAGCAAAATAGTACCCTACCTTGTCTGTACAATCCAAGTTTGAAAAAAAGGAAAAAAAACAACCAAAAAAACGCGTGGCCGCGTCAATTCCGGAACTTTGGTCTGACCAGAGACCGAATATTTTCTTTTTTTGGCCTAACAGATTTTGGAGAACTAATTGTTTGTCTTTTGCTCTTTATGATTTTAGAACCAATTCTTCATCACAATTCACGACACTCATGAGGTAACTAATGGCATCGCTGACGCTCTCTTCCAGCGAATTCTGAGAGCATTTGAGTAAGTTCATATTAGTCATGAAAATCTGAATGTTGGCTTTGTGCACTGTGAATACATCGTGTAGCTAAGTGTTATGTGCATACAAAATCAGTACTGGATTTTCTTACTAGCTGAATTGTTTTGCAGCATTATGTGGTTAGCGGAGCCAAGGTATTAGGCCTAGATTGCCAAAGATTGTGCAAAATATCTCCAGGATGGCTAGGTCTTTCCATTTATTTCCCTGAGTCTCAACTTTATTTGTATAGACCATGTCATCTGTGTTTATCATGCCTATCAGTGAAACAATATGGCTACCTAAACATATTTCTAAATCCCCCCCCCCAATAACAATACATATGACCATCCATTTTTCAATTGATAAATAAAAGCCGTACAGAAAAGGTGAGTTGCGTACAGGATTTGGGTGGCATGGGTGGCTTGTGCGTAAAGCACTCGCCTCTCACCACCGTGGCCCTGGTTCGATTCCCGGCTCGGACCATAAGTGAGTAGAGTTGTGCCTTGATTCTCTCCTGTGCCACGAGGGTTTTTCTCCGGGCCCTCCGGTTTTCCTCCCTCCGCAAAAATCAAACATTTTCGATCTCTGGCTGTGCTCCGTGGTCATACATGGGTCGTATGGCGGCTGCCTAAGGGCCTTAATGCCTTCGGCCTGACCATGTTGTAGTCGCATCCATCACAATTCAGCTTCTCAGCTGTGAGGAAGGATGAATAGCCCCCAAAATTATGTATTATATAAGAATCACATAACCACAACTTCCAATTTTGTAAAAACAAAAAGGGTGGCATGGTCTATAATACCAGACATGCTGCAAGTCGCCTACGTTACATTATGCATATGTCTCGTAGAATCTAGTACACCATCCGAACTCTTCAAACTATTAACGCCAATAGGAGCTTATGTCATGACGAAAAGAAATATACACACTAAAGTCTGGAGACTTTTGCTGATATCTTCCAGAAATCACGAGACGTTCCGCGTCTACGTATTCCTGCCCCTCCTGCCGGCATTCCAAGGTGACGTCGGGGAGGCAGGCGGGGGCGCTATTCACGCCATCCTTCACTGGGAGTACCAGTCCATCTGTCGTGGGAACAAGTCACTGCTTGGACGCATGTTGCAAGCTGGAAGTAAGTTTCTTTGCTGGTCATAAGAGACCAGCCAAGTGCCCTTTTATGTGCCATTCAGACTCACCAACTGGCTGTCACTGGTGAGCTGGGCAGTGCTGTTGTATAGGATTACCCCCTGAAATGGCTAAATCCAGCCATTGTGTAGACCAGATGCATGAAAATACTTCTAGTGAATAGCCATATTGGGGTGCTGTGATCCAATGGTTACAGTGTATGGCTCGTGTGCCTTGGTACATGGGTTCAATTTCTGACTATGGGATAATGGCGCTTGTGCTCTTGAGCAAGGCACTTTACCATTATCGCTCCGTCCTTCGGATGGGACGTAAAGCCGTAGGTCCCGTGTGTTGTGTAATGTACGTTAAAGAACCCAGTAACACTCATCACTAAGAGAAGGGGTTTGCCCCGGTGTTTCTGGCAGTGGCTACAATATGCGCCGCAGCACCTTGTAAACTAGTATAAGGTGCTACATAATGGGTCTCATATTTCTCATAAACTTCATTTACCTGTCCTTAATAATAGAAATACTTTCCAGCGCCTTGAGTACCTAATTGTTGGTAGATACGTGCGCTATATAAGACTCCGGTATTATTATTATTGTTATTATTCTTAATAAAATTGAATACGATTTTATGGACTCTGGGACCAAATTTACTAGGCATACCTTGTGCTTTACTAAGGATTAGCAATGTGTTTTGAGTACCTTTGAAATACCTTTGAGTCAAAAAGTCCAAACAAGTCCAAAATTATAACTTTCCAGCGATTTTGTTCAACAGCTGTACTAAATGATTTTGAAACCCCCCTCTAGGCTATGTTATGGTATGTGCCTCTCGCGAGTAGCCATAAACATCTCCTTATATAGACCAAAAAACTGGGCTGTTCCAGACTGCAATGCTATTTGTTAAATATGTCCAATCATGACTCCATTCTAGTCAGGGACCCACGGAAGTTCCTGACCTTCTACGGCCTGCGCACCCACGACACGCTGAACGGCGAGCTGGTGACGGAGCTGGTCTACATCCACTCCAAGCTGATGATCGTGGACGACCGCTCCTTCATCTGCGGCTCGGCCAACATCAACGAACGCAGCATGCTGGGCAAGCGGGACAGCGAGCTGGCCGTGCTGGTGGAGGATACGGAGATGATCCCCAGCCGGATGAACGGGAAGGAGTACATGGCTGGCAAGCTGGCCTTTGGGCTGCGGGAATGGCTGTTCAAGTGAGTAATCGATCCAGGGGCTGAACTCCCCAAACTGCTACTTCAGATCGAAAATAAACTTCAGGGGACAGTTTTCAGTGGGCTGCTCAGCTTACAAGTGCGAGTGCACAATTAACTCTAGCCGTGTTGCAAGAAGTCTTGCATGAGGTTGATCAAAATGATCCCTGTCGGAGCTATAGAGCTGTATAATAATACAGCTCTACGGTCAGAGCTGAAATGCGACGCCGAAAAATGCAACGCCAGTGGCCCACATGGAACACAATACTTTTAGTCAATCCCCCCCATGCCTCCCATGGGACCCATAAAAGTGCCACTGGGCCCGAGGCCAGAGCCGAGGTGATTCATAGTGCACAGGTGCTTTCCAAGGTCTGTTAGGGAACCAACAAAGAAGCCCCTAGCCCCTCAAGTTTATGGCTCATGCATTTACCACGTGACTACTACATTACCACACATTATCTTGCCTCTATTCAAATAATTTCGTAAATAATATCGCGAATTGTTACAAACAATTTTGTCGAGGTTTAATGTGTTTTGTTTGCTTTTTTGGACAGTTACAATTTGATACTTACAACTTTTGGTCAATTTTTTTTTGGGGGGGGGGGACCGACCGACCGACACCCGAGTGACTTGTAAAAGCTCTGTTGCCAGAGCTTAACAAAAAATTTGCTAAGCTTAGAAAATATTTGTTGAGGGAAAACAGTTCATTAAAATGTGACTGGCTCCAAGTTGATTCCTGCTTAGCGCGTGCAATTGCAAGGCAATCTTTTTCTACTAAAAGCTGCATGAAATTGAAACCAGTTTACCTATTGTGTCCTTGTGTTCCCTTTTCTCGCAGGGAACATCTGGGGGTGCTGCAGGGCCACGGGGAGATTGACGTGACTGATCCTGTGTCGGATGCCTTCTACAAAGGTGTGGTCATGAAGCTGGCTAGCGATAACACGGCCATCTACGAGCAGGTCAGTAAGTAATAGGAACAGTCAGTAAAGTCTGGTGCCAGTTTCCAAGCACTTTAACCCTCCTATGCAAACGTACATTCTGCGCCAAGTTGTCCTTTCAGTTAAAAATCAATCAAGTGACTGTTTTCAACTGTTAAAAGCTCCAGCCGACATAAAGTACGATTGACTGGCTATGACTGTTTATGTAATTTGATGCAGCTATACTTTGACTGTAGGTGATTGATAAGCCAGTTGTGCCTACCACTTGCCTGCTTTTGTCTGTTGACTGAATTTGACTGGTCACAGTGCTTGCTTGAAATGTGATCTGACTGTTGGTGACTAGCCTGTGTATAAAGGCATGGCAGGGGAAGAGGATGGATTTTTTGACTGTCTGTGACTGTTCAGATAGCAGCAGGGTTAATGCTTTTCTCAACCTCCTGCCCCAAAACTGCTGTGGCTAATACTCCTGTAGCACGAAAAGTCATGGAATTTGGTTATTTAACCCATGTTAAATAACCAAATTTCATGACTTTTCGTGAAAAATCGTGAGCGTCGGATGGCTGTTAGGGAAGGTGGAGGCCATTTTGTCGATGGAAATACACACCTTCATTTTCAGTCTGCTGACTGGCCAGTGTATTGTAAATAGGCTCTTAAGATGCCACAACAGCAATGGAAAAGGCTTTAATTCATGAGTCAGCCATATTAAATTGAAAGCGAGGTAAAATCTTCATTTTTGGAACTTCGGAATAGAAATGAAAGCAATGACATAAAGTTAATTACAAATTAATACCAGTCTGCTCTGGTGAATAATTTAAAATTTGTGAGTAAACATACCCAAAACAAAAATTGAAATTGAGGCTTAGAACGCATAAATAGTCTGGCGCCATCCCATTGAACAGTTTACAATTTGTAAAATTCATATAGGGAACACCATCAAAAATGGCTTCTTAGTGAATAAGGTGTATTGGTCATAGTGAAAATGAAGGCTTCCATGCACTATATCCTTTCATACGTCCAATATCCAGTGTTTTCCAAAGAAGCTATTAGTGGTATCATTTATATCTACCAAGTGACGCAGAAATAAATTGGTCTATCGAATAATCACAACTGTAAAGGGAAATATTTATTGATCTAAAAAAATAAGTGTATGCTTGCGGGCATGAAGCAAATTGTTCTTGTAGACAAACAAGCTTAGAATTTCACTTTTACAGAATGGAATAAGTGATACCATTCCTCTTTTGTTTGTTGAATTTTGTCTTAAGGTGTTTCGCTGTTTGCCCTCCAACTCGGTCACCTCAAGCGCTGCCCTCCACGAGTACAAGAAAGTCACCCCGCTGTGCAAGACGGACCCCAAGGCGGCGCTGCAGCTGCTGAAAGACATCCAAGGCTACATCACCTGGATACCGCTAGACTTCCTGAAAGATGAGAATCTGCAACCCAAGCTGACCTCACAGGAAGGGATAGCGCCCACCAAACTGTGGACGTAGGAGTCGGGATTCGAGTTACGATGGAATTGTTCATGTAAAGGTAAAGGTATCCCGTAGCCATTACTGGCCGTAGGGGCAGTGGGATGTTAGAGGTCCACTGTGTCATGGATGTAGGTTTCTGGTTTTGAGTTACGGTGGAATTTTCATGTAAATGTAAAGGTATCCCATAACCATTACTGGCCGTAGGGGCATTGGGATGTTAGAGGTCCACTGTGTCTTGGACGTAGGTTTCTGGTTTTGAGTTACGGTGGAATTTTCATGTAAATGTAAAGGTATCCCATAACCATTACTGGCCGTAGGGGCAGTGGGATGTTAGAGGTCCACTGTGTCTTGAATGCGCCCAGTCCTCTCCTCTTGCCGCCCCCCCCCTAAGATCTCGGCCATCGAGTGACGAAAAATTTCGAAACTCGGTTTATGCATAGAGCAACTCTTCGTGAACATACCCAAGAAATTTCATGACTATAGGTCAAAGAATTATGGCTAATTAATTATTCATATGTATGAATAGCAATTCTGGTCTGCGTACACGACGTATATGGGAAAATTCAGTTTTCACGGTGCATAGCGCCAGTAAAATTTTCGCTGCGCAACAACCCATCGTCCGATTGTTATGTTTTTGGTGTCAAAGATGCGAAGGCTCGAGGTTAAAAAGTCATAAAAGCTCGGGTCGCGAAAAAAATTTTGGAAAGGCTATCGTGGAAAAAGTCGAGGGGGGGAAATTTCCCCCCCCCCCCCCCGGCCCCTTTAGGGTTAAAGGTGGAGTCCATCATTTGCAGCTATCCCAAAAGTAACTGACCAAATTATTGTTGAAAAGTATACTTGGTTTAAAGATAGTAATGACACCAAACTCCCTGTGAAATCATTCCTTCTGGCAAGCTGTCATTTTGAAGAACACAAAACGTCCTTTCCAAAGATGCGTTTAAAGGCGCATTTTTGGAAATTTCCGTTTGTAGTTTGTTTTTAATTGGGCAAAGTCGTGAATGGGTACACGCAAGCGTTGACACAACACACATGTGCGCGCAGTTGCTGTCAGTTCAGTGCGTGACATAACGTAGCTGTAATTGACTGAATGAAAACGTGTCCCAGATGCGGTTTTCGGGCGCAATTCTAAACACGACTCAGCAACTTAATAATTGAAATCGAGATCCTAGAATGTTGTTTTCGAATATCAGCATTCACAAAGCTAAAACTTCATCAGGTTAGTTGTTTAAGCACCATTCTTTAGATTTTGAGCACTTTTGTTGCTTCAAACGAAAAAAATGCACAAATGACAAATGATTTACTCTACCTTTTAGTGAGCAAAATTTCATCATCTTGACTGCATGCAAGCAAAATATCAAATTTAAAATGTTGAATATAAGAAAAAAATTTGTTGGCACAAAACAGGTAATGTGTATGATCAGTACTTATCAGCTTAAATGTATTTATTTAATTGCTTTCATCCAAACGTTCTGCATTAAATGAGGTACTTGATGCATACGAACAAATTATATATTATGTTCAATTTATTTTATCTGCAGAAGTTAAGTTTTAATAAATGTTATCCCAGTGTGTAGTTTATATCAAAAAGTGCCTTAAAATGTTTCGCTTTCAATGCAGATGGGACTGAATTGAAGAGCACAACATAAAACGTTAAACAAATGTTGTACATACTTTGTTAAAACTTTGCATGTATTATAGTCATGATTCAAATTTTTGATATCTTTTGTCTGTTAAGTGGAAAATGTTATGTTGGAATTAATGACTTGAATGCTCCAAGTTGGATTTTTCAGTGGGGTCAGACCGTCACCAGTAGAGGGCAGTATTGAATCTGAGCAGAACAGTTGAAAGGTGCTATGTGACCACTCTCACAGCTCTAATGTGTGGTACGTGCAGTGGTACATAGGATCTGATACACCGTGCCCTCTGGAGACATGCACACAATAGGGAACAAAAGATTGCATACATCTCCACAGGGCAATTTCTATAGGTGAATACGTCTCCACAAGGTTTTTCACGAAATAGATATATGGATTTTACTCAAAAACTAGGAATTTCCAAGATGGGTTGATCTGTCGCAATTGTAAGAGTTTTAGAAAAGGGATATTAAGTCCGAATTTCAGCCAAGGAAATTAATTCTGGTTAAAATGAGAGTATTTTGAAACTACACTTTCAAACTCAAAAACTTTCCTACATGAGAACAAAGAAATGTCTTTACAAGGATACAAATTTCCTTATGCGTGTAAGCAAAGTTTACTTGACTTCTTGTCATGTGAATGTGCACAGACCTGTTGTATTTCTGCATGATGCCAGAAGCATGATGTTGCGTATGAAATCTGGACTGCTGGAAATTCCGGTCTCTTTCACACCAAGTGGACACCTGAAGCAACCAATGAGTCCATATTTTATACAGTCCAAATGGCACACAACACCGGCATTGACTTTCAAGTGCCCGACGTAATGTCGTACAGGATCTGTGCGAGTGGTGGCCATTTTCATTTCGACTGGACGAGAGGAATACTTATGAAGGTTACTTAGGCTTGACACGAGGCTGGTTCGTTAGCCTTTCGTTTCATTTTATGCGAAAGGTTTCATGGTGATATTTGATTGTATTTGGAGTACGGATCATTTGCACATCTGTAGTAACCCACAGGTTTGGCTTGGGCATGAATTTGGTAATAACATGTACTTGGTACTTACTTGGTACTTGGTGGTTCTTCTCCTAAGGACTTCCACAAGGGAGTATAACTAGAAGGTCAGAAACACTGGGGCAAACCCCTTATCTTAGCGTTACTGGGTTCTTTTACGTGCGTTAGGCCTTATACAACACACGGGACCTACGGCTTTGCGTCCCATCCTAAGGACAAGCAATAATGGTTAGGTGCCTTGCTTAAGGGCACAAGTGTCCGGGCCCGGGCTCGAACCCACGCCACTGTTGCCTCTGAAACACCAGAGCATGAGTCCGGTGCTCTTAACCGCTAGGCCATGACACTCCATGTACATGTAATGCAGGCATAAGAATCTTCCTGTTTAAACAGGAACTCCTGGTTTTTTTGGTTGCCCAAATTTCCGCGTTTTTATTTATTTTGAATTTGAGCCTGTTTTGGGGCTTTTTTGCCTGATCTTTTTTTCCTTTTTTTTTTTGTTTCACAAGTTTCCTGTTGTTGTTGTTTTTCATTGAAATTCATTCTCATGCCTTGTATAAATGACAATACTTTTTTTAGCAAACAATTATAAATGATGTTAACTACTGGAATATTGACAAATTCAACTCGGTATTGAATTTCAAAACTGCCGTATTCCCTTTAAAATGTGGTCAGATGCGTGCAAAAGCCCTTTAAAAGAAGGCTTTTAAAGAAAAAACTTGGCAAGATCTAAACTATATGAATAATTGTTTAAAGTCCATAAACATAAGATGAACATTGGGGAACTGGACTTACAACCAAAACTTCTGCTTCCTGGCCAACCAGCAGGGCCATGGAGGTTCTGTTGATGCCATCCGTTTGTGGTTTCCCTGTCACTAATGTCTGATCTTATTTGGATGACATAACAGTTTGCCCAGAAAAGTACCCGGTAATACCGAATAACGCTGTATGTTTGTGACGATATATACCGTGGACACTCCAAATCCAATACCGCACAGGCCTAGTACAGGTGTACACGTAACTCAATACTCAACTATTAGTCGACGAACGGCCCTTCACTGAACTTACACTGTGCCTTGTACACAATCACCCACCAGTGAATAGTCACCATTCAGCTTTTTTTTTTAAATTAAATTTCTTTACGGAAAAAATTTAACATTTGTACAAATTGATGAATCATTTTTTACGGACAAATCTTCCAGTTGGACATTTAATGCGTTTGTAATATCTTTTTTTCTGACCTTGCATAAATTGCCTGTTTAAACTGCTGTTCTATTTTTTTTATAGAAATGCAATTATAAATTTGTATAATAATGTTCGAACTCGTGTACATATTGGATCAAATGAAATGATTTTTTTAAATTGTTAGAATTGTTGATATGCATGTTCCATATATTTTATCGATTGTTATTTTACAAATTCTAAAGGTGCTGTTTATTTAGATGTAATTTAATGCTTGCCCAACTGTTAATTGATAAAGTCAACAAGCAATATTTGACATTTGCAAGGAATTAAGAATCCTTATCCTTTGAGATCAGTGAAAACCATCAAGAGGTTTGGGAAGATTTTTTCCAGGGTTCGTCAGGTCAGGCCACCGTTTCTAATACACAGGGCTTGCAAATTTGCATGCCCCATTTTAAGACTAGTTCATAACTTCATTTAAAGGCAAAGCGAATTTGATGTCATTAAATGTCGCTAGAGTTGAGACCTGTTCAACTAAACACCGCAAAAAAAAGTCTTCACACATTGGCGGGGTCATAATTTTAATCTTGATCGTCTTATGATGATGTCATTTATATAGACCTTTGGGAAATGTTGTTAGCTACATTTTGATACCACCTTTGCATTTCAATCAAAATTTGGCCAAAAATTAAGTTTTCTCTAAACAAGGCAGTAGTTCATTTGGATGCAGCAAAAGCATCAATTTATATTCAAACACCCCAAAATTTTGAAGATTTGGGCAAAAATCTTTGATTTTTGAAAATAAATTAAATATTTTTGACTGATTTCACACCATATTTTCGGTGCCATTTTGCCTTTGAAGATCACTTTTGTCCTTAGATGGAGTTGGAATGTGTTTTAGGGCCCCTCCGACATCTTTCTAGCATGTTTCAAGCAATTTCATTTTTTGGCCAAAATTGACAAAAAATGCAAGGGGTTAGCCTTACTTTTTTAGTGAAATTTGGTCAAAAATTAACTTTCCCGCAACAATACAGAAATTCCTTTGAAGTGTCCATCCATCCAGAAATCGAATTGGAATGTGTTGTACGGTCCATTTGGCATCTTTCCTGCAAGTTTCAAGCATTTTTATTTTTTGGCCAAAATTGACAAAAATGCAAGGGGTTAGCCTTACTTTTTTAGTGAAATTTGGTCAAAAATTAACTTTCCCGCAACAATACAGAAATTCCTTTGAAGTGTCCATCCATCCAGAAATCGAATTGGAATGTGTTGTACGGTCCATTTGGCATCTTTCCTGCAAGTTTCAAGCAATTTTATTTTTTGGCCAAAATTGAAAAAAATACAAGGGGTTAGCCTTACTTTTTTAGTGAAATTTGGTCAAAAATTAACTTTTCCCGAAACAATACAGAAATTGCTTTGAAGTGTCCATCCATCCAGTAATCGAATAAGAATGTGTTCGCAGGCCCATTAGGCATCTTTCCTTCAAGTTTGAAGCATTTTTTTTTTTGGCCAAAATTGAAAAAAATGCAAGGGGTTAGCCTTACTTTTTTAGTGAAATTTGGTCAAAAATTAACTTTCCCGCAACAATACAGAAATTTCTTTGAAGTGTCCATCCATCCAGAAATCGAATTGGAATGTGTTGTAAGGTCCATTTGGCATCTTTCCTGCAAGTTTCAAGCAATTTTATTTTTTTGCCAAAATTGAAAAAAATACAAGGGGTTAGCCTTACTTTTTTAGTGAAATTTGGTCCAAAATTGCCTTTTCTCGAAACAATACAGAAATTCCTTTGGAGTGTCCATCCATCCAGAAATCGCATTGGAATGTGTTGTAAGGTGCATTAGGCATCTTTCCTACAAGTTTCAAGCAATTTTATTTTTTTGCCAAAATTGAAAAAAATACAAGGGGTTAGCCTTACTTTTTTAGTGAAATTTGGTCCAAAATTTACTTTTCCCGAAACAATACAGAAATTGCTTTGAAGTGTCCATCCATCCAGTTATCGAGTTGGAATGTGTTTGCAGGCCCATTAGGCATCTTTCCTGCAAGTTTGAAGCATTTTAATTTTTTGGCCAAAATTGAAAAAAATGCAAGGGGTTAGCCTTACTTTTTTAGTGAAATTTGGTCCAAAATTTACTTTTCTCGAAACAATACCGAAATTCCTTTGAAGTGTCCATCCATCCAGTAATCGAATAAGAATGTGTTCGCAGGCCCATTAGGCATCTTTCCTTCAAGTTTGAAGCATTTTTTTTTTTTTGGCCAAAATTGAAAAAAATGCAAGGGGTTAGCCTTACTTTTTTAGTGAAATTTGGTCAAAAATTAACTTTCCCGCAACAATACAGAAATTCCTTTGAAGTGTCCATCCATCCAGAAATCGAATTGGAATGTGTTGTAAGGTCCATTAGGCATCTTTCCTGCAAGTTTCAAGCATTTTTATTTTTTGGCCAAAATTGATAAAAATGCAAGGGGTTAGCCTTACTTTTTTAGTGAAATTTGGTCAAAAATTAACTTTTCCCGAAACAATACAGAAATTCCTTTGAAGTGTCCATCCATCCACAAATCGAGTTGGAATGTGTTCGCAGGCCCATTAGGCATCTTTCCTGCAAGTTTGAAGCATTTTTATTTTTTGGCCAAAATTGAAAAAAATGCAAGGGGTTAGCCTTACTTTTTTAGTGAAATTTGGTCAAAAATGGACTTTTTACGAAACAATACAGAAATTCCTTTGAAGTGTCCATCCATCCAGAAATTGAATTGGAACGTGTCGTAAGGTCCATTAGGCGTCTTTCCTAGAAGTTTCAAGCAATTTAATTTTTTGGCCAAATTGAAAAAAAATGCAAGGGGTTAGCCTTACTTTTTTAGTGAAATTTGGTCCAAAATTGCCTTTTCTCGAAACAATACAGAAATTCCTTTGGAGTGTCCATCCATCCAGAAATCGCATTGGAATGTGTTGTAAGGTGCATTAGGCATCTTTCCTACAAGTTTGAAGCAATTTTATTTTTTTGCCAAAATTGAAAAAAATACAAGGGGTTAGCCTTACTTTTTTAGTGAAATTTGGTCCAAAATTTACTTTTCCCGAAACAATACAGAAATTGCTTTGAAGTGTCCATCCATCCAGTTATCGAGTTGGAATGTGTTTGCAGGCCCATTAGGCATCTTTCCTGCAAGTTTGAAGCATTTTAATTTTTTGGCCAAAATTGAAAAAAATGCAAGGGGTTAGCCTTACTTTTTTAGTGAAATTTGGTCCAAAATTTACTTTTCTCGAAACAATACCGAAATTCCTTTGAAGTGTCCATCCATCCAGTAATCGAATAAGAATGTGTTCGCAGGCCCATTAGGTATCTTTCCTTCAAGTTTGAAGCATTTTTTTTTTTTGGCCAAAATTGAAAAAAATGCAAGGGGTTAGCCTTACTTTTTTAGTGAAATTTGGTCAAAAATTAACTTTCCCGCAACAATACAGAAATTCCTTTGAAGTGTCCATCCATCCAGAAATCGAATTGGAATGTGTTGTACGGTCCATTTGGCATCTTTCCTGCAAGTTTCAAGCAATTTTATTTTTTTGCCAAAATTGAAAAAAATACAAGGGGTTAGCCTTACTTTTTTAGTGAAATTTGGTCAAAAATTAACTTTTCCCGAAACAATACAGAAATTGCTTTGAAGTGTCCATCCATCCAGAAATCGAGTTGGAATGTGTTCGCAGGCCCATTAGGCATCTTTCCTGCAAGTTTGAAGCATTTTAATTTTTTGGCCAAAATTGAAAAAAATGCAAGGGGTTAGCCTTACTTTTTTAGTGAAATTTGGTCCAAAATTGCCTTTTCTCGAAACAATACAGAAATTCCTTTGGAGTGTCCATCCATCCAGAAATCGCATTGGAATGTGTTGTAAGGTGCATTAGGCATCTTTCCTACAAGTTTCAAGCAATTTTATTTTTTGGCCAAAATTGAAAAAAATGCAAGGGGTTAGCCTTACTTTCTTAGTGAAATTTGGTCAAAAATTAACTGTTCCCGAAACAATACAGAAATTCCTTTGAAGTGTCCATCCATCCAGAAATCGAATTGGAATGTGTTGTAAGGTCCATTTGGCATCTTTCCTGCAAGTTTCAAGCAATTTTATTTTTTGGCCAAAATTGAAAAAAATACAAGGGGTTAGCCTTACTTTTTTAGTGAAATTTGGTCCAAAATTGCCTTTTCTCGAAACAATACAGAAATTCCTTTGGAGTGTCCATCCATCCAGAAATCGCATTGGAATGTGTTGTAAGGTGCATTAGGCATCTTTCCTACAAGTTTGAAGCAATTTTATTTTTTTGCCAAAATTGAAAAAAATACAAGGGGTTAGCCTTACTTTTTTAGTGAAATTTGGTCAAAAATTAACTTTTCCCGAAACAATACAGAAATTGCTTTGAAGTGTCCATCCATCCAGTTATCGAGTTGGAATGTGTTTGCAGGCCCATTAGGCATCTTTCCTGCAAGTTTGAAGCATTTTAATTTTTTGGCCAAAATTGAAAAAAATGCAAGGGGTTAGCCTTACTTTTTTAGTGAAATTTGGTCCAAAATTTACTTTTCTCGAAACAATACCGAAATTCCTTTGAAGTGTCCATCCATCCAGTAATCGAATAAGAATGTGTTCGCAGGCCCATTAGGCATCTTTCCTTCAAGTTTGAAGCATTTTTTTTTTTTGGCCAAAATTGAAAAAAATGCAAGGGGTTAGCCTTACTTTTTTAGTGAAATTTGGTCAAAAATTAACTTTCCCGCAACAATACAGAAATTCCTTTGAAGTGTCCATCCATCCAGAAATCGAATTGGAATGTGTTGTACGGTCCATTTGGCATCTTTCCTGCAAGTTTCAAGCAATTTTATTTTTTTGCCAAAATTGAAAAAAATACAAGGGGTTAGCCTTACTTTTTTAGTGAAATTTGGTCAAAAATTAACTTTTCCCGAAACAATACAGAAATTGCTTTGAAGTGTCCATCCATCCAGAAATCGAGTTGGAATGTGTTCGCAGGCCCATTAGGCATCTTTCCTGCAAGTTTGAAGCATTTTAATTTTTTGGCCAAAATTGAAAAAAATGCAAGGGGTTAGCCTTACTTTTTTAGTGAAATTTGGTCCAAAATTGCCTTTTCTCGAAACAATACAGAAATTCCTTTGGAGTGTCCATCCATCCAGAAATCGCATTGGAATGTGTTGTAAGGTGCATTAGGCATCTTTCCTACAAGTTTCAAGCAATTTTATTTTTTGGCCAAAATTGAAAAAAATGCAAGGGGTTAGCCTTACTTTTTTGATGAAATTTGGCCAAAAATCAACTTTTCTCCAAACATGGCAGAAGTTCATTTGGATGCAGTAGGAGCATCAATTTATATTCAAACACCCATGTGCAGTCGATAGGATCTAATTACAGGCATGTGTGGTTATGCTTCAGAGCAACTTGTCCTTCCGGACTCTTTAAATTTGCAACTTTTCAAACTCCATTGTTTTTCATAAGCCGTTGTCAAACTTTGACCATTTACAGTCTGTGGTAGCAAACTTGTTATCAAAATGTAGCTAACAACATTCCCTAAAGGCCCATATAAATGACGCATCTTAAGACGATCAGACTCAAAATTATGACCCCTCCAATGAGAGTGTGGACTTTCTTTTTTTGCGGTGTTTACTGCAAATTTGCAGCACAAATACTTGGCCGTAAATGTCTCAGATTTGCATTTGCAATTGTTTTCGCACCAAGTGTGAACCAGCGTTATGAGTAGAATTATAAAGAACATGCCATTTGGCTCCCGATTTGGGACTTATGGTTAGGAAGTTAAGAGTTTAAGATTACTGTTAATAGTGGACTATATTGTTTAAGAAGTATTTACCTCAGTTACTGAAATCATTTCTTTTTGTAGAAGTAATGTACTAAACTTACCTGCAAAATGTAGTGGCACCTAAGGTTTACACACATACATATGTAAATATCAAAATTTCACAACTCTGTCAATGAAATGTGATTAGGAAATTTTGTTCATCCTTAAAATTCACGTTATCGTTTGATGTTTCAAGTTAAGCTTTACAAAATAGTGTGGTGCTACTGCTTAATACATGTACATGCACTAGCAATTTTTTAAATACCTTAAATGGTGTACTTAATTGTACAAAATGAACAAAGAGTCAAATGAAAATGTACACCTTGAAAATGGTAATTATTCCACTCATGTACCCATGAAGTTCTTCCACTTGAATAAAACATTTGCAGATTTTTCAAAAGCATTGTTCAATGTTTTGCCTATTTTTTAATACCGACCTCTTAAAAAATGTACCTATTTTCAACTGTTAAAGATGTTTCAATATTTCCTAGGGATTAACATGAAAAGGGTGTCAGAAAATTCTATGTTCTTCCATGTATTCAAACAATTCCACTAAACCACCAAATTTGACCACAACTTTCTTCCAGAAACTTTCCAATACACTACAAAAGTTAGGAACAATAAATGCCCCTTGACATACATGTGTATGTGGCAGGGTATTGAAAAAAATATTGCAAACATCTGTCTGCCTTTCTTAGAACAAAAAGAAGCTTGACCTTAATTACTTAACATTTTACATTTTATTTTTCAAATGGTTCTTAATGTAACAACAAAAGATGTATACTATGACAGAGGTTAAACACTGACCATTTTATTACCACTCAATTGAGTTGTCTCTCTCCTTTATTTAGTTTAAGGTTTTACACAATGATTTCTGTACAAAAACATTCTGTACATGATTAACTATTTTTTAATTGAATTATAATTTACGGATAAAAAAAATGACCCAGCCTCCCTAAGATTACTACCGAGGCTAGAGAAATGAAGATCAAAATCTTCTTGACAAGTCGCTACAAGAAACACTACAAGGGCAGTTAAAAAAAAAGAATTAACAGACATCATTATAAGGGAAAAGATACAATGCCTGTTGTCTCAGAGAACACTGTGTATTGCAAATTTTCAGAGGCTAATGCACACAAAGATGGTAAGTGGTTGTCTAGATAATTTAAAATTTGACCTCGATCTTGTGTAATAGTCTTTGAATTGTGAGCATGTGCTTGTACTGTAACTGTCGTATGCATTTTCAGTTTAGCCCCTTTTAGGGCTTGTCAAAAATGGTTTTAAAGATACCAAAGACCACATCATAACAACAAAAAACCACTAAAACTTTCTGCCAAATTGAATAGTGAACCATGAGCTGAAATATATTGGTATGTAGGGAGTCCTAGTACTCCGGTTGGTACTTTTAGAAACAACGTAACACATAACAACCGAAAAAGGCAAATTCTGCCACTTTGCTATCAATTTGAGGTACGTGTATGTAGGATGATAGCAAGTGATGCTTGAATATATTGGCAAGTTTTTGAAACTCTGAGGTGCCGGTGAACTGAAGGTAGCATATTGAATTGTGCGATTTGACAAAAACTGTCCTGATCAAGGAGCTGGGGCTAGACAGGGTGCACGAAGCGTAACGGGGGTAAAATTTGCAGGGGGAAAACAGGGGGTCTCATTTTCTGGATGATGGCACTCAATGTGTTTTTAGCAAAAAAAAAGCTCGTTTTTTTTTTTCCCCAGCACTGGTCGAGAGAAGGGGTGGGGGTATCAGATCCATCCCCCCCCCACTAGTTACGCCATTGGCAGGGTGTGTTGAGGGTGAAGAGTGCATTATTAAACAGGGGATAATTTCATGCAACTGCCAAGCAAAGAAATTCAATAAGCAAAATCTAGGTTACCAGCCAAAATGTGAACAGTACATTGCTTATGACTGGTACTCGGCTGATCTTTGCTCTGCACATTTTGGGTGTGTTCGATTAGCTCAACCGGGTCGACTTGGGTTAGCCCCGTGCTGTTCGATCAGCTCAGACATCATTCTCGGGACTCACTTGGTCAGCCACCATTGACCCTGCTCGTGGAGCAGAGTCGGTGGTAGAGATACATCACTCGCATGCAATGCCCATTCCAAGAAGGGGACAAATATGGCGGCCGTTCAGCAGAAAAGATCCAGTGGACCCCAAAATCAAATCAAGTGTAAACATAAATATTTATTGATCTCATTGCGACTTGAGAGGCTGTAAATCCAGCCCGACGTTGTTACTTTTTGCGATTGACGGAAACGCAGTAAATCTGAAAGTAGGGCTCAGTCCGAAACGGATATCACATGAGAATCGTGATGACAGAGTTTGAGCATTTGATTAGCCCGGCTGTCGTGGCTAACCCATCCGCCTTTACCAAAGTCAATCCGGGTGAGCTACTGGAACGCACCCATACTTGCTAAGCTGTATTTTTTGCTAAGCTGTAGTTCTAGTCTACGTACTGTAATTGAACCCTGGTGCAGGTCGAGCTGGGCAGTAAAGTTGTTTGCAACCGAGTAAAAAAAAATTAAAATGATGCAAAGTAAGTTGCGTGTATGACACTGAAAGGGTGAGATTGAGCACTGGATAGGGTTGTGCAGGGTTATGAAGGGTGCTGTGGGTGTACTGTATTGATTGGTGGTGCTGGACAGGGGGAGAAATTGGGCTTCACTGGGTGGAAATGGGTGCAGGTCGGGAGTTGGATGGGTTAGGAATGGGTTGTGAGAGGTGGTGGATGGGGTGGGTAGCAGAGTGAAAGACCAGAGGTGCTGGGTTGAAACTGAAAAAAAACTGCAAAGGTTTTCAAAAATCAACGAAGAAATGAAGGGTTAAAACTAAAACAGCTAAAAATGGGATGACAATTATACAACAAGTGGAGTTATAAAAAAGATTCACAGATATTCACCGTACATATTGAAGTGCAACAGGCCCTAATTACCCCAACTTTGTTATCACACACTCAAAATAAAAGTATGAAATGACTGGGTTATTTGATAAATATTGCTATTCAAAAGAATAATAAAAATGAGTACAATTAGTTAAAACATAACTTTTGTTGACGGTACGCAAGTATGATGATTATAGAAAGAAATGGTAATTGCATCTCTTGAGATTATTCTCTCAGAATGATATTGGAATCAGTTCCAGGTTGGTTTTTGTAAGCTATATAGGTAAATGTAATTCAATTATAGTCATTTTTTGCCTGCTCCAAGGAGTATAACTCTTGAAAAACGTTTCAAAGGAAAATAAGATAAGGCCAAAAAAAAATAAGTCTCCGGTTTCTGGTATGGAGCTTGACCAAAAAGTGGTGCGGCGACACTGCTTTTTTTTTTCACCCGATTTTTATCCCCTCAAAATGTAGGCTGATGACTGCAAATGGTCCCCGACTAGACTTGGTGCAAATATATGGGAGTCCAGAGAGGCCACATAAAGCTTATTCTCGATCATAATCTCATCTAAAAACACGTTAAAATTGTGCAGCAGCAGGATTCCAGTCAAACCAGTGAGTATGGCGGTTTTGAGACATCATCTTTCATTGAAAAAAAAACTCTTTTCATTTTGCCGACGCGCATGGCTAGGGCGACGCATGCGCATACCAGAAACCGGAGACTTTTTTTTTGGCCTAACCACCACAAAAACCAAAAAAAACAAAAAAAAACAAAAATCGAAATTTTGCATTTTGTTACCTCATTTACAAATATTTGTAATAACCACTTGTAGTAAAAATAAGTTGCGTGTATGTGATTTGTTGCCCACAAAAACCCTGCTGCAAAAAGAAGAAAACGTTGGTTTTTTTTATCCTTTTCACTTATTTTTACCCTAACTGGAGACTACAGCTATGAATTTGCACTTCAAATCTTCTAATTACAAAACATTCCATTTTTCTCAATGATTTGTTTTACTTCTTGTGTTTTTTTTTATAAATACTACGTCATTATTGTAATTATTTCATTTTCTTTCTGCATATACATAATAACGGCTCTGCGAATAAAAGTAATATACAATATACAAATGAACTTCATAAGTTAACCCTAAAAGCATTACAAAATAAATGCACTTCCTACAATAGTGAGTTTCGGCTAACAATGAATCGAGTCGACATTTTTTTTGTCGTCTGGCTTAGGAAAGAACTCAGTTCGGTCCACCCATGACATTTACATCACTATCTTCACTTCATCAATCTTTCTTACGCTACAGACAACTTCACATAAAGAAGCATTCATTTTATACATATATACACAGCAAGATTAGGAATAAAGCAGGACAGAATCCCAGTGTTTGAAAAGAGTATTACACCCTCTATGGGCTCCGTGCGCCAACGAAAGAGGGCGCCCTTTTACTTAGCAATGACGGCCCATGGCAGGGACATTTCGCTGGTTGACGCGCACCGTTCCTTGTGTACGCACGTACACCAGGGGATTTGTACTATGTACAAGCAGTGGCCGTGCGTCGCAGCAAAATTGCAGTCAGGCAACATGGCGACGGTAGGTCACCCCCCAACTGTACTTTCTTTGCCAGTCTTTGCCAGTGAGGGGATACTTGTGAACGGAGCGGATATGACCCTTTTTGGGCTTTTTGTTCACTGGCTTATTATATGGCACTCCTTTCTGGGCACATTATTTTACTAAAGTAGAGTGTTCATGTGACCAAAAAAAGTGACACTTCCAAAAATTTGGTTTCAATCAAATTTTTTTTCGCGTTGTATAAAATTGGAAAACGAATCAGAACGAAAGTGCCACAGGGAGTCCGAAGCACGCACGAATGCAAAGCATCTTCGCGTGAGCGCCAGGCACCGTCGAAATACCGGTAGCGTTTGAATGTCTCTTCAAGTAGTCCCCCCCCCCCCAATTCCTAGTTCATATCCGTCAACGATAGCATCATGCATCTCACTTTGCATGAACTCAAAAACGACACAATTTCCCCCAAACAAGAATTGGTCAAAAGCCTTTGTCATCTAAGTGTAACCGTGGCAACGGGGTACACACACACACACAAAAAAGGATTGGAGCAGTGAGCCTAACACGCCATGCTTACAATCCATGTTTTGATATTACATTATTACATATTCAAAATGTTGTCACGACAACCGCCCAGCAACCCTACTCACATATGTACAAGTGAAGCTACTAAAATGGCTATAAAATGATTATAAAAAGAAAACTTACATGAATGTTTATCTATCTTCAATTCTCAACATGTCTTCTCCATCTTTGTACAAATATATAAAAAAGTGATTATTAGTTTATAACTGTGTGAGAAACAAGAGCCTCCTCTCTTTAAGAAAATTCACTAAAAAAATGTTGATAGAAAACTGATCTGTAAGTCAACGCAAATCCTGCGAGGATAGTGCATAGATCATGTATCTTATCTACATGTGTGTCTTCTACATCTTCCTAGTGCCCATTCTAATCAAAGTAATGACTTTTGCACAGATTTTTGAAATTAGTGACATTGTTTATTCAACTTGTAATTTGGCTGTTAATTTTGGGTCATGAGTTAAAGGGGCACTCCATCCTGCAAAAGCGCCTAATTGGGCTACAAAAATGCATTTTAAATGAGCTTTTAATTGGAAAGAGCAACTATTAAGAGAACTATAAATTTTAAAGAAGAATATAAAAGTCCGCACGTAACCATCCTTTACGAATGGGTCATTTTTGTGTTATTGTTGCGAGAACGAATTTCGGGGTCAAATTTTGACTCTCAAACTGAAAAATATGCAGTGTTTTCTGTTAAGTGCTCTGAAGATGACAGAAATTTAACAACTTTGCTTTCTTCATTTTCAAATTAGGCGATACAAAAATTGGAAGCTGGTGCACATACAACTAGAAAGTTTATTTTACAAAGCCTTCAGCAGTAATGTTCCCAGTAAAAATTTCTTCTTTTTCCCCCCAAATATATTCCTCATTTTGATAGAGTGAGACACAAAGTGTTCCAGCTGGTTAGTACAGTTTGCCACGCAAAGATACAAAAGAACAATTTAGTAAAAAAAAAAAAAAATGAAAACAAGCCAACGGAATTAAACAGTCATGTGAAAAAAAGAGAAAGCAGCAAATAATCAATGTATGAAAAAATGAAGAAAAAAAATATAAAAGATATAAATGATGACAATCAAGTGCCAGATGAAATCCTTTTAGAGGAAAATAATGTGCAAGAAAGTTCAGAAGTCAAAACCACATTTTGGCTGCTTTTGTCAGGCAGATAGTTGTCTCAAGATTATTTTTTTTTCTGCAGCAGGTCAGATTTGTGTTGGAAAATGCATAATTATTGGAATCTCAGCTGCCTTCAGTCAATTGTTACAGAAACACACACAAATAAATAAAACCCATTGAAACTTTTGTCACTACACAAAATACTGAAAACTAACAGTAGCTAAATAGACCAATGCAAGTAACACACACACACACGCAGTTGCGTATCGACCTCCCACTGTGCACGTCCTAATGTCCCTCTTTTACTTTTTAGGAAGACTCCCATATGTTTTGTACACGATCCCAATCGCGGACGTATGCTGGGAATCGCGGATCATATTGTTCTCTTTTGTTCTCCGGCATTTTTCGTCCACGGTTTGAATGTCTGAACATGCCCAGCAATATGTCAAAACTCCACAAGCAATTTTTTCTTTGGATTTTGTTTCTCTGCAGTCATTCACAGCAGCAAAACAACAACTGTCTGATGTAAATCACGATGTATTACAAGAACTTACATATCGCGTAATTCAGTTTATAGTTTAAAAAAATTTGCCCGTCGAATTAAAGCAGCTTTTTTCAGACTGTGTTTTGGTGCTAGCTTTACAATACAACCCTATCCCAACGGAATTAAACTAACAAAGCTGGTTTTGTGTTACTAGCACATTGGCAATGATCATTCAATGGATATAGATTAAATGAAATCGTCTAAGCTTACACCCAAAAGGCCCTTCATTTTGGATTTTCACGTACACTTCATAAAAGAACAAAGCATCTTTCCTGAAATTTTTGTCCTAACTAGTTACAAATTATCCTCTCAATTGTGTTGGGTTTGCTCACATAATAACTGTGTATTTGAAGGATATGGCATGACTACATTGAATGGACACCTAGGGGTGTGCATTTACAGGTAGTATGGGAACCGGTTACCCGATTGAAAAAACACACTGGTACCCGTTAAAGAAACCCGATCCCAAAATTCAAATCTTGGAAGTTGCTGTTCAGATTGTCCATATAGGTCCGCACGATAATACTACCACATCAGTGCGGCAATACAGCAAGATACAAGTGTGTAGAGTGAGCTTATAGCTTTCTGGTGAAAACTGCAACTTCTGCGAGCGTCAGAAATGTGAAATATGTTTTGTTTTTCCATGTAGCCTGGTTTTCATTTTGAAAATTCCCCAGAAATGGCATTCACAACCTGTCTTTATCATTGTCTGAGAAGTTACTCAGTAATTTGTAAAGTTGGTTACGGGTACCCGATCCCATAATCTGGAACCGGTTCCTGACATACATGTAGGTGGTCGGGTACCGGTACCCGATTCCGATGCACAGCCCTATGGAAACCATCATTTTACAGAATTACAATAAGTTCTACATGTGGGCAATTCCACGGTTACTCACGCTACGAAAATGTAACGTTAGTAACCAATTTTGTGCGTCTTGTTTATCATACATAACACATTTTTCGGGATGTCATCTTTGGTGCTTAGGTAGGTCTAGGTCTACTCTATCTACCATGGGGATAACAGTTATTAAACCTTTTCAGTAAGGTAATTACAGCCCAAGGAAACTCAAAAGTACATCAAAAATGTAACGTGAGTAACCGTGGAACTGCCCATGTACACGTGTGATTGCCGCAGCATGAAGCAACCTTTGAATAACTGTTTTAGAAATCATTCCAATCTGGAATGACATTGAAGGTTGTCCACATTTAGTAACTACAAATAAAACATGAAACTGCATTTGTTGTTTCAAACCAGAGATTTCGACAAAGCCACACCAAAAACTGCAAGAAGAAAACATGACGAAGCGTTCAACACTTTAAAGTTTTGAAAAATGGATCGCAGGATGCATCGCAAGTTGCAACATGTTACCTGTCGCAAGTTGCAACATGTTATGTGTCGCAACTTGCGTTACCAAGCACAGCAGCGTTTCATGAAATCAAGTGCTGCTCTAGTCAATGACGACTTTACATGTACAATCACAAAATTCAGAAAATGACATGTACATATGGTTGGAAAGGCCATGATATTTGGCAAATATCATTTGTTGAATGTGAACTGATGTAATATGCATACTAATAAATTTAAGGAACCTCACGACATTACAGTGTTGATTTTATTCCAATTTATACAGAAAAAAAATGTCATTAGCGTGTCAACATATATCCTGAATTTGCGAAAGTTGTCTTTAAAGATCTATAGTCTCTACGCTGAAGGCCCCATTACACATGAATCAATAGGTCTACATGTACTTCTAATCACCTTTTATCAGAACAGGTCACGTAATGTTTTTGTTAAAGGGGTAATAACTTTTTACAGGTAGATAAATACAAAAGTAGGCTACATTAAACCTTTACTTACTTTGTTATATGTAAGTTGTTTGAGTCTTGAAATATGGCACTCCATTGACAGGGCTGTGTAGGTTTTTTGGTCGGACCGCTGGACCATCGACTTTCGCTTGTGTGGTGAACACGCTGCCACCGTAGGTTTCTCTGTCGGGAGTGGTACGCCGGACTCGATAGGGTGAGCCTTCCCCGTCAAAACGATGCAGCTCACTCATGGGTAGGGTCCGGGGTGGAGGAGGCGGGGGCTGAGATGTGGAGTGGGAGGCGTAGGAGGGGCCACCATAAGGGGAGTATTTCACTGGGGATGGTTGGGGGGAATGAGTCTCTCTGTACGGAGAGCCGGTTCTACCGGCGGTCGTGCGAGCAGGCGAGTTGCTGGCAATCATACGGGTTGGAGAGCGACTTTCTCCTTGAGTTGACGAAGTACTAGCGACGTGAGCAGGGTCTCCCCTGCTCGCTCCGTTACTCCGAGCAACCCGGGCTGGGGAATTACCTGCCACAGGTGTGTACATTAATGTCTCGTGCTCCCCTAATGTAAACGGCTCTTGGTCGGTTGGGGTGTTCAATCGTTCTAACGATTCCTCCATATCAACCTCGTAGGTATCGTTATAATACACATCAATGTTGTCGTAGAGGGATGACCGGCGCTCCATGGGATCCGACATGGTCGGGCTTGACGGGGGGAGACTCTGAGGCCGGTCAGCCGGCGGTGAGCTCAGGCTTGCCTGCAGGGTTCGCTTGTCTGATCTCCCGTTGCCATCCAGGACCCTCAGCCGGGCCTCGTACTCCAAGAAGTCCTTCTGCGTGGGTGTGTGGTCCTCTTCGTCGTCGGTCCTGGGGGGTGAGCGGGGCTGGCGGAGCCCCTGCATGGGGTCGGCCATCAGGGCCCCGGCCACCTGGTTGGAGAACTGGCTCTCGAAGGAGGTGACGCTGCTGTAGTAGTTGTCCTCCGACTTGTTGCGCTTCTCCGGCGAGGTCTGGCGGGAGGTGGAATTGGACACGGACAGGGTGGTGCTGGGTGAGGCGGTTGGTGTTTGGGACGTGCTGGATGAGGAGGCCACCTGTGATTTGGTAAGGTTTGAAGGAAGGGTGTTGGGATTGAAGTCAGACCAAGGCGGAGGGACAATAATGACAGCGGAAAGAGACGGGGGAAGGAGAGGGTATGAAAGAACAAAGCCGATGTTAATGACCTGGCAATGCACCAAATGAGAAGCGAGTGTTAGTGAGTATAGCAAGTGATCAGATTGTACATGTACATTTTGTTCCAACAGGATAAACAATTTTTTAAAAATAAGTTGGCAAGACACATACAACATTATTCATCGGTGAGATTCTCAGCAAATTATGCAACGGAAACCCGGGCAAAGCAAGTTGCACACGCAAGCTATATTAAGAGCATATCTCTGAAAAGGGTGCTCCTACGGAATCTATGACTGAGATTTTGGGAAATGGCCGCCTTTCTTCTTGTTCCCAACCACACACACAAAAACACACAAGGTTAGAGTCAAAAGCAAAAACAACTGAATATCAGAACAGAAAAAGCAAATGCTGTCAAGCTATCGAGAGAGAATCATGGTTTAAGGAGATACAGCGGTAAAGCTGCGCCACAAATTGGTTTTGGAAACCACCAACACTATGGGGTACGTGAAATGACATGTACGTTGACATGAGATGAGGTTGGGCGCATGTACCAAATGGGTCAAATGAGAGATGTAAAATGATAAACTGGGTGAAAAATATGTAGCAAAGTTACAAACTATGATGATAAGACGTGCGGCTGTCTTCCAAGACATTGTTATTGCTACCCAGGAAAACCTCTTTTGGTAATCTTGCCTGCATTTTGCAAATTTACTGGCTCAAAATCAAAAAGCTGATATATTAACTTGATTTGTCATTTTCCAAATAACAAATGAATAAAGGGAGTATTTCCGAGGAAAAATAAAATTTTACCATGGCAACAGAAAAAATGGATCTGTATGAGCAGGATTAAAAAAAAAATTGAAATTCACACTACGAATCAAATGCTTTGGTTAGAAAATGATCTGCAAATGGCCATATACCACTGCTATATACTCAAACAGGAGGTTCATGTAAAGGCATGACAAAATCAAACAAAAACCCACGTGCACAATAACGGAGAAAGGCAAAGAAAAACAAATAAAATCAACAACAAAACAAATTAGCACAAGTACAAACAAAACCACTTCAGACTATGACATACATTTCTATTCTAATGCTAACAATAATGCTCTAAAAATACTCCCCTCGCAAAACAACTGAATAAACAATTCCTTTAATAGAGTTATTTCAAATCAGCTTTTCTAATAACCTCACCTTTGCTAAAAATAAAAAGACTACTTTATCTTTTCAAAATGAAGCTGCCGTAATTTTGATTTATTTACAAGCATGTGTGACAACTGACTGTGTGGTGGCCAGCACCAACATTTACAATTATCACGAGCTGGGCCTTGCAGTAAAATAGTTCTTACTAGCCTGCTGGGCTACATGTAGTATACTGATTGTCTTCAAAACCCGCATAAACTGTAACTAAACCACTCTTTTAAAAATATACGTACAGACACTATTTTCAAGGTAAATCAGATCAATGTAGGAAAATGGCCGAATATGTTTCTTAATGTAGCCCATTGGCAAAATTAACTTTTAACAGTCTACAACGTGCCACACACAAGGGCGGATCCAGGGGGCCAAAGGGCCCCCCCCCCCCAAAAAAATAAAGAACCAATTTTTTTTTTTTTTTATAAAGTGAACTTGCTATAAAGGCAGGCACTGCATACACCACCATCTTTCCCTCAAAAAAATATTGGTTAAAGTGGTCAGAAATTGCCTCGGATCGCACCACAGAGCATCTAGAATCCAACAATTTCGGGCCCCGAACCCCACGCCGTAATTTTTTGGACCCACTTTCTGGGGGACCAAACAAATTTTTGAACCTCCCCTCCCAAAACAAAAATTGTGTTCTGGATCCACCCTTGGCCAGGCGTGAGCTAATAACATGCCAAAGCAACTGTCAAAGTTTTCAGGGTGTTTTGGGGTGGGTTTTTTTTTTGGCCCATTGGAAATCAATCACGACAAAAGTTTATAATTTCTATGTACAATATCTGGGCACTTTATATTCTGAACTTCCTCATTTCTTTATCATTGTCCACATTTACGCACTAAAATACACCTCCTAGCGCTGAAGATTGCACAACAGCAGTCATAAGCCCAAATTGATGTGCGTATAATACATGTCCAACTTGCAGATACGCCAAACATGTCATATTCTTCAGACATTGGTAGATTATCATTAAAATGCAGATCTTGTCATTGTCTGTGGCATTTTTGTACAAGTTATAAAAAACCAGGTTAACGACGACTGGAAAAATAGACACATAAATAGCGCCCCCTTCTGTCATACATGGTTTACGTGTTAAACTGTGTATTATTAGAAACTGCAATCATCCGATGTGCAAACTAAATTATGGTAACCAGTGCATGCTAGGCTCCCATGTGTTGTTAGTAATCTACTGAAACCAAGTTATTTATAGCATATTTTACGCTGAATGGATGTTCATCCTTGTTGACCAGAGAAACGAAGAACGATCTTTTTCTCCCATTTTAAAATAATTTACACAAAATATCTAACTTATACTAAAGGTGTCATACTAGCTGTAAAGGTTTTCCATGGTTAAATACAAAATTGTGTACATATATACAAAAATATGATTTAACAGGGTTCGACCTTTACTTTTTTGTTCACTAGCCAGCCGGGCTACTGAAACGGACTCTTAACTAGCCCGCGGGCATTTTCACTAGCCTGCATTTTTTTTTTCTAATCACAAATACAAAATGGCGTACTTTCAGGCTCAATTCTGAGGCAATTTTGTCAGTGTTTTTGATTAACAGATCTAATAGTTTAACCCTTTAAAACAGTTGATAAAATTGGACACAAATTGATGGGGTTTTTCTTTCTGAATTTAATGATTTATTTCTTCCTGCACGTTCATCTTTGCCGCATCCCAATAATTTTTTGACTAGCTGTTTTGACTAGCATTTGGCTAGCGGGCTACCGCTAATTTCGAACCCTGTTTTAAGCATTTATATTTTTACTAAGAACAAAATCATTCAAAACTTCATTGATTCTTCTTCCAAAACAATTCAGTTAATAATGTCTTTTGATAAAAATTCTTCATGACTATGCCTTTGTTAATTAATAAAGATGCTGTTATTTTTACATCAAACATAATTTTGAGTATTTAAAATGTAAAAAGTAAAACACTAAGTACCGGTACCTGCTGTTCGAGGTAGAAAATTAAAGAACTTAAAATGGCACCTTCCTTCAAGAACAACGTGCAAAAGACTCCAATCCGTTTATCATGCACCGTTAGTAGATGATCACAATTAGTAATTAATGCACACTTTGGCCACAGACGAAGTTTGGCATTTTTTCGGGGCTAAAAAAATAAACCGATTTGAAATTAAGTCCGTCGTGACAACCAAAAGGATCTTTTATGGAGGGAGAAAAAAATATTCAAAAACTTACATGAAAGCGATATTTAAGGTATATGTCATGAATCATGCGTTGCCATGCCAACTAGAGAAGACGTACTACTCGCAGACGGCTTGAAACAACAAGAGTAACAGGAAAGACGGATTACGGAAAATGTTGCCCAGATTTTTTTATTTTTTTTTAAGAAATGGCGTACAGATCTGCTTTCAAAACCTGCCGGAAATTATGATAGGGCCTGGAAAATGTGACTTTTTTGGGGGGGAGCTGGTGCAGACGATATAATTTGCTTGATGCATTATGAAGTGGGTGCATGAAGGAACCAGTTTTTTTTACTTCAACAGAGTACCAGGGAACTGCAACGATTTGCCTGAAATAAGTTGCGATAGCTACTTTTGGAGAAAAGTGCAGCAGGTTTCACACGGATGGACACTTATGATAACAATGATAGTGAAAATTGGGAAAAATAATAATTTTTGCCTAAATTGGTTCTGTAACAACCTAGGCACCAACATATAGTTCAAGAAATGCAAGAAGTTGGTCTTTTTCAGTTGACCGAAAAGGGACATACGAATGAAACAAAGATGAAACCGTCTAAGCTGATGACTAGGTCCAAACACAAGAAATAGTGCAAAAACAAGATGGAAAACTCTGGAACTGAAAACTCTGAAAAAGAACATTGGCTATTTTCTTATCATCTGGTGGAGAATTAGAGAGTTCTTGTAAAGGGAATTGTGGGCTTAGTCACCGGTGATTTTTGTTAAAATAAATAGTAATATATACGTATGACAGGGTAGTTTGTGGTAGCTACCTAAATGGCATGGGTTGCATCTATATTTGCTGGCAGCCACATGTCCTGCAGATGAGTACCTTTGCAGTGACTTTTTTCCCTCCAGTTTTTGTAAATATGCCAGACTGTCGTGAGGGTTTGTGGTTCAAATAATTTATTTTTTAAACAGAAAGTGACGACAGAAATGTTTATTTAAAAAAATAGCATACTGGTAAGTACATGAAATCTGTATTCTGAAGGGAAAATTTTGGCACAATTTTTGAAAAATTAATCACAAATCTTTGACTTACTTTGTAAAACTCAATATTTCTTTTAATAAATATGGCCTGCCAGCAACGATTTCACTAAAGGAAATGAGGATAACGCTAAGTACTTGAAATCTGTATTCTGAAGGATAAATTTTGGCACAATTTTTGAAAAATTAATCACAAATCTTTGACTTACTTTGTAAAACTCAATTTTTTTTTATAAATATGGCCTGCCAGCAACGATTTCACTAAATGAAATGAGGATAACACATATATATGAACATCACTGCATTGTCACAATTTGTATAGAAAAAAAAAATAATCGTGCCAAATGCAAAAAAACCAAACCACACAGCATGCGCAACTTTTGCCATGTTTTTGGATTATATTTCAAGGTATTCACACGAGGGCGGCTGTCTAACTATCGTTTTGGCGCCCTCCTCCTCCTGTTTACCTGTTTGCCGCGGCCGTTGCTCAGATGCTGCATGGGGGAGCGCAGTCCCGTCGCCTGGCTGATGCTGGGGGTCCTGGACAAGCCAAACGGAACCTGGGGCAGTTCTGCGATCTTGGCGATTGGGGGCGCAATCATCTTGGCTCGTCTTAATTCTGGAAGAGAAGATTTAAAGAACAAAACGTTTAGAAAAATCATACATGTGAATGGATCTAGCAAACGAGTCTTAACTAGTTCGCACCGGGATTATTTTGACACGACCAGACCCAGGCGCGGGATTGTTTTTACAAACCTAGATGCCAGATGGGTTCAGGCCGTCATCTGCGGGTAGCACACCCTGATATTTCCAGCCTCTCTAGCTGCGAGGGGGTTGCAGACAGATATTTCTGGCCTCACTCGTTGCGTGTTTATCGGTCATGAATACCGCAAAACGTTTGCGTGTATACACGTCATACGACATGAACTCGTTAACCCTGACCCCAGCCATACACACTAAAGTAGATCAGCTGTTAGTGTCTGTGGCACCTTGCTGCATTGAGCCATCAAGAATAGTGCAAAAACTGCAAATTCTCAGACAATGGCAGCTTGTCCCATTAGCCACTTTGTGACGGGATTATTTTTGCCGAAAATTTTCTAGCCAACTTCTGATATACAGCCAATCGCCACAAATACTGATTCGCAAGAGCCATTTCAACAGTATTTGTACGATATTTCTTGCCGAAACCTCACATATTGGATCTCCTATGGGCTCCGTTGAAGTACTCCTTCAACAGCCAGAAAAGGAGAGTTTTGGGTGACCTAGACTGGTTCCCGGTCCATCCACTGTGTAATTCGAATGATCCAAAGATATTGGGGCGGAGATTAGTCTGGGAGACCATCGCAAGTTAAATTTTAACGTACCGTAATTTTCGGAATATAAGCCACGCGGCGTATAACCCGCTGCACGCAAAAATCTGCAAATTAAGATTTGAAGTCGGCGTATAAGCCGCACCGGCGTATAAGCCGCACCGACTGCAGCGGTTTCAATTTTGTAAGGCCTCCAAATTCTAGTCAAAATGCTCTGAACCAGTTCCATTTACACTACAGAAGCTATTAAAAGGGCCACAAAAGTTATATCAAATCATTTACAATTGATACTTTTACAAACAAATATGGGAATTGATGAGAAATAAACACCGGGAACTGCTGTCGGCTGCCCCGTCATAGCCCGGCAGCCTGCGCCACGCACGCCGGTGAATGACAACATTTTCCCACAGCACGTGAAAGAGTATGAAAGTTTCATTGAAACCCACCGTGTGTTGTCTGACTGGAGCGCTACAAATCTTGCTTTGTGGCAACAGATGCTGATTTGTTTTGTCCTAAGAATAAACAGGTCCGTTTTTACCTCAAAACTTATCAAATTGTTGCGATTACTAACGAGTAGTTGCGATAAAAATTCAAGTTTCGATCGTAACTTTCTTCGGCAATAGTCAAAACGAAGCGGACATTTTGATAGACGAATCCATTAATTTTGTAAGGGGTGATTTAGTGCCTCTTTTGAGTTTTACATCGTTTCTTGAATACATTTCAAGAAAACAAAATATATTGTGACGTTGAACAACTGATTATGTAATAAATAAATTGTTCGAACGCCATAAAAATTTTAGTCGTCTTTTTTCTTTTTTTTTAAACAGCGGAAATATTGGTAATTATTGTTCCCAAGAAAGAACACCCCTTTATTACCAAAAATGGTGTGGTCCGCTGGGGGAAAGCATGCTGCATATCGCTGCTGCACTGTACCAGTATCACGTACGGCTGGTCGAAAGTGTCGAAGACAGCTTCCGTACTTTTTACCGCTCGGTACCTTTACGTGAGACGTGGTTTCGGTTTGTTAATGACTTTCTTAATTTATAATTCATTTCAGCAACACATCTCTTCTTGTACCAGTACATTAAATACACATGTGAATCTTATTTTTATTTTTCAAGGCTCGGCGTATAAGCTGCCCTGTGTATAAGCCGCAGTAAACATTTTCATGGGCAAATTCAACGTATAAGCCGCGGCTTATATTCCGAAAATTACGGTATTCGCACACCGACAACGCCTGACGCTAACGCGAAGACGCTGTGGCTAATAGTTTTGGCACATTCAGGAAGCCATGCATACTTTGCGCGTGAACCAGTACAGTACAGTACGCACACGCTGTGTGTCTCATACACAGGGCTCTAAAAAGTGGTTAAAAAAGCGCCCTCTTTTGTTGGCGCACGGAGCCCATAGTGAAGTCTTGATTTATTAAGTGGATTTACCTGCCATAGCTTCCTGTAGCGATTCTATGACCTCGTCATCTTTGTAGCCGAAGTTGTCCACGAGTTGCTCCTGGAGGTATCTGACGACCGTCTCCATGTCTTTCTTCAGCATCATCCCTGCATCACAATCAAATAAGAAAAGTCTATTCTGCTACCCATACCTCCGACGATAAATCTCACAAATGGATGCTTTGCATGTCCAGAGAAAACAGTCTTAAGGAAAATAAATTAGTTGAAATTTTATGTGCAGATGACAAAACTTTAGTAAGATGCTAGTGATCAGGTTAACATTGCTGACATAAGGAATACACAGCATGGTCTGTCACAAAGCGAATACAGGGTGAGTAATAAAAACCAAAACCCAAATGTTGGGACCATTGTTTTAGTGAAGTTCTGCATGTAGCACTTTCAAAATCTAGAATATAAAAGCCCAATTCATAAGCTTTCTTTTAGTACAAGAATCATTCAAATCACTCACGTACTTTTCAAGTTACGGAATTTTAAACACAACCACCGTTTGAAGTTCTGTCCACGGATCACAAAAAAAGGTGTGTGTTCTTTCAGCAAAACGAAAACAATTCACACACATCCTTATGTGATTTGTTTTTGTTTTGCTGGAAGAACACTGATTTTTTTTGTGATCCGTGGACAGAACTTTAAAACGGTGATTGTGTTTCGAATTCCGTAACTTGAAAAGTACATGAGTGATTTGAATGATTCTTGTACTAACAGAAAGCTTATGAATCGGACTTTCATATCCTAGATTTTGAAAATGCTACATGCAGAACTTCACTAAAACAATGGTCCCGACATTTGGGTTTCGTTTTTTTTTACTCACCCTGTACAATTTAAGTTGGGACTTGAAAAGCATATCCACTGTCCTCTCCTTTAGTCTTTAAACAACCCTTTACGAAACACCAGGGGCCAATTAAACGAAACTTGTCTTATCTTGCGACTCATCTTAGGACTTAAGACAAGTCCCTGCTCTAAGATTTATCTTAGCTAAGACGCATTCTAAGATCGATTTCACTAAACTCATCTCAAGCAAGACACATCAAAACTACCAATTCGATGGCTGTTTCATGTTTGTTTTTACCGCGTGACGAAACAGTTGTTGAAAAGAAACGCCCAAAACCAATTTCCCACGTGTGCGTGCCTTGAACACAAACTTAGCCAGAAAAATTACTCTACTCAATAAATGTCACACGCAAGGTAGTTTTTCACACGATACGATTGTGTCAGTCTTGCTCCCCACTTCATCACTCTATTTTTAAAAGTTGACTAGTTGCTGGCGTATAATTAAATTTTGTAAATAAGGTTTTTAATTAAACCTATCCACATATCAGAAATATTTTCAAATCTGTTTCTCTAGCGGTTTTCCTCCTCGAAACTATAACCCTAGGCCAACACTTGTCTTAAACGAGAAGATATTGCAATGCTTTCCAGACGATTATACAAATTAACGCAAGCATTAATTAGATAAGATGACCCTCAGACCGCTCTTAAGTTAAGACGAGTTAAGACAAGTTCACCCGCGTTGCTAAGGAAGTTAGGACGTGTTGAACGCTTCTTAAGTTTGGGGACATCGATCCAAGGATTAGTCGTGAGTTAAGACGAGTAACCCTTCCTAAGACGCGTCCTAAAGTTTCGTGAAATCGGCCCCAGGTACTTACGTCTGTGCATCTTCATGAGGTTGAAGGACATGGCCACCAGGATCTTGTCTCCTTCCAGCATGTAGATGTCCCAGAGACGCAACGTTAACGTGAAGGGGACGCGGTCTAAGAAGCACTGGAAGAACCACTTCATGGAGTACAGGCTGGTGTGGATCTCCAACTTGTCCTGAAGGAGACAGGAGAAATATGAGGGCTGGTACAGGTTCCTTAAAGCTACAGCCCATCATTTGCAGCCATCCGATAAAGTAACTGGCGTATTATTGTTGAAAAACATACTTGGTTGAAAGATAGTAAGTGGACTAAACTCCCTGTGAAATTAATCTTTCTGGCAAGCTATCATTTTGAAGTAATCAACGAAAGAAGGCCTTTCCAACGGTGCGTCTTAAGACGCACCGTAGGAAAATTTAAATTAGTAGTTCGTTTTGTTATTCGGCGCAGCGCGCGCAAGCATTGGCACGACGCACAGGCGCGCGGTTGCTATAATTTGTCGGATCAGTGCGCGACATCGCGTATAGCTGCAATTCAAAACAATTCAAAACATGATTCAGCAACTTTTGATTTGAAATTGAGATCCTAGAATGCTGTTTTTCTCGGAATATACAGCTGAAGCTGAGCTGAAACTTCATCAGGTTAGTTGTTCAGTATCCTTCATTAGATTTTGAACACTTTTGTTGCTTCAAACGAACAAAATGCACAAATTACAAATGATGGACTATATCTTTAACCAGTTTACGTCGGATGACGTGTATACACGCAAAGTTTGGCGGTATCCAGAACGGATGACGGATAAACACACAACGAGTGAGGCCAGAAATATCTGTCTGCGACCCACTCGCAGGGAGCGAGGCTGGAAATATCAGAGTGTGCTACCCGTAGATGACGGCCTGGACCCCTCTGGCATCGAGGTTTGTGAAAACAATCCTGCACCCTGGGTCTGGTCGTGTCAAACTAATTGCTGTGCGAACTGGTTACCCTGACTGCCTAGGCACCTTTTTTTTTAGGATCCATCCTCAACCCTTCAAACTCCGCCAATTGCCACCATGTAAACATTCAATACAGACTCAAAAAGTCGTCCAAAGTCATCTGTTATTTCTTGCATTTGTTCAGTGGAGGAATGACCACTGCCTCAATCCTTCAAAATCCTCGAACAATAATTGTAATAATACTAGGAGGAACTGCCGATGATACCCAGAAGCAGTGCGGATGATGTCTAGCATACATTTGTAATTTTCGCATGGCTGAGCATACACAACATAAGGTGTAGCCTAAGACCTTGACACAATGCAGTTAGTCAGAGTCAATGTCAAATTTCACATAGAATGAGTGGAGCAGAAATCTGGGGCCAAATTTTCGAAAGTGCTAAAAATTATTTGGAAGATCTCCAAAAATCTTGCCCCAAAAACTGGCTACGCTCTAAAAAAACCAATATCACCTTGACATTTTTTTTGGCCAAAAACCCAATCTGCCATGTAGATAATCATTTGACCAAAAAATAGATGATATGTGATGCGATCAAGCTACATGAGTCGTTTGTCGGGAATTTTCATTTGGAGATACAGGCCAAAATAGGACCACTTCATCATTCACTTCATCACATCTCTTGGTGTTCGGACTTGCATAATTTTTGAACTAAAGATGGTATCAGCATGCAGTTTTTAAGCATTAATGCTGAGATTGTGCTCTTTTCAAATCTGTAATATAAAAAATTTGACCAGGGTTGACAAATGACTCATTTAGCTTGATCGCATCACATATGGTCTGAATGTACAATAAGCTTAGAAGAATGAAAAGGGATTGATACGGTCAAGATGTCAGAATACTTACGAAGTTCTTCTTGACTTTCGGGAGGAACTTCTTCAAGATGCGCTCGTGGTGGTCCTGGTACCTTATCAGCTTGGGAAAACCAGGAATAAAGAAGCCTAAAACAAACAGGAAAACATAAAAGTTAGAAGTTAACTTTGGTTCATGGAGGGGGTACGGTACCTTACACTCTTTCTAAATCTCCCCCATCTTCCAAAATGCCACCAGAGTACTAAAAGATTTTATTTTTGGAACTTCACAGGTATTTAAAGTATTATTTGTTTATTGCAATTTTGCACTTTGTCAATGCACGTAAACTTTATGGCTATCTGAAAAATACAAAAAAGTGCACCAACAGACGAAGTGAGCCTTATGTACGTTTGAACACTTCCTGTTGGTTGATTTTGGAACATCGGGGAAGTAGGGATCTATTGGAGGATTGAGGAATTCCAGAATGCATCAGAATGTCTTGTCAAAAGAGCTACTGTCTAGGTTAGTCATAGATGCAACTGGCCTATGGGAAAAAAAATCAAAACACAGGCTGAACAAAATCCGTGTCCGAATCAGGGCCGCGCCACAGTTACACATGTTCATGTACACGTATATATGTACTACATACTTCATGCCCAATTTCCGGACACTGCCTCCTGTTTTATTTTAGATTCAAAAGAAATTTTAAGATGAGAAAAATGTTCAGTATTTTCATAAAATTAAAAGGCCTGAATTACTATTAGAGTAACAGATTCGCCAACAAATAAGTTCACTTCTTACTTCAGAAAGTCGAGGAAAAAGTCCAAAAGACAAGTGCACCATTCATGACGCCAGCAATCATGTCCATGGATTCAACCACAAAACGTACGTGGGAAAGTTTGGGCGTTATCTTCTTTTTGTTCAAACAACTGCCATTAAAATGTATCACTTATAAATGCTCTCTGCGCCATCCTCAAGATTATCATCGTTATTTTTAAAGCATTGCATTTTGAACAACTAAGTCTGAAATCTCCGAAAATCTTGCAACATGAGGATTTTATTGCAGCCGAACTCCACGTGCAACAGCCTTGAAGCAAACTTAATTCGGTCCATAAAGTACTCCAATCCGGGCTAACTTATGTACGTCTACCATGCAATCTGTGCACTGAAGACTGGTAGAACAAATCAAAATTGTGCTCACAATACAGATGTCGCGGTGCTGTTTTCATCAAATTCGTTGACATTTAATTTAAAAAATCAGACTTTGCCGGGAAAAGCCTGCCAGAAAGATCGGAATTTTAGAAATAAATATCAAAAAGTTGATTTCCAATTAAAACTAGAAAACTTTCATCTCTGGTCATTACAACAACGTGGGAAAAAGCTGACAGCACACAAAGGGTAGCTCTGGAAGCCCGTTTTGGGCACCGCCTAACTTGCAAAAAACATGCCCATGGTATCATGGCTAATGTACCTACCATGCATAGCATGCTTGGTGTCTGTCAGTAGGGCATGAAGGGCCCAGAATGCATCTTCCTCGTTCAGGTACATCAAGAGCAGAGCAGCGATTTGGCTCATGCCTTGACAGTACCCCACCTCCTGAAACAGATAAACCCAACCAAAAAAAACAAGAAATCTGTTAAAAAAGTAGAGACAGTGAGAAAAACAAACAGACCAGCGCAGTTAAGCCTCCTATGCAAACATACATTCTGCGACAAAGTTGTCCTTTCAGTCAAAATCAATCTAGTGACTGTTTTCAACAGTTAAGGGCTCCTAGTCCGTTAGGATTGAAGTGCGGGTTGGAGACGTCTGTACTTTGGCCTCTGCCACAGTACAAGATCTTGGGGTGATGTTGGACTCGGCTGGAACCATGAATGCTCGCATTTCTAGCGTTTGTAAGGTGGCGTCTCACTCACTATGGCAGACTAGTAAACTTAGGAATCTTTTTTTTGTATCAATCCCATACTGAGAAACTAATACATGCATTGGTTACTCCCCGGTTGGACTATTGTAACAGTTTATTTTCTGGTTTATACGATTATCAGTTCAAGAAACTACAACCTATTCAGAATGCTGCTGCACGACTGGTAAAAGAGGAAATCTGGATCGTCACGTAGACATGACACCCATACTTCAGGAACTACAGTGGCTTCCGCTGCAGGTTGAATTCAAGACCCTTTGTATTATTTTTAAACTTATCCACGGTGAGTCAGCGCCATAGTACCGCACAGAGTTGATATCCGATCATGTGTCTAACATTCACACTTAAAAGTTGTGATGGGGTTAAGCCATAGAGCTATATTAAATTACTAGAGCGCTAACTTCGTGTACAAAGTAATGCCTGCTGGGCGCATCCATGTTCGTGCACAAACCTATGGAGACCTAGAAAGTTTGTACGGCTATTTGCATATCTGCGTTTGTATTCCATACCAGTGCTTTACCGAAGCCGATACGCCCAAAACCGAAACGCACGATCAGCAAATGAGCGTGTCATTTTGCTCTACACAAACAGCGCAACCTGTGCGCGTCCCTCCGCTGTAGATGCTTTTTGCCGTGATACTTTTTGAACCGTCATGACGCGCTTCAGTTGTTTGCGTATCTTCTACTTGTGCGTTGCATGTAGAGTACACTTTCAAAATTCAATCCATCTAATTTAATTATGTTCTACAAACACCCACATGAATTCAAAATGTCTGCGCCCAGAGCAGCTTCAAAGCGTCTCCGCGCACAAGAATGAGGAGTTAGCGCTCTAGTAATTTAATATAGCTCTATGGGTTAAGCTCAACCATGGTAAAGTTCGTCCAAAGCTTAGCAAGGCATACGGTGATCGTGCTTTTGCCATCTATGCACCGACTCGGTGGAACCAACTTCCAGCTTATTTGAGAACTATTAATGAAGTGGGAATTTGTAAATCACAGCTTAAGACTTTCTTTTTAAAAGGTATTATTTTCAACTACTTCTTAAGTAACTGGTTTACTTTTCATGTGGCATTTATGTTTTGTAAAGCATTAGCTGGTTTGCTTTTTATGTGGCATTTATGTTTTTGTAAAGCATTTTAAGATTTCCAGGTAAAATGCTATATCATGAATAAAATATCATTAATTATAATCATAAATTGTACCGTTAGGGAGACACCTTAGCGTCAGAAGCTAAATGTATACCTTAAGGGGACATGTGGAATTGTCTACCTAACAGCCTAATGCCTCAGCTCCTATTTTGGTGCAAAATTTTACCATCGCAAATGGGCTAGATTGATTGCTCGTGGTCCAAGTGGTAAAAATACTAAAATTTGTGGGGGTAGGACAAGGTTAAATTGGGGTTAGGGGTAAGGAAAGTACATGTAAGGAATATTTTGTGCACAAGTCTATGGGAATGTCTCCCTAATTGTATTTTTTTTTTGGTTATAATAATATTATTATTAATATCTTAACAAAAACTTTTGCCATTGAAGTGGGGCCTCAGGGAGTGTTACAGTGATGGCATGTTCGGAATGGTCTGTATTAGAGAAATAACACATCTAATCTTTGGCAGCTCACAAGTGTGGATGCAGAAGCTGTTGAGAAAAATGAAACTACTTCTGAAAAGAGTTAAGTGTCAGCTTTAACCCTAACAACCTTCCCAAATCCATCAAAATCCATCCCCCCATTTGGGGGATTTAGGTAGGCAAGCCATGAGTACCAAGTCCATCAAATTCCACCTATGGCAGTGGTGGTATTGTGTTGGATTTCAGCAGATATGGGGCCAATTTCATAGAGCTGCTTAAGCACAAAATTTGCCTAAGCACAAAAACTTCTTGCTTAATAAAATCAAGTTACCGGCCAAAACTCCATGCGATTGTTATGCTAAGTAAACAACAGCTAAATACCAGTCACAAGCAATGTACATCACATGGAGTTTTGGCCGGTAACCTAATTTTACTAAGCAATGTTTTTTCGTGCTTAAGCAAATTTTCTGCTTAAGCAGCTCTATGAAATTGGGCCCATATGGTCCTAAAGCATTGTGTGAAGCAGGGTCAGTGATGGATTTTGGCATTCCCCAAAACTGCCAACGGATTCCTTCAGTCCCTTCTGTTGTATGTTTGCTTACTTTCTTTCTCTTTTCTAAAAGTAGCCATCAAAAATAACTGAATAATAGTGAGAGGTCTTACCGTATTATACATGGAGTAGGCAGCGAGTATATGGAATAACGCCTGCTGTTTGGTTCCATACCGGTCACGGAACATTATGTGGTTCCGGAATGTTCTGTTCACGTCCAGGTCAATCTGCCGGATGTCTGGGGAAAGCTTGCGCGCTCGTATCCGCATCCTCTGTGGAATACATAAGAAAATTGGGTCAGAAATCACAGGTAAGGCCAAAAAAAAAAAAATGTCGGTCTCTGGTCAGCGCGCGCGTCGATTTTAACCATGCGCGTCAATCTTTTTTTTTCTCCAAAATGTTCCGCGGTAGCTCCAACAGCGCCCTCTATTGCCGCACCTCCTCAATTTTTTTTAACAAAGAGCACCAAGGAATGGGAAATTGCACCAAGGCAAATGATCGAGAGCACCAAGGCAAATTATGGAGGACACCAATGTACATGAGGACACCAAAAAAAGCAAAATAGTACCCCACCTTGTCTGTACAATCCAAGCTTGAAGAAAAAAAAAAAGGGGGGAAAAAAAAAGCCGCGTCCCCGCGTCAATTTCGGAACTTTGGTCTGACCAGAGACCCAATATTTATTTTTTTTGGCCTAATTGACATAAGTTTCCTTCAAACATTTTTTTTCCCCCCTGGTTGGGAGTTCACTGTTGTAGCCATAAATCACACTGATGTCGCTGCCACATTACAGTAGTTCTACTGGTTAACGCTTTTGTTACACTTTGTGTTGGTACATATTCTACAGAAAACGAGAGGCTGTGTACAAGCTTGATAAAAAAAACACAGACTTTGTATGATTTGGGGGCTTTCAAAAGTGAAGTAACTTGCACTTAAAGAGGTTGTGGAATGCTCGAAGACATTGCCGTCATTTTTTCGGGTATATGTAGCCTAAGGTGTGATGAAATAAAAACGACTCGTGACGTAATAAACAGGACTCGTTTATGCTACTCTGCATCGGGAGTCCTGTTTATTACGTCACGATTTACTGTGTTTTGTTTGCTGCCCGCAACGACGACTTTTACACAAATTGCACGTTCGGGTCGAAACAGGCATGACAGGACTTGAAAAACAGCTCTCAAAAGTACCTTTTGTACTCATTTTATGACAGACACAATAGTCGTTTTTATTTCATCACACCTTAGGCTACATATACCCAAAAAATGACGGAAATGTCTTCGGGCATTCCACAACCTCTTTAACCACTCTCCCTGGTGTGCCGTGGCCTCATGGTCTGGAGCACTGAAATCCTGGTCTGCGGGCAATTCTGCAGGGTTCGAGTCCAGCCCGGGGTAGTGGTGATGTGCCCTTGGGCAAGGCACTCTGTCACTCATTGCTCCAGCCCACCCAGGTAAGGTAATAAACACTGCCAGGATCCAAGAAATGCCTTCTTACCTCGTACACATTTGGCTGTTCGGCTTTGACTTTGTTCAGGTCTAGTAGTAGGGCCCAGACGACGCCCCTCAGTCTGTCAGGGATCCCCTTGTAGACACGCCTTGACAGCTGAAAACGGCAAATAAAATAACGGGGAGAAAATTGTATAAGCACTGAAATTACAGTCCACCGGTATCACATATGTGTTGTTCCAATCTTTGACCTTAATCCCATCGTCCTCATTACCCACAGCACTTTTTAACTCAATCCCAATTTTGGTCATTTCTCAAAACTCAGTTTCAACTGCGACTTTATCTCAGGCACCCGATTAACTCTCCTAGGGAGAAGGCAATATTCAGAGCAATATGAGAAACCCTTTAAAAGCCTGTACATATGTAGGTCAGTTTTAGGTGAAGGGATAGACCAGTAAGTAATGGTGTCACACAGACAGTCACTGCAAATAAAAAACACAGCGTTGAGGATAGCAGTAAAGCGTGGCCCTGTCTCGAATTTTTTTCTCCCAAACGACATCCACATATGGGTGTACGCTATGGCGTTTTGGACTTAACTTTTATAAAAACATGAGAAGAAAATATAAAATTAGAAAAAAAAAGTGTATTTGAACTTTATGAAATTCAGACTTTATTTCCCTTTAAAAAAAAATCCTCCAAAACCTCCGGTTAGAAAAGGAAAAAAATTCGAGTTCAAAACCGAAAATAGAACCCGCAACCTCGTGGTGCAAAATCCTACCCACTATCGACCGAGCTGTCGCACTGCTCGCCAAATCGTGGGGAAACAAATTATTATATACCTGCCTGCGTATCATAAAAGTATCCTGGAGGGCGTTAAACAACCTTGTATGCGGATATCTTAACCACACAAAAGAACTGTGGAACGATTTTAAGTGTCATTCATACACCACAGAAGAATACCTCAAAGGAATTTGAAGTGTGGGTGGCTATACTCTATGAGAAAAAGCGGTTTTGCAAAACTTGGAGGGTTGTGAAGTGCAGAAGACGGCTGATTTCACAAAACCTGTCTTATTTCAGACTCATGTTAGGGCTTTAGACGAGTCCCCACTCAAGACTGATCTTAGGTAAGACACATTCTAAGATCGATTTCACTAAACCCAACTTAAGCAAGACGCATCAAAACTAGCAATTCGATGGCTGTTTCATGTTTGTTTTTACCGCTTGACGAAACAGTCGTTGAAAAGAAACGCGCAAAGCCAATTTTCAAATCTGTTTCTACAGCGCTTTTCTTCCTGGAAACTGTAACTCTAAGCCGACACTCGTCTTTAACGGCAATGATTTCCAAACGATATACAAATTAACGCATGCATTAATGGGATTAAAGACGACCCTCAGACCGATCTTAACTTAAGACGAGTTCACACGTTGCTAAGGAAGTTAGGACCTGTTGAACGTGTCTTAAGTTGGGTGAAAGCGATCCTAGGACGAGTCGCGAGTTAAGACGAGTTACCCTTCCTAAGACGCGTCTTAGTGTTTCGTGAAATCGGCCCCAGGAGGGACAATATATGCTGAAACCTGCAAATGAACGTGCAGTGACAACTGGCCTCAGTTTATTGTGATTTGATGCTCAGTAGTAGAAAATGGACCAGTACTGTGTCTGTTTCTCCAATATCCCAACTCTGAAAATCGTGAAACTGGAGCTTGACGCCAAAGCTGACGGCATTTCAAAGGTTTGAAAAATGTACCAGACAGACCTCACTTGCCTTGGGTTTTCGGTAATCTCACCTTTTCACTGGGATAGTATCGTTTCCAGTCCTTCATCATTTTCACCCATTTTTTCGTCCTCTCTACTTCTTGCTCCCGAAGCTGTAAGGAAAAAAAATGAAAAAAATGAAAAAAAAATTAAATGCAAAAAATTAAAAATTAAAAAGTATAATTTGTAGCTGATGCTATGCACTGACCCCTCTCTTCATACCAATGCAGTTACGTAACAATACAGCGCGCAAGTTGACCTGAAAAACCTGCGAGATTTTACGAGCATACAGCACATCTGGGTACCATGTACAGGCTGAGGTAGAATGATCTGGACCCAAATTCACCATTTTTTTCGGAGGCAAATAGAGAATATTGAGAAAAAACCTGCGTGTTTCATGTGATTATTACCTTGTCTTCCACAGGAATTTTGATTTTTTTCAAATTAGTGGCTGCGGTGAGGAGTTATATGCCATTTTCATTGAAGTGGCTCATTTTCCAGTCGGCACACGGAATTGGTTTTGCCTTTCTTTAAATGTGTCAATAACTTCAAGTGAGTCAATCACCATGACTAGGTTTTTATTTGTTATTACACTGCTTCACATCAGTACGCGATTTCAGAAAATTTGTTAAACCATGGAACCGTGGTCAGAGTGTTTTTAGTGTGTGTTCATTGCTAGTGCTTTTCTTCAAAATGGTACACGGGATATACATAAAACTTTCACCAAATGTGTCCAAAATGCCAGCCTATAACAGATCTCATTTGCACTTATTTTGATAATTGCTACATCTTTTTAATGTTTTCTTTAGTTTTGGTCCAGAACGTGTGTTACGTCCAATTTTTTTTACATTTATTTTGTGTCCTGACTGGGCCCGTCCAATCAAGGGCAACAAATGGGTATTTCAACAGAAAAGAAAGCATTACAATTTACAACATAAGGAAAATATTGCGAATTGATGACTATTATAACATTCAAATTGTTGGCATCAACTTCCGTTCAATCGATCAGCCAGATAACAAGAACAATTCAAACACGGGAGTCTGTGACTAGACTAGTCAATGTTTGATATCGAGATGTTCACTTAAAAATTTGAACGTGGACTGGCGAGACTTACACGCTACGGTATATCCACATGGAACCAGTGATAATATTCCCTAAAACATCAATGCAATTACAAATTTAAACCACCATTACCTATCGTACCGTTTCACATGGAGGATGGCAGATCTAAATACTGGTGATCTCTATAATAATAATCAGCATTTAAGAACGCTCTTTTTAGTACACTAAATCACAGCGCTTACAGTATTATTATTACCCCTGATCATTGGGCCAATTTAACATTCCAAATACCATCTCAGCTCCCTGGGGAGTATACAGCTCGATGCTGCCTGTTAGGCGCAAGCAAGCTAATTCAATCACATAACCATCTCTGCCCTCACAGGTACCCATTTACCCCTGGGTGGAGAGAAGCAATGAGTGACAAAGCGCCTTGCTCAAGGGCACACGCACCATGACCCCGCCAGGACTCGAACCCACAACCCGCAGCTTTACCCACAGACCATGAATCAGTGCCCTTAACCATGAGGCCACAGCACTCCAGATCTCTATCAGGGCCATTCTTTGGTCACTACCCCTGGTATGTGACATAAAATTGGGCTTGTCTGACTTTTGAAGGTTTACCCCTTGTTAACTACATGTACATCTTACATATTATTTTCACTGATTCATCAGGTTAGTACTTTTTACTCCCTACCTCAGAGTATAGTTTCTACTTTCACAAATTGTGTCAAAATATTAGGAGGGGTCATCAAAGTTTGGTCACGTGTGCGACATAAGATGTAAAAATGTTATCCGGCCCATACTGAAAATTCACGCTTTTCTCCAAAGTTCTAAGGACACACACACCCATACTTATTTAGGAGTACATGTAAGACTTGTCTTTTGTAATCTACAGAATGCATAAACAATGTACACCCTCTGCTTTTGTTTTACTAAATTGGGAATTGTTCTGTGGTCACGTGTGTGACATTTTGATCGGTCATGTGTGTGTGCCAGTTTGTAATAAATTTTTCTAAATTATGCACGGAAGGACCAACTTCTGAAACGTCTGAAGAAAATAGCATCTTTACTTACTAGCAACACTTTTGTGACAATGATCATGTATTACATCACATACAAAAACAATTCCCAAAAAACTTTAATTTAGTTTCAATTTCTGAAAAATCACCCAAAACGTCAATGCAATTATCAAAACATTTAAACCTTCTACATCCTATGTGTACTTTTCTCAATCACTTCATCGCCAATCATATCAGGTGGGAATATGGCAGATCTCAAGCAGCGACTTTTCGAAATGACAACTTCCTAAAACTAGCTTCAGTGTGCAAGCGAACAGTTTCCAGGGAATTTGGCCAATGCCTAGGGCATACAACATGTGCGTGCAAGTTTCTTGCATTCGTCCCACCGGGTGCTGTTGACGTCCATGGTGGAACAGTTGACGTCCAAGCAGGAACAGAAAAGTCTTGATGTTCGGCTGATTCACGTAAGGGATGACAGGGTTTGTCTATTTTTAGCTTATCATTCTTGTCTGTCCCATGGTAAGAATATTCCTCTTCAGAACACATACATGTACTTGTCTGAAACAATTCATGTAGACTAATTCGGCGAACAAAATAAGTAGCTATTTTGAGGGAGAACCACGTCCGCGCACATGGTCTTAAACGCAAGGTGCATGCGCATTTAGTAAACCCATTGGTCTGAGGAGCCCAAATTGCATGCGTACTGCCTGAGCGCGAGCCTCATTCCACCTAAAAAATGGCTCCTAATTTTGTTCACCGAATTAGTCTATCATCGCAGATGTAAAGCCGGCCTCAGGTCGACCTGCGATTTGCTTGCGCCACGACGGGACCATCAGCATCAAGCAGAAAAATAATACTCAGGTCACAAAACTGAGAAATTGTGTGATTCTCTTGAAGCAAGCGGCATCCTGACGCAAAACAATCGCAACCATGCTCATGTCACCCACGACGTGACGATCCACCACAATTCCACATCATCGACTGTCATGTGACTTTCTTAATAGTAAGGGTATAAATAACGCTTGGCCGGTTCGGCTCGAGCCATTATCAGCGCGCATTCTCCTGATACGATCTTAAATGTAATTTGTATTCCCAATTCGCAAATACCTTTGAGGCAAAAGTCAACACAAGTCAAAAATTATACATTTCCAATGATTTTGTTGAACAATTTTACTTCATTTTTGTAAACACCCCTCTAGCTATGGTATGGAATATCCTTTTGGGAATACAATGTAGTTGTAAACAATCTCCTTATATGGTGATTGAATTGTGCGTGGTGCGTACTGCGTGATGTTGCGTAGAACGTGGAGCCCCAGTGTAGTGTGCTGATTGGCTACACAATGAAGGATGATCTTGATGTGCGCACAACATCGTCGTAGAAGTTGAAATGTTTCTACTCGTGTGACTCTTGATTTTGCGACTGAAATTGGCAACTGAAATGTTCCCGATGGTCGTAGCTCAGACGCAAATTGATCCTGAAAAGTCAGTCGCTGACTGATCTGAGTCGTTGCAAGGTCGACCGGAGGGCAGCTTAACAACCTTCATTTCAGAACACTTTACAGAAACAGAAGCTCAACATGAAATCCAATTTACAATGTCAGAATCGCCAAAAAGCAAAATTGCAATTGGACAAAAGCTCATCGGTGCTTACAGAAATGAGATCTAAGACAGTACATTGCAGATGCAATGAATGTATTTCATTTCTTGATTTATTTGTACTTCTTGATGGAATATGGTCTCCATATGGACAAGGACCATAGAGCTATATTAAATTACTAGAGCGCTAACTTCGTGTACAAAGTAATGCCTGCTGGGCGCATCTATGTTTGAACACAAACCTATGGAGACCTAGAAATTTTGTACGGCTTTTGTACGGCTAATTGCATATCTGCGTTTGTATTCCATACCGGTGCATTATCGAAGCCAATACGCCTAAAACCGAAACGCACGATCAGCAAATGAGCGTGTCATTTTGCTCTTTGCAAACAGAGCAACGCGTGCGCGTATTCGCTGCAGATACTTTTTGCCGTCACGTTTTTTTGAACCGTCAATGACGCGCTAAAGTTGTTTGCGTATGTTCTACCTGCGCGTTGCATGTAGAGTACACTTTCAAAATTCAATCCATCTAATTTCTTTATGTTCCACAAACACGCACATGAATTCAAAATGTCTGCGCCCAGGACGGCTTCAAAGCGTCTCCACGCGCAGAATGACGAGTTAGCGCTCTAGTAATTTAATATAACTCTATGACAAGGACCCACTCATCGGTTACAAAGCGAGAGTTGGGCGGACCACTGGGAGGCACCTGTATGCACTGCTGACGACGCCGGACGCTCACGCGAACATGCAACTGGCTTACTTGGACACACTCAGCATACCAGTACCGTCATGCACCAAATCCATAAGCAGAGGGCAACTTAAATGTTAACAAGGTTAAAGGGAATGTACATCGTTGGCTTTTGCTGTAATTTTCAGAAATGAACTATTTGAGGGGTTAGTATAATAGATCAAATATTGTTACACTGACATGTTTGAAGTTTTGTGTTCGAAAATGCTGGAAAAACCAAGAAAAACAAAAATGTTCAAGTAGTCTGGTTCCTTGACTCCACTAAAGATAAAATGGATCAATGTATAGATGCCGGAAAATTGTAAGGTAAGGGAACCAGTTTAGCTGGCCTGCACCCGTTCATGAACATGTAACCAATAGCAAACAAAATTTGGACTAAAAAAAGTGTAAAGTTGGAGCAGTAGTTGAAAAATAGTTAGGTTTTTCCAATGGTGGTCGGCCGACCACCGTTGGAAATGTATACAAAAATACAATTTTCTTGAAAATGACTTCACACCAGGTGCATAATTTTACAGGATACTTTAGACTGTCATTTACCAACATCCTAGTAAGGTATTTCGTAAAAACTTGGTAGTTTTATTTTTCGATGTTTGCAAATGTTGTATATTCCCTTTAAGTACGTCAATTTAAATCTACATGTACATGAACAGTACTTAAATGTAGCCCTAATCCCTAGAAAGAAGACGACAAGGGAAATGTCAGTTTAACTTGTGGGAAGAAAACCTCCGATGAGTCAAATCTTGAGGAAAACCCACGTTATCACATCTGACAGTCTCTGTCAGAGCTGTGTACTGAGAGAATAGCATGGAGTCCTAGCCTGAACAGTACAGGATGAGTCAACAAAAAGGAAACCCAAATGGCGCCCCCTATTTTTTAAAGAAGTTTTGCGGGTAGCGCGTTCAAGATCTAGGATGTAAAAGCCCAATTAACAAGCTTTTATTTCAGAAAAAGAATCGTTCATATCGCTCATGTACTTTTCAAGTTATGACTTTTAAACACAAAAACAGTTTTATAATTTTGCCCATGGATCACAATAAAGGTAAGTGATATTTCGGCAAAACAAAAACAATTCACATATCAAAAAAACATATCAGAATAGCCTCATAACCATGATACCTGGCACTCATCACACAAGATCTCTCCTTTTTTTAGAATGACAGCATACCAGGCTCAACGATTTCATGGGATGTTTTATACTATCATGTACTTGCAGTTTTGTTTTTGAGAGTTTGCAAATGATCTTACATGTATATGCCTTTAAGAGCCAATATTTGTGTTGCCGAATTTTAAAAATTGGTCACATTTCAATGCCAATTGAGCCAATTTCCCAGCCTCGACTCCAGGGGCGCGTGCTCGTTCCTTGCACTAACCCCTGGCTGTGATGATGACGTAAATGACGCTGAATGGCTATTCACAGCGTACTGCGCGGGCATTTCGAAGATTGCACGCCGGGCGCGCCCATAATGCGCTCACACTCGTGTGCTTAGCTTTGCACGTAACGTCACGTACGAAAAAAAAAATTATGAGTGAAAAGTCGCAATGCCTGTACGATATGGATTATGTCAGCCGCGTTTTTCGCTAAAAATTACCCTGTATCTGTGGTTGTAAAGGCACGAAAGGGGTACGTATATTTAATACAAATCTTTGCTAATTAACACAACATCCAAACGTTGCGTTTGAAAGGATTTATTCTTCAAAATCACAAATTTTAACATTTTAAAGATGGCGTCGGCACGTAAAACGGATAAACTGCAGCCCTAATTATAATGTACCGTATTTTGGTACATTTAAATTACACAATTCCAGGGGTTACGATCGCACAAGGCATGATGGGAAACAACATGGCGCTGCAAGATCGTACCCACGGGGCACGAGGTTGCCAATTTCCCCAACATCAACTACATGTTCTTATATAACACAGAGATTTTGGATAGTGTGAAAGGCCCTTCAAATCTGGAAGGTAATCCTAAAAAGAATCACTATAATTAATAATAATTTGGGGGCTAATCATCCTTACTCGTAGCTGAGAAGTTGAATTGCGAAGGACGCGGCTACAACGTGGTTGAGCCGAAGGCACGTATTGCACTTTTGGCAGCTGCCATATGAACCATGTGTATGACCTTATCGTCAGTGCTACGCAGTTGTGTTTCATTTTGTGGATAAAAACTACATGTACTTACACTTGTTTCACTAACTGATGCACCCATGAAAGATAATTGTGTGATTGAAGCCGGTTCTATACCCGCAGAATGAAGCAATTTCTCCTGAACAACTCGACTCATCATGTCAGAAAAACAGGAACTGTTCTTAACTGCCAGTGACACGCAATCCTGTCCAATTCCATTTCGGTTATTGCATGATAAATACGGAAGTTCAAATGTTTGTTTTCAACTTTATTCCCTTGGGATGGCTCAGCGATTCCATTCTTTTTTCGAAAACAACTGATCAACTTGTGACACACGCAATTATTTGGAGCTCTTAAAAGCGAGAGTTTTCAGTGCGTGAAATGGGCCGCAGAGAAGCAGGATATCGGGTTGGTCGACGCAGAGGAATGTGGATTTCTAATGAACTTGAAATTGGTTCAGGGGAGAACAAAAGGGTATTCCTGGCCGCTATCTATTAAAACTTTTAGATCTACATGTATTTCGAAAGTGATACTGTGAAAGGACACAAACTTTTGCTCTGCACAGCTATTTTAGTGAAAAGATTTGATAATAAACCGTTATGGTCGGAAAATGATGGGTTTCAACAACAGAGGCAGATAAAATGTTTGAAAAGGGGTTTTACCATACACTAGTACCCCGTCAATTTCAAATTGTTTGTTTATTTAAATTCATGTACATATACACTGCACATGTAAGTCCAAAATTTTACTTAATATACATGTACATGTATACTAAATGCATTGACATGACTAACATGCAAAAGACTGCATAATACACATAGCTACAGGTACATGTACAGGTGTATACATGTACATGTATATTTGTGACCTCAGAATGTGTATATTATTGTAATACTGGTTTTCAAAATTTTTGTTTCGATAATTAAGCTTTGTTTTGAAGTACGTGTACTTTTACATGTACTTCAAACTATATCCAAACAACAGAATTGTGTGTAAAACCTCTACATGTACAACCATTTGTTTATGGTGTAAATCGAGGATTTTTTGGTTCCTCTTCGATTTTCCTTTCTTTGTACATTTTTTGTTCGCTCTCATTGGTTTTGTACATGTTTTCCAACCGAGGAGTCCTCGATTCGGTTTCTTTCCCCCCTAAAAAATGGCCCCACATAAAAAGTTTGCGGGCCCCCCATAAAAAGTTTTTTCCCCCCCCCCCCCACTGGAAATTTGACATTCGGAGAAAAGCACAGCCGTATGAATTACCATGATTAGCGGGAATAACATAATGTCCCTTATTCCGCGATTTTGAACGTATTTTTCATCACAACCCTATGTTTTCGCGAGTGGCTTGTTTATTTTAATGTCTGTGGAAAGCAAATAGAGGTATTTATTGTTTAACAATAACCATGATATAGGTTTTGAACAACGCCGCATGGGAAAATGGTGTCTCCCCCATTTGATTTTACGGAGGGAGGGCGGGTGTCCGGTGACAAAAACCTGTCTACTTTTCAGCACAGATTAATTTGTTCAGGTGCCCATCCATTGTAACCTCAACCCTCCCCACACGCCCCTCAACCCCCACAAGCCCTTCTAGGATGAGAACCCTGCTTATGCCGCTGTTTGACAGTCATTTGCAAAAGTCGTTTCTGCAAGGTCAGAAAACCGACCAGATAACCATTGTGATATATGTGACCAGATGAACAATTGTTGACTGCTGTGATGTGGGATATGCCATATTTAACCCCCTCTGGGCGCATATGTATAGCACCCCATGCGCCCCTTGGGTGTTAAAAACGTCATATCCCACATCAGAGCAGTCAACAATTGTTCATTCTGGTCACATATATCACAACGGTTATCTGGTCAGTTGATAAATGTATTAATGAAAGTTTATCAATTTTTTTTTCACCTATACAAAATGTGGACCACTTACAAACTTGTGTGAATGTACATGTATGTCTTGGTGCAAACTAGTATTATTTGTGCATTCTTCCCATACTTTGTGCACCCATGTGTGAAACAAACTCCCATTGTACAAAGAAATCCATTTGGAGAAGGTGACCTCCACTCAGTACCATTTTTAGTGGTTCCACAACTGTGAAGTTTACGTGTGACCAATAAAAAACACCGCAGGACTCGCGGTGATGAACTTGCAGTCACCTTTGGGAGGACATGGGAGGACATGTTGGGAGGACATGTTTCCATCAGATCTGTCAACCATTATTGTGAGCGTTGCAAGCTCTGAATTCTGAAACAAGCACTGTGAAAATGGCCCAATTTCTTGGCTCTGCTTAGAGTAAGCGAAAAATCCCTGCTTAGTATAGCAGAAAATATAGTGCTTATAGTAAGCGTGTTTCACAGGTTAGCGAGGAATTTTTGCTTCTGCGCATGCATGCTTACATCCCATAACTAAAGATTCTGTGCTTACTGGGTAAGCGCAGAATTTTGCTGCTAGCGCAGAATTTTTCTGCTAGCGCGGTTAGCCCAAAATGGTGATCGTAAGTGCGGAATGCTGTGGTTAGCCGTGAAATTGGGTCAAGCTTTAAGCTACCGGTACCTGTAGTACATGTATTAAAGAGTGATTGGTTATTACTTTGCACAATATGTGTACAATGTAAGGTAGGATTTAGGTTAGGCTTGGGCTATATTTCAGTTATACCCATGGGCGTCGCGAGGGGGGGGCAAGGGGGGGCACTTGCCCCCCCCCCCCCCCCCCGAAAAAAAAAAAAAAAAAAAAAAAAGAAAAAAAAAAGAAAAGAAAAGAAAAAGAGGCGTGAAGACAAAGTGGTGTAAATTTAATGAGTTGGGGGGGGGCAAATGTCCCTGCCCCCCTCTAAAACTGATAAATCGAGAATGTGTTGAGAAATACTAGCATTTTTTGGCAAAAAATTTTTTTGCCCCCCTCTAGAAAAAATCCTGGCGACGCCCATGATTATACCGTACGGTAACAATATTTTTTTGATACCGAGCAATACCAAATGATGTTGTAAAATCTCAAAATACCGAAAACTCGAAATGGAATTTCAATGCCACAATATTCTCTCCAAAAATGTGGCCAGATGTGTGCAAAATACCTTTACAAGAAGAAAAAGTTTTTCACTAAAATTGTGTTTTTGAACCGTCAAAGGGAGATTATTGCCATGGACACCCACGGACTGGACTCTCATTATTTCAATGAGCATGTGACTAGGAGTAGAAAGTAATGACAACATTAAAAAAAAGCTGTCCATTTTAACCCAGTTTCACAGTGCTGTAGTCATGGTAGTACTCATTCTCGGTACTCGTACTCGAGTACTACTCGATTACTTTTTTTGGAGTACTCGTACTCGTACTCAAATGTCGAAGTACTCAAATGTCAAGGTACTCGTACTCGAGATGACGGTACTCTTACTCGGGCAGCAAAGCACTCGCACTCGACATGTCAAAATTGTACTCAATCATCCAAGTACTCGTACTCGAATAGCAGTACTCGAAAAAAAAATGGTATAGCTTGACTTACCACTGCCTTATTTTATCGACACTTTCAGTTTAAAATGGTTGATGCTTGCGGAGAAATTGAAGTTTCCTGATATTCCTCTGTGCACATTTAGACAAACACATTTAACAGCTACCATGAGTGGGTCCGTATATCGGTCTGACTGGGCCTGGGCCACTTACGCACAACCATTTGCCATATGGCTGTATTCGGAAATAGAAGTACTCGTACTCGGAAAACAAGTACTCGTAATCGGAAGAACAATTACTCATACTCGTACTCTGAGTTACAAGTTCTTGTACTCAGAGACCTGTACTTGTACTCGGAAGTACTCACACACGTACTCAGTAACCTAAGTACTTGGCAGTACTTGGTACTCAGAAAAAAGTACTCGACTACAACACTGCAGTTTCATCAAACTCACCAAAAATGACTGCGACCAGGGTAAGGCCTCAAAAACCTCAGAGTGTGCGTTGCCCATACTGTCATCATCAGCTTCGGACATCTCTTGATCCAACTCTGTCATGGCCGATAAGTTAACATACATAGGCCACGCATGAAGGTCCTCGTGCCCATTTGTGTCGTATGCCTGTTTGATTTGTTTTACAGAGCGGAAGAGTTTCTGTTTGAAGCTGTGGAGGAACATTAAGCCCGTAAAGTCGAGCGGGATACTCAAAACCCAATTCTTATGTTGGACTCCTTGAGGTATGATGATTGAAGAATGATCCAAAATCAATCTCAGAAGACACACAAAGTGTATGAAGGAGGTTCAATAAAATCCTTTTGAAAATGAAGTTGAGTGATATGGTATATCCAAAGTTTCCAACATGTGCAACGTACATGTACATGTAAATCTTTGACAGCGCACCACAGTACAGCATCACTGAATATGATCCGTCCTTACATGTTTCCAGAATGGCAAGCAGTACTCCTGTTGACAATTTGTGATTCTCACAAAACAACGACGAGATTTCACCACTCGAGTCAAACACCACACTCAGAATCTGCACACAATTTTTTTCCTGTCAAATCACTTCAAGGTGTCTTGTATTGTGAGGCAGCCAGTTAAACATCCATTTGTCTGTGGTCTTTCTGGTAAGATTCCATGTAGAAACACTGTACTTGTCACCAACAGACGAGTATTTCAGCAGAATGCAAAACAATCACAAAGCCGCTCCAATTGCAGTTAAACATCGGTAATGCGATCCAACCAGATTGTTATGACGTGCATGTCAAGTCATCGTGGTGACTGTGCTAGGGCAAAGCGACCTCTAGGTACAACTGTAGGGGACGTCGGCTATTATCAGAGAGCTCCCACATGGCTGCAATGGCGTGGGCTGTCCAGCACGGCATGACCAAAACAGAGAACCTTGGCGGACTGTACCCACTGGCCTCCGATGAAGATCATGATGGCCGAGCAGGGTGTAATTTGTGACATCCTACATGTACGTCTGTCCCAACCGCCATGTTGCGTTGTCTGGTTCCGAACGTCAAGAAGCTACGCTTGCCGCCTGTGCCTCAAGAATAGTGTGTCACAAATCGCACTGCCTTTTTGCACACTGTAGAAACGTTGGGGATGTTGTCAGAAACCAGTGACTCACTTGTGAGTGCGGAGTCAATGGAGGAAGTGCGGTTACCGGTGCCGAGGCCTGAGACTAATTTTCGTTCTGCCTGTGCAGGGCCGAAGCACTTGCACTGCGCAAACAGTGGCTGTCCAGCCAAGGGGTTTCTCACTGCTTAATATAGGACATCGTCGGCACATTTCAGTCTCCGCTGTTTCAGCCGACGAGCCACAAGGCCGCAGTGCTTCACTCAGGCTGCATGACGCATAGAGTATAACAAGCAACGGCTTCTCTCGCAAACAAATGGTTCGCGGGGTGTAGCCACAAACGTCCACGTAGACAACTGACAGATAGCGTGTGCTCATTGTGTGTAGTACCGCGTCATGCAGCTACTACGTACAAGTCGTACAAAGTCTCCGAATCCCCTGCCCTGATCCCCCTACCCTTGGGAAGAACTAATAGCTTCCTTTAGCTCGCTGATTTCCTCTGCGACATGGACTCATTTGTGGCTTTAAAGTGGAACTGCAACAGGCTTTGCCAGTTTATTGTAGGATTTCTGCGTATCAATACAGTTATTCCTTTCAATCTTTACACGGCTTACATGTATAACCCATGAAGGCTATTTAGTATGACATAGGCGTTATTTTATCTTTACTACCGCAGTAAAAGACAAACGAGCACATTATCTGTTCTGTGCTCAACTTTCATGAATTTGGCTTCTCTAGAAAGTGTGTCTTTATTCCTCAGCTGCTTCAGTTCAGTGTACCAAAGGAACTAAAATGAGCCCACTATTTTTTTAGCTGTGGGATAGCAGTTCAACAAATCATCATGTCTCTCCGTTAGTCCATTAGTTACATGTAGTTTGTAACAAACGTTGACATTGTCTATTGCTACATATTTTGACCGATTTCAACCAAACTCTGTCAAAATTATCAGTAGCCCAAGCCCCAACATGTAACATGACCAAACTGGGATCAAAGGTCATCATGGGGTCACTGGGGTCAAAAACCTGATTTTTGTTACTTGAAACATTACTCCTTCCAGAAATTACATGGCACAATCACGTGACTCATGCATGAACACAAATTTGTTGGCCTGCAGCTTCCGAGATATTTCCGATCGAGATTGTTTTCTTAGTAACTACATGTACAGGGTGTATACAAAAAGAGTAATACAAAAATAAAGGATTATTATGTCAAAGAAATGAACTTGAACACTGTCAAAGTGGCTCCGACTTGAAGGGTAGGTCATTAGCTTCCCGCATTGATACATTAGTTGCATCTCTTCAGTCATGGACGACTGAAATCCATTGATTTCAAACTAAAGGCAAAAAACCTATCCCAAGAAAGAGTGGTAAGTTAAGCTGTCCGAAGAATTTGGTGTTGCTGTGGACCAGTATGTTGCAAGGGTGTATGTTTCAGATGTTGTTGCTTATAAAAATGGTACACCTTGTTGTCCATGAAGAATTAATCCTTCCAAAAATTTTGTTGATAGAGCCTGTTTTCCTTTGTTCCTACCCATTACTTTTTCAAGCAAACAGTGATCGTGCGTGAGTTTCAATGGAATGCAAAAGAGCCATCAAACAAAAAAAATATTATTTCATTCACACAAAAAAAGGTGGAAAAAATCCTAACTAAAATAAAGTGCACCTACAGAAAGAACAGAATGTTATACATGTACAGGGTGGATAGAAAAAACCGAAAGCGAGATATTACTGCTAATTGTAACAGAAGTAGGGCACATGTGAATCAAAGGGAGATATCCTCTGTTAGGGTTGAATCTCCTCTTTAAAATGACACCCTGATCATGTCATTACATTCACGGTTGACTGAGTAGTGACCAATTTTATGAAAGGGTCTATTTAGAGAATTGCGCCACTTTTCAATTGTGGTTTTTGTGGTGTCATTTGTCACAGAGTGAAAGGCTATGGTTGCCAGTCAAGGAAGATGTGGGAAAAAAGAGTTTTCACCATGAAAAGTGGTGCAATTCTCAAAAAAAGACCCTTTCATAAAATTGGTCACTGCCCAGTCAACTGTGAATGTAAGAACTTCTGTTCCAATTAGCAATAATATCTCCTTTTTTATCCACCCTCTATAACAATTTGGTAGCAGACTATTTTGATACTTGGGCAGTACGATTCTACGAAACTCAGACACTGTACGTCTGCAGCTCTTAGACCTATCTCATATTTTTGCTAAGAAGTTTCCTAAATCTTCTGTAATCCTCAAACATACAGAAAACCTACGGCAGATTCTATGTACTTGAATTTTCAAAGGGCTAAAATCAATAGGTACATGTACATGTGCATCTGAATGCAACATGTACAAATATGGAAATGTGGCCAAGCTATATGTTCCTCAATCCTGCAAAAACTTCCAAAAGTTCTCAGTGGATTTTAGAAGATCTGGGCGAGAAAGAGCTAAAATATAAAACAAACGATGTGTGGCGCATCCACCAACGAGCACGTCAAACTCGCCTCGGTGGTCGAGTGGTAAGACGTCTGCACTAGTAAGCAGGAGGTCGTGAGTTCGAGTCCCACCCGAGTGATTTTTCCCTCACAATCACTCAGGACAACACTGAGTATACAGTGTTTATAAAAAAAATACGTCGGTGAAGGGCAAAACCCAATATTGAATTTTACATCACCCAGACGCAAATTCCATCTTATGAAAACTTCAGTCTGTTAATCATGTTAATAAAAGTTGAGGGTTTATTATACAGCTGTGCATAAAACCACCCACGCCTACAGAGCTGAGTATTTTTAGGATGGCCTGCACTATATATAGCTGCACTGATCTGCAACGGTTTGACCAACTGCACAGTGACATCTTCCACATACTGTAGACTCCACCATGTGGAAAGGATGTACGGATGACTCATGGTTCTGCACCTTATTAACCTTACACCTCAAAAAACCAGGAGCAGGACTCCAACAGTCAAGTGACGGGAGCCCTCTTGTGGTCAGATCATGAAAGGTTCATGTTGTGCACTTTGTTGCCTGTCACTGTCAATTTCCATGCACATACCGGTGTGCATAATAGTCTGAATTTTTCTGACAAGGAAAATGACGTGTACAGCCTGTAGCTATCTCAAATGCACAGATTAGGTTGCTGACTTGGAGCTGCACATGTAAATTCAGAAAACTGACATGCATTCACTGACAGCATAAATGACAGTAAACTTGTAGTTTTTATTTAACCCTAACCTTCCCAAATCCAAGGACCACATTCGAGAAATAACGGAGGATCTTGGAGGATTGAGGCTGTATGCAATTTCTACATGGAGGCAGTTGGAGGATTTTGCAGGATTGAGGTTGCATCCTAGCTAAAATGCCTAGGGAGTTAGGGTTAAAGCCATTTTAAGGAAAACATGTACATGCACCAAACAAATACATGTAGGGCTCTCTCACTGGCCCACGGCATCCGGCCTACATCCTGGTACCGGAAAGTCAACGTCGCCATTGCAGTAGGCAAAGATCATACAGCACCACACACAGCACACAGTCAGAGAGAGACGCTTAATCTTTTCCTGTGTCTGGGTGGACATGTACGTGTTCATCTTTTCAAACAGTGGAACAAATACCATAGAACAAAGAGAACAATATCGTCCACGATTCCCAGCATACGTCCGCGATTGGGGTCGTGTACATAACCTATGGGAGTCTTCCTAAAAAGTACACACAAAAGAGGGACAATAGGACGTCCACAATCGACGGTGAACACACGTTTGCATGTGTGTTTTATGGCACACTGGCATTTTCGTGGGCCCCAAAATTCGCGTAGGCCCTCGGCACAGTGCCTACTGTGCCTGTTGGATAATCTGGCAATCCGGCCCTGATCGGACCCTACACTGGATAGTTTGCAAACTATAAGGAAAACCCTCTATGCAGTGCCCCAATACAGTAAAGCGAGGCGTTTAATGGAAGGTCAGGGAGGTACGAATTTCAGAAAGCGCAACAGGTTGCATATTTTTTTTTTGATGAATTGTTTAGGATTGAGTACACTGATATGTGAATCTGAACACCCCTTCCTCACTCATACAACAGTTACTTAGATTCACACTTGACCCATGACTCCAATTTGGTCTTCGACACTTGAAACCAGATGTACTTTGAAATTTTGTGGATAGAGGTCCCTGTTACAATTTGATACAATGAGAATGGTGTGGTCCAAGGGTTACGGTGTTCGACTCACGTGCCGTGTTACGTGGGTTAATTTGAACCCTGACGGGGAGCAAGGTGCTTGTGTTCTTGGGCAAGACACTTTACTACGATTACCTCTCTCCACCCAGGAGTATATATGGGCACCTGTGAAGGTAGAGACCAAAATGCACTATCTCGATCCTCTACAGAACAAATAGTCTCATTCCTGATGAACAGGGATGATAATTGTAAAGCGCTTTGAAACCTTAGGTATAAAAAAGCCCTATATAAGCACCAAATTATTATTATTAAGTCGAAGAGTATAGAGCAAAAACCATGCATCCTTCACAAACTGCAGGCAGGAAGATGGCCGATCAAGCTGATCCACTTGAAGTTACTGTACACTGTTGTCCTACCTCTGGTGATCACACATCCCAGCAGTTGATGGGGATTCTTTGCCCTTCTTGAAGGAGTTAACTTTCCTTTAAAAAAACCACATTTTCTGGGGTTTTCCTCCTAGAACAGAAACTGATCCCTACTTGTCAACATAATCTGGGCTTCATTTACATTATAGTCTTTTGACAAGAGTTACTATTCTGGTTTTTTTTTTTGGGGGGGGGGGCCCTCTTACCTTCCTTTCTTCTTCGTCTGGGCTCGGAGGCAACTCATGCTCCCTGCAAGAAAATAATGAATAGCTTCATTGTTAAGAATATCAGGACATTGTAACTGACCAATCCGGGCACGCTATCAATTCTATTATGAAGGCCCCCTTCAATGGCAAGAGCATTGTGTTAGCAATGGTTCAGATAATCCATCATTGGGCAATAGCTTGCACAATACTGTACCCATCAAGTGTATAGTGATCAAGTGCCCTGACTCGACATACACATGTACATGTACATGCATGGGTGATGGGAGTGTACCCCCCCCCCATAAGCGACCTTTTGAATATCATGAATTGTGCCCCCTTCCTCCCCCCCCCCCAAAAAAAAACATGGTTGCTCCATGAGAAATATTACATAAACCTATACGGACCAATAGCACAGATTTTCTGGGGCCAATTTCACGAAACGCTAAGATCTGTCTTAAGGGTAACTCATCTTAGGTCGCGACTCGTCTTAGGATCGATTTCACCAAACTTAACCAGTTCGTGCTGGGATTATTTTGTCAAGAACGGAACGAGGCGCGGGATTTCTTTTCACTCGACCTCAAGCCAGGCGGGTTGAAGCCATCACCCTCGGGCAGCACACTCATATTTCCGGCCTCGCTTGACAGATATTTCCGCGGGTCACTGACAGATATTTCCGGCCTCACTCCCTGCCTGTTTATACATCATCCGCTCCAAATACCACAAAACCATTTGCGTGTATACACGTCATCCGGCGCGAACTGGTTAAGACGCGTTCAACATGTCTTAACTTCCTCAGCAACGTGGCTGAACTCGTCTTAACTTAAGGTCGGCGCAAGGGTCGTCTTTATCTCATTCTCGTTAATGCAATGCGTGTGTTAATCTGTATATCTATCAATACCATTAAAGATTAGTGTCGGCCTAGAGTTATAGTTTCGAGGAAGAAAACTGATGTAGAAACAGATTTGAAAAGATTTCTGATACGCGGGTAGTTTTACTAAAAATAGCTTATTTTAAAAATTTAATTTTACGCAACCCCTTGTCGACTTTTTAAAATAGAGTGATGAAACGGGGAGCAAGAATGACTCTATCATATCTTGTGTAGAACTACCTTGCTAATAAATCGAATTTTTTGAGTAACGTAAATTTTCTGGCGAAAGTTCATGTTTTATGCTCGCGCGCGTTGGTTTTGTGCATTTCTTTTCAACGCCTGTTTCGTGAAACGGTAAAAGCAACATGAAACAGCCATTAAATTGGTAGTTTTGATGCATCTTGCTTGAGATGGGTTTAGTGAAAATGATCTCAGGACCCGTCTTAGCTAAGATCGATCTTAGAGCAGGGACTCGTCTTAGGTCCAAAGATGAGTTACAAGATAAGATGAGTTTCATGAAATCGGCCCTTGACTTGTTTTTTTTTCTCTAGTTTACTGGTACTTGAAATTATCTGTGCCCCAGTTTGAAGAAACATTCTGTTGCCAATAGAGACATTAAAACCGAAACAAAATTTACAATCATGTGCATACAGGCAGACATTTCAAACCGCAAACCTACGGAAACTGAAAGAGGAAAACTGCCTTAATACTAATAGACAAAATAGACAGAACATTAAGGAATGGTGTTGACATACATACGGTATACTGGTACATTGCTCAAATCGAAACGGGATAATTAATCACTTTTCCCAGTAAGTGTTGTTGTTTCCCGTTAATTCCAAGAGAAGATGCGTAAGTGCGAATGCTTTTGCTTGCAAGTGGCGTGAACTACGTGTACTTACTGTAAGAAGCCGTTTTTGTCGGTGACCTTATAGACGATGTAAGACGCATCCTCCCATGGGTCGATTTGGGCACCTGGTTCACGACCCTGCAATCGACAAAACAAAAAAGACAAAGTTCTAAATTTTATGAGTTTTATTTTTTCAAACATTTCACAAACAACTGCAAGTTACTTGCAGTCAATTTATAAGATGGAATTTTTGTCCGGGTGATGTAAATTTAACCCTAACCGTCTTGAACCCTTCAAAATCCTCTTTGCCAAAGTGGAGGAATTTGAAGGATTGAAGTTACATGGCAAAAGTGCGTTACTGATTTCCTAGGATGCACTTTGTCAAGGTCTTGGCCCGGACCTTGTGTTGTTTTTGCTCAGCCATGCATAACTACATGTATAGGCCTGGATTATGCTTGAAATCCTCCGTACTGCTCCAGGATGTCACTGGCCAAGCCTCAACATATTGACAGTCACTGCCGCAGGATTTTGCAGGATTCAGGCAGCGGTCACCCCTCCACGGAGCATATTCAAGAAATAATGGAGGAATTTGCAGGACTGAGGCTACAGGTACATGCTATTTTCACATGAGGCCAATTGGAGGAATTTGCAGTATTGAGGCTACATCCTAGCAAAAAGGCCTAGGGAGTTAGGGATAAATGTCACACATTAGTGATGTAACATTCACTTTTCCAACAGCAGCTCATTAAGGTGTCTGACATACCGGTATCAGAATTTACGGAATTACCCAGATGGAAAAATACTGTGTCAATAAAATTCACAATTCTGAAATCCGTAAACAATCCGGGGTTTGTATTACAGTTACAGAACGTGTACAAACTGACATGCAACTGTACCCATACATGTTCTAAAGGAATGTGTCTGCGCCAAACAGTCAAGGGTTGGCAGGAACACACATCACAAAGCCTGTGAGGTTGCCAGTTCAGTGTGAAGTATCTCTGAATGATCTCGCGTAGGTTGGATTACAAAACTGATACTCCATCATCCAGCGCATCTTATACCCTGAGGGGCTAAGATCCAATACTCAGCTTTAAGTGTGTTCTTGTTCTCGTATCAAAAGGCCATCTGCCACGATAAGCAAAGAGGTTTTGGTCTCAAATCTGCCCTTTTAGCTTCAAGCAAAATGTTATGATGTGGTGTAAGATAATAGGCACATACACATTGGTGTAGATGGTATGTGGGGGATGACACATCCGTCAACAATCTCAAATTGGTTTAAATTGAAATGTTGGCATTGCACCCTCCTGCTATTTTAAGCAGTCATGGACAGTCAAAATTTACTTCCACTTCGCCTGCTATAGTTTTAACAAAGGCTAGTCACCAGCAGTCAGATCAGGCCAAAAACAGAGATAGTTCTGCTTCCGGTTCCCCAAACCTACTCTATTCTGACAGCCCCTACCCTATTTTTTTTATGGGAAAAATGAGAAAAAAACACCCATAAGGCCACAAAAAAAAAATAAGTCGGTCTCTGGTCAGCGCGCGCGTCAATTTTCATCATGGGTGTCTATCTTTTTTTTTCTCCAAAATGTTCCGCGGTAGCTCCAACAGTGCCCTCTATTGTTGCACCTCCTCAATTTTTTTTTACCAAAGAGCACCAAGGAATGGGAAATTGCACCAAGGCAAATGATCGAGAGCACCAAGGCAAATTATGGAGGACACCAATGTACATGAGGACACCAAAAAAGCAAAATAGTACCCCACCTTGTCTGTACAATCCAAGCTTGAAGAAAAAAAAAAAAAAAAGAAAAAAAACCACTTCCCCGCGTCAATTCCGGAACTTTGGTCTGACCAGAGACCGAATATTTTTTTTTTTGGGCCTAACCATCAATTTCTGCCTTTTACCCTTGACTACATGCAGACACGTCCATATGATCGTACACAAAAAACAGTCCATTTTTATCAACTGTATTAATGGTTTGGTTAATGGTGTATTTCATATCATACAGTACATACTATTTACATTACATACATGTACATGTATTTTAAACCAAATAAAGGCTCAGAGCTTGTAGAGTAGAAGACCTACATTTTTGTACAGTATGCATGCCATGTACCGGTAATACCGGTACATACAAATTATGTACGTACATGTACGGTAGGTTCCTAAACAAGACCATGGTCATGTTTACTATACATTATTTTTTACTGAAATTATAAAAAAAAATCAAATAAATTGTTGAAGTTAAAGTCAAATCAATGTATGTACATGTAAAACCTAAAACCTTATATTGTCAATTAAATTCTCACACAGTGAAGGAAGCATGGGAATATGAATTTAATGGGTAATAATAATTTTAAACGCTTTAATCTTAGTTAAAAGCGTTATATAAGAAACCGTTATTATTACTATTTACATGAATTCATACATGTATGTATACATGTAACTCATTACATAAACTTCAAAACAGACTTTTAGAGTTAGAAATAAATGGTGTAGCATATTTTAGGCAACTCCATGAAAACCTGAAATTATATCTTATTTTGAAGACTTTTGTAACATTTGAAGCTTTGCATACATGTACATGTAGTTGTTATTAAACTTCGGTAGAAGTTCTGTTTACAAAATTTTAGTGACTAATTTGAAAGATAGATTACATACATGTATGTGCACCATGAATGCAGTATCGGAACTTATCTTAGAACATGTTGTTAAACATGTATGCTCACATGATTATGAATACAGTATAGATATGTGCCTACATGTATGTACAGTCGAGTCTCGTTAATACAAACTTGTTCGGACCTAGCCAAATTGTTTGTTATATCAGAATTTTGTATTAAGAGGAACGTCAGTCCCATTCATTGTGCACATAAATGCACAGTCGGGACTAAGGCCTTATGTTTGTTATAACCAGAACTTTGTATTAACAGAGTTTGTACTAACGAGAAACGACTGTATAATTGTATGGACTGCAAGCTTCACGTACTGGACCTTTCACACTATTTCAAATCACAGAAACAGTCAGTACACCTTGCAGGAGATTATGAAGGATTTATTTCTGTTATTGTAACGGCTTTGCCAATATTGACCATGATGAGGCAGCCAGATATAGCAGTATATAGTGGGGAGGCAATTATGGCTAAGTGACGAGGGGCAAGTCAAGATCCCTTCTGATCTGCCGTAAATTAGGCCAACAAGAACAATTTCTCTGGGTCCAATGTGCAAAGTGATGGGGGAAAAAATTTCAGGAGAACACAAGTATGTATGTACAGGCCTACATGTGCAGTACATTTTGGTTTAAATTTAAAGGGAAGATACCAACATTTGCAGACATCCCAAAACGAAATGATCAAATTCTTACGAAATACCTTACTGGACTGTTAGGGAATGACAGTCTCAAGCATCCTGTAAAATCGTGGCTCCTGGTGTGCTGACATTTTCAAGAAAAATTGTATTTTTCCAACGCTGGTCGGCCGACCAGCGTTGGAGAAAACTGGCTTTTTTCAAAAACTGCTCCTACTTTTTCATCATTAGTTATTCCGCGTTTTCTTTGCAATTGATTACACACCTGTGAAGGGGTACAAGCCTGCTAGACTGATTCTCTGACCTTACAATTCCCCAAAGTCTATAAATTGCTCTGTTTCATCTTAAGTGGGGTCAGGGAACCAGACTATACAAGAACATGATTGGTTTTCTTGGTTTTTCCAGCATCTACAAGCCCAAAACATGAAACAAGTCAGTTTAACAATATTTGCTATAACATACTTATCCTCCAAATCCATTCTGAAAATTGCAGCAAGCAAATGTTGTACATGTACATTCCCTTTAAGCGTGGCACAAATTTAAAAATCTGCACGTCTGACTATAAATACCGGTATGCGTACCAGTACAGTCTGAATACATAATGTGTCATAACCATTAGTGTGAAATAGCACAGGTTGCATAGGTCCTTAAATTTGAGACAAGCATGCATTTTGGCAACCCCACTGTTCAATGGATCATGTTAAGTGCACGAATGGGTGTGGTACATGTACTACATCTACATGTACATCCGTATCCATTAGTTAACATGTACAGTGTTCACATGTGTAGCTTAGAGCATGGAGAAATGCTTAGAGCTACAAGTGTACGAATCATATTCCAGATTCCAAGGAAATTTACGTAAATTATGTAACGTATGCATGGTATAAATGATTCCAGAAAACATACCGGTAATTACATGTACATGTACATGTATGTAATTTTTAAAAAAATCATCAACCAGACACACACAAAAATACATGCAGAGCTATCAAAAAGGTTAAACGGATCAACCATGTGAATTGGGAATAAAAAATATGCATGCTAATACTATTTTTTTCCACCATGAGGACATGGTATAAAATGAACCAACACAATTAAAATGTACATGTATCGGTACATACATAGACACAATGTAAAAATCTGACATAGCCCTTTAAAATATTTTCAGGTTTCAGCCAGCTGCTTGGATCTAAATCAAGTCCGCCTGTGATAATTTGTGGGTCAAAATGTATACAGTTGCTCGGTTTAAAGGTCCACACCAGATGCAGAGGTTTGAAGCAATAGTTGAGATTTCTCCAAGAATTAACTGGCTATGTACATGTGTAATTCTACTAATATAAATCAAGCTCAAGTTTAAAATGAACCTGTGTTGACTGTTGTGACATAGCTTTATTTCTGTAATATTTCTGAAATGCTATTCTTCATTGTATGTTTCACCAATGTACTTTTCCTTATGAGTTTAAGTTTGCTTAACATTATTTAATCATTTGTAATGTATGCAGGACCCCAATGGAAACCAGTTGGGTACATGTACTCAAATCATGTTTTAATTCAAGACATTCAACAATCAGCTAGAATGATCAGGGTTAAGCTCTGGGAACAATAGAGCTTCTACAAGTCACTCGGGTGTCAGTCGGTCGGTCGGTCAGTCGGTCCCCCCCACAAAATATTGACCAAAAATGAACCCCCTAACTCACCAATAAAACTGTACCAAATTGTAACTGTCCAAAAAAAGCAAACAAAATACATTAATTAAATACTTGACTCGTTAGAATGATCAGATTTTTAAGCTCTGGCAACAGAGCAAGTCACTTTGGTGTCGGTCAGTCTGTCGGTCAGTCGGTTCCCCCCCCCCAAAAAAAAAAAAAAAATTGACCAAAAAGGAACCCCCTTACTCACCCATAAAACTGTACCAATTTGTAACTGTCCAAAAAAAGCAAACTAAATACATTAATTAAATACTTGACTCGTTTGTAACAATTTATGACATTGTTTATGAAATTCTTTGAATAGAGCCAAGATAATGTGTGGTAATGTTATAGTTACGTGGTATTTTTATGTGCTATGAACTTCTGTAGGGGGCTTCTACTAGACTTCACCCATGCCTCTGGCCCTGTGTCAGTTTGATGAGTCTCCATAGGAGTGAGGATACAGTTGCATTATGAAGGTCACTATTATTTTGCATTGTGACTTTTGCATTCTTATTTCAATTGACAATCGCCACCAAGTGAGCAATTGTATCATTTCATGCAAGACTTTTATGTAAGAGCTAGTTTTGTGCAATCGCACTTGTTTAATCCCAATCCACCCTGACACAAAACTGCCACAGAAGCCAGGTCAGGCCAGGCTAAGCTAGTCATTTAACCCTTCCTTATCACATCTACATGTACAGTACATGTACTTGAAACTTGAAAGCAAAGAATGTTTGGCATTATAACCAAGGAAATAAAATCCTGCCACTGTCAAGGATGTACATGTACATGTACATACATGTAGGGTGTATGCAGTCCTGTACATACATGACATAGGATAGAATAATGTCTGGTATGATCTGATACACCGTGCCCTCTGGAGACATGCACATAATAGGGAACAAAAGATTGTATACGTCTCCACAGGGCAATTTCTATGAATACGTCTCCACAAGGTTTTCACGAAATAGATAAGATAAGGATTTTACTCAAAAACTAGGAATTTCCAAGGTGGGTTGATCTGTCGCAAATGGAAGAGTTTTAGAAAAGGGATATTTAGTCCGAATTTCAGCCAAGGAAATTAATTCTGGTTAAAATACCGTAATTTTCGGAATATAAGCCGCGGCTTATACGTTGAATTTGCCCATGAAAATGTTTACTGCGGCTTATACACAGGGCGGCTTATACGCCGAGACTTGAAGAATAAAAATAAGATTCACATGTGTATTTAATGTACTGGTACAAGAAGAGATGTGTTGCTGAAATGAATTATAAAACTGTTAAGAAAGTCATTAACAAACCGAAACCACGTCTCACGTAAAGGTACAGAGCGGTAAAAAGTACGGTGATGAAAGCTGTCTTCGACACTTGCGACCAGCCGTACGTGATACTGGTACAGTGCAGCAGCGATATGCAGGCGCTGCATGCTTTCCCCCAGCGGACCACACCATTTTTGGTAATAAAGGGGTGTTCTTTCTTGTGAACAATAATTACCAATATTTTCGCTGTTTAAAAAAAAAGAAAAAAGACGACTAAAATTTTTATGGCGTTCGAAACATTTTTTTATTACATAATCAGTTGTTCAACGTCACAATATATTTTGTTTTCTTCAAATGTATTCAAGAAACGATGTAAACCTCAAAAGAGGGACTAAATCACCCCTTACAAAATTAATGGAATCGTCTATTAAAATGTCCGCTTCGTTTTGACTATTTCCGAAGAAAGTTACGATCGAAACTTGAATTTTTATCGCAACTACTGGTTAGTAATCGCAACAATTTGATAAGTTTTGAGGTAAAAACGGACCTGTTTATTCTTAGGACAAAACAAATCAGCATCTGTTGCCACAAAGCAAGATTTGTAGCGCTCCAGTCAGACAACACACGGTGGGTTTCACGTGCTGTGGGAAAATGTTGTCATTCACCGGCGTGCGTGGCGCAGGCTGCCGGGCTACAACGGGGCAGCCGACAGCAGTTCCCGGTGTTTATTTCTCATCAATTCCCATATTTGTTTGTAAAAGTATCGATTGTAAATGATTTGATATAACTTTTGTGGTCCTTTTAATAGCTTCTGTAGTGTAAATGGAACTGGTTCAGAGCATTTTGACTAGAATTTGGAGGCCTTACAAAATTGAAACCGCAGCGGTCGGTGCGGCTTATACGCCGACTTCAAATCTTAATTTGCAGATTTTTGCGTGCTGCGGCTTATACGCCGCGCGGCTTATGTTCCGAAAATTACGGTAAGAGCATTTTCAAACTTCACTTTCAAACTCAAAAACTTTACACGAGAACAAAGAAATGTCTCCACAAGGATATGTGTGCATTTGTGTTCAATATACATTTTACATGTACATGTACATGTACATGTATACGTGTAAACAGTGGAGCCACAGTAAAAATTATAGTACAATTTTTATTTTTTGTACAGTACCGGTAGTTGACACATGGGTATGTTTGTGAAGTACATACATGTGTACATGTACCATTCAATACACACGTGTCTTATACTTGTACATGTTCACATATTTCACAACAAAGCATCATAAACCATTGTGAAACTGCACTGAAACATGTAAAGTTCTCCATAGTTGGAGGGAGGAATGGTCCTTTTTTTGTGATTGTGAATGCTAATCCTTGCCATTAAACTTGATTCTTTGACCTTTTACTACTTCTCAATAGTCCATTGTGTGAAGACATTCACATCAGAAACTGTCAAACTCATTTCTGTATTCCGCAAATAATACCTGCATTGCAAAGTGCCCCACGCAAAATATACTGTACATCAAATTGACAGTCTTCACACTGTTGTGCTTTTGTTAGCACACAGGAATGTGAAATACATGTAAACACCGTCGATATCAGAATTGTCAATAATTGATAATTCCACTATCGAGAATTAATTATAAGACCATGAAGATGACACTTTGATTAAAAAAAATTAATTTAAGTCCCGCTTTCTCTGGAGCATATTGCTCAAACGTTTTCAAACAAATCTCAGCACTGAGAGTTTGTCAAGAACGGACGTTTTTAATTTTTTTATAGTTTTACCTCCATGTTTTTACATTGGGGGAGACCGCAAATTCCAGCACAAAGGGACGCCGCTTGGCATTTCGCGATGTTTTTATTTTGAGTCACAAGCACAAGATATTTTTTATTTTATTATACACAGAAAATGATTAACACAAAGTAAAAGCACAAACGGGAGATTTATTTTGACGGTAATGTGACCCATTTTCAACATTTTCGATATGATTCCTCAATATTGAAATCTCGATATGACTGAAAAATTGCTATCGGCGATATCGATATCAAAGTAATATCGAATAATCGAGTAATATTGATACATATGTATCTACAGGTGCTTACTGTGAAATGTCAATTGTGTACACATTATTAAGGAAAACTCAGTTTCTTCCTTCACAAATTGATGCGTGATGCATCCTCAAATTTCTTTCACATTTTACGTGGATCTGATCATAAAAACAGTTTCGACAATAATGGAATTTTCACAATGACTCACATTTGACACACTGGTAATTACTGTCAAATATGAGTGACATTTTCAGACTAATAGCAAATATTTTTTTTTGCAAATGTACATGATGTACATGTACACTACACTACACTGAACAGTGTACATGCATGTACTTAATATGTACTGGTGTACATGTACACATGTACATTACATGTATTCATGCGCAAGTACCGGTACGTGATGTGTACACGTAGCCAAATTCAGCATATTATTATATTAGACAGCACTGGAATTCACAAGAGGAAAAGCCCTTCAGATGTCAAGACTCAAATACCAGCAGTGAAATTGTCAGCATTTAAGGGTCCTTTCTTTTCGCTGCCGAGGGCCGCTTTTCATATTATTGAATTATAGCGCATATCAACTGTATACAAAGCCCTGGACGAACTGGTCAAAGTACAATTGAAAGAGTGAAATGTGTGGCCTATACATGCACGGAAACAGTGGCTTTGTTGCAGTATTTATCGTCAGCAATGTCAAGGGCAGGAGCTTTGTACACTGTACACTATCACAGGGTGTGCATACTGTATTGCCATTGGATTGATGGTAGCAGTTAGCAAACAGTATCTGTGTACAATGACATACATCTTACATTTATACATGTACAAGGCACATTGACAGATAATCAAGTTCAAAGCATCTCAAAGGAATTTTTCTTTTACAATGTCATTTGCTACTGCAGTAATGTTAAACCTACAATTCCCAAATCTTCTAAAATCCTCTTCACACAAGTGGAGGATTTCAAAGGATTGAGGCTGTATTGCAAAAATGTATCGGTTGATATTGGACTTTGGAGGTACATAAATGTGTCAATTAAGGACTTACCGGTACATTGTAGGCAGTGTACCTTAGTGTTGTTTATGTTTATAGCCATGCATAAATTTAGGCCTATAATACTTGAAATCTTCCGCACTGCTTCTGGATGTCACTGGCTCTGCCTCAACATTGTTTGATTGTTGGAGGATTTTGCAGGATTGTGGCAGTGGTCACCCCTCCAATGAACAAATTCAAGAAATAACGGAGGATTTTGGAGGATTATAACCCTAACCTCCCATTACCCATCAAACACCAACGGCGTGTTTTGTTGGAATCTTTCAGGATGGTATACAGTTCCCCTAAACTGACATGACACACCTCCAGAATCAAAGTCAGAAATATGTGTGTGCAGTTTCCCATGCATACAGTGATGGAAGTTGCCAGGATGCGTATGGTTCCTAGAAAATTATGCTAGGAAGTCAGAGTTAATGAGGCTGTATGCAATCTTGACATGGAAGCAGTTGGAGATTTTGCAGGATTGGTGTTTCATCCTACATGTACTCCCCCTAGCAAAAAGACCTAGATAGAGTTAGGGCTAATTGTAGTAAACAAGCTTCAAAAGGACCCATTTATCAATCATGGGAAGCTGACATTGAAGTCCAAAGCATCTCGAAGGATTTTCTCTTAAACTGAAGAGGGGCTGTACATTCATCTCTAGAAATTTAATTTAGGGGAGGGGGAGGTTCTGTTCGCCATCTGTTGTCACCTTGTGAATCAGGGACCAAGCGACCTGCGTACCTCGTCCCACATAGTAACACGGACCAAATTGCGTACTAGTGCGAGAGGAGTAATCTAATTCTGGGTTCTTCACTCAGTGACAAAAATCAATCACGTTCTTCTCTCCCCCCCCCCCCCATGTATAATCTGTGATCGAAGCGCTAGAGCCATGCACATGCACATAAACATCGCATCCCGCATTTGGGAGTAAACTGTTTAGATGGATTGTAATGTGATACAGCAGAAGCCTAGAGGTTTTGGGGGCATGGAAGTTGTGATGGCATGTAATGAATATTCTGATATTCTGCAATTATTGCCGGCAATGTCCAGATAATTAATTCACTTGAGTCGGTTGTACAATGTACGATGATGCAGTGTGTGGTATTATAGGAAGCTACACCCTTGCACTGCATTTGTTTCAGTTGCACAATGCCATGTTACCGTTCTCACATTTTAGTGTACGCTTTTTATGTATGTACCGGTCCGGTGGCTCCAGGATGATTTGACAAGATTTATGTAAATGAACACATGGACATTTTATGCACACGTATGCACACATACATGTACAAATAGAGGGGGAAATCATTGCTTCAGGTAAAAAAAATTATTCCACAAAAGAAAAATTTACATTTACCGGTACATGTAAATTAAAAAAACTTCACATGCAGTACATGTACGGTATGTTAAGGCCAAAAAAAAATAAATAAGTCGGTCTCTGGTCAGCGCGCGCGTCGATTTTAATCATGCGCGTCAATCTTTTTTTTTCCCAAAATGTTCCGTGGTAGCTCCAACAGCGCCCTCTATTGCTGCACCTCCTCAAAGGCAAATTATGGAGGACACCAATGTACATGGGGACACCAAAAAAGCAAAATAGTACCCCACCTTGTCTGTACAATCCAAGCTTGAAGAGAAAAAAAAAAAGCAAAAAAAAAAAAAACCCGGCCTAATATACTTGTACACCGTTTGTGTAGACTGAGGTACACATGTTATGCCATCGAGGAGTCAGGCTAGCATAGCGGTACTTTCCTCGCCTTCCACCGCTGTGACCTGGGTTCGAATCCCGCCTGGGCCAATATGTGGATTGGGTTTTCAGTCCCTGCCTGATCCCGTGGGTTTCCCCAGAATATTCTTCTGGGCTTTTCCTCCCACCTCTAAAACTGTAATTTCTTCTCATTGTCTTCTCGCAGACACGTTTCTTCAGGCTTGTGAGCTACAGTGCCTAGGGCGCTTTTGAGGAATCCTTGGTTTCAGTACCAGTAAATTAATAATAGTAATAACAATAATGTACATTTGTACATACATCATAATATCTGCACACGTTATACTTCTACAACTCACAGTTAACTACTTGCGAGTACCCGACTACTCGGGAGTACTTTCTTTGCGAGTACTCGAGTAGAAAACTTCACTACTCGCCCAGGCCTTAGGTAAGTAAACTAATATGGCTACTGACTGTAAATCTTTTTGAAACTTACTTTGATTTCATGAGGCATTTATGTACGCTATTTTGTACAATGTAGTCCATGGTACATGTACTTGACATAAAAGTTTATGTCTACAAATTATGTACATGTATGATGTACATTTACAGTACATGTACATGTATGATGTAGGCCTACATGTACAAATCATGCACATGTATGATGTACATGTACAAATCATGCACATGTATGATGTACATGTACAAATCATGTACATGTATGATGTACATGTACAAATCATGTACATGTACACATGCACCATCCAATTACATTTGGACACAAATTTTCTGAGAAGGAAAAACCAAAGACACAATGTGTGAAGTGTTCACACACATGAAACGTGTAAACAGTGCAATAAGGCAGGAAGCTTTCCAAGAATCCAGTTGTCTCTGTAACCCCAGCACACTTTGTGCACAGTGCATGTACATGTGGATCAAAACCAACAAAACAGTCATTGACATTTGTACTTTATTCTCATTTATTGACACACCCATCTTATTGTTTAACGTACAACGTAACAGTTTTGACAGAATAACAAGCATTCGCCTCGCCTGCTTCGCGGGTGATCAATTCGTGAAGTTCAATCAACTCGTGAACACATACATGTACACATGTACACACCCTTCAGCAGTGATGTTGCACATGAATGATTCAAGATGTTTGGAGTGGTGAATAAAGATTGAACGAAATTACAGGAATAGGACACCTACATGTAACATGTACATATTGTATATATGTACACATGCACGTACATGTACTACCGGTACGTGTAAAAAAAAAAACATGTCCTACTTTTGATCCCAAATAACTCTGCCTTCTAGAGATTAAACCAAATTTCTGATCATGTAAACAAGGCATGACAAATTTTATGGAGTGAGTTTCATCAGCTTTGTGCAAGACGGTGAGATTAAAACGCCATATGAAAAAAAAATGCTCACTTTTAAAATGTCGATACAGCGCTGGCGGAAGGAGCATGCTGTGGCTGAAGGCTTCTGAAGGAATGCAGGATCACCCTGATGTCATTGCACACCTTCTCGACCGTGTGTTGCGCCAGGAGGTGTGCAATGACATCAGGGGTGATCCTGCATTCCTTCAGAAGCTTTCGGCTGCAGCATGAGCCTTCCGCCAACGTCTTTAGCGCTGTATCGACATTGAAGGACGCCAATTCGAAAGTGGCAGAATCTGAAAGTGAGTGTTTTTTTCCTATGGTGTTTAAATCTCACCCTCTTGCACAAAGCTGATGAAACTCACTCCATAAAATTTGTCATGCCTTGTTTACATGATCTGAAATTTTGGTTTAATTCCATTGGTAAACAACAGAGTAATTAAGGATCAAAAGCAGGACACGTTTTTTGACACGTTGTACAACGTACATGTCATAGAACAGACCAAGACAGGTACTTGAAATAGTTGAAGATCCATTAGACGGTTTCACGGATACCACTAAATCTTTGTAGTCACATGGTAATCTCTAGGCATTTCACTGAAAAGTTTGTCCCATCATACTCGGGATGCAATGGCACGACGGACATTTTTTGAATGAAATGTCTCCTAAGATCATCACATGACCACTCAGATGGATATCTGTGAAATGGTCTACATGTTTTTAACGGCAACTTATTTTCAATTCACTTCTTATGGGGAGGGTAAGGGGTGCTGTGGTCCAATGGTTACTGTGTTCGACTCGTGTGCCGTGGTACCGGTACATGGGTTCGAATCCTGACCATGGGAACATGGTGCTTGTGCTCTTGAGCAAGGCACTTTACCATTATTGCTTCGTCCTTTGGATGGGACGTAAAGCCTTAGGTCCCGTGTGTTGTGTAATACACGTTAAAGAACCCAGTAACACTTATAGCTAAGAGAAGGGTTTTGCAACGGTGTTTCTGGCAGTGGCTGCAATATGCGCTGCAGCACCTTGTAAACCCTCATATTTCTCATAAACTTCATTTACCTGTATTTAATAATAGACATAATTTCCAGCGCCTTGAGTACCTAATTGTAGGTAGAAACGTACGCTATATGAGACTCCGGTATTATTATTATGAACGTAAACCAGGGGTCTAATTTCAGGAAAATATCCACTGGACCGCAGGCCAGTACATCATAAAAATTTACTAGACCGGAACACATTTTACAAGACCGACACAGCAACAGGAGGGATTATAGCTGTGCACAGCATCGCGCAGAATTCTATAGGTTTGCTGTACATGTACGTACATGTACATGTACATGTACACAACAGAATTGTGCACCAGCGATGACTTGCAAACCCACTCGCGCGAGTGGGCAAGTCATTGCTGATGCACACTATTCTTCAATGTATGTAAAGCTTACCAAGGTGGATACCAGGGCCCAATTTCACGGCGCTGCTAAGCACACGATTTTCTGCTAACAGAACCTCCATCTATTTCATGGAGACCGTAAGCATAAGCACAGCAAAAGGCACGCTTACATGTACTTCGGAGGAAAAATGTGCTTAACTTAGTGACGTAACAATAGAAATCTCCATGCACGCGCGACCGTTAGCACACACACGCCGTGAAATAGTGCTTAAGGTTAGCAAATTGTTCTGCTATGCTAAACACAACTTTTCTGCTAACTGTTAAGCAGCGCCGTGAAATTTGGCCCCAGTTGTTTCGATCTATCGGATATACTTGTATTCACTTACGCACGTACATTGTAAGCCGTATGACAATGTTCGCGCAAACGATATCTGAATATCTTTTCATTCACCGGCACATTGGACGTGTGTAATGATCGCAAGGTCGATAAGTCGCGAATGGTCGTGCGAAATGGGCTTTTTGTATGGGCAGGTTGTAGTGGCAGAATATTTAGGATTTAAATGAAAGACAAATGTTGTTTTTTTTATTTGTACAAAAACTTTGGAAAAACATGTAAAAGAATGCCAAATGTTCGGAAAGAACACTAGACCGCCGGGCTTGTTTTGTTGCAATGTTGCAAGACCGACACCAAAATCACTGGCCGCAGTCCACCGGTCCAGTGGGAAGTCTGTTGTTTAAAACTTATATTTCCCATACCCTTTTTAAAGGCAATATACAACATTTGCAAACATAAAAAAAAAACCTACCAAATTATTAAGAAATACCTTACTTGACTCTTAACTGAATAATAGTCACAAGCATCCTTTGAAATCATGGCACCTGGTGTGCTGTCATTTTTCAAGAAAAGTGGAATTTTTATATCAATTTCCAACGATGCTCCACTGACCATCGTTGGAAAAAACTGACTTTTTTTTTTATACTGCCCCCAGTTTACCAAATTTAATTAGTCCACATTTTTGTTTGCATTCGGTTACACATCCGTGAACGGTTGCAAGCCAGCTAGTCTGGTTCCCTGACCTGACAATTCTCCGACGTCTATAAATTACTCCGCTTCGTCTGAAGTAGGGTCAGGGAACCAGACTACAAGACTACATTTTTTTCATGGATCTTCCAGCATCTATGAACACAAAACTTTAAATGCATGTACCGGTAGGTCAGTGTCACAACATTTGTTATAAACTACTAACTAACCCCAAAATCCATCCATTTCTGAAAATTACAGCAAAAGCAAATTTGGTTATGTTAATTAAGAGAAAAGCATGTTGACAGCGTTACTTACCTTGTCGTATCTGATCACAATGTCAGCTCGTTCTTTGTTGGAACGCTCCACAGCAGCGAAGTCTTGCATTTCAGCTGTCAACCAAAATAGGAAAATTTGTTGCAAAAATGGTTAATCCAAATTTCCCAAAATTATGTTCACATTTTTTTAAATTTTTCTTTAAATCAGGCTGGTACATACTTTATGTGAATGCAAGTGCAAAAGTGATATTTTTTTTGAGGGGGGGGGGAGAGAAACATGGTAAACAGTCAGAAAATGTCAAAATAGCAAAAACAATTTCATCCTTTTATAGACTCTTTAGTTAGAGCACTTACATGTTCATGTATATTTCTTGTTGGATCATGTGGGCTTTCACCACCTATTAAATCTAAAATAATTGCATACTGCGTGGTACTGGTGGCATAAATTAATGACAGCAGTGTTTCGCATCCACTGTTGAGGTGTCGTACATGTGCATGTACCAGGGTGTGTTTTAGAGCACAAAACCAATAGATATAGGTGCAGTTCCCAACAATGATCCTTTCAAATTGCTGTGCATGTATATGCAATACGTTAGCAATCAATGGAATCGGTAGTTCATTTTTGGTGTGGCTGTTTGAAAATAATATCTGACTTCATTTCCTGATGAGCAAAGTGCATACAAATACCATTTACATTAAAGGGCCCATGTTATGTAATTTGTTTAATGCAATCCTTGAAAATACACCTTTGTGTCTCATTTAACTTTAATTTCAATTTTCATTTCGCCAATTTTTAAGGCTACTTTGGTGCCTTTTTGGTTTTTATACTAATGCAAATTTCCATAAGCAAGTGTGTGATGTCATTTCAGGCAGAAACCTCAATGTTACAGCTATTTCAGCACCAAAAGAAGCCTGAATTTTGGATATTTTGCTGTCGTGAAATTTTCTTTTCTTTGGTGATTTGCTGATGTTTCAGTAGATGGCAGTAAGCCAGTGAGCATACCACACAAATGTTTTCAGTGAGCAAATTTTGGGTTCACAATTTGAACAGAAAACGCCTAAACTGAACAGTGTCTTCCTGAAATGACATCACACTCACAGCAGCAGTGCCCTCATTTGTCAGGAAAAGCATTCATGACATCTTTATAAATGTTTCAAAGAAGTGCACTTTTTAATAAAGTTAACCAAGAGGAGATGTCACACTGTTTTCATACATTTAAAAGGAATATACAACATTTTCTTTTGCTATAATTTCCAGAAAACGGATGGGTTTGTACCCCTTCATAGGTGTGTAATCGATTGCAAACAAAATGCGGACTAACCAAATATGGTAAATTGGGGGCAGTATTTTTTTTAAAAGCCAGTTTTTTTCCAACGATGGTCAGCCGACCAGCGTTGGAAATCAATACAAAAATACCACTTTTCTTGAAAATGACAGCACACCAGGTGCCATGATTTTACAGGCTGCTTTAGACTGTCATTCACTATAGTCCAGTAAGGTTTTTCATAATAATTGGGTAGTTTTGTTTTTTGATGTAATTTGCAAATGTTGTATATTCCCTTTAAATATTGGTACATCTGGGCCTACATGTACATGTACATGTACATGTACTGTATCTCTGTAAACTTGTATGTGACGTTCAGTATGTGACGTTCAGTATGTGACGTTGTAATGTATGCATTTGGACAGGAAGAACAAGCAGTCATCCGTTTGACAAAGCCTTATACGTGTATTCACATGGCTTCATAGTGCAAATTGCAGCCAATTCTTCTGTGGTTCAATTTAACATAACAAAAAATGTTTTAAACAATAACATGTACTGTAAAAATTTATTTTGATTATCTTTATTTCTATTGTTTTATCATTAAAAAAACATCATGTGTAGCGCTGTGGCTGTACAATCTGTTCCTTGCTCTATGGTACAATGCACATGTTTTGTCAATTGCCATGTACATGTACATGTATGCCCACGTATTTGTACCATACTTTATGTACATGTACATGTACAAAATGTAGGTTGATGCAACATGTTGTACACACACACATGTACAACTCAATGCACAGTAATACCATTAAGGATTTGGTAATTAGTTTTATTATCATGTATGTACACACACAAATGCTGGCATATTTTATGCACTGCAGCCAAACAATGAATCATATTATTTAGTACACGTACCATGAGCCATCCGCCCATTTGCACAATGACAGCAAATGAGGCACATGATGACTCAAAAGCTAACGGCTACGGCCTCGCATGTCGGTGTACAATGCACAAATGAACCATGTACATGTACGTGCGCATACATCTTAATGCACTGCAAGTAATTAAAATGTGCCATCATGTTCAACCTTAATGATAGCTTATTACCGGTACATGTACATGTACATGTACAAGTACATGTTATCGATTCAGTACACATACTAATACGGATTATAACAGTTCTCATTAGGTGTAAATTATGCTTAAAGGGAATGTACATCATTGGCTTTTGCTGTAATTTTCAGAAATGAACTATTCGTGTGGTTAGTATAATAGATCAAATATTGTTACACTGTCATGTTTTAGGTTTTGTGTTCCAAAATGCTGGAAAAACCAAGCAAAACTAAAATGTTCAAGTAGTCTGGTTCCCTGACTCCACTAAAGATGAGATTGATCAATTTATCGACGCTGGATAACCGTAAGGTAAGGGAACCAGTCTAGCTGATCTGCACCCGTTCATGAACATTTAACCAATAGCAAACAAAACTTAGACTGAAAAAAAAAGATGGTAAATTTGGAGCAGTAGTTGAAAAATAGTTAGGTTTTTCTAACGGTGGTCGGCCGACCACCTTTGGAAATTTATTCAAAATATCACTTTTCTTGAAAATGACTTCACACCAGGTGCCATAATTTTACAGGAATCTTTAGACTTTTATTTACCAACATCCTAGTAAGGTATTTTGTAAAAATTTGGAAGTTTTGTTTTTCGATGTTTGCAAATGTTGTATATTCCCTTTAAAATGTACGTACAGTATGTGCATACCGGTACATACATTGTTAAAGTAAAGCGGAATTGTGTTCTTGACATAAGGTTTTTACAATTTTTGAATAAAATTTTGGCCAAAACAAAACTATTCATTCCCCTAGTTAAACTAACGGGTAGCCAAGTCACAATAAAGGCCAAAAAAAACCAAATAGCACTTCCGTTTTTTTTTAATAATTTTTTTTAAGGGAAAAATGAGGGGAAAAAACACCCAAAACCATCAATTTCAACCTTTTATCCTTGACTACACATTGACATCTATTATGATCGTACACACACCAAAAATTGGCAAAAAATAAAATGTCCCTACCTACCTACCCTATTTTCGAAGGTCATGTAATCGGAAGCAGACGTACATGTATTTGTTTTTTGGCCTAAATAACATAAACGGTATAAATGTACATGTATGTTTAACAGCTGGCATATGTACTGGTACATACTTTCTAAAGAGGGGGGGGGGGGAGATTGCTGCTTTCATGACTACATGTACTAGTCAATGGATTAGTGGGACAGGTAAATTTACTGGTAGGTGTGCATTTACAGGTAGTTTGGGAAGCGGGTGCCCTGTTGAAATAAAAATTCATATCCCGGAAATTTCTGTTCAAATTGTTCATACAACTACCACATGGGTGAGTCAATACAGCAAGATACCAGTGTACATACAGGGGTGTGAGTGGAGTTGTACAGTGCGGGCTACAGGATTTGCGATTTCAAATTGCCCATAAACGTGATATCTGTTTTGGTTTTCCATGTAGCCTGGTTTTCATTTTGAAAATGCCCCACAAATGACATTCAAAACCTTTCTTTCCCATTGTCTGAGAAGCTACTGAGTAATTTGTCAAATCGGTTATGGGTACCCGATCCCATAATCTGGAACCAGTTCCTGACATCAGTAGTTGGGTAGTCGGAATCCCGATTCTGATGCAAACTTTTTATGTGCTTCTATTTCTGGATGATTTGCAATTTTGGTTAAATACATGTATGCATAATACTATATTTTTTGGTTCAGAGTCTGAAGTCACGCAAGGTAAAACCCTTGGTTTTTTTTTTCTCAACACAATCTCTCTTCTCAAATTCTGAAATATATTTTCCAAACTAGATCTTTCCGTTGTCATAAATCTGTCCATAAATTTACATAAAATGGCTAGTCTGAAGGGTATTAGCTTATTCTCATTTTGTTTAAGTAGTTGTAAAAACAAGTCATTCCTCCTGAACTGAACTATGAAAACAATAAATTATAGTTTTGTTTCAATTTTGTTTTGGGAACAATGCATGTACATGTATATCTCTCATTTGACACTGTGCATGGTTTGTGAAAAAAGGGTACATACACCCCATGTCCACTTTTACTCCAGTGAAAAGAAATGAATGTTTTTACCACCCCCCCCAAAAAAAATACAAAACAAACAAAAAAAACCACAAAACCAACCATTACAGAAGTTAACAGGACCTCAAATGCATGTAAAAATAGCACACAATTCTAAGAAAAATAATTCTGTGGAAAGAGCATTGTCGCAAGTGCATCCTGTTATGGTAAATCTATTGCCTGAACATTTGACACGTAATGAAAAAAATTATAACTAAATAAATCATACCATGCAATATGGGGATAATATTGTGATGGAGTAGTTATAAGCATGTGGTTTAAAACCAGAAGTTGGGGCCTGGCTGCTGATAATGACCCAAAAGCCAAATGCTAGGGCTATTATCGGTCGCCAGGCCCCTAATCGGTTGAAAACACCACATGTAATACTGCTTTATTGTACATTCCAATTCATAATACTTTTCGATCAAAAGCCACAAAAAAGTCATAAAGTTGACAATCTTTCAACAACTTTATTACTCCACGTACAGATCTGATCAGGGTCGTTCTATATGTTTGGGGTTCAATTTTTTTTGGTGTACCTGTTAATAGGCCAAAAAAAAAAAAAATTAGCGTCCTGCATTTTTCAAAAAAAAGGGAGGAGGCCCCCCCTCCCTCTTTTTTTTCTTCCAAAATGGCTGCCCGACCGAGCTGTTTATCAAGATGGCCGTCATCTTTTTTTTTTTAAAGGCCACCACTTGGACTCAGGAATGACATACCAGCTTTATATGGGCTAGATGCAACAGACAAGAGGCCAAAATGGTGTCACTGTTTAAAATTCATAATTCTTTCGTTTAAAAAAAAAAAGGAGGCAGCCTCCAAAGAGGAAGCGGGTGGGCGGGGATGCTAAATATGTTTTTTTTTATTTGGCTTACATGTACATCTGACATAAGATCATATTAGTGGTTCTCAAGCAGCTGCTGGTAGCTGGTGCACGCGGCGCGTAGACAGAGTTTTAAACACCAGTCTTAAAACATTGCTGACCGGTGTTTAAACAGCGGCTTAAGACCACATATGTGACAGGCTCTCAACCAATAGGAATGGGTAAACTGTATTTATGCAAGATATCAGACTTGCTCAAACGACAGTGATACTGAAAGAAACAACCAATAGAAGGCCCCATGTGTACAACTTCAGAGAATTTCGTTGGCTCTTAACAAAGGTGCGTGAGATCGGCCTGCTTTTTTTCAGGCTTTTTGTGTCTGAACTTGAGGCCTCAGTCCAGGCAAAGGGATGCAAAATTAGCAACAATCTGAAAACACACACTGAAACCAACCCAGAGTTCATCAAAAATAAAATGTCTGAAATTATACTTACACATGATGGTTATGGTATTATTAACCTCCAGCTACCAGTAAAACATGTCTTCATAACGAACGTCTCAAAATCTTATAGTGTGTCACATTAATCCAATTCACCAGTACGATGTCCTTCAGTGAGCAAATGTAGGTTTACATACAGAGTACACCATCAACAGAAGAATGTGTGCATACAGCAAACTAGAGTAAACAAAAAATTGGGGAAATGATTTACAAACATGTTAAAGAACTACAGTTAGATCTTCAAGAAAAACAAATTAAAAAGTAACAATTTAATATTGTGGTTTTTTACAATGGCACTTTGCTTTATTGAAATGAACTGGAAACTTTCCCCAATCAATGAAAAAAAGGACACAGATATTCGTCAATTCGGAAAGTGGATACGGGGTAGCCCCATAAATGTGGCCAATTTACTGGACTACCTCCGTAAATAAAGGCCACACTTGGAACATGTACAAAAACATATGTAGGACTTTGTCAAATTTTGATTTTCACATTTAGGCTTAGTTTGTAGTTTATTTTTGCTTCAGAAATAGAAGCATACTCACCCTCTTTAAAGGCTAATCAGAAAGCGCTGCCTTTTTCAGATGTCTATTTTTCATGATATTTCATGTTGAAACTTTGATACGCAAAAGCGTGTGTTAACGAACATGACGAATCTGGAAATTTCACAAAAAATAGACATCTGAAAAAGGCAGCACTTTCTGATTAGCCTATAAAGAGGGTGAGTATGCTTCTGAAGCAAAACTAAACTACAAAACTAAGCCTAGGCCTAAATGTAAAAATGAAAATTTGACAAAGTTCTACATGTTTTTGTTTTCTACATCATTACATGTCAAAGTGTGGCCTTTGTTTACGGAGGAAGTCCAGTAAATTGGCCACATTTATGGGTTAGACGTAAACGCGGATACGAGAATACGGACATGACGGAGCGGGAAGTGCACGCGTACTTCGGGTGAGCAGTCAAGCGCGACTCCGTATCCGCATAGGCGGCTATGAGGTAGGATAGATAAGTGGTGGGGTACCGGGTATTCTGCTATTTAATTTTGCCGACAATCACGACAATGTCATTTTGATCATGTTTTGATTGATTGAACATGTTGTCGTTGAAGTTTGACTTTGACATGTTTCACTTTAAAAAAATGAAAGCTTATTTCCTCTTTATTTTAACTGAAAACAATGACCCAAAAATATAACGAAAAACACAAGTATCCTTTAAGCTTCATTCATTAAATAAAATACTAAATGTTCGTAATTTGGATAAATAAAAATAGCTTACTTTACAAAAGGAATGTGGCCCAGCCTTCTCTAGATCCTTGACATGTCAAGTATTGTCCGCCATCTTGGATGAATTTCGTGGGATTGTGTTGATCACGTGACTGAAATATCAAGAGAGGGCGCTATGACAATTTTATGGGGGAGGTGGGGCAGATTATTTTGTTGTACCCCGATGAAAATAATCTAGCCCGTTTACGTTAAACTTTTTAAGGACAAAACAGGAGGGCGCTATTTATTTTGGGTACATTTGGGTAATTATTAGTTTACCTAAACCCAATAGTGCAAAAAGTATGTTGATTTTGCTCGCCCAATAATTAATACATCCCCCTTTGAAAAAAACGCACACTATGTCCATAGAAAACACAAATTTGTTCAAATTTATCATTTTCATTTGTACATTATCAAATTTATTGACATTTGGTTAAATCAAAGAGAGAAAAGAAAACAACCATAATATACACGTACAGTTTACAGAGATTATCACAAACTGAGAACAAAATAGCCTAGCTTCCATCCTTGCACCATTCATACTGATACTCTTGGAATATCTGATTAAATAAAGATGTCTGATCAGCCAGGCTACCGTTCCACAAGGCATCAAATGCTCCATACGCAATTCATATATAGTGACAAAGAAATGTACACGTACAATGACGTTTCACTAGATTAGCCAAAAATAATTACAACTTGACAACCAGACAAACTTTGTTGACAAAATTTGGATGCATCAACAATACTTCAGTACCAAATGCAGCATCTTTTCAGTTTAGACAAAAGATAATTAATCTGTTCAAGTTTTAGTTGCCGTACAAAAAAAAATGCTCACTTCAATAAATTTCTGGACAGTACACCACGATACTTGTACCAATTTCCTCTTAGTGATTTTAACACTAAATTCAATTCAAAGACTAGTTTTCCGAAGGCTTATCAATAATTTGGGAGTTTGGGGTGCAAGGGTGGTACCAAAACAATCTTGGCGAGAAATGCGATCAAGAGAGGTCACAATGGACCGATCCAGTAAGCCCCGCCCACTGTGCAAGTGGGCAAATTAACACGTGCGCCTCTCCAATGCCACACTGCATTTTCCTGCCGCGCGCACATACGCGCGTGCACGCATGTCGGACTCCTGTGGACTCATGTGGTCGGACGACATTTACTGGATAGGTCCATTATGTCCATTATAGTCAAGGTAGAGGCGTGTACACACACACAAATCAAAAGGTGTTCTTTATGGTACCATAATGTAAACATTTTATAGGAGCTTGAGAATTTCTGGCTTTTCAAGCTTAGCTTGGGCCAAAATAATCTTGAACAACACTGACTTTACTGTGCCTATATTATTGTGGCAACAACTTTTGAAGTTTTGCGATGACATTTTGACCAGCGTTTGACTAGAATCGTCCGCACGTTGCCATCAGTGCGCAGGCGTAAGGTACGTCACAAATCAACCACTAGTCGACTAATGGTCCTTGCCCGAACTTGGCCCTAGTTAAAGGTAATTTACAACATTTGCAAACATTGAAAACGGTAACCACCACATTACAAGTATTATGAAATACATGTACTGTAAGTGAATAACAGTCTCAAGCATCATGTGGAATCGTTGCACCTGGTATACTGTAATTTTCAAGGAAAGTGGAATTTTGTGTTTCTTTTTTTAACGATGGTTCGGCCGAGCCATCATCGGAATAAAAAAAACCTGTTTTCAAATACTGCCCCAATTGACCGAATTTAGTTAGTCCACATTTTGTTCCAATGGGTTACACGTACATGTCCATGAACGGCACAAGCCAGGGAGTCTGGTTCCCTGACCTGACAATTCCCCGACGTCTATAAATTGCTCCGTTTCATCTGAAGCGTGGGTCAGGGAACCAGACTATGTTTTTTTTTCTTCTTGATTTTCCGGCATTCATCAACACAAAACTTTAAACAAGTCTGTCGAACAATATTTGCTATAAAATAATAACCCCCAAATCCGTCCATTTCTGAAAATTACAGCAAAAGCAAATGTTGTATATTAACTTTAATACAATACAGCATACCAACAACAGTGCTTCAGTAATTCACTTGGTGGATGAGTTATACTGACATTTTTTTTAAAAATCTGACTCTTAAAGGAAAATTTCAATTTACCTAATGATACCTTTAACACATCAGACTTGAGTACTTTATAAACAATGGACTCAACAAACGGTCTGGATATTTCATTAAATAGAACAGGAGTACTATAGATAACATGTACGTGTCTTAGTGTAAATTAATTACAAAGTCAATTCGAAGGTGACACGTCCGCCCTGTCATTTTAAGGTATTATTATTATGAATGGGTATAATCACACACGTAAAATAAATACAGCATTAACTTAAGCAGCAGGCAGTTGGTGACAAAATATTTCAACATTGAATCCACATGCAAGAGATGTATAGGTACACATGGACTGTATGTTGGTTATATTCCGACCCTTAAATGGTTAAAGGTATTATTCGTTGCGATTTTAGCGAAATAAGACTGACATCTGTGGCTTAACTGTGTGTAATCTGATTTCACGGCAGGAATTAAGATTTTTTTTGACGAATGGAATTGTTTCCTTCTAAATGTCGTGCCTGACATTTTGTTTAACTATGCCCAAAAAAAGTTTTCAAAAAATCTTGAACTTGATATTTAGAAATGAATTGATACAAAATTTGTTTTTGCTTGGAACTTGTTTTTTCTTTTTCATTTAAAAAGTTCTCTTGCTTTGTCGCAAAACCAGGTAAAAGAACAAGATAACCCAATTATTTTTACAGGTTCTGTACAGTTTTACATTTTGTATACACAAAGTACGTAGGTCTTTCCTTTAAAAAAAAAATACTAACAAAAACAATTTATTTTTCATGAGCTTTTACTTTTCTGACTGCTGTCTGCGCACAAAGTTGAGCCCAATGAAAAACTGGAGATCTAGAAGTGTATATTCAGATCCGTTTCATTAATTAAAAAAAAATAATAGGATTGTGGATACGTTGCTATTTTTCCACTAACGTTTAAATTTTCCCCCCACAATTCAACTGCAGAGAAACAGCATCCTTGAAAATTGGTATAGATATAGATAAGTTTAGATTTATAGTGTTAAAAAACCAATAGCATTGTAGATACCTTGCCATTTTTTTCCTACATTTACATTGTCCCCCTAAATTAAACTGCAAAGAAACAGCGTTCTTGAAACTTGGTAGGGGTAAAGACAAGTTTAGATTTATGCTGTAATGATATTGACATGAGTGCAGCAAGAAAAAGCCATCAGTCACGTGACAGCTTTTTGTCCAATCGTTGCATGGATCTCAGAGGCCGTGCTTTGTTATTATAATTTAGTAACAATAGATCCACGCAATGCAGAGCCACTGCCCTCGGACTCCGCCTCCCTGCACGAGGTCTATAAGCTTCAACTCACTTTGATATACGAGTTGGCCAAATTGAGTGTGCAGACAGCTATGCGGTAACTGTCTGAACTGTCGGTTTTTACATTAGTCTGAAGTGTTGGAGACCCACTTCCTAATCTGGCTTTGAAGATTCTTGTAGTTTTCACTATGTGAGTCCGACTTCACTTATCGCACTGTCGTGTTTCAGCCGTCGTCAAACTCAAGCACAACCGAGTTTTCAATCACACGCAGATGTCCAGTGTTCTGTGCATTCACTGCACTGGTACAGTCTTTTTTCTGTACAAATATCCCGTCAAAGACATTGAGCCAGTGGGGTAGAATTCTCCCAGAAGCCCCTTAGTACTTTCGCATGAGTTCACTGACGTCGATGGATGATGATATTAGTCGTGGAGAGGAGGCGGGTTTCACCGACGTCCTAGCCAGTACATGATGCCTGCTGTTGCTGCTGCTGCCACGCTGATTGCAAAAAATAACCTGAAGCTTTCTGAAGTCTCAAACTGGTAAGTGAGGGCAGCACGCTGTTGAAGAAAAAAAAGAAGACAAATAAATGGAGGGTAAATTTTTTATCATACAATTTAAGCTCTGACAGGAGCTTCTTCATGTCCATTGGTGGTCGGTTTGTCGGTCGGTCGGTCTGTCCTGAAAATTGACCAAAAGTATGGTGTTCCAAATGTGCCATCGGCGTCGCTTTTTTTGCCAGAGCTTATTGTGCACTAACACTTGTTATTCTCTGAGAAGCTTGTTATTACATAGTCTGAATTAAGACTCAAAATGGCGGATTATTGTGGACAGCCATTTAAAGTTGGATACCAGGTAGTGCGTGGATTGTCAGGTTGACCTGACATAGAGGTCAACCTATTAACATTTACAAATGTACCAATAGGGTACTGCGTTAAGCATTTCGCAGCGTTTCGCAGCGTTTTGCGTGAGTGCGCAGGAGAAGTAATGGAAGGTGAGAATAACCTTAACTATAGATGACTGCAGTATTGAAAAAAAGAAGGGAAAAAAAGATGCAAAAACTATTACTAGACTCCTTAATATTGCCTAAACTCTTAAAATACATATCATTTGATTGGCCGAGTCGCCCTTGAATCTATGTTTGTATCCAATCACAAACAGCTTATTGAGCAAACAAACAAAAGATTACTTACCCATCCACCTTGCTCCGATATCCACTGCGCGATTCTCTCGGTACAAATGAACTTGACGATGCTGTTGATGATCTTGCTGATGAACTCGCCAATGCCAGCCTTGACGCTCAGTGCCACCTGGTAGCCGAAAGACAATAGGGCCGCTATTCTCCCCCAGTTGATGCCTTGGGTGAATAGTCTAAAAGTTTAAATAAATGAAATATAAATATGAAAACAAAGTTCCAAAAAAAAGGAAATACTGGGACCCTACTGTACATTATGAGGCCATTTTTTATTGACACTCTGTGGTTTGATGTGCCCACTTTCAAGTTTAGATTCGATGGCGAATGGTACTTCACACAATTGTATGAGGGGTATATGGTTAATTAACTGTCAATTTCTTCAGCCCCAAAACCATTTATATTTCTGATGGGATGGGTTTGATTCCCAGAAATTAAAAAAAACCTCAAGATAAGTTAAAACGTACTTGAAATGGGGCAGAAGTATTTGGTCCGAGTTGGTCAGAGTCCGAGTTGGTCTAGGTCCGAGTTGGTCTGAGTCGGAGATGGTCTGGGTCCGAGTTGGTCAGGGTACGAGTTGGTTTGGGTCCCAGTTGGTCTGGGGCCAAATCGGTCTGGGTACGAGTTGGTTTAGGTCCAGGTTGGTCTGGGTACGAGTTGGCTTGGGTCCGAGTTGTTTTGGGTGCAAGTTGACTCGAAACCCTTTTAACATCTCCAAAGGGAACCCTGGGCTGCCCTTGGCAATAAGAATGCTACACTGATTGCACTAGAAAATAAACAATAATAAACAAATAAACAACTACGCAAAGCCTAGGCCTCAGCAAGTTAAGAACATGAGAAACACCAAACAGCCAGTGATTCACAACTGATTTGCTATTCCCTTCATTTGATCTACAAGACTTACTAAGTTTTAAAGATGTATTAAAGTATGGAATCATTAAGGTTAAATCCCCCTTCACTATGGTTTGTAAACAATGTCAAGTTCTGGTCTTAGAACTAGAATGTCGTGGTCCAGTCGTTACGGTGTTTGACTCGTGTACGATGGTGCGTGGGTTCCAACCCGGCCAGGAACATGGCGTTTGTGCCCTTGGGCAAGACACTTAACTACAATTGCCTCTCTCCACCCAGGAGCATAAATGGGTACCTGTGAGGGTCGAGGACTGATTGAGCGCTGATATCGGCTGTCGCGTGGTCCCATGGCCTGATGAATGGGGGAATAATTGTCAAGCACTTTGAGATTGATGATACGATGCAGAGCGCTATACAAGCATTACAATTTATTTATTTAATTCAGGTTTTTTTTAGATATCGAGGAAAACTCCGACAAATTTAAAGGAATAAAGCACAGGCTGCTTTTCAGACTTAAAATTCTGAACTATGTCACATTAGCATATCAAACAATTACAGCACATAAACAGTTGGCAAAGAATGGGTTTTAGAAGTTACTTTTGACCAAATATCACAAAATATTAAAAAGGCATACTTTCTGTAAGGTGTGATCAATCGTACATCCTGGAAAATGACTCCATCCATTCATAAAATTCATTTCGAATGTTTTCTGTCCCAGTATGTCTAGAATGGTCATTGCTTGGACTGAAACTGTCTGACAAAATGTAGCTTTTTATGAAAAGTGACAAGACCCATTTCATGATTTCTGGTCAAAAGTTTTGCCTGAATTTGCTTTTTACCTTCTAGCAACCCCAGCAAACGCCTCGTAGGCTGTGGCAGGCGTGATGCGGAGCTGGCTTATCATCTCGCTAAATTCGCACTGGTACTGGGAGTTAATCTGGTCACCGATTTCCGCCAGCCGTCGTCCGACCTGTGACGTGGGGCTGTTGGTGAAACAAAAAAATCATCAAGATTAATCCAAAATTAAAAGGCATCATTAGGATTTTCCCAAACTTTCTACAATTAACCACATAGCAGGAAAACATGGAAATATTCGGTTTTTATTTTTAATTTTTTTTATTTAACTCTCTGCCCCATGGCCATCAATCGATGGGGGGTGGGGGGGGGACTACATGTCTTTTGAAAGTGGTGGGGATATCATATCATTCCCCCCTCCTCTTTTTTTGTCCCCGAATAAGAAATTGTTCACAAAGGTTCAACAGCAAGCACTATGAGGGTAAAATCACCAGTGTTTGAACTTGAAGTTTGTCAACAAAGAAGTTAGGCAACACTGCATGTGGGAAGTTGTGGGGAAACGTTGACGTGCGCCACATTAGGGGACCCCACTATATAAAGAGGACACTAGGCTGGTACCTTTGGGAACACCAAAAAAGTATTCGGTCTTAAAAGTGAAAAGACCAACTCACCTGAGGGGGTTTGCTGTGAAGCACTGGAACTCTGGTATCCTTGGCGTGGCAATGGACAACTCGCTCTCCTCCGACTGCATATCAGTCTGGTACCTGATGTACATGTAGTTCCTCACTATGGACTCCGTCTGCTCAACGACATTCTCCTCGTTGTCGGGGGACAGTCTCTCTGTTTGCGTGGTCGTGGGCTGGTAGGTGGCCATGATTTGCGGGTTGACGGTTCGGCTGAGTCTCCGCTGGGCTAGACTGGCTGTGGGGGTGTCATTCAGCCTCATGCAGGAGGCGGCGTGGGACGGCACTTCTTGGGGTTGGGGCTGATGCTGCTGCTGCGGATTCCGCTGCTGTCTTGTCTCGTCCTCCTCGTTTTCTATAATAAAACGATGAATTAGGAACACTCTGATGAGTTCAATTGGCAAGATAGGTATAGCCATCTTTACGGTGGCGCAAAAGTTGCGTTAGTTTCAATCAGTGTGATATGGTTACACGCAAAACCAGTTCACTGTTTAAATCAAGCAGGGTTACACAGAAACAGTTGACGACGGCACAGCTGGCCTGAATGACAATGTGAACTCAATTACTCAATGGCTGTTGGTGATGCGCTAGTCCAATTGTTAAATGCTACAGTCAGATATGTCTTGCAGCGTGTTCGTGCAACACTTACACACACAATAGTCTACGTAATGAGCTGGGCAGAATTGATCCGATCTGGACAGCACTGACAAGAGTTATCATCTAACTGGAATCAGATTTGGCTCGTCACTTAAATAGGCTTGGCGGCGTTAACGAGTTCACCCGGAATGTCAAACGTTCAGGGACACCTGTTACTGGCACAGATGGCCGTGCAATATAGCGGTCAGCGTTATCCCCTACTTAATGAGCATGCTCAGAACAACGAGCATACATGTCCGTGTACACCCCGAGCGCATCCGGCCCGGCCCAGCCGTACTGGCCGGGTTAAGGACTCGCGCTCGGACAAAACATTGATTGCAATCTCACATGAAGAGCTGTGTCCTTGCCATGCACACGGGGAGTGCCGAGATTCAATTTGCAAACCACACATGTTTGGATGTCACGGCGCTAATGAGATAAAGATTGGAATAAATTGATCGCATCGGGCCATGCAATAGGCCAGGGGGCATGTACAGTTCATGCACGCTGGGGCCTGGACACAAACAAGGTTCCGACATAATCAAAACAAAGAAGACAGTGATTATCAAGCCTTCAGGGCCAAGGTTGCTTCATGACAGGAAGTTATCAACATTGTGTCATTTAATGAGATTCTGGACCCGCGAGGCTGCTTAGGAGTTGGAGAAGATCAAGGTAATACTTTCATAAGTGTGACCAATCATAGCAAGGGAAAACTGGGCTGAACTTTTTCTGACACTTTCCAGTTTCGTCTATCAAAAAAATGTGTATTTGAAAGAGGTCAATGTTACTCATGATACTCAGTCAAGTTTCCTATAGTTACATTTTCTATTGATACGAGTGTCACATCGACATATAATCAAGCCCCCTATTAGGAAAGTTCGAAGAATATGACAATCTTGTATACTTCTACAACCCCATACTTATTAATGTTTGTATTTTTTTTTAAATTATTCACATATTTTTCTTAATCAATATCTCAAGTCAATAAAAAGTTAAACCATGGTTTAGACTACAAATACGGCCACCATCATACACTCTCAATTAAATGTTTATTTTGTTAAAAACTATAAATTCTCTAAATTTAATTTTTGCATTGTTTAAAAAATAAATAATAATCACAGTAATATGTACCAACTTTGGGATCAATGATTGTAGAATGTTTCAGTGTTTCTTTATAAATCCATCATTTTTGTTATTGTCTCATAAAAAAATAGTTAAAGATAAAAACCAAAGTGAATAACTGAAAGTCAAATGGCCTAAAATAATGCACTAACAATCTATCACAAAAATAAAATTATAAAAAAAAACCTAAACCCATTATCAGATAATGCTCTACTAGATGGCCCCGAAAAAAATGCAATTACGTGGATGTCCTAAAGCTATCTGTGAACTGACACATCAGAGGGTAAGCTAGATATATACACACGGTGACTGCAACGCAACGTCATCATACAATGTACAATGGAAGGATCTACATCTAATTATAAAAGATAATTGCAATGTGGCACGTTCGCTGAGCAGGCTACGCTTACAATGTTGTTGTTGGTTTTCCCCCCTAAAGGGAGTTCATCCTGAGGACAAGGGGTTAGGTAGATGTCAAGAGGTGGACACCACAGATCTTGTGGCTCCCTGTAGGGGGCCATTGTCATTCTAATGAGGCATGAGTCATTGAAGGAGTGAACATTGGAGGTAAACAAGACGATGATGATGCTGGATTTATGAGACAGAAACAGGAAGTGTTTTGTGGTAGCCTCCCTTCCACAATAGAGGATAAAAGTACGGATGCAGAGCAAGATGCACAATGGGTTTCCTCATCTTTAAAGGCAAAAGAAACCAGCTCCTTCTCAAAACAATTCCTCTTCAAAAGAAGACAGGCAAAATCAATAGGGCTCTTTGGGGGTCAAGTACCAAATACCACAGAATACTACAGGTGTTGTGCACACTTGTATGGAAAGAAATGCATACTACAGGTTACCACTGAGTATGAGGTTAGGGTGAACAAGGGAAGACGATGTCATTTTCATACATGTTCTGTTAACTGTTTAACCAACCCAGACATTTACATGTAAATGTACATGTAATGTGAAGTTATACTTTGTTCCATGGAATTTGGACCTACATGTACATTGTACCCCTCCTGCAATCTGAACAGTCACAGACAGTCAAAAAATTCAATCCTCTTCCCCTGCCATGGCTTTTACACAGCCTAGTCATCAACAGTCAGATCATATTTCAAGCAAGTGCTGTGACTAGTCAAATTCAGTCAACAGACAAAAACAGGCAAGTGGTAGGCACAGCTGGCTTATCAATCACCTACAGTCAAAGAATAGCTACATGTATATCAAGTTAAACAAACAGTCACAGCCAGTCAATCCTGCTTTACATGTACATGTATGTACCAGTAGGCTGGGAGCTCTTAACTGTTGAAAACAGTCACTTGATTGATTTGGGCTGAAATGACAACTTGGTACCGAACGTATGTTTGCATAGGAGGGTTAATTTTAAGAGTCACAGCCAGGGTTTAAAGAAGTGTATGAGCTGCAAGTTTTTAACTCTGACTGCAATGAAAAAATATTTCTCTTTTATTGGCAGATTTTGTTTTAATAGCCGAGTGATGAACAGACGAGTTTCATGTGTACACATACATTGTACATGTACATGTACAGTAACTCTAGTACATGAAAATGCACAGGTTGTCATGTACCACGTTTTTACAAACTTAACATCATTTCATACATGTACAATATACCGGTTCTAGTACTACTGTTATGTATGCATGTACAACATGTACATTGTATCTTGCCATTTGACTCTGACAGTAAGACAAAATCTAATCAATAACAATCAATACGCACTCTTGTGATGTACACCACCATACAAAATTCATAATGCGCAACGTGCATACAGTACATCGTGTACTGGTGACTGGACATGTACTTTTGATTAGTCACGTTTTATCACGACGGAGCAATGTTCAATCTGCCACAGTCAGGGATGTCCCGACTACTTACCTTGGTTTATCCTCAGCGTGGGATGGAGGCTGACAGGCGACGTACACGTGCACATGCACTGTGCACTGATAGACGGTGAAAAATGACCCATCATTCCTGAGTTCAGGGTTTGCCTAAGGCACAGGTAACGGTAAGTATGTTCCTTCAGACACAACGTGGCACTCGACAGTTTTTTCTCCGAATTTGTATTTCCACTGACTTCAGATCTTCCGTTTAGAAACCACACAAAAAACTTTGATGCAGGACTGACTGTGCTGTGTTAGATGCACGTGGACAGAATAAACGACTTCAGCAAGTCCAGTTAAAAATCAAGGTCAGTGAACAAGCACAATGGTGTCTGGAGGTGAACTGGAGAAAACTCTGGTGACCGCAATAAATTGAAGCTTGTAGAACCTGGTTTGTGCACAGAGCAGCAACTCTGAATATGTAATGTATACATTCAATGTTACATGCAACACTTGCAAAAGCAGGCTTTTTGTGTTCAGTTTAGTAAAACACAAGTTAAAATGTAAGCAGCTTGGTGGCTCAACCAGTAGAAAAGGATCTAGGCAGGTGGTATCTTCCGAACACAGCCTACACCCGCTGCTCAAAAATCTTTGGTCCGAATCGTTTGGTGTCAAATTAAGTACTGTACCACAAAGTTGTCAACAACCCGCTATATACAAAGGCTCAACTGCATGGTACATGTGAGGCCAAAGTCATGGCTATTATTAACTCCACCCTGCGTGTGTGTGTGTGTGTGCTATTTGTGACTAACGTTGCACGCATGCAGTCAAGGAACAAAGGAACCGGGCAGTTATTTTAGGGTGCCGACTCACCTTGTTGTTGCACAAAAATGCGGGACTTTTGAATTATGTATGAAGGAGATGAACAATGCATTTGAGTCACTAGTCCGGCTAATTTGTTTGGGTAATAGTGTGGACGGAAAAACCGGCCATAATAAATGAAGAGTGTTTACAACGTCTACCACATGTGCGTGTGTGTGATTCATGCACTACTGTTCAGGAGGTGAATCCCAATATGATGTTATTAAAGAGTCGGGAGTGAATCATTACAAAATAAGGCAACAACTTTAAGACCGGACAGAGTGGTTGAAAATTCTCCCTGCAGAAAAAAGGGTTCATTATACATATACATGTACATGTACCGTACCTGCACATATGACTCTTCGATTTTTCTGTGCCCTATTACAGTATTTGTCCAAATCCATGGACAGTATTAAATGTACTATTCCAGCATTACGAAAGGCAGTGTAATGTCCCTAACAGAGCCAATTAACCATGGTATCTAATTTTATAAATATTTAGCAAAAAAAATGATCCAAAACTCAAATCTGTAATCTTCTTGACCATTACTAGGTAATGGATGAAAAAGATTAGGAAAATATAAATTCAGGTTTATTCACTGAGCTTGTTACGTAATGCTGGAATTACCCAAATGCATGTGAAGCCTGCTCTGTCCAACAAGTGCCAACCCAAATTAAACTTCTTTTTTTTCCCGTCTTTAATAACAAAATCAGAATATTCCAGTACACATAGTCAGAAATTGTTCCTATTAGGCATGGATTATAAGGTGAAGAGTCAAATTTATGCACAATGTAAGGGAAGAAAGCGAAATTAACCCTAACCGCCCTGAATCTGTCAAAATCCTCTTTGCCAAAGTGGAGGAATTTGGAGGATTGTGGTTACACATGTTACATGGCAAAAGTGTGTTACTAATTTCGTAGGATGCACTTTGTTAAGGTCTTGGGCTGGACTTTGTGTTGTTTTTGCTCAACCATGCACTTAGTATAGGCCTGGATTATGCTTGAAATCCTCCGTACTGCTCCAGGATGTCACTGGCCAAGCCTCAACATTAGGGTTAAACAAACGGTAACTCTGAGGTTGAACCTCGAGAAACTTCGTAAAACCTGCACTGAAACCTCAAGTTATTATCTGTTTAGTTTTGCATTTCCCCAACTTAATAATACAACAAACAATTCTGAACTTACCAACAACAGGTAAAAATTACTTCCCGATGTTTGAGTGGAAACTTTTTTGTAAAAATTAAGCAAACTGTATGCAGCGGTTCACCAATAAACTGAAAGTTACCACCATCTCTTGTAGTTCAATTCCTCGTACTGACACTCACTCACGCGTGACACAAAACGTTAACGGCACAGTTCCGGCAAATACCAGGCAGTGAACAATTAGTTTATAAAACGGGTATTCCCCCAATTTGCATAATTTCCTCGGTGCTAAAACCACCAGGTCATCTATTGCCACTGAAAGTGAAACTAAACACATGGCTTTTTTCGGACATGGTAGTGACATCCACATCCTGTGCGGTAAAACTGAAATTTCAAAACAGGAAACGCATGTACACAAACTCTAGAAACTTCTAATAAAGTACTGGTTTGTTCTGCATTTACTCTCTATTAATGTCGACGACCACAGCAAATGACAGAAATAACTTTAATTGTTTTGTTTTAAATTGCACATCACGACACTACCTGCAACTGAAACTAAACAATTGTGTCAAAAGTGTACAGTATGGTACTACAAGTAACAATCACATGCTTCTGAAAAAAAAATTCCCCATTTAGGACATGATTTCCAGAAAAAGAAAAAAAAAAATACCAAAAGATATTCTATTACTGACAGTGACCACACAATATGAGTTCCCAACAAATGTTGATTAAATTAAGGATGCACATGTATAATTTCCTTATCACCTGAGATGCAATGTCTGTGTATGGAAAAACCCATTCTTTGTTTTGGGGTGTTTTTTTATGTCGTTGCCAAAAACTCGGAAAGGGGAGGGCCAGGGGTGAGGCGGCATGAAGCAAATAAGGCATTCATGAACACTGACAAGCAGTAAAGACAATTTTACAACTGAACTGTCACAGGAAAAGTAAAATTACATGATTGTCCATCCATTACTCATGAAACAAGAAATAGGTGGTATTTTTTTTAAATTCTGTAAACCAAAGTTTACATGTAAATGGACTTTTCCCTTTATATCGGTCATACAGAGGTCACTATATCTTATCCATATTGCGACACTTTTTTTTCTGGAAAGGGGGGTTCCCCATGGGTTTTTGGGCGGTACCTGTTCAAGTTTTAAGAAACAAATTCTGGAATTTTTCCAAAGATCTAAGTGTTCCTACTATGTGTAAATCATAATTTTACACAGCAATTGTGCTCTGTGCGTACATGTACACATGTTTAATAATAGATCCATTGTGTGACCATCCAGGTATGATCAAAATGTGGACTGTGCAAAGAAACAAAATGCCCACAACTGGGGGCAAAAATCATTATACTATTTATAGAATTTTATCATGTGTGAACACGCCATAGAACTTAGGCTAATCTTTCATTCACTAAAATTGCATGTGTACATACTGTACAGTGACTGGCAATATACGGTATTGCTGGACAAATCTTTTTCCCCAAATCCGTTGGTTCGAATTTGCCACTTATGAAATCTGATACATGTACCGGTACATGAAGTGGAATGGGATTTCCCACATTGGACAAGTTGATGCACGCCTCTGAAACAAAAGTTGGCATAAACATGTATGTGTACAACAAATACATGTACAAGTGCATGTACATGTATCTTACATGTACTTTGCCCAACACACTTGTATCTGTTCGGCAAAATAACATTTGATGTACATGTACATGTATGTACTGTGCATTCATGTACATGTACCTGTACCCGGTACATGCACATGTACATGTATGCCGGTACATGTACGTGTACATGTACCATACAGACATAAATGTTTGAATTTTAAAAATTGCAAAACAAACCATAAGGTCATTATGTTTCAACTAAATTCAAGGCTTACAAACTAGATGTATATGAAAATGGTTAATACGTGCAATGGGAAAAAAGGAATTTGGAAAAGGCAGTCCAAAGTTATACTATTTTTCTTTTGGTTGTTCCCTCTGTTAGGTTACACAGGTACTTGTGTGGAAAACACCTTGAAAGGGGGGGGGGGATTTCTTCTTAAATTATTGCATTATCAGATCAGGTACAAACACGTAAATATTACACAATGTTATTTGGGAGGGGTTTGTTTATTGTTACAAAATAGGAGCAAAAACAATTGGACATTTGCCAAGATATCAACCTCAGATGTGAACAATGGAGCATTCTTTTTTAGGGATTCACTTTGCCATGATCCAGGTGGTACAAAACAAATGTCTTGGCCACAAGCCAAAATGGAAGTGACATTCCCAAGCTGTGTGGCAACATCAGTAGGCCTAAGATTTACAAAGGGAGTTCCCCCAAATATAAAGCCCCACATGTCCATTACCTTAAAGGGGCACTAGGTCCTGAAATCACCGAAGATTTCATGTTTTGGACTTTTTACTTATCCTATTTCAAACATCTGGTTGAAAGGAAACCAACCTAAAGTCTTACTGTTCCCAAGAAACGACGGAAAAAAACCTGGTTGTTTACATCAGACACGATGGAGTACGAATGTTTTTCCTGTCCTTTTCATACAATGTATGATTATTGTACATTGCGTGTGTCTAGTATTTAACACACGTACATGTACGTACCCAGCACCGTGCTTGCGAACAGCGCTGACCAATCACCAATGCACAAAATGTGGTTTCTTACACATCCGCTAAAGGCGAACACTTTACGGATGAAATCACAACTAGCACCCAAACAGCTCGACTTTTGAGGTCGCAAAAGTGCACCCCGAAAGACGTTGTCGCACCCATATTACAGGAACAGCACAAAAAAGCCCAGTTTTTAAAGGATAATTTTAAGTATTCTTTCCGATTAACATCATTTCATTCAAAGCACGTTTCGTAGCCCAATTGGGCTGTTCCAGGACGCAGTGTCCCTTTAATTAAACATCCATCTTAAATTGGACGGTGACATGATGATTTTAATTGTTGTTTTTTTCGGGGGGGGGGGGTGTTTCAAACATTGCACACTTGTTGCTGGTACCACCTGGTACATAAACTACCCCGAACCCTGTTTCATTTTTTGTGATTTTGAAATGCATACGCGCAGTACCTCTTTTGAAACCCATGGCGTCAAGGGGCAGCTGTCCCCAAATGCACACTGGACAAGTTCATACATGTCTTCTTTTTTAAACAAATGTTGGCTGGCATCTTATGGTTTTTATGTGATACAGGCAACACTAAAACATTTTTACAAAATGTGCCATGGTCTACAAAAACTACATCGTAATCTAAGAAAAACACTAAATTCCCCTGGGCCTCAAATGAAGTCACAATCAATTTTGTTCATGATACTTTACCCCTAACCCATTTTGTTTTTGTAACGTAAATCATCCACATACAGGTATGACTATGAACATGTACGGTACATGCACGATGTACCGGTAAATTGTGCTCCAGTCGACTCTTCGCTGTTATTCTTAACCCTAACCACCCCAACTCCATCAAAATCCATCCCCCATTTTGGTGGATTTTGGGGGACTTGGTCCAGGAGGCCTGGCGTGACAAAATATTGATGGAGTATGATGGACTTGGGCCTAATGGCCTAAAGCAGTGCTAGAGGTATCCAATTGCTTTTGCCTAGCTTCCTGTAATGCTGTTGTAATAAAAGCCATGTTTAACAAGTCTATGAATGTCAACCAGTGTGTCAGTGGTGGATTCCATTATGTCATGTACAGTTTTGTACTAGACGCACAGTGATTGATGGATTTTGATGGACTTGGTCCGGTTCCTAGTAAAAGACGCTAGGGAGTTAGGATTAAAGCCAAATCATTGATGGGGGGGGGGGGGCTCACGAAAGATCCCTTGAAGTTAAGTGACTAAAGTTTAAAACAAAAAAAAGGGCCAATAAAAGAAATTTCTGTTAGTCCATGTATGGCAATAATTTATGTTATCGGTAACCTCGCCTAACAAAAAAAAAATAACATGGCAAAAAATCTAAATACCTTGCATTTGAAATGTCCTAATATTGAGTACTATTTGAGAAATCTTTTTTAGTGTCCTTACATCATTAGAATATGCTACCGTAACAATTATTACAAATAATCAATCAAAAGATATATTCAAAACCAACTTTTCAATTTCTTTTGTGACACAGGCTAAAGAATCCCCCAATTTGCCCCGTAGTCTCTGATTGTGAACCTAAAGTCTGTAATCACTTGCTAGTGGTCTTCTTGGTATATGAATAATCTGCCCATGCAACTTTTCAAAGAGTTCCTACCCATTTTGTCAACATTACAGCTCTCAAGTGTTTTTTGTAAATGCCGAATGGTAAATGAATCCTGCAAATTCCAATCATTGTGGAGGGCATTGCATGTGACACCTCACCCGTCACTTTTTATTGCGATGACTGTGAGCTGATAATCGGATAACCATTTTGCAGTTTGACAAAATAACTGGATATCCGGATTTTGAAATCTCCAATTTTTCTCACCACAACATCGTACATTTATAAACCTGTGCATGTGATACCAGAACCTGTTTCTTAAAATGGATTTTAAAGAAATTGGAAAACAATTTTGACCCTAAGGGTACATCCAGCCCAGAGTTACCACATGTACAAACAATCCTCAGGAGTTCCAGTGAGTGAAGGGGAAAACCCCAATAAAATTTTATAACAAAAAAAAAATCTGCACAAAAGATTCCAGAGGAAATAATGAGAATAATGCAATGGTTCAGAGCATCTGGCACTAGTAATTTATAAAAGCATCCGCTTAAAAGTGCAAGTGTATGTACGCTTGACTGATAACGCACATTAACACTAACAGAGTCCAAAAAAGTGTGCATGTATGCATGGACTTGCCTGAGCCTGACGCATTCCAAAAATCCTCAAATTTAGTCACACTTTAATTTGAGACTCTATTGCTAAAGCAGGAAATTGTAAAATGATACATGCAAATACATGTTCGAACTTGTACACGTATACACATTGCACAAGTACGTACAGTATTATTATTACATAATGCATATATTTAACCAATTATACGGAAAATACATTGCGCATAAATAAAAGGCCTAAAAAAGGGCCACCTGAACTCCTGCATGTACAAATGCTGAGCATCTATAATTCCACCTGATGATGTCATCAGATGCGATGACATCATCCTAGTAATAGCCAATCAGATGACGCCCAACACGTTTCTGATTTTCATGTCGTAGGTGTAACCTTGTTTGCAATCCACTAGGACAAAGAAGACATACAATGTAGGCCTAATTGTTGCTCAGGCCTGGAAGTCATTTTGCAATTGTAAAAATATTGTCGGAATTAGGTGATGTGTCTGACTGCTTATGGAAAATCCCTCAATAAATTACAGATTTTCATTATTGAACTCTAAATAAATAAATAATTATCTATATTTCCCCTTGGTTTTCAATTTTGAAGATGTATGTACACGTACATGTATCTGTGACAAAGAAACCTACACCCTGTAGTGTAGGGCCCCCTTCCCCATAAGAGAACAAAATCCACTTTTAATTTACCAAATAGTTGGCGACATTATTCACATTAAGAACAAACAGGTATGTCGTAGATAGAGGGCAGGGTTTTGAATTTTTGAGGGAAATTTGGGGGTACAGTACCGCCCAGAATTTACCATCCCCAAATGCCCACACCGAAGTCCCGTTGCCCGCTGTGTGCGATCACGGTCCCGCATGCCCTTTGCCCGATGCCCTTTGCCCGATCCCCCTTCCTTAGAATTCGGTCATTAATAGAGGGCATCGTGTAAACCACAGACAATAATCCCCCGAGCGTACAGCAAAAGGGCATCGTGTAAACCACAGACAATAATCCCTAGCAGTCAACAAACTACCTTCTGAAACGGGCAACGTGTAAGCCGCGCCATAACAAAACAAGAGGCCTAGAAGCCGACGTCGGTATACACGCACGACGTACACAAAAAGCCGACAGAAAACGAAGAGCCGAAAAAAAACATAAAAAGAAATCATGCGGTCGGGCGAGAGGAGTAAAACTTGTTAATATTTTTGGGGGACTGCATGCTCAACATAAAAAGAAATGATGCCGTCGAGCAAGAGGAGTAAAACTTGTTAATATTTTTGGGGGACTGCATGCTCAATATAAAAAGAAACCATGCGGTCGGGCGAGAGGAGTAAAACTTGTTAATATTTTTGGGGGACTGCATGCTCAATATAAAAATAATTAATGCGCTCGGGCGAGAGGAGTAAAACTTCTTTATATTTTTGGGGGACTGCATGCTCAATATAAAAAGAAATAATGCCGTCGGGCGAGAGGAGTAAAACTTGTTAATATTTTTGGGGGACTGCATGCTCAACATAAAAAGAAATAATGCGGTCGGGCGAGAGGAGTAAAACTTGTTAATATTTTTGGGGGACTGCATGCTCAACATAAAAAGAAATAATGCGGTCGGACGAGAGGAGTAAAACTTGTTAATATTTTTGGGGGACTGCATGCTCAACATAAAAAGAAACCATGCAGTCGGACGAGAGGAGTAAAACTTGTTAATATTTTTGGGGGACTGCATGCTCAACATAAAAAGAAATAATGCGGTCGGACGAGAGGAGTAAAACTTGTTAATATTTTTGGGGGACTGCATGCTCAACATAAAAAGAAACCATGCGGTCGGGCGAGAGGAGTAAAACTTCTTAATATTTTTGGGGGACTGCATGCTCAATATAAAAAGAAATAATGCGGTCGGACGAGAGGAGTAAAACTTGTTAATATTTTTGGGGGACTGCATGCTCAATATAAAAAGAAATAATGCGGTCGGACGAGAGGAGTAAAACTTGTTAATATTTTTGGGGGACTGCACGCTCAATATAAAAAGAAATAATGCCGTCGGGCGAGAGGAGTAAAACTTGTTAATATTTTTGGGGGACTGCATGCTCAATATAAAAAGAAATAATGCGGTCGGACGAGAGGAGTAAAACTTGTTAATATTTTTGGGGGACTGCACGCTCAATATAAAAAGAAATAATGCAGTCGGACGAGAGGAGTAAAACTTCTTAATATTTTTTGGGGGACTGCATGCTCAATATAAAAAGAAATAATGCAGTCGGACGAGAGGAGTAAAACTTCTTAATATTTTTGGGGGACTGCATGCTCAACATAAAAAGAAATGATGCCGTCGAGCAAGAGGAGTAAAACTTGTTAATATTTTTGGGGGACTGCATGCTCAATATAAAAAGAAACCATGCGGTCGGGCGAGAGGAGTAAAACTTGTTAATATTTTTGGGGGACTGCATGCTCAACATAAAAATAATTAATGCGCTCGGGCGAGAGGAGTAAAACTTCTTTATATTTTTGGGGGACTGCATGCTCAACATAAAAAGAAATAATGCCGTCGGGCGAGAGGAGTAAAACTTGTTAATATTTTTGGGGGACTGTATGCTCATTATAAAAAGAAATAATGCCGTCGGGCGAGAGGAGTAAAACTTGTTAATATTTTTGGGGGACTGCATGCTCAACATAAAGAGAAATAATGCGGTCGGACGAGAGGAGTAAAACTTGTTAATATTTTTGGGGGACTGCATGCTCAACATAAAAAGAAATAATGCGGTCGGACGAGAGGAGTAAAACTTGTTAATATTTTTGGGGGACTGCATGCTCAACATAAAAAGAAACCATGCAGTCGGACGAGAGGAGTAAAACTTGTTAATATTTTTGGGGGACTGCATGCTCAACATAAAAAGAAATAATGCAGTCGGACGAGAGGAGTAAAACTTGTTAATATTTTTGGGGGACTGCATGCTCAATATAAAAAGAAATAATGCGGTCGGACGAGAGGAGTAAAACTTGTTAATATTTTTGGGGGACTGCACGCTCAATATAAAAAGAAATAATGCAGTCGGACGAGAGGAGTAAAACTTCTTAATATTTTTGGGGGACTGCATGCTCAACATAAAAAGAAATAATGCAGTCGGACGAGAGGAGTAAAACTTCTTAATATTTTTGGGGGACTGCATGCTCAACATAAAAAGAAATAATGCCGTCGGGCGAGAGGAGTAAAACTTGTTAATATTTTTGGGGGACTGTATGCTCATTATAAAAAGAAATAATGCCGTCGGGCGAGAGGAGTAAAACTTGTTAATATTTTTGGGGGACTGCATGCTCAACATAAAGAGAAATAATGCGGTCGGACGAGAGGAGTAAAACTTGTTAATATTTTTGGGGGACTGCATGCTCAACATAAAAAGAAATAATGCGGTCGGAGGACGGAAGTACAACTTGTTAATATTTTTGGGGGACTGCATGCTCAACATAAAAAGAAACCATGCAGTCGGACGAGAGGAGTAAAACTTGTTAATATTTTTGGGGGACTGCATGCTCAACATAAAAAGAAATAATGCGGTCGGACGAGAGGAGTAAAACTTGTTAATATTTTTGGGGGACTGCATGCTCAACATAAAAAGAAACCATGCGGTCGGGCGAGAGGAGTAAAACTTCTTAATATTTTTGGGGGACTGCATGCTCAATATAAAAAGAAATAATGCGGTCGGACGAGAGGAGTAAAACTTGTTAATATTTTTGGGGGACTGCATGCTCAACATAAAAAGAAACCATGCAGTCGGACGAGAGGAGTAAAACTTGTTAATATTTTTGGGGGACTGCATGCTCAACATAAAAAGAAATAATGCCGTCGGGCGAGAGGAGTAAAACTTGTTAATATTTTTGGGGGACTGCATGCTCAATATAAAAAGAAATAATGCGGTCGGACGAGAGGAGTAAAACTTGTTAATATTTTTGGGGGACTGCACGCTCAATATAAAAAGAAATAATGCAGTCGGACGAGAGGAGTAAAATTCTTAATATTTTTGGGGGACTGCATGCTCAACATAAAAAGAAATAATGCGGTCGGACGAGAGGAGTAAAACTTGTTGATATTTTTGGGGGACTGCATGCTCAATATAAAAAGAAATAATGCGGTCGAGCAAGAGGAGTAAAACTTGTTAATATTTTTGGGGGACTGCACGCTCAATATAAAAAGAAATAATGCAGTCGGACGAGAGGAGTAAAACTTTTTAATATTTTTGGGGGAATGCATGCTCAACATAAAAAGAAACCATGCGGTCGGGCGAGAGGAGTAAAACTTCTTAATATTTTTTGGGGGACTGCATGCTCAACATAAAAAGAAATAATGCGGTCGGGCGAGAGGAGTAAAACTTGTTAATATTTTTGGGGGACTGCACGCTCAATGTAAAAAGAAATAATGCAGTCGGACGAGAGGAGTAAAACTTCTTAATATTTTTTGGGGGACTGCATGCTCAACATAAAAAGAAACCATGCGGTCGGGCGAGAGGAGTAAAACTTCTTAATATTTTTTGGGGGACTGCATGCTCAACATAAAAAGAAATAATGCGGTCGGGCGAGAGGAGTAAAACTTGTTAATATTTTTGGGGGACTGCATGCTCAACATAAAAAGAAATAATGCGGTCGGGCGAGAGGAGTAAAACTTGTTAATATTTTTGTGGGACTAGACTGGATGCTCAATATAAAAAGAAATAATGCGGGACGGTCGGGTGAGAGGAGTAAACCTTGTTCATATTGCGACACGGCTACTGTCATGTCACTGAGAAGTTTGCCAAATCAACGCGAAGTTCAGGACCACGAGGTACGTCGACCCGCGGGCAACAAGCGCGGTGCGGCAATGTTGAAACTAGACTCCGTGTTGGTCTGATCATGGTATTACGGCAGTCCCAGGCATCGCAGGGGAGCCTCCTAGCAACAGTATTTCTAAGCAACCAGGTTGGGAATGTGATGGGCATGCAGCCATGCACCTGTGGCTCAGATAGCTAATCACTCCAGTTGCGCGTGGAAGGAAGTCATATTCATGAAAGCAGACGGTCCGTGATGAAAGCAACCAATGGAATATTTATTTGCCGGGAACCGGCTCATTTCATTGGCTGAGATACCATCATCACTGTTTATCATCTAAGAATCTTCCAATTGCTGGCGGCAAGTTCTCAAAGGCCTTGAAGTTCGGTGGCCTACAGCTGAACCCAAATGTATATTCTTTGTAACGAACAAGAGTGGCATTGTATCAATTTGAACAATGCGGCTATCAATCATTCTCTGGAAAGGCTTTTCGGAGCTGAGATTTTATTTGGGCTTTTTTTTTTCTCAGAGACAGGGGAAAACTTATGCGAAAAATGTGGGAAACTGAATTGAACGTGAAATTTCACCTCCGTGTTGTGTACATGCACATAGATAAACGATTGGGGGATGATATTCCAAGTCCAAATAATTCATTAAATGTAAGGCTCCCGATGTCTTTTTTTCGTAGTACAATTTTATTCTTTGCTTAATATTTAAAAAATAAACTGCAGGGCCTACATTATTTTTGTAAATGTTACTCTAGAATATGATTTTTTTCGGAATACATTTTGAAATTACGTTTGAAGTCAAAGGGCTGTTGATAATCTTATTCGTATTCCTTTTAAAAGTAGGAAAAACTAAGCATAATTCGTATTAAAATTTCCCCTGGAATCTACAAAAGAATTAACTGAGAGTTCAGAACTTAATGGGCTAGGGTGTTTGAAATCGTTTTACTTTAAAAATAAACCGAGAGAATAAGACATACTAAATCGTATTAAAATAACCCCTATTTATTTGATGTCTCTCTCTATCTGCGGCCGGGACAATTTAAAAGGGATGACGATTAATTCTTCGTGTATAATAAAATGAAACGCATGACCTACATTATTTTGTGAAAATGTTTTACTCTAGAATATATTTTGGAATATAGTTTGACACTATTATTTGAGGGATGTTGGTAATCCTGATCATATTCATTTAAAAATAAGAAAAACCGAGCATAATTCGTATTAAATTTCCCCTGGAATCTACAAAAAGAATTAACTTAGAGTGCAAACTTTAACGGGCTAGGTTTTTTTTTTAAATCATTTTGCTTTCAAAAAAATATTTAGAGAACCAGACGTAAATCTCTCTCTGCGAGGCCGGGAAAATAAAAAAAAAAGAGGATGACGATTTTATTCTTCATTTATTAATAAAAAAACATGGCCTACATTATTTCGTGTACCGGTACATGTTCTACTCAAGAATATATTTTGGAATATATTTGGACATGAAGCATTAAATGCAAGTGCTGTATTAAATGTGCCCCCTATTCCAGCCGGGAAATAAAAAAGTGTCTTATAAAAATATATTCTTGCTTTGAAAGTATTCTTGCTTTGAAGGAAATTTTGAGACAATGATTGACAGGCGTCCTTCAAAACTTATACATTGTATATTTTTGTTGATAATTATATATGATAGTTATGTTCAAACCCATTGATTTGATGACCGCCCGTCCGCCCGCCATAATGACTCCTCAAAAACGAAAAAGATAGCCATGTTCTCAAAGGGATGTATTTAATGCCCGCCCGCCCTAAGAGACTCGTAGAAAGAAAAAAAACAGGGGGTTTGCGAAAGGGGGATCCGCGCGTGTGATGACGATCCTTACGAGTAATATAAACACAAAACAAATTTCACAATAGAGATCGCTTTTGTAAACACTAAAACAGAACTGCGCAAAGAATTTACTTGTAAAACTTGTGTACTTGTTAACTATAAAAAGGAGGGATATTCCTTTCGACCAGATTTTCACGCCCCTTTCTCAAGAGTGGAAGAGGAGCACGGGCCATGCATGCAGGGCTCACAGTTCAATCATAGAGCTGTGTTTTATTTCAATTCAGTGCGGGCATGTGTTCTATGTGTCCCGAAGAATTGTGTCGCGGGCATTGTGTTTGTGTACCTGATCATTTCACAAGCATGCCGACGTGCGGGCATTGGGGCTTGTGGTTTAGGAGAGTGCGGGCATAGGGGCTTGTGGTTTAGGAGAGTGAGGGCATGGGGCTTGTGGTTAGGAATTCTAAGAAAGGGTTCGGGACCCCCAATGCCCGGCAACAAATTAGGTCCCGATAAACGGGCATTGTGCCATGGTAAATTCTGGGCGGTACTGTAGATGACGATGACGACGACAAAATACAACACAAAAATAAAGATGGCGATCACCAGGATGTACCATGAACACGCAACACCATGCTGAATCGCACGGCACCAACCGTAAACCTTGTACAAATATCACAATTTCTACCCCAAGAAACTGTTCAAAATTACAAAAATAGGTGTCATTAGAATTGAGAGAAGTCTGCTTTAGGTTGAAAAGGTCATTTTTGAATTATAAAAAAACACTCTTGACTTTAATTCAACCAAAATTAAAGAGGGGCTCTAAACTACACAATTACAATCTTACTTGTAAATTGCTCAGGTATAGCACTATTTTTTTGTCAACCCCAACAACTTGTCCTTCATGTTTATCTTGTTATTTACGTGTACATACATGTACATGTACCAAACAATATGATGTCCTGCATAAAAGTGAGTTTTCAGTTTTTGAACAATGGTTTGCAGAATTCCAAAAAAGAGTGGATTTCCAGTTTTCAAAAGGAAAAATATGTTTAGTTACATACGTACGGTATGTGCCTACAATGTTATCAGAAAATTCAATTGCCTTGGTCAATTATAAAAACAGGATCAAATTTCTCAACAGAATGCACATGTAAAAAGACAGATAGCGAGTGTATGTCAAAGACACAAGTTTGTGGTTCTTAAACTTTCAAAGCAGTGAATATAGATAGTGAATGCCATTCTGTGTCACTCATTGCCTTACCACAGGTTTCAGCGTAGTCTTCCATAATCCAACCACAAGCCTCCCTGGCTAAAAACAAACCCTCTCAGTCAATGCGGTGAGCAAAGCTTCAAAATCTGCCTTCACAACTTGTTTTGCTCCCAACAACATTTTTCCACAATGTGATGGCAACAACTTGAGACAGGGCAAGCTCAATGCCTAGGCCACTGGGACAAGTCTAGACACGTCGGCCCGTACAGGCCCTTGGAAGGGACAGCGGGGTGGGTGGAGTGGGGGTTGCACTGTTGAGTTTCAGAACAAAAGGCATCATTTGCATGCGCGCATGTGTGGGAAAGTACATTGTTCTCAGGATTTTAAAGGGTTGGTTGTATAATTTAGTAGAATACATGCTTCAATTAAGCACATGCACATTTGATCAAAATTCTGCCTTCAAATGTTTGTATTGATATTTATCAGAGCACTTTCACCATAAATGTTAAAAAAAATTTAATCAATACATGTAGTTCAATTACATGCGTACATGAACTACCTACAGTGTGTGCAAAAACAGTTAACATCAGAATTTTTAATAAATCGATACATCTACCGGTTAATCTGATATCGAGAATATTCGATATGATTATCCCATGTAAAAGTTAAAAATCATAAAGATGACACTCTGATTAAAAAAGAAACATAGTTTGATTTTTTTTTCTCTTGAGCATATTGTTCAAACTTTTTCAAAAACAAATCTTGAAATCTCCGCACCGCAATCTGTCCAGAACAGGTGGTTTCTTTTGAGGTTTTACATTGTGGAGATCGCAAATTCCAGCAAACGCAGAGAGCAAAGCGACGCCGCTTTGCATTTTCACAATGTTTTTATTTTGAGTCACAAGCACAAGTTGCCGCCAGGTTTTATATCATTGTAAAGCAAACATTAAATACAAAGTAAAACTAAAAGCACAAACGGAGATTTATTTTGATGACAATCTGACGCATTTTGTAATGTTTCGATATCATTCCTCTAAATCCAAAATTTAGATTTTTGAAATGATTAAAAATCTCGGCGATATCGATATCACAATAATATCGAATAATCAAGCACATGTAATATGGATATATCAACGGTAAAGTGTGTATGTTTTTGAATGTTAAAGGGAATGTACATCATTGGCTTTTGCTGCAATTTTCAGAAATGAACTATTTGAGGGGTTAGTATAATAGATCATATTGTTACACTTACATGCTTGAAATTTTTTGTTCGAAAATGCTAGAAAAACCAAGAAAAACAAAAATGTTCAAGTAGTCTGGTTCCCCGACTCCACTAAAGATAAAATGGATCAATTTATAGATGCCAGAAAATTGTTAGGTAAGGGAACCAGTCTAGCTCGCCTGCACCCGTTCATGAACATGTAACCAATAGCAAACTAGTCCAATTTGGACTTAAAAAGGGGTAAATTTGGAGCAGTAGTTGAAAAATAGTTGGAAAAGTATACAAAAATACCATTTTCTTGAAAATGACTTCACATTAGGTGCCATAATTTTACACAATGCTTTAGACTGTCATTTACCAACATCCTAGTAAGGTATTTCGTAAAAACTTGGTAGTTTTATTTTTCGATGTTTGCAAATGTTGTTTATTCCCTTTTATCTGAATAATTGATAGAATCATATTAAATACATAAGTGCGGGCCAAATTTAAAAGTTTTAATATGATGCTATGAAATGTGCAACGATGAGCACCTACACGTACCGGTACCATTTACAATGTATTTGGAACCTGCATATTCTGCTTAGTAATTCCTGTCTGTAAACATATGGGACGGTATGGATAAAAATATTAAACAAAATTTCAAAAACATCTTGAACTTTTTTTAAAAATAAATTTATGTGGACAACACGTGTCTAAATCGTACCTTCAAACCTTGCTCCAAATATCTCCGTTAATTATTGATCTGCTGACAAAAAGTTACGCCCATGTATGACATTCCAGCAAAATTAAAATGTTAGGATGTAATAGTCAAGCTTGTTAGATGACAACGCTTTGTCATGCACAGTCGAAATTCCAATCTGGTGATGTCACTCTGAGCACAGTCAGAGGGTGCTGTGTTTTGGAACAAGGAGGCACTGTTTTATATCATATTTATTTTTAATTGAAAAGTAGTTTGTTTGAATGGGAAAATGATTTCAGACTCGTTTCACAAAGGATGAAGCAATCCTTTATAGGGAATGTACAACATTTGCTTTTGCTGCAATTTCCGACATAAATGGATTTAGAGGATTAGTCAGTTATTGGAAATATTGTTAAACTGGCTTGTTTCACGTTTTGGACTTGTAGATGCTGGAAAAACCAAGAAAACCAATCATGTTCTTGTAGTCTGGTTCCCTGACCCCACTTAAGATGAAACGGAGCAATTTATAGACTTTGGGGAATTGTAAGATCAGAGAATCAGTCTGGCAGGCTTGTACCCTTTTCACAAGTGTGTAATCCATTGCAAAGAAAATGGAAAATAAATATGAAAATGAAGAAGCAGTTTTTGAAAACAGACAAAAAATACAATTTTTCTTGGAAAATGTCAGCACACCAGGAGCCACGATTTTACAGGATGCTTGTCATTGACTGTCATATCCTAACAATCCAATACTTAAAGTATTTCGAGATAATTTGATCATTTCGTTTTTTTGCTGTTTGCAAATGTTGTATCTTCCCTTTACGCTCAAAGTTATAATAAAAAAGGCAATATCCCACATTTCTGTCTTTCCAGGAAATATGTACCGGAAATATTATCCTTACCACATCGAAATGAAACTACAGGTAAATGAATACTGCTATTCAATACAAATGGGGATACATACTGCAGGATGTAACCAGCATTTCCGACACGCAGTGCTAGTGGAATTTACCAGGATGCCGCCGAAACTTTAAACAACTATCGCTACACTTGTGTATAGAACGATGCGAGCCATGGGGAAATAGACTTTTTCAGGATCTAACCAGTTTAAATTTAATAAAAATTACCAGTGAGTGGAAACTTCCAGGAAGCCACCAAAACTTTATAAAAAAAATTTGCTACATATAGAAGAATGCAAGCCATGGGGAAACAGACTGTTATAACCAGCTTTTCCTAGTTAAAACAAGTGTACAGGGTGAGTAAAAAAAAAGACGAAACGCAAATGTTGGGACCATTGTTTTAGTGAAGTTCTGCATGTAGCACTTTGAAAATCTAGGATATGAAAGCCCACTTCATAAGCTTTCTTTTAGTACAAGAATCATTCAAATCACTCAGGTACCGGTACTTTTCAAGTTACAGAATTTTAAACACAACCACTGTTCTGTCCACGGATCACAAGAAGGTAAGTGTTCTTTCAGCAAAATGAAAACAAATCACATAGGGTATTTGCTAAAAGAACGCACACCTTTTTTTGTGATCCGTGGACAGAACTTTAAAACGGTGGTTTTGTTTAAACTTCCATAACTTGAAAAGTACATGAGTGATTTAAATGATTCTTGTACTAAAAGAAAGATTTTGAAAGTGCTACTGCTACATGCAGAACGTCACTAAAACAATAGCCCCGACATTTGGGTTTCGTTTTTTTTTACTCACCATATATAGAACGATGCAAGCCATGGGAAAACAGACTATTCTAAGTAACCAGCTTTTCCTAGTTCAAAACAAGTGTAATTTCAGTAAATTCAGTAAAATTAATCAGCGAGTGGAAACTACATGTACCAGGATGCCACCAAAAGTTTAATATAAAAAAATTGCTACGCTTTTGTGTAAGAAGAATGCTAGCCAACCACAGGCATGTTTGCAGGACCCAAAACAGATTTCCTTATCACTGGGTTTTTGATTGGGGACTTTTGTCAACAACTGGGTGGGAGCTGTTGTACTGAGACCATTGGGGGTAATGGTATCCTTTGTGTCTATAATGAAATGACGTCATGATGACTCATTGTTTGGGCTCTTCCAAAACTCTATCCTCAATGAGAAACCACAATTTCAGAGAGAGGTTCAGTCCTTGTTTCGCTTTCTCTATGGTTCAATGGGCTTTGAAAATACCTAGAATTACCATAGTAGTTACCGGTACCTGGACTTCTCGGAAAGTTATTTCTGAAAAGATTTACCTACATGTATGCGTAGGACGCTGTTGCCAAAGTCCAAAATCAAGTGTGAGGCCAATTTTTTTTTTTTTAATCTAACATTGTACATGTAAATTGTGTACATGTCTGTTCAAAAAGACTGAACTTTAGGATGGTTTGTCAGAAAAGCCACACAATATATGGATTTGTACATGTATGTGTACATGAACGTACGGTACTTAGCAACAAATTATTTTTTGGGGGTACAATTTGAGTACAAAGTTTAAAGCCTCTGAACCAGTTTTCCAGTGAGGGGGAAACCTTGTGTGGACCTGGCTTAGTCCACAGAAGGTTCACACAACCTGCATCGTGTGGACCTGTTTTGTTTTCAGGTCCACACAAAGATGGCAAGGTTGGCGCATGTAAACAAGGACAAAGTAATACACAAACACATTGGTCCCTGTCTCATCCTAGGAACTCTGGCTGATTACGCATGTTGTGCAAGATTATACACACTAGTCATAGCCATCTGCATCACAATGGGTGAAGGTCACAATTTTCTTGGATCCTGTCCAAGAACGCAATGCCCGGTGAAAGCCGTGAAAAAAAAGTGGCAAATTCAGGAGTGATGCTTTCAGCCGATGCCCTACTCACACTTGTTCAGTGAATAGGGACATGTTTCAACTTGTCTTGAAACACAACCAAAATATCGCTTCATTTGTTATTCTTTAGCCGCTGAAAAAGATTACGTCAGTGAGCATTGTATGGGCTGTAAATGTATGAAAGGAGAATTTATTCAATCAATATTGCAAAAATGTAAAAGACCCCAATTGCCAAATTATGACTAATGTGGGTTTTTTCTATCTAACAATCTTTGGTTGTTTACAAGTTACAGAAGGTGTGTTTTTAGAACCCTGTTTTATATAAGATCAATGGTTGAATTACACAGGTGTAATTTTTTTGCGATTAGATCATACTCCTATGTATACAAATTTGGCATGGGTCCTGATGATGAACTGTTGTTTTTTTTAACTCACTCCTCCATGTCACGCCAAGGGGATTCGTTGTCGTTAAAAATATTTCACCCAAAACAACACCGTATTTGCTTATCTTACCGGTACATCAAGGCTTTGACAATTAAAGTACACGTGGAAAAGGAGAACTTGTAAACATGATATAGGCACTGGGCAGGAAGAATTGTACAACAGAACAGGAAACCTCAAATTTCCTGCATGACTTGTTATGAACAGTGTCACTGACTGAAGTAAACACAACATTCACAGTGAAATGTACATCATCATTTTTTTCCCCCATAGTGTGGTTCTCTGAGAATCCTTGTCCCCATTGTCCGTCGGACTTCAAATATGGGGATAGCTACATTGTACATGTAGCTAGCAGTGAATCCAAAATGTTGGTGAATTTACGAATATTGTAAACTCTTCAACTCATATTAGGGCAATTCCACAGTAACGGAAGGACGTTTTCACTCATTAAACAAAATTTCAAATGTGTGTATCACAGACACTGTTCATAGTTACAGCAAACAAATGTCACAATTGTATTGCTATAATGCTACTTTCATTTTCCACACTTTTGGGGGGCATGAATGCCTCTCGTTTATGAATTATGAATATTAATGAGGTCGGTAACGGAAGGACGGTAAAACGGACAAGGGTTTTCCAACTTACTTGCGTTTTGCAAAAACTCTGTGAATTTTATGGAGCAATTATATTTTAAAGGTAGGAAATGGAATCCCTGAAGCTTTATCTATACTATACCGCCTTTCATTTGACTTTAAGTGTTTCGGTTATATAATTACAACGTTTTAAGCAGATTGTAATTTGGTAACGGAAGGACGGTAACGGAAGGACAAAAGGTTTACTCAATTATAGCATAAACAAAATGTGAATTTACACTAATTATACAGTGAAACAAATTGCTTAAATGTGTAACTGAATGTGAAATCAACAATATGCAGACCTGGCATAAATAATTATACCCAAGAAACTATTGAGATAAAGATAGAAGACTGCTAATTAATGATAACAAAAGAAAAACGAAAACAACCCAAAACACATAATTCACGAACACAGGACTACTACAGATATAGACTTCAAACCCATCACCTCAATCCTTAAAAGTTTAAATACACAATATTTGAACTCTTGAGTATATTGGTTACATGTTCACCAACAACTTTTAATAATAATACCGGTAGGTTCAAAGGTTTACCTAAAGGGTGGGGGGGGGGGGGCGACCAGCCTACATGTACATTTAAGGTCAAAACATCTACCGGTAGAACTGATGGCTTCAGTTAGGTGTTGCTTTTAATTGAACTCTAAAATCAATGTTTGAAATCAAATTACAATGATTTAGAGTAGTAACAATTAATGTATTTTATAAACATCCAAACTGAAGTTAACTTGGGCATAATTTGTCAAAGACTGCACCTCACATGTCTTACACATGTAAATTGAATGAAAGTGCCCCAAAGTACCGGTACTTTCTGCCATCTCATTTTTGACTTAATTTGCTTCTGGAATGGCTTCACAGAATTCGTATCTTTCTCTATTGTCCATGAATGCTGATGGCAGCAACTTTATGATTTGATTTTCTGCAACAACTCCGTATGTACAAGTACTGGTACATCTGCATATATATGTACATGTACATTGTACATGTTGTACATGCCTGTGCCTTCAAATTGTAATAAACACCTTGCCCTGCTTATCCCGCTTTTGTGAAGGTGGGTCACATGAATGTCCTTTCAATGCTCATTATACATGCATGTATTTGCAGGGATTTTCATTATTCAAACATGATCGCAAATGTCGTAACATTTGATAAAAATACGATTTGTCCTTCCGTTACCGTCCTTCCGTTACCAATTTGGTAACGGAAGGACGTGATTTAATTAATTGTAATTAAAAAACGAGAAGTACAGCAGTGTCAGTTATAATGTCATATTGAAGGCCTACCTAAACTTTGCACAATAACTTTCAATGCATTCATACTGCAAGTTTTAAAAATAAATTAAAAATATGTATTTTTTTGGTAACGGAAGGACATTTCCGAACGCTGAAATATTAGAAGTCACTGAAGCGAAACAAATTATGCAAAATGTTAAAAACAAGTTTTAGTCGGTTTTTCAAGACCAATACTTGTGACGTTCAAGTTGATTACAGACTATATTTCTGCAGGATGATTTCTTAATAATTAAGACCCTGCCCTTCCCCCGAAAGGAGAAGGCAAATCCCTGAGGCAAGCCTACTGATCCGCGATTGAGGGCGCCATTCACTTCACCAGTGTGCCGTTTTATTTTTGCTAACGCGCAGTGCTTATTTTGATCCCGTAAAAGTTGTTACAATTTCGAGCTGCAAATATCGTCGTTCGACTTCTTTTTACATTTGCAGTTGAAGAATGGGAACCAGACAATGGAACTTTCATGGACAGAGTACAATTAAAGATTAATGTTAAAATATAAACGGTACCTTTTAGCAGACACGGTGAGGAAAAATTTTGCAAGTTTTGGAAAACGTTAGGGCCTAATATTTATTAAATTGTTAAAAGTCCCGAAAGACACAACATTTTTTAATCGTCCTTTTTATACAACTCGGTAGAAAATCCTTGATGACTGGTGAACTGGATAAAAATCGCCACTTGAAGGAGTTTTGGCAACGCAAAAAAAGAAATTTCCCATGCTGCGATATTATAGGGATGCCGCGATAAAGGGGGGTCCGACTATACAAATTACAAATTCTTGAGGTAGAAATTACGATTTTCCTGCACGGTCTGTGCCTTTGCGTTTTTTTACCGCTCACAGTACAGGAATTCACAGTACATCGCCCGGTGATCGCCATTAACTTTTGGTAGTGTATATTTTGCCGGAGGTAACGCCGGCAAACTAACGTTTACTAAAGGTTTGCCGGCGGCAATCCATATCAACAGAGGGCGCTGTACTCTTTAAGATAGGGCTGAATTATAACATGTATTAAATTCCCACCAAAGTTGTGTAGCACAGTTGGTGCAGTGGTTAAGCAATAGCTCTAATGAGTGGGATGTCCCGAGTTCGAATCCTGACCCCCGCCACAATTTTAAGGTGTTTTTTTTCCATCCCCAAATAAATAAGAATATTCTTCTTTTATTATTTTAATATGTCTCAAACATTTTATTGCAGAGTATTACTTTTTCTTTTTCAGATTTGTGGCTCTGGAGGATTTTTTTTTAAAAGGGAAATAAAGTCCGAGAAAAAAAAAAAAAAAGAGAAAAAAAAGGAAGCTGCCTCCAAACAAAAAGATAGTGGATATTTTGCCGGAGGTAATGACGGCAAACTAACGTTTACTAAAGGTTTGCCGGCGGCAATCCATATCAACAGAGGGCGCTGTACTCTTTAAGATAGGGCTGAATTATAAGATGCATTAAATTCTCACCAAAAGTTGTGCAGCACGTTTGGTGTAGTGGTTAAGCAAAAGCTCTAGTGAGCGGGATGACTCGGGTTCAAATCCGATCGCCGCCAAATCTTTAAGTTTTTTTTTCCCCATCCCCAAATAAATAAGAATATTCTTCTTTTATTATTTTAATATGTCTCAAACATTTTATTGCAGAGAATTACATTTTCTTTTTCAGATTTGTGGCTCTGGAGGATTTTTTTTTAAAAGGGAAATAAAGTCCGAAATTATAAAATGGTCTGATTCCCATCTTGTTAATACAAAAATACAACGATAATATTGGCATAGAGCCAGACTAAAATTTGTCACCGGAAAATGTTTAAGTACAAAAAAACAGTAACTGCGCATGTTCAGTGCATATCCGGCAAACTAACGTTTACTGAAGGTTTGCCGTCTCCGGCAAAATATCCACTGCCTTAACTTTTACATCGTCATCGTCATTTTACTCCCAATTTTCCCTCAAAAAATCAAAACCTGGGCTTGACAAATGCTTGACCTGCCCACTATCTGTTTATTGAGAATATCGCCAACTAGTTTGGTCGGTCTCATAATTTAAAGTGGATCTTGTTCCCTTGTAAGGAACCGAGCCCTACACTACATGATCGCCGAAAATGTCGCCCTCACCCTTCGTGCCATTCGATCATGCAGAAATATTGAGTGTGTAAACTTATCCAACATGACCACGATTTAATCAAGCGCAAACAAAGATCTGAATTCACACGTTTGATTTCAACTTCGACCAAATTTACGGATGATATTCAACTTACCGAAAATTTGAATAAAGTAGAGCGGTCAACCATTCAACATGAAGAAATCTAAGGAAATCCTTGCACCTTTCCACGATTATCACTTCGTTACTCAAAAATGGCGTCTACTTAAATGACGTCATAGCAAAGTATTGATACCGTACCTTCGCATAGCTTTTTCCATACGCAAAACGTGGAGGCGAGTACCAGACTAGGCATGATTTTTCCGGATGGGGCTTATTCTACGACTGTTGCATGTATATAAGTGTTGATAAGTAGGCAGGAAGGCGGGGTAACAATAATGGGGGCGGGACTAGTAAGACTCTAAAGGAGGGAATATTAAATGGAATTCGTGTTGATGTACAATGTACAGGTTGATCTGTACAATGTACAGGTTCGACGTTTTTTTCTGGAACAAATTTGAAGGCCACAGGTCGAATTCAACTTGATAATTAATTGGTAGTGTAATTTCAGTGAAAAAAACAAACAAGACTTGAAGAAATAAGGTGCTACAATTACATGTAATGTTGCCATGTATTTCATTTTTTTCACATCATTATTCGCAATAAAACTAGAATTTTGACGCGATCAGACACAAAACTATTTTTTAGTTTTTTCACATCAGTTCTTTTAATCACATTATGCAAAATTGCTGTCAATTTAATTGCTGTCAAATTGAAAATGTCCTTTAGCTACTAAAATGAATCACAAAATCAATGGTGGCAGCCTACAACGAAGGTGCACTCAACAAGCGCACGGGAAGCAAGGAAAATGAAGACTAAGATCTTTCAGAGAAAGGGAAGCAAACATTCTATGAGTTTAAAAATTAGTCAAGTTTCAGTAGAGGACGCACCACATAAATAGTGGTGTCGAAAATTATCTACCACCAAACTCGTTTGGGGGGCAGCAACTCCAGAAATACAATATGTATTAAATTGAATTTTCAAATAGTGATTTGTCATTATGTTGAACGTTACGAGATTTAATTTCATAAGAAACCGTCAACAAATGAAGCTATAATGAGCGTAACAATACAGTGTTTTAAGCGCGACAAATGCAATCCGAATGAAAGTCAATGTGGATTTTTCGCGTGTAAAACACTAAATTGTTACGACCATATCATTTGTATTGTCGGACTGTTTCTCGTGATATTCAATACACCTCTTACACACATCATGGAAAATATGTCAACAAAAATTCAGCTTAATACATGTTGTATTTCTTGAGTTGTTTATCGGAAATCGAATTGTTCATTATTGTTCAATGGTGCAGCATCGGCTGGTCTCGCACTTTAATATTCTTTCAGTAGAGGGCGCGCCACATAAATAGTGGTCTCGAAAATTATCTACCACCAAACTCGTTTGGGGGGCAACAACTCCAGAAATACAATATGTATTATATTGAATTTTCAAGTAGTGATTTGTCATTATGTTTAACATTACGAGATTTAATTTCATAAGAAACCGTCAAGCAATGAACCTATATTGACCGTAACAATACAGTGTTTTAAGCGCGACAAATGCAATCCGAATGAAAGTCAATGTGGATTTTTCGCGTGTAAAACACTAAATTGTTACGACCATATCATTTGTATTGTCGGACTGTTTCTCGTGATATTCAATACACCTCTTAAACACATCATGGAAAATAAGTCAACGAAAATTCAGTTCAATACACGTTGTATTTCTGGAGTTGTTCATCGGAAATCGAGTTGTTCATTTTTGTTCAATGGTGCAGCATCGGCTGGTCTCGCACTTTAATATTCTTTCAGTAGAGGGCGTCGCACATAAATAGTGGTCCGTCGATAATCCACCACCAAACTCGTTTGAGGGGCAACAACTCCAGAAACACAAAATGTTTTAAATTGAATTTTCGTCTAGTGATTTGCCATCATGTTTAAACATTACGAGATTTAATTTCATAAGAAACCGTCAAACAATGAAGCAATATTGACCCTAACAATACAGTGTTTTAAGCGCGACAAATCATTACTAACACATTGTCGTAAAAGTTGGTATCTGAAAATTTCTGTGCAAAACCCACACCGGGGGTTTGTGTAGAAAATATCAGACGGTTATTTATCAATCCCCATCACGTTCAATTAACTTCGGCAGCGACCGCAAGCCCCATTTGAAAGAAAAAGTTAAGACCGGATCAAGGTACCAACTTTTACGACAACGTGCTGGTAATGTAGAAAGGGGAGTCCTTAAAACTCGGCAAGTTAGTGCTTTCTTTCCCTAAATCTCGGACTTATTCTAGAAATTCACGGTCTTGGGCTAAAGAGGCTCGGCTATAGCTAGTGCCAATTTGTCCTCCAATGTTTAATCGCGGACAACTCTAGAAAGCCTTGGACTTGAACTCAAACGTCGGCAATTAGTGCCAATTTGTCTCCTAAATATCGAACAACTCTAGATATCCATCATGTGAAAAGGCATTTTGCCAACAGCAATACGGGCGAGTGCGCCTCCAAGAGTTTGCAACGCGTTGGCCAATCACAATGCGCGAAATCTGTCGACCCAATGCGCGTTTGGAAAAGGTCGACTGATTTCGCGCGTTGTGATTGGCCAACGCGTTGCAAACTCTTGGAGGCGCACTATTGGGAATCGCCCGTATTTCGTCCGAAAAGAAGAGGGCGCGCTACACAAATAGCGGTCACCACCGTAAATTTAAGACTTCTGTGAACGCAGCCGCGGAGATCTGTCCAGCAGAAGTCGGCTTTCATTGAACAAAAATAATCTTTGTGGAGAAGATAACTCCAGAAAAACACATTGCATTGAATAAAAATTTCGTCTGAAGATTGGACGTGATATAAATAACCAGATTGAAAATTGACAGGAACCGTTGAAGAAAAATGAAATATGATTATTCAGCGAAAAATTCAATCCAAATACAAGTCAAGATAACTCAAGAAAAATACATTGCATTGAATTGAAATTTCGTCTGAATATTGGTCACTATTATGAAGCAAGGAGAGTGAAAATGGACGGACACCGTGAAGCAAAATGAAGTATGATTACAGAAAATTCAGTGTATTATTCGCGAAAAAAAATCAACCCAGACACCAGTCCATTTTAATTGCAAGAAATAAAGCACTCTTTGTGGAGACGATAACTCCAGAAAAACACATTGCATTGAATTGAAATTTCGTCTGAAGATTGGACGTGATATATGAAACAAAGACATTGAAAGTTGACGGGAACCGTCGAAGAAAAATGAAATATGATTATAGAAAATTCAATGTAAGTTCGCGAAAAATTCAATCCAAACCGTACAAGTCAATTTTTATTGAACAAAAATAAAACACCCTTTAGTGGAGAAGATAACTAAAGAAAAACACATTGCATTGAATTTAAATTTCGTTCAATAATTGGTCGTGATATATAACACTCACAAAATTAAAATCGACGGGAACAGTAGACGAAAACAATGAATGCAACGAAAATAAATGCTGCAGTGTATATCAAGACAAGTTTTTCCCCTGAATTTTTGACAAAATTTATACGGGTGCGACCACTAATATTGTGCAGCGCGCCCTCTTTGAAAGAAAATTAGATGGCTTAAATTCGGCTTGTGTTTTTCGCGCTTAATTAACACACTACATTTATTGGGTTGTTTTATTGTTTAACGATATCTCTCGATATTCGAAAGACTTTTGTTATATATAACAACCACTCAATAGACGATATTTCAATAAAATATAACGAGTATTTCTGGAGTTATCGTGCGGTAAAAGAGTGTGTTGTTTTTATTCAATAAAAATTGATTTACTTTAATTCAAATTGTATTTTTTGCGCTGAACAAACTGCATTGTTTTGGTTATTTCATTTGTAGTGTTTATGACGATTTCTTGAAATTTTTTACAGACTTGTGTTAATATAAATATCACAGCCAATCGCAGACCAAGTTTCAATTCCATATGTATTTCTTGAGTCGGCGTCCAGCAAACGAGCGCGTTGTCTTTATTCCGTAAAAGTTGCCTTTGATTGGGATTGCACTTCTCGCGCTTAACACACTACATTATTTTACACTATACTATTATTATTTCTTATTGTCAGACGATTTCTTTTGATATTCAACAGACCTGTGATGTATATCGCGGCCAATCAACAGTCCAAGTGCCAATCCGGTACAAAACCAGTTTTCAGTGTTGAAAAAAATCTTAACGGTGTTGGATCACTATTTTTGTAGCGCGCCCTCTTTTGAACGAACATGTTTAGATGGCTTTAGGCCAGTATTTTCATCGCTTTACACACTACATTTTTGGGGGGATATATTAATTTTAATGTCTGACGACTTCTCTCGATATTCAACACAGCTGTGTTTTATATTGTTGCATTATTACTAGACGAGATTTAAATCTCACTCACTGATTCCATACACTGCAAAAACTGTGTTAAATTGACACTGTTGGTATCTATAATTATAGGACCATCTGGTTTAAATTTTACTGGTGTTGTCCAATATAGATACTGAATGGTGTTAAATTAACACTACAGTTTTTGCAGTGTAGAGTCCCCTCGCATGCTCTAAAAGAACCCCTATGCAATATATACGTAGGTTTGTCTCTAGTTTTTTTTGTTGCAAAAAAAGTTTATCATGAGTTAATATGGCTGAAATAATACAACCATCCTTTTCAAGATGTAGCTGACTTAATAATGTCGATCCGCCATTGTTGGAATAGCACTGGTTGCTCTTCGCCGTATACTTCGCGTGAAAATCTGGTATTATATTTTCCCATAGCATTTCAATGATACAGAGACTCACTGATGCCTGAATTTTGCATTTATCATTTTATTGCCCCAACGATTATTTTTTTTTTCTAGTGGGGTTGCAACAGGGTTGGCTCATGGCTCGAGTCGAAAGCCCCAAAATTGGGTCGGTTGGATATAAAACCAAAGAAATAAAACAGGATGCCCTACAAACGGCTATGAATTCACTTCTACTTCATGAAGGTTAAAACGGGGAAAAACTCCTCAAACAAATTCATTCTTTGCAACTTATGAATAATATATTCATGTGTAGTGGAGGTCAAATGTTAATAATTGCAAACAGCAAAATGTTTACATGAAATGTATTAACTTGGATGTGGCTAGTAGTCTTAAAAATATGCTCGCATCTGCAAACCCATTGCCTAATGTCTGTTAAACAGTAAACCATTCAATCTGAATAACAGCGCCCTCTAGGGGCACTGTAAACACATTAATACATTACAAAATATTTCATATAAATGCTAAATTTACAGGGCATAATGCTGTGCATATACAAGTGATATTAATACATCATACAAATCTTTACAGTTACATTACATTCTGTCAAGTGTATGATTTGCATAATTACAATGTACATTTTATTTGTACACTATTTACATTCCGTTAAAAAATATCTGATTATATATGTAATAATATTACCACTTTTGCTTTATTTTTGTAAGATTATAAGTACAAAACTGTGAATTAAGATTGAAAAATATAAATTTGACGTCAGTGGGGACACTACTTGCTTTAATTAACATGAAACACTGCAGGGGACCTTGACCTATTTGCATATCAGATGTAGTTTCCCAAACTGTGTCTTGTTTGAATGTAAACAGAAAGTATTAGTCAGATCAAAAAGTAGTCACTTTGAAGATTTACGCAAAACAGTGCCCTACCAAACATTGCCTCAGATATTTTAGCTGAGTCTAGTCGAGTCGAGTTAAATATTTAGCTCGAGTCAATTCGAGTCACGAATATTAGAACACTAAAGACAAGAGAGCAGGGCATTCGATCACTCACAGTTATAAGAAGTGAAACTTCGGTCTTATATAGGCTACCTGGTTCGGCTTTGTGTCTAGAATTGTTTCGCTGATCGCTGACATCAAAACCAAATTCCATTATACAAAACTGTTTCTGATTATTTAAAGTGGGCATGTATCTATTGAATTTTTAAAAGGAGGGCTTACTTTAGCTGGCGTTCGAATCCAAGAGCTTTATAAGAAATTCCCCAAAGCCAATGATGAAACCACGAATTGGTAGCTGTGTTTGAAATCTGGTTCCTGGATAGTATTTTGTGCATTCTAGAACAATGTTGAGGTAATCGGTGACACGTTGTATGTTTGTACATGACAAGCGGCTGCTGTATCATATTCGCAAAGTGCCGTGAACATTCTGCACCGTAAGTCACTGCAAATATTTTCCGCAAAGTTTGCTTTTGTTTTTGGGACTCGAGTCTTATTAGCTTTTGTTCGGGTCCAGTCTTCTGATGAGGGAGTGGAGTCATTTACTCACAGTGACTCGAGTCAAGTCGAGTCATTTACCCTTGGGGACTCAAGTTGAGTCGAGTCACCAAAAATTGTGACTCGAGTCGGACTCTGAAGTACGAACTGAATGCGCACACACCCGAAGTGTATAAACATTACATTCACTGTGTGGACTTCCCAACATATGAGGTCCACATAAACCAGGTAGCAGCGACGTTGTGTGGACTTGCCCACGTCCACACAATGTTTCATCCTCTGGAAAACAGATTAAGAGGCATTTTGGGGTTAGGTTTATCTGATGCAAAATGAAGAGAAACACTAAAGGGAATCATGGAAAAAAATTGGGTTGAAAGAGTTTTCACAGTGTGAGTAAAATGAATTTTTTTCACCGGTTTTTCTTAACTACGCAAAAACAAAAGAATGTCCACACTAGGTATGAAACGTAAACGTGTTTGTCTTCGCGTGAGCAAAAAGTGTACGGTGGACATGTGTTCGAGGCCCTTCCAGTGGTTTTCCCCCAACTTTTCCTCGGTTACAGTTGAGGGGGTACTTTTGCATGGAGGCCACAGCTAATTCAGCGCTGTACCCATCACTCGACTCGAGTCATTACAACTCTGAATAACGCACAACTGAATGCGCACAAACTCGAAGCATCTTTGCGTGACCATCAGGCGTATGGTGGACATGCGTTCAAGGCCCTTCCAGTGCAGCCTCGTCCCCAGTGCTTACTTTATTTCCAACCTAGTTTCCAATAGTAAGCCCTGGATAGGAAACTTTCTTCCTGTATCCTGATTCGATATCGCAATTTGCTAATAATGGATTTATATCGTGTAGTTGGTGTTGTTATTTCCAACGTGCATTACGTGTTTCAAAATCACTGCAATAGTAACGTCCACGCCTTCTCAATAATACTCCTGTTCTTTCCAGTTTGCTCATATAAATATGAAAGGTGACACTGCATGGTGGGCGGGCCAGATTGTAACATTCTAACTTCAAAAAAAATTGCGTTGTTATAACTCACGGCGCGATGAATTGATGCTGTTTTACAGACACCGCATACAAAAACAAACGCTAATGTAATGCACATGCAGGCACCAGACTATTCCTCATTTGCATACGTGTTCAAAAATCTTGCACATGCAAATGATCCAATACCAGGGTGAGAGAGCAGGTAGTGGTGGGCGCGTACTGCTCAACACCCTGGGGACGAGGTTGCTTCCAGTGGTCTCCCCAAACTTTCCCTTTGTTACGGTTGAAGGAGTATCCGCTCCATTCACAAGCAACCCCTCACCGGCAAAGGAAGTACAGTTGGGGGTGACCGACCGACGCCATCTTGCCTGACTGCAATTCATTTTCCGCGAAGCGCGGCTACTGCGTGTACATAGTACAAATCCCCTGGTGTACATGCATCACACACAAGGAATGGTGCGCGTCAACCAGCGAAATGTCCCGCCCATCGGGCGTTGTTGCTAGGTAAAAGGGCGCCCTCTTTTGGTGGCGCACGGAGCTCATACTTGTGCAACGTCTCCACGGGTACTTCAGCTCTCCACACATCACTTGTCCCTGACGTCGCACAGTGGGTTACGCACAACAGACTGGTGCGTCATGATAAACAGGGGCAGATAGGTCAGGAAGTCAATCAGGTCTAGTGTCCCGTCTTCCCCAAATTTGTCTCGGACTTCATCAAGGTGCGGGTCGCTGACGCCGCCCGCCCGCAGCTCAATCAGCAGGCGCGAGACTGAGAGACGATTGGTGGACTCGTCCATGCACCACTCAAACAGCTCCTACAAAAAACAAAAATTCCCGCAACAAACTGTGTGTGAGTACTTCCTCAAAGCTATTGAATTTCTCATGCCCAGTAAAAATGGCATTTGGCAAATCACTGGTTGCATCATCAATTGACAAATAGGGTAGTTCTGAGACGTCACAAAAAAGGTGGATAATGCATTTACGTTTGTGTACAGATCCATTAGTTGCTTGTGTTACATCTGCATATGAAGAGATTATTTCCAAAATGCAATATATCCATTTGAAAAAGAGAAATTTTTGTACTGTTAGGGCCCGTGACCATTCAGCCCCGGTATGAAAAGGGCCCCCAGGTAAGCTCGTCCCCTCCCAAGAAGTCCTCTCGAACTGTCCCAGCTACCGGCCCAGGAGCTGGTCCGGTTGCTAATCAGGAACTCCTCTATCCTGGGGTCTATTGTTTGCAAGTATTGACACATGTAATATATCCCAGAAGAAACCCGCTTGTGGTTTTCATCTCTCAGCGCGAAACAATAGAACACTTTCGTCGGCACAGATCAAAACCCCTGCCATGCGGTTTCGCGCACAATGGGACCGTAAATTACCAAGGCGTTATGGAAGGATTTTATCTTTAATCCGGTAAGTCTGCTATTGTTCTGCTCTGGACGTTCTCTGAAGGGCAATAAATTGATGCGCCTGACTGACTTCAAAACTTCTGGTCAGACAGGACCATGTACCGGACGAGACTGGGCTGAAGACCGGACTGGCTTTGGACCGGACGAGGTACCGGGGGGCCCTTTTCATACCAGGGCTGAATGGTCACGGTCCCTTAGGAAACGTTAAGAATTAAAAACAACAATTGGTGCTGTGTCAATTACCTTGCCACGATACATCTTCCAATCCAACGTCTGAAGGTCAATTTTCTGGATGAGATTGCGAACCCATGCACTGCAAGACAAAGCAAGGTAAAACTGATGCTAAATCCTCCAGATCTCACTCCAATGATAGCAATTGATTGCTAGCCCAGTTGCATCTGCACTACATTGTATAACGTTGCATTTATTCCCTGATGACATCATGACACTGTCAAGTAATCGGGCGGTTTTGGGCGGTACAAGGAGTAACAGGCAGGGCAGTTTTGGGCAGGACAGGGATGAATGGGTGAATGGGTTAATGGGGACAGAACAAGTACAATGTTCATGCAAACATAAGTATGATTTGTTTGAATAGAAAGAAAAAAAAGTTGTAAAGAACAACTGTAAATAAAAACCAATCCTTTTTTTATATTAGATTTTTTCAGTTTTGTTTAAACAAGAGACATATAACAATTGGGGGACACTGGGCATAGCTTCCAAACGAACAAAATGTACAACATTTTCAAACTCAATAGCCCATCATTTCAGAAAAGTTGACAGTTTTGTAATTGTACTTCGTCATCGATCCCCACCTCCCAAATAACCCGAAACCCCCCCCCCCCCCCCAAAAAAAATCATGCCAACTTACTCAATAGAGGCTAGCTTTTGCGATAGGCCCGCCATGACGGAGAATATACGGAAATCAGACCCCTCCAAAATATTGTAATCAGCAATCTCCAGAATCTGAGGAATGAACCAAAATAAAAATTAAAAAAATTACAGAAATGATGAATATTAAAGCAAACATTGTCATTTTTACCTCTTCGGTATTAACACACTGGCAACCTCTAGATCCAATAGACATTGAATATCACATCTTCATACTTTTTTTCGAAATCGAAAACTGGAAAATCTGGTCTCTATTAATTGGCAACTTTTGTGATCCATCAGTGAATTTGAGCTCCCTTACCCTGCAGATATACTCTTCCTCTTTCTCCGTCAGGTTCTGGGTACCGGTGATTCCCTTCAGGGCAATCAGAGTATCGAAGCAGGACAGCCATCCCTTGTGGTTCTCGTCAACCTTAAGGAAGAAAGTAAAGCTGTTAGAACATGCCGTGCAACTGTGTTCAATGGTCAACATGTAATAAAGCACACCAACTTATGCCTTTCTTTTTTCTCCTTGTCAAATTGCAGTCTTAAATTGGGCAGTCTCAAATCCAAAGGGGGAAGCTTTTGTGTTCAGATGAGCAGCTCTTTTTACATACTTGCCATAAATCCTCATTGTCGCATGAAACTTGATGAAATCTACTCCATTTACCATCTGTCAGCTGGGGGGAGGGGGGGGGGAGATTCCGCCGCCCCCTAAAATCTTGGCCATTGAGTGACGAAAAATTATGCAACTCAGTACATGCATAGAACAACTATTCATGAACATACCCAAGAAATTTCATGACTATAGGTCAAAGGGTTTTGGAATTATGGCTAATTAATTATTCATATGCACGTAAGTGCTCTCTTTATATGGGTAAATTCAGTTTTTTTCGCTGTGCGGCAACCCGGTCCGAAATTTATAGAATAGATATCAATAGATGCGCAAGGCTTGAGGCTAAAAAGTCAGAACAGCTTGGGTCGCGAATTTTTTTTTCAAAGCTACAGTGGAAAAAGTTGAGGGGCCCCCCACCGGGCCCCTTTAGGTTTAAACCGGAAATTATCTTTATTATGATGGGAAATTGACACAAATTGTGAAAATGGACATTATATGAACAAAGTATGGTATCAGATTTAATAGCTTTAATTTTGTTTTAACACAAACTCTAGACTTACCGTGTCAAAGGCCATATGGTACATCCTCAACTTCTCTGGTTTTAAAATGCAGAACTGGGCAAGCCAGCCGTCTGTAAGAAAGATTCTTGTCAATTAAATCATGAGTATTGACACAGGAAATATACAAAACTGATTTTTTTATACACCACATTACACTAGGGAGCTCTGTTAATCACACAGTTACGCACCATAACCTTATACATCAAAAGAGGGCGTTTTCAAGCTGTTGTACCTTTTTTTCTGTTTTTCAGTGCTATTTAACTTTTGCTTGTTGGGAAGTTCGAAAAACACCTCAAAATCCATTTTTGTTTCTCACCACGAAAAAATGTGTGTGTGTGTTGGGGGGGGGGGGGACAGGAATGATAGCTCCTCCCCCTCCCCCCGGGGAATTTACGCCCCTGGTGCTGATCACATATATATTGCCGTGTCCCTATCACACCAGAAAATAAAGGAACATTACATGTACCCTTTCAATGGAGGACAAACGTGTCCTTTTATTTCTAAAATATAACACTGTCTCATAAACTAGACAACAAACCACACAAACGTACAGGCAAGGACTGTTCTGATAAAAAGATCTGTGGAGGGTGGTTGGGGGAGGGGGGGGGGAGCTCACACTCCCCTCCATATACCGAATGTATAATGGAAAAATTCAAATATTTCTCTCTGAATATAATTTTCCTGAAATATTATCATAACTCAGTACCGCAATTGTTCATGGCTTAATCAGGCATTTGGTCTTTTTATGTGATTAATGCAATGCCTGATCGATTCATATCCACCCACTTCCATCCCGCCCCGGAATATCTCAGACTTTTAAAAACACCAGAATCCACAACTGATATAACATATTGCTACAACAAAAATACTTGCATTCTTTCATGTTGTCGGCCTCTTCCATTCTAGCCGTGGGTATGGGTTGCTTGGCCCTCAGCTTGTCGTACATCAGCATGGCCTTGCGGTGGCGCTCTTCGGCCAGCCGCTGTCGCTCCAGCTCCTGGGCGAAGGACATGTCCCTCTCGGCAGGGGAGCTGGGTAGAGGGGGAGGGGGCGGTGTGCCGGCGGTGGGACTGGTGGCTGGGGACGGCTCGGAGGGCTCGTCGGCCAAATCATCAGGCTCTGGTGAGTTTGAGTTGACACTTTCGTTGACTTCAGATGCAACTGGAACGAGGAGAATTTGATCAACACATGACCATCTTGTGGTGAATTATCGTGAAAACAGTAGCTATGCAACTTTTGCTCCAAAAGGACTTGTTCATATTTTGAATACAGAAGCAATGTTGGACATCTTGAAACATCCGCAGCAAAATTCACCCGAACTGAAATTTCTTTAAAGGGCCCACGAATTTAATTTTTCTTAGCAACATATTTTGAACAACTTTCTACTACTCACTTGACATCCCTTTTTGGTTAATTTTATTGAAAAGAGCACTCCTTGAAACATTTTAAATTGTCCATGCTTTTCCAGACAACTGAGGGCGCTGTTGCTATGATGTAATTTCAGGAAGACACTGTTCTGTTAGGTGTTTTCTGTTCAAATTGTGAACCCAAAAATTTGCTAATTGAAAACATTTGTGAGAAAAGTTTGCTCATTGGATTACTGCCATGTACTGACACAACAACGAATCACTAAAGAAAAGAAAATTTATGACAGCAAAAATTTATGACAGCAAAACAATTAAAATTCTGTCTTGTTTTTACTGTCATATTCATGCTTAACAAGGAGGGGGTGGGGTGGTGGTTAAATACTGTGCACCAGGATTTTTGCAGTCTTTTTGCTGTCATTTGAAAAATTTCTTATCATTTTTTTAACTGTCATATTTTTGTGAATTAAGTTATGTAATTTATATAATGTAAAGTTTATATTTTAAGCTATTGTTGTTTTCAAGGTTATCATTGTCTTATATGCTGATTGTTTTTTTTCTGTTTTATTTTATTGTTTTTACACCAGGAAAAGAATTTTCTTGTCTGTTTTAACTTATATGACTAATGAAATATGAATGAATGAACTTTTGGTGCTGAAATAGCTGTAACATTGAGGTTTCTACCTGAAATGACATCACACTTCTACTCGTGAATATGGAAATTTTCATTAGCATAAAACACAAAAAGGCATCAAAATACCCTTGAAAATGGCAAACCGAAAATTGAAAGTAGGGTTAAATGGCTGAAATGTCTTTTTGAACAGACAATTTTTTGAACGAACTTGAAGGATTTGTTTTCATTTACAAACAAATCTAAAATGACTGTTGATAAGAACTGTAATAAAACGTGATCCAAACAAGCCTGAGAAAATTTAGAATCCATCAGATGTTGGTAGGTAAATCTAAGCGTCGTTATCATTTTCATTCTTACGCAAGTACGCGATGTAAAAACAGACCTGATCGAACAAGGAGACCTTAGTATGAAAATAGGTCGTAAGTAACATTTGTTTTTACCCCTTTCCAACTGATTTCTCATCTATTCTGAGGCAATTTTGTCAGTGTTTTTAATAAACAGATCTAATAATTTACAACAGTTGATAAAATTATACACAAATTGATACAGGTTTGCTTTGTGAATTTCATGATTTATTTCTTTATGAACTTTCATCCTTGCCGTATCCCCCAAAATATTTTGACTGGCCAGCCGGGCTACTTAAGGAATAGTTTGACTAGCCCGCCGCTGTTTTGACTAGCATTTGGCTAGCGGGCTACCGCTAATTTTGAACCCTGGTTTATAACAAGATTGCCATTTACCTTCTGGTTCAGGATCTGCTACTGGCGGTAGAGGAGGCAGCTCTGGAAAACACAACGAAAAAGAAGGATTAAAAAGAGGTTGGTTGCCAAAAACAAAAAAGGCTTGTGAACAATGCTGATTTTTTTTAAAATCATGATCAACATGTTTAATACTATGAAAATTTTTGTCCTAAAATGTCTTCTACATGGTCGATATTTCTTTAAGGCTTTTGAGCAATGCTTTAAATTCAGTTCAGATATACTGGAAAATCACACCACGCTGAAATGACATTAATAGCACCGCAAAGCAAAGCAAAATCTTGCCTTTTTCCACAATTGTAGAAAAATCATGCTCACCAGATTTTTTTTCTCAAAAGGTTGAAAATCTCAAATAAATGGATAACCACTTGGGTTATAACGCTTTTAACTGTAATTCAGACAACATTCATTCTGATGTTTTTTGTGACGGCAAATGTGATAACTTTTTGAAAGAGTATTATGCTGTGTCCTAATAAAGCAGTTCGGTATTCGAAGATTTTGCTTTCGGGATAAACAAGGCTATGGGGGACGTGGTAACTGAATCTGCATTCTGTGCAATTTTTCGTGCGATCGAAAAGAGATGGAAACTTTCGTTCAAAATATCTGATACACACGACATTATTAATGGGGATTGCTTATGCAAACTTTCCAATGATGCAAAGGCATGGGTTATTTAACCAACAATGATTTTACTTTATTATTCATTTTTTTGAATTGTTGAATGTTAATTAGCAGCTCTATGATGGATATGTATGACAAAGTTTGACATTCACTTAGTTAAATTTTGGCTTAAAATTTGTTAGTAGTGCTGTATGGATTAGCAACATGATATGCTTGTATCATGTTTGGCTCCTGGATCAACTTGCTAGGAATCCAAGCAATGGGCAGTTTCTTTCCTTGAGACCTGAAAATGAAGTAAGTTTGTCTAGTTCACTTGACTGCATGATCGCTGATGAGGCCACTCATTTTCACATTTGAGACATGCTCTGTAATAAGTGCACCAGCCATTGTAGAAGCACCTTCACCAATATGTCACTCCAAACAAGCCAAATCAAAGTCTCAAAGACTTCGAGCATGAAAGTTTGTTTCCAGTTCTATTATTATATCAAGTAAATAAAAGACACCTTTTTGAGACGCGAGTGACAGAGCTCGTATCAGGAGCTTGCGACACCATCACGGTGTCTTGGATAAAGACACCGTGATGTTGTCGCAAGCTCCTGATACGAACTCAAGTCCCAAACAGGTATCTTTTATTTACTCTCAAAGACTTGTTGGATAGAATTCAATCCAGATTCCATCCTGCATCGCTCCTCACAAGACAAAGAATATCCAAATGACTTAATGTCAAGGTCAGTCTCTTGTAGTTGTTCATCTGCATGTGAATTACATATGTAACATAATTTGTAATTTGAGTTGTGATTGGCTCTTTGTAAACCGATAACAACTCTTGACACAATTTAAGTAAGCAAGGCCTGGGGCCAATTTCACGGCACTGCCAAGCACAAAAATTTGCTTAGCACAAAAAAGATCTGGCTTATAAAAGCAGGTTACCAGCAAAAATTCCATGTGATGTATACTGCTCATGATTAGTATTCAGCTGTTGTTTACTATAGCATGAAAATCATGTGGAGTTTTGGCTGGTAAACTGCCTTTAGTAGCCAGGCTTTTTTTGTGCTAAGCAAATTTTTTTTTGCTTAGCAGCACTGTGAAATTGGGCCCAGGTGTGCGCATGTCCTCTATAAACTTGTTTATCATGAAAGGGCATCATTATGAGATTTTGTCACAATGCATGTATTTTGACAAACTCCTTTATACTCGGGGAAACGCAGGTTTTCTGCTACTCATGGTTTAAATTGGTTTATTTCACACTGCCCTGTGTGGCCATTTATATCAATTGACTCATGAGCGTCATAATTTGAGGTGTAAGTGTTCTGTTAGAACACTAAAATTGTGCCATTTAAAAAACACATGCAAACTTGAGTTTTCTGCACGAGTTGGGATCCCGAGCAGGATTCTAGCACTAATTATTCATGGTTTGGACCAATCACAGCCAAGAGTTTCAACCAATCAGGTGCAGGAATGAAACACTAATCATATGCATTATGCAACTTTGGACCAATCAGGGCAAAGCTGTGGAACCTGCATTAGTTTAGGTGGGAAAATACATGTGTGTCTCACTCTGTCACAGCCTTTTGAGCAAGCTGGATCACAAAAAGTATGTCTTGAGTCTCATCCATTAGTGAGTCCGAGTGTAAAAGGTAAATGAAACCTTAATTTTGTGTGCATTTGAATTGTTAATGCATAACAAGCAAATTGTTGATTTGGATACTGTATGCTGCATTTCTGATATACGAATTATCCATCTGAAGACAAATTGGATGTTGCAGGCTACAAACATGAAATTTAGAACGGGAAAAAGTTGTTGTTAACCAGTTGGCGTCGGAGGACATGATAACAAGCACTGGCTGTTTATATACACAGGCATGGCTGACAGGTTAAATTGTCTAGGTTGCATCGACTCGCCTCTGGGTGACGTCTTAACATGCTAATCCCTCATGCCTTTTGTACACACACACAAAGTCTGTGAAGTCTGCGGAGGCAGACTGCGTGTTGATCTTGATTTGGCCGTTGTGCATGGCCTATTGTTCTACAATTTATGCTCCAGTGCACACCCCAGAGTATTGAAACATTGGAGGTTTCAGCAAGAAATATCGTACAAGTACTATTGAAATGACTCTTTCGAATCAGTATTTGTGGCATTTGGCTGTACATCAGAAATTGCCCACATAAATTTTGCCTATCGCCAAAAATCAAGATTTTCAGCAAAAATAATCCCCGCGCAAAGTGGTTAAAAACTGATTTTGTTGATGAAGATCCAATGCTATTGTCATGCAGTTGCTGCAAAGCGTATTTTATAAGCAATATCAGCAGTCGCTAGTGTTAAGCTCCAATGCCACATGCCAGGATAGCCAGCTTCTGTACGAAGATGGACAATGGTCGACACACATTTTGGTTATTAAAAACAAAGGCTGTCAGAGTATACACATATCTGGCTTGATATGAACGTGCTGTATCAAAAGCTGCAAGCAAAAACACTCCTGGTGCCGCACTGCACACCATGCAATCCCACTTTACTCACCGGTGACCTTCGGGGGTTTGGGTGGCTCTGGGGTCGGGATTTTCACCTGTTCCGGGTCTGATCAGTGTGCCAAGGCGAAAAGTGATCAGGGTGAACAACAAATGCAAATCAAAATGGGGACATGATCACTTAATTCTCGACTGCTGTGATGTGGGATATGACATTTTTAACACCTGAGGGGCGCAAAGCGTTCCGAGGCGAAGCGGAGGGTGCTATGCGCCCCGAGGGGGTTAAAAACGGCATATCCCACATTGCAGCAACAAAAATTGTTTGTTATATTGGGCCAATAAGTCAAAACGATAAATGGTTGTAGCTTACTTTGCAAGAAATATATTAAATCAGTGCAGTGTAACCCTTGATAACTATACAGGCTTTCCTGCCGAAATGCATGCAGTTCTCAGTAGACTATCCGACAGAATAGTCAGTAGACTATCAGGCGCTATCCGAGAGTGTCGATGAAATGCATTTGGTAGACTTCAGACATTTTCGGAAAAAGAGAGGAATGACGTCACCCTGTGTTTACATGTGCGCTTTCCTATTGGAGACAGGTGGGACGCAGGCATGTAGCGTGACGTCATTACGTCTTAGGTCTATTCCTACTGTTTTTCAATTTTTAGCCGTGGCGGCTACCTGACCCAAGATTGGTCAGATATAGTCAGAAAATTTTGGTCTGGGAACCAGACTAGGTAATGGTGAACAAATCTGCAATATCCAATGCAACAAAAAAGGAGATGGAAATATAGTCCGTGTATCGGTGGTACGTGTATCTATGATTTTGCACACACAAAAATGCATGGCAAATTATCCACCCGAAAGGAAACTTTACCAAATGAAACTTCATCAAAATGAAACTTCATCAAAACTTGATATGCACACACAAATTTGGACTATCAGACTGCACTGCTCATTCACACTGAAACAACCATACCTGGAGGGGGTGGGGGTGTTGGGCTCGTGGGTGGAGCTATCACGGGTTGTGGCTTGGGTGTTGGCGTGGGTTGTTTCACTGGTGCTTTCACCGTCTTGACGACTTTGACCTTTTCCTTCTTCGGGGGTCGCTTGGGCTTGGACGGTTTCTTCTTGGGTTTCTCAATTGGGGGCGGGGTGGGGGTTTTAGGTAGTGGGGTGGGCTCTTTGGGCGGCGGTGGCGGGGTTGGAGGGGGAGTGGGCTCTGTTTCGAAAAAGAAAAAGAGAAAAACTGATCCTGGTTGAAAAAATACTCTCACATATAAATATTCAACTTTAGAGGACACTACAGGACAACTTTAAAGGTGGGTTAGATCAGTTGTCATTTGTGGATTTTTTTCGTTTGAAACAACAAAAGTGCTAATAATCTAAAGACGAGTGCTTAACAACTAACATGATGAAGTTTTAGCTCAATGAATGCTGTATATTCAGAGAAAACAATATTCTAGGATCTTGGTTTCAATTAGAAAGTTGAGTCGTATTTTTAAATTGTGCCTGAAATCAGCGTCAGGGACATGTTTGCATTCAGCCGATTGCAGCTACCGTGATGTCACACGCTGAACTGACAAATGATAGCAACCACACACGCATGTGCGTCGTGTCAGCACTTGTGTGCACCCATTCACGTTTTCGCTGAATTACAAACCAACTACTTAAGGAAATTTCCAAAAATGCATCACTTGACGCATCTTTGAAAATGGCCTTCTTTTATTTTATTGTTTTCTTCAAAATGACAGCATGCCAGAACGTATAATTTCACAGGGAGTTTAGTGCCGTTACTACCTTTAAACCAAGTAGGCTTTCAACAATAATTTTATCAGTTACTATTTGGATAACTGCAAACTATATACTCTGCCTTGTATGTTGTGGGTCAGATTGTCTTATGGAGTTTGTGCACGGACAGTAGATGGTGAGTCAAAAAAAAGCGAAACAAAAATGTTGAGACCATTGTTTTAGCGAAGTTTTGCATGTAGCACTTTCAAAATCTAGGATACGAAATCCATATTCATAAGCTTTCTTTTAGTACAAGAATCATTCAAATCACTCTTGTACTTTTCAAGTTACGGAATTTTAAACACAACCACCGATTTAAAGTTCTGTCCACGAGTCACAAGAAGGTAAGTGTTCTTTCAGCAAAACGAAAACAAACCCCATAGGGATGTGTGTGAATTGTTTCGTTTTGCTGAAAGAATGCACACCTTTTTTGTGATCCATGGACTGAACTTTCAAACGGTGGTTGTGTTTAAAATTCCGTAACTTGAAAAGTACATGAGTGATTTGAATGATTCTTGTACTAAATGAAAGCTTATGAATTGGGCTTTCATATCCTAGATTTTGAAAGTGCTACATGCAACACTTCACTAAAGCAAAAGTCGCGACATGTGGGTTTCGCTTTTTTTTTACTCACCCCGTAGATGCTTCTTTTTTTAGCATTTTCAAAAACTCCAAAGGGGGACACACTGTTTTTAATTTTCAAGTTATACAATAACATAGCATCTTTGCATGAACATCATGAACATCGCCGACAGCAATGCGGTCAAACGTGTTCCAGTGGTCCCCCAACTCTCTCTTTGTTTCAATATCCACTTAAATTTATTTCAAGAGTTATAGTTAAGTCCATCAAAAGTCAAATCAGAAATCACAAGCAACATGTGATAAATAATGGCAATAATTTTTTTTCACATTTTATTTGATTAGCTTGTGATTTAACGTGGGACTGAATGACTTGTAATTGACGTTTGAAGACTTTACTCCAACTCTTGCATTTTTCATCCTTACTGCAACACCCAAAACAGATTGAATCTGCAACAATGATCTAATGTTTGAAGGACAAACCTTTCGGGGCAGGCGGGGGCGGGGGACTGGGCAGTTCAGGCCTGGTCAAGATGGATGACCGCTGGATGATGTTTCGATCCAGCCCGGCGACGTCGGGCTGTAACGGTTCCTCTAGTGGATAGGGCTCAACCACCGACTGCTGGCATCCGGGCACCGTCAGTGACCGCATCATTTCCAAGGGATCATCCAATGGCAAGTAACTCTCTGAAAGTGTTGTAGTTGGTTTAAAAATAAACAATAAACACATAACAGAACTTAGCGCTAATTCCTTTGTTACAATGAAACGTGTAGTAAATACGCAGCAACAGGACCGTTTTCAAACGTCAGACAGAAAGTTTATCGAGACCACAATATCTGGATCGCACGTTATTTGATACACAAACTCACATTCTTTCTATTAGTAACAGACTTAGTCTGTTTGTCATCTCACAATAAATTGCTCTTTCCACTTAAAGTCAACAGGTTTTCGGTAAAAGTCGACGGCAAGGTGTAAAAAAATGCACGTTTTGCACAAGAAAACCTGCTATAACTTCCGAAGCGTTCCGAAGAGCTTGTTGGAGTCTAATGCTTTCTCATTGCATTCATGTAAAAGTTATGGTGATTGGTCAATTGTAGCCCGTTGCCCTAGTCAATAGTAGCGTATTTGCATCAATAGACACCACAGTTTTACAACGCGAAATTCCAGTGCGTGCAGTGTTCATGGACGCGCCCGTACATGCTCCAAACACACACGATACCAGAAGGCCTAAATGCATTGTACTGTAAGTACAGTGTGTGTGCAATGAGTGTATAGTATTATTTGAGCGAGTGCTATGCGCTATGTTTTAATTTGTGATTCATGATCATACAATGTTTGGTTTACATGTATGTTTTACAATACCTTGTACATATTCACATTGGCGTCGCCAGGATTTTTCCCGGGGGGGAGGGGGCAAGGCAATTTTTTTCCCAAGAATTCCTTAACTTTTTCATTATATTCTCAATTTATCATATTTCCGATCGTAATCAGGGGAGCATTTGCCCTAACCACCCCCCCCCCCCATCAAATTAACAGCAGTGTGGCTTTGCACCTTTTTTCCCGCCTTTTTTTTCCCCGGGGGGGGGGGAGGGACAAGCATCCCCCCCCCTTGCGACGCCCATGCATATTCATGATCAAGGACCACATTCTCACTGGTCCATTCACCATCATGCGTCACCCACTAGTTTGACAAATATGCACGAGAGAATTCACACAAAGGATAGATATGCAAGCATACTATGTCTAAGGGAGTATACTGCCATCCCCATCTTTAAACAAAGTAAGCCCTTCAACAATAGTTTTTCCAACTTTTTGGACAGCTGCAAAATATCTACTCTAACATTAACCTACCATAAACAACAGGCTCCAGTGCCGCAATGTGATCATTGTACATGTAGCTAGACTGGTCCACCTTACTTGTCTCCAACGGCCCCATAGTTACGTCCTTCTGATTAACATTCGGAGCGCCCTCTGTGTAATCATTTCCATGGTTTCGGTTAGCATCGTCTCCCTCTTCTTCGCTTTCACTGTCGTCGTCATCAAACCCGGTAAGGTAGCTGTGCTTATCCCAGTCCACGGCCGTCGGGGGCCTGGGCGGATTTTCCAACTTGTGTAGCTTGAGTGGAACTGGGGAATTCAGAGACAAGATGTGATTATCCTCCATAATAATAAATTTGTTATTCCTGGAAGAATTTTTTCAATTTCTTTTTTTTAGTAAAGCTAATGCATGCTCAATGTGAAACTAATTATGCTGTAAATTAATCACTTCCTTTGGTAAGAGATACAAAAAAATTCTGTTCCTTTTTTTTCTCTTTATTTGGCTTAAAGCAATTAACTATTTGCAATGACTCATAACCACACCCAACAGAGTAGGAAACTAATATTGAAGCATTTACAAATCTGCATGAAATCTAATTTCAGAAGGTAAGAGATTTTAATCACAAGAGGTTTTGAGACAAAGTAAAAACTGTTGAGTGGCACTGTTTGGTTCTGAATTACTCGTACTCGGCCCATACTCGGACCCTGAAAAACTTGAACTCAAATATTTGGCCCAGGACTCGATCAAACATGTAATCGGACTTGGCCTGTACTGGGCTCTAAATGTACTCCGATTATTTGGTACTCGGAGTTTAGGACTCAACTCAAACACATAACCTAAGAACACATCGATTATACCAGTAAAGTTTAGCTAGTACTTTTTGTTTATAAATTCATCCTCAGTGGCTGAGCGAGCAAAAAGAGAAGCAATTAATAAGCAAGCAATTAGATACATTAATTAAGCAACAACTACCTGCAAATCTCAAAGGAACCCTGAAACTTTGGTTAAATTACTTTCGTCAAACCCCTTTGCATTGCCAAACCCTGAAATGTCCAAAAGACGACCAGTTTTCTAAAAGAAGCACCCTCAAAAATTGCTTTGTCGCCCGCATGCACAGTTCCTATGTAGTGAATGTGATAACATGTTGGTTCCAACGCCCAATCCCGAATGAGTAAAAGGCCATTATCATGTTGCGGCCATCTTGATTTTTCCAAATCAAATAAAATCAACATAACCAAAGCGAGGTGGGAAGGGAAAATAGTCTGGTTCCTTTTTGGACAAAAAACATTAATACTCAGTACAGGTATTGGATACAGGGTACATGACTAAAATGGTGGCAATATGATATTTAGGTCTATTGCTTCTTGGTAGCACACATCTAAAAAATGCACACTTACATCTTCTGTGAGTCTGGCCTGGGTGGCAAAAGATGAAAATGATGTGAATGAAAATGATACATGATTAGAATGATAACGGGATTGACACTGATTAGATAATGAATGATTGCAATGAATGTTAACGTACTGTGGGTTAGTTAAGAGGTATATGGTGGTAACGTTACACAACAAGCATCAGTGCATGAAAAACAAGATGAATGATTAATGTGAGGTTCAAGAATTTTTCATCAGAAAGATCGGGTCCATCAAAAAATGGCTATAAATTGTAAAATATTCCAAGATTACTGGTCAGAATTTTTTTATAAATTTAACAAGTGAGAGACCTCCTTGATTGTTTGTCCTAAATTTTAGGCAGAAAGTAAAAATTATAACCACAAAAAAACCTGCCATTTGGAAAACTGATTGGGTTCAGATTCTGAAAGCTGCATACATCCATGTACATGGGTCGTTCCCTAAACTTGGGGTCTAAAAGTGAACCATTTTTCGGTGTCCTGTGTAAGTTGCCATGCAAGTATCATTAAAAATGGACTTCACACTTTTTTGGGGGGGGGCAGGTTCTTATTTGCTTTACATAATCACTCTTGGAGATAGAGGGCATTAAAGAACATGTCCTGAATTACAAAATATTATATATGTCAGATGTAACACGGACACACAAAAAATGTGGACCCCAAATTGATGGAATGACCCACATAGCAACAAAATACATTATTGACAAGATTGGCAATTACAGTTTATATTGTATACAGACACTCATAATGATACAGCATGTGCATATCTTTTTGGCCCAGTCATTTCATCAGTTGCTGTGCATAGAAGTAAACTGGTATCTTGCTTTCTCTTGTTGGTAACCAGTAGTTACGGCACTTTTCACAGGGTGCAATTCTTGTGCAATTGAGTCAAAGAACAGACAATTGTGTGCATCTTAAGAGTGCTACTGAAGACTTAGTAACCACGGCAACCCATCTTACCAAATGCAGGCTCTGTATCCAGAGACTCGATGCCTGGCCAGGCAGGAGTTAGCAAGGAGGAGATAAGCGTAAATTTTTCAAATTTGTCTGGGACACATATTTTCATTTTACGTTACCAAGCCCCACTTAACCCATTAGACCCTATACAGCCATAAATCCACATGCACTTGCTACAATGTTCAACCGATAAAAGGGTAAAATGGCCAGATTCCATAGGAGTCCAAATTTCATTTGACGCTGGAAAAGTGTTTAAAACCAGCCAGCCGGTGTTTTATCAATTATCATTTAAAACCACCCACATGACGGGCTCTCGACCAATAGGAATAGGTAAACTGTCTTAGGTATTTATTAATGAAGTTTTCAAACCACACACTATTGATGTTGACAAAAAACATAGACTGTCATGACTAACAAGGGACTCAAGTGAAAAGTCCTCTTGATTTTTTTTTATATTTATACCCACAAAAAAAATCTTGACTTAAGAAAAGTACGAAAACAATTCAAGTTCTAACATTTTCTGAATGATTGACATTTAAATAATTCTTACCACTGGTCACCGTGTGCTGGGATCCTACACTGACTGGACTTGACATTCCTTACGTTAGCATGCGGTAAGTTTTGTAAAAAAGGAGTTACAGTTAGAAAAACAACACGCTAGAAGAGAGTCAATACAAGTCGCTCATGCAAAGGAAAGTGAAAAGATTTCTGACTATTAACCCTTCTGATATTTTAGCAGTCACAGACAATCAAAATTTCCATTCACTTCCCCTGCTATACTTTTAACAAAGGCTAGCCACCAGCAGTCAGATCATAATGTCAAGCAAGCACTGTGACTAGTCAAACTCAGTCAACAGACCATGAACAGACAAAGCAGGCAAGTTTAATATGGACACAGCTGGCTTTACAGCCAAAGCAAAGCTGTATCGAGTTTACACTCACGGCCAGTCAATGTTGCTTTATGTAGGCTGGGAATTCTTAACTGTTGAAAACAGTCACTTGTTAGATTTTGACTGAAAGGACTACTTGGCATGTATATTTGCTAAGGAGGGTTAATCAAGTGAGGAATTTTCTTGAAAGTACTGGAATTCCTACTCAGAGCTATACTGTTTAAAACAATTGTTTAAAATATGCAAAATTACCAAATACAAACAACAGTTTATGAACACTGTTTTAAGGTTTGAGAAAACTGTTTCTGTATTATGAAATGAAATGCGTACACATTGTAGTGGTATAATGTATAATGTATAATGTATAATGCACAAATGCACATGTATACATGTACATGTGTTGTTTGGCGTTGTAGCATACAGATTTTTTCTCTTAACTTAAGTAGGGCATGCAAACGCAACTGCTTCTTCTTACCCGATCTTATTGAGCCATAGTCACTTGGTTCACTGTATTCCTCAATTTCTGGCAAAGCTGCACCACAATATAAAGACAGTCATGATATTGTCATTTTCATCCAATACAATAACAAAGAAAGTGCAATCCCTGAACATTGAGATTTTGAGGCAAAAACCAAACACTAGGAAAGATTTTGATTTTGAAATTTTTGATTTTGTTTTTACATTTCGTGCAGTAAACAAGTTTGAAAACAATCAGTAAAGGCCGGTTCAGTAAAGTGAACGTAAACGGGAACTGTCACGCCAGGGCAAGTTTTCGCGCTGCGAATTCGCAAAAGTTGAACACATTTCAACTCCGGTGAATTTCGCAGTGAATGCTTCGTCAAATTTGTTTCGCATTCGCGTGAGGTATGAACCACCCTTAACCCCTTAACGCAGGCTGATGGCTATAGACACTGCTCGATAAAAGCCGATAAGCTGGGGACTGCTATTGCCGCATTCCTGCTGCAAAGAGCATCCATTCATAGACATTGGCTGAACGCGTGCACGTACACATTCCACTCAAAGTGTATCTGTCCGTAGCTGAACAATACCAGCGTCAAGGGGTTAAAGAGTGTTCAAGCAATGTGCATTTGGCAATATTTGTGCAAAGCACCTATCAAACATGTTTTATCCAAACATATTTTGCATCTTCAAGTGATTCCAGATGGTTCATTCGTTTCCATCTAAGACAAGTTGACATATTTCACACAAGTGCAAGAGCAAGTTAACAACCCCAAAAGGCACAATAAGTAAACGCTTTTTTTTTTGCAGTTTCAAGTCATACCCAAGCAGAGTAAACAAAACATGTATCACAATGGGAAGCAGTGAAATGCAATTCATAAAACAATGTGAAGGTGAAATTCACCCACACTGTGCTGTTTTGTGTCTGTATGTGTGGAAAACCGTGCTCCTCTCACACACGTTTTCTCTTACCAAGTTGCTCGGGAGGTTTTTCGACTTGCCAGCGTACTGTTTTCTCTGTTAAATTTTAGAAATAGCATTGTGTTTTTAACTACAATCTACAGAAGGTATGAGCATACTTCGAGTGCAAAAATAGTAATGTTGTGCAGACAACAGAGATTTTACTTCAGAGTTCAGGATAGAACAAAAAAGACAAAGAAAGAAAATGAGAGGGCACCTTCACCATACTTGTGAAAAAGGAATACAGGGCAAGTAAAAAATAAGTAAACCCAAATCGCATCCCTTATTTTTTTTGAAGAAATTCTGCATGTAGCGTGTTCAAGATCTAGGATGTAAAACCTTTCTTGTAGTAAAAGAATCATTCATATCGCTCAAGTACTCTTCGAGTTTTGGACTTTTAAAACACAAACACAGTTTTAGAATTTTGTCCACGGATCACAAATAAAAGTGATATTTAAGCAAAACGAAGACAGTTCACATGTCAAAAAATACATTAAAACACTCTCATAACCATGATAACTGGCACATTTCATAACCTTTATTTAAACACCTTCTGCTTTCAATGTTTAAACAACATGCTTTATAATGTCAAGAGTTTACAGTCTTGCCCTGCCTTCTACTTGGCTACCCCAGAGACTTATGGAATCATTCTGATATCGTTTTAATGATACGACATAGTTTCATTTTACTGAAATATCACGTGCCTTAAACGTGATCCGTGGGCAGCATTTTAAAACTGTTTGTGTTCAAAATTTCACAACTGGAAAAGTACATGAGCCAGTTATTTCAATGATTCTTTTACTAAAAGAAAGTTTATTCATTGGGCTTTCACATCCTAGATCTGAAAAACCCTACATGCAGAACTTCCTAAAAAAATAGGGGGCGGCATTTGGGTTTCTTTTTTTTCTTTTAACTCAACCTGTACTATTATATAACAGCTTTCCCGTATACCTGTTAGCAAGACTTTAATATTTTGAGCCGTTTTGCCAATGATAAAGCTCAAAATAAGTACTGTAAAAACCGGTACCTTCCTCTGGTGTTCTGACCGGAGAGGGCGCCCCCACAGAGGGTGTGGGGTCAGACAGAGTGCAAAGGTCAGAGGTCGGAGTAATCGTCAGACTCTCCTCCGAGTCCTGACTGCACGTTGGAATGTCAACTGTCAGACACTGGACAGTAGAGGGCGGTGTTATCTGGACCGCTTGTAGGCTATTGCACACTTGAACTTTTTTTTCGGGAAGGAAGAAAACGTGGGGGAAATTCAAACACAAGAAAAAGGAAACAGACATCAGCTAAGAAATCTGATACAAGAATTTGAACAATTTCAAAAACGTACAAGAACAAAAAGAACACCACTACATGTACATGAGTTAATGAAAAGTGAGTTATATACACAGCAAAAATGGAAAAGATCTCACTAACATGTTATGGTAATCAACTGAAAAATATTTATTATATATATTGTGATAGCAATAAGACCGTGCACTAATATCCTTTCCCACTGTTCAAAATTCAGATGTTTTACTCTCTTCTATTCTCTCACATTTCGTCACCGACACCACACCACGAACTGACTTTCACGTGAAAACCGCGTAATCAACAATTTCGGTTTCACGAACTGACATCGGGTAGTGTGCGCACACATTGGACACTGACACGAAATAGAATGAAATTCGTTTTCACGAACTGACAACCAAGCATGTTGCAACAATACAGTACGGAGAAAAACATTTTGAAAGGTTTGACATGAATTGAATCCTTCCGCATACTTGTGGGATTACACACAAATTTAATTAAAAACCGTTTTAACTGGTGAAATTAAGATCAGTGTCAGTTCGTGAAAGCGAAAATATATGGAGTGCGTGCTAAAAGTACCGTGCAGGTATCAGTTCCTGAAAACGAAAATAACCCGGTTCTGTAAAATTATGTGCGCGTGCTGCGCACGAACGCGCAACTGAGAGTCAGTTCGTGGTGTTGATTTGTAGCTTTAGTCTGAACTGAAAATAAACCTCTTTTCCCCATCCCACTTTTGACTTTTGTACTGAATAATTTTTTTGAAGAGAAAAGGTTTGACACACGACTTTCAAAATATCAAGAAGACATGCAAATAACTACAATTGTTGCATGCTTGTTCTCACCATCTTCATCTAGAAAGTTACCACTAAAATATGCCATGCCAAACTAAATCTCCATTACTCCACAAGGACCCACTCGGTGCCTACATGTACCTCTTTTCCTAACTGGTCTAGGTTTGGGAATCTTGGGCGACGTCCTTCCTTTCCAAGTCCAGAATTCCGGTTTCTTCAGGTCCTTCTTCTTGTCTTTCCACAGGGATTTGGGAGCCGGTATGCGATGCATGTGCTCAAAGAACCGGGGGCAGGGCAGGGCCGGTAGTTCCTCAAATTGCCGCTGGAACAAAGGTTTGCAACGATTACGTGAAGTGCTTTGATTAACCAGTACACATGGTGAACTAGTCTGACAAACCTCACAGTTAGTGATGTCAAAGTGGATAGGTGAAAATAGTAAAAAGGAGCATCTTTAAAGGTAGAGTAGATCATTTGACATTTGTGCATTTGTTTCGTCTGAAGCAACAAAAGTGCTCAAAATCTAAAGAAGGGTGCTAACAACTAACCTGATGAAGTTTAGGCTCTGTGAATGCTATATATATTCCGAGAAAACAATATTGCAGGATCTAAACTTTTATTCAAAAGTTGCCAAGTCATATTTTGAATTGCTCCCAAATTCGGCATCCGGAACACATTTTTCCCCATCTTAGTAGTACATGCACATTGTATATATCCAATCCATATGGCCAAAAAAAAGTCTCCGGTTTCTGGTATGCGCGGGCGTCGCCGTAGCCATGCCCGTCGGCAAAATGAAAAAGTTTTTTTTTCAATGTAAGATGTTTCAAAACCGCCAAACTCACTGGTTTGACTGGAATCCTGCTGCTGCACAATTTTGCACAACGATCGAGTATGAGCTTTATGAGGCCTCTCTGGACTCCCACATATTTTGCACTAAATTTAGTCGGGCACCGTTTGCAGTCATCAGCTGACATTTGAAGAAAAGCCGCGTCGCCACACCACTTTTGGGGCAAGCTCCATACCAGAAACTGGAGACTTTTTTGGGGGCCTTTACTGTGCTTTTTTTGTTTTGCTGTTGCTATTTCTACAGAAGTCAACCATGTGAGCATGTTAACATCATTTGTAAACCGAATGTTCTCTGACTTTACTCCCCTTCAGAAAAAATATCTCAGAGCAATAAATCAAAAAGAAAAATTTAGTCTACTTCAATAAAAAGTAGGATTTGATTTCAAGCAATAAAAGTAAGCATATATTTTGGTAAAAACAAGTTCTCATCGAGATTCAAACGTATTGCACTGTAGGAAATTTAAAACATCATAAATTTGCAACATTAAAATGCATTTTGCAAAAGTATAGCCATTGAAAAATGGGTTATGACTTTCCGTACAAATGGCCACTTGTGATTCTGTTTTTTTTAGTTTATCCAGCTTGCTATTGTAAGCCTTTTGTCTTTCACTCTTTTGTGCTAAGAGCAGCAAACACCATTACTAAGTCATCTTTCACATTCTTCTGAGAATCCATTCCAATAAATCAATATCTCCGCCACTAGGGGCCTCCAAGTTGAACAATCAAGCCTCGTTTTTTGTACAACTGTGGTTGCAACTACGACAATAGGCAGTGATGACACTGTGTTGAGCTTACCATGTAATGGTATCGTCCTCTGTCTTTCAGTGACATGGCTCCGACGAAACTCACAAAGGCGTGCGATCCCACCTGCGACAGGAAACAGAACAAAACCAGGATGAAAACGGGATAAAACATTCATGAAAACGGGATAAAACATTCATCCATAATAAGAAAGATTTGAGGCTTTGCATGGTGAAAGATAGCTCCCTGGCGTCTTTTACTTGAAACTGGACCAATTCCATCAAAATCCATCAATCACTGTGCGTCTAATACAAAACTATACATGACATAATGGAATCCACCACTGACGCACTGGTTGACATTCATGGACTTGCTAAACATGGCTTTTATCATTTACAGGAAGTTAGGCAAACTCAATCGGATACCCATAGCACTGCTTCAGGCCATTAGGCCCAAGTCCATCATACTCCATTAATATTTAGTCACACTAGGCCTTCAGGACCAAGCCCCTCATAGGGGGAATGGATTTTGATTTAGTTGGGGTGGTTAGGGTTAATGAAAGGTTTGTGGAAACTCCATGTGGCAATAATTCCTCAACTAAGAGAATGGTTCTGAAAAGAACCAGCTCCGCTATGTTCCGGTCAGTATGCTCTGATCATCAATCATGGCTGCCTTAGTTTTTGACAGCTTTAAATTTTCGTCAAGTATGTTGAAAATTGAACTAGGATAACATCACACTGATAAATGAATTTATTCAGCCAAAATCAAGGGAATGTTGGGAAATCAAGGGAATCCTATAGTTTCACTGTAACAGCTACAAATTAAGTCATGAAAATCGGTGTCAAAATCTTTTTAGAATCAAGTTACAGGGCGAGTCAAATTAAGTGGAACCCCAAAACAAAGAAATGTATTTCATATAAACAAAAATATGTAGCACCAAAATTAACTATGACTTGGAAGCCCATTCATTTATCTACTTTTAAGTGAGAAAATTATTTCAACTGCTTTAAGAGTTTAAATTTTATCACTTTTTAAACGAAGTAACCCTAAAACTAGTTTCGTAAAAAAAATTATGTTTATTGTGTGTTCTGACTGTTTGGAACAATGACACAGAATACTTGTTTCAACAACTTTAGTACACAATATCTTTATTAAAACTCCTACTTTGGCTAACAATAGGATGGATAAAATCCACCTTTTTTTTTAAAGACGGGCTTTCAAAAGAACTCTGTTGAATATTTTCAAGTTTTAAACTGAGGTTTTATCACTGGTGATGTTTGAAGACAAATGTAACGACAATTCTTGAAATTGCATTTTTGGAGGAAACAGATTTTAGGGTCATTGCGTTTTATGGTGATACATTTTGAATGGATTGAGCAATTGAAGTAATTTTTTTCTTATCTAAAAGTTGTTTATTATAGTGGCTTACCAGTCATAATTATTTTTGGTGCTACCATTTTTTTTAACATATGAAATATATTTCAAACTTATTTTCAAGTGTTAGAGGCCACCAATGTGTGCAATAGGCCTATTATTTTTGTTCATAAAACAATTGTCTAAAGTCATGACATTTTATGCCAATGACATTAGAGAATTTATGTAAATATCTGAAATGAGATGTCTTCAAAACTGTCAACTGTTACACATGTGTGATGCTCTCTTCCAAACACAAACATTTTCTAAGAAATATTCTTCACTAGTTCCTGTTATCAAAAAACAGGACCTTTCCAGACACTATACAACTGTTCAAGTTAAAAGAGAAAATTTTAATTAGTTATATGACATACTTCAATATGTTTTTTTTTAAATCAATTACAAATGGTGTGCACATTGTTTTTGTAGGGCCAACATGTATTTAATGAAAATTGATAAATGCATTTAACAAAAACATCCATAAACAAAAGCGTGAAGTAAAAAAAAATAATCTAAGCCTCAAGAATAGATGCACTTGTGTGTTAAGGCCACCAAAAAATACTTCTGCTTCATATTACATGTACATGGCATTTGAAAATAGGGTAGGTAGGTAGGGAATTTTTATTTTTTTTGCAAATTTTTTTGGTAAGATCATATGGAGGCTTCTGCGTGTATTCAAAGGCTTCTGCGTGTATTGTAAAAAATAGTGGTTTTGGGAGTTATTTTCTCATTTTTCCAACAAACAAATTACGGTAGGGGCTGCCAGAATAGGGTAGGTAGGGAAACCCGAAGCAGAACTATTATTTTTGGGGACTAAGTTACAGAAAAGGTTTTCAGAAAATAGCTCTGAAGCACTTTGACAAACATTTAAACACAAGTTGATAAATTAGGCATGATTGTCAAAATATTATTTCATTGCGCTAATTTCCTTGAACAAATACTTCTGTTGATGTTACAGATTTCCATAGTCCCCACCCATTCCTTTTTCCCCTACAACCGATCCATAAATGCCCCATAGATGTGTCTTTCACGACAAGCCAAACAACCTAAATACATCCCGGACGCTTCCCCAGCAACTTTTGTGTTGGTTCATGAGGTGGATAATGAGGATAACAACAACGGGGCATAGACCAACTGAGGGGAATGGCTTTTGTTCACGTCATCCCTATTGTTCCTCTCCAGAGTCTGGTGCCCTGGGGGGTCCAGACGCTGGTGCATGCAGATTAACTGTCTCCGAAAGAGGGGATGCGGGGTTAAAACTTACCACAGTGACGTACATGTACAAGTATAAATAGTTGATCAGGATTTTACCTACTTGGCGTCTATTGTGCAAAATTTATGGGCCACCAGCTCATACACTAAGTTATCACGTAATCTACATGTACTTTGGCTCATATAAGCGCCTGGGAAAATCTTAGCATTTGTCAATTTCAAGTGATACTGTTTTGAAACAAATGACAACACACATTTGCTGCAAAACGATTGAGGTTTGAGGAATTTTTTTAAAGGATTTGTATTTCATGCAGCATTTTTGTATAAATGAACATTACTATGAAACTCTTGTTCAGAGATTTCTCAAACTGAAAAATTAATGTTACAGTATTAAATAGTGTACTGTACTTGTAAGTTTACTCAAGATTATATGGGAACTTTTCGAAACTAAGCTTACTCAAGATTTTATGGGAACTTTTCAGGAAGAGACATCAGAGCTGGGGAATTAAGATGTCTGGCTGTGATTGACTGGCTGTGACTGTTTATGTAACTTGCTACAGCTATACTTTGTTATACTTTGACTGAAGGTGATTGATAAGGCAGCTGTGCCCCAGTTTCCTGCTGTTGTCTGTTGACTGATTTAGACTTGTCAGAGTGCTTGCTTGAAATATGATCCGACTGTTTGTGACTAGCTTGTGTAAAAGGCAGACAGGGGAAGTGGAATTTTTGACTGTCTGTGACTATTTAAACAGTAGGAGGGTTCAAGGAAATATACAACATTTACAAACATCGAAAAATAAAGCTACCAGGTTTTTACGAAATACCTTACTAGGATGTTAGTAAATGACAGTCTCAAGCATCTTGTAAAATTATGGCACCTGGTGTGAAGTCATTTTCAAGAAAATGGTATTTCCAACGGTGGTCGGCCGACCAGCGTTGGAAAAACCGAATTTTTTTCAACTACTGCTCCAAATTTACCATTTTTCAGTCCAAATTTTGTTTGCTATTGGTTACATGTTCATGAAAGGGTGCAGGCCAACTAGACTGGTTCCCTTGCCTTACAATTGTCCATCATCTATAAACTGATCCATTTTATCTTTTGTGGAGTCAGGGAACCAGACTACTTGAACGTTTTTGTTTTCATTGGTTTTTCCAACCTTTTCGAACACAAAACTTCAAAAATGTCAGTGTAACAATATTTGATCTATTATACAAAACCCCTCAAATAGTTCATTTCTGAAAAACAGCAAAAGCCAATGATGTACATTCCCTTTAAATAAAAACAAAAATACCACCAATTGCCCTTTCTGGCTGGGTCACTTGCACTCTCAGTTCTCAAGCCTTCACTTTTGATTCATGATCCACGGGAATCTATTTATTCGCGATTTATAAAATTCAAAGTGTTTTGTTTTGGGGAAAACTGAAGTGGACATGACCACGCACGAGGGCACTTGGTACAGTTTCCCAATTCCAGCAAAGGGCACGGAATCTGACAAATGGTTGGGATCACAACACGTACTACTGAATTACGCCGCCAGGGGTGAAAGATCAAGTGTTTGCACAATACCCAACACCGAATGACTGAAGAACTCAGTGGCCCTCAATTGGGACACAAACTTTGTACTTGATAGTGTTTGCTTGCGTGCGATTAACAAGATATATTTGTGTGCGTATAGGGGAAATGTGTCTAAGTCCAGTGAGTCCTAATTTATCACTATACAGTCTGGGTTTTGTCCTGAACTCCAATGTTTGTATTTAAAAAGTGAGATTTTAAAACCAAAGTTTAACTTATTTTGAATTATCCCATAATAAAATATGCAATCCCTGAACATATTTTGTTGGTGTTATTAGTAGCACTGTAAAAAGAAATGGTACAGTTAGGACTTTTGTTTAATTTTTTTTCCTAAAAGAGACCAACGATACGGGAAACTAATGAAATATAGGAATAAAATACATACATTATGTACAAAATGGACCAGGTTTACCATTTTTCATTTTAACCAAAATTCATAAATACATATGGCAGTTTACCCAAATTACCCAATCCTATTGGTCGAGAGCCCATCACGTGGGTGATTTTAAAAGGTTGATAAAACACTGACTGGTTTTAAACACTTCTTCCCACTTGTCACATGAAATTTGGACTCCTACAAAATCTGGTCCCTTTTACCCCTTTATTGGTTAAACCTTCACACGTGACCAGTCACTCTCCTAATTATCTTCACTTAGGCATGCGCAACACTACCAATGAGTCTGTACTTAATAGAGTCCTAAATTCACACTACAAGTACGCTGGCACTGCTGTATTCTGCGCCACATCGCATGCTAATCTCCATATAAGGAGATTTTTAGTACTACTCGAGCGAGGCAAATACATGTACCATAAACATAGCTAGAGGGGTATGTCACAAAACATGATGTAAAATTGTGGAACGAAAGCGTTGGAAATTTATAATTTTCGACTTCGTGACCGAAAAGTATTGATGAATATTCAACTTATGGATAAATATGTGCTTGACCGGTATTAAACAAGTACGCGGATAATGGCTTGAGCCGAAAGTGAGCCGGCTATCACTCGCATCCAGGCCCCTAGCCGGTTTTAAACGTACTTGTTTAAACTGGCGAAGTTCATTAATAATGAACATTTAAACCAGTTTTGGTCTATTATCTCAAGCTCAGATCACTGCATTGTTTTAAAAAAAATAGTTTGTACAATTTTGTAGAGAAAAGAGTCTGCATTTAAGCTGTACAGAATGTTCACTTTGACCCAGCATGAGTCAGTTATATGCAAAATACCTTCTCATAAACCTCTGTGGTATGTGGGGGTGTTTGCGCTTAGGGTGTGAGGGACTTCACACTCTAACAGACACTTTTTTTTTTCCTAACGCTAAGCTGTCCAAATATCCTGGTACCACACCATGTAACACTTTGACCAAACACACTGTGTTTGTAGATTGAGGTGGCCACAAATATAGGAATGGGGCTTGTTTAAATTGGACAAAGTCGGACCAGACAGAACAAATGTCTGTAGGCTGCGCATTGTAAGGCTTTTACAAAAGCTGTGCAGCAGGCATTATTATGGTTTACTGTGTGCTTACTAGTATGTATACATGAGCATGTTCAGCTATAGTCATCTGCAGATATTGTTGATGTATGCCTTGACGTGGCGCGGGCCCTAACATGGCGCACTTTGAATTTTTGCCTCTAGTGCCTTGCTAGAGCAAAAATGTACCTGAAATTTCATAAGTCTTATACCCACTACAAACTTCCAGAGAAATTTTATTTTGGCGACATTGGCGTGACTTTTCAATTTTTTTAAAAAGTGCACAACCAATCTTTTAAAATGGCAAACTTCTTTTTTTTCTGACAAACTTGTACATGTAGTTGGGTATGTAAATGGAAATAGTAATTATTTATCAGGATTTATCAACTTTAAAGAAATGCTATGTGGGATTTTTCCGAGATTTGTTCAAGTGCGCCACATTTATGGAACACTCGGCCGAATTTGTACCCAATTCCGGCCACCACTTTTAAATTTCAAACAAAATTTCATGGCACCGAAATTGTTCACAAAGGTTCAACAGCAAGCATGATTAAGGTAATAGTACTAGTATTTAACTGAATGAACTTGAAGTTTGTCAACGAAGAGGTTTTGCAATAGCAACAATACATGGGGAAAGTCAAGGGAAACATCAAAGTGCGCCATGTTGGGGGACTCCACAGTGTTGTATTCCAGTATTTTTTTCTGAGTACCGAGTACTGCCAAGTAATTACATGAAGGTTACCTAGTACGAGTACGAGTACTTGTGCTTCCGAGTACAAGTTCAGGTCTTCGAGTACGAGTAATTGTACTTCCAAGTACGAGTACGAGTATACGAGTACTTCTAGGCCCAGTCAGACCAATATACAGACCCACTCACGGCTAGCTATTAAATGTGTTTGTCCAGACGTGCACAGAGAAAAATCGGGAACTTTGATTGTCTGCAAGCCAATCAACTATTTCCAACTGAAAGTATCGATAATAAAATAAGGTCGTGGTTTAGTCAAGCTAAACCATTTTTTCCCCAAGTACTGCTATTTGAGTACGAGTACTTTGCTGCCCCAGTACGAGTACCGTGATTTCGAGTACGAGTACTTTGACATTCGAGTACGAGTATGAGTACTCTAGAAAAAGTACTCGGACAGAACTCGAGTACGAGTACTACAACACTGGGACTCCACTATACAGGGTGGTCCAAAAAAACCGAAACGGCATACTTCCACTACCTTGAGACTCAAACCACCTGAACTAATTGATGGAGAATCCTTTCAGAAAAATTATGATACCAAAATTTCCAGAATCGGTCCAGTGGTTTTTGCTGCAGAGCCTATTTTGTGAAGGATACTTCTTTCATGTGGGTATTATATTAGATAACAATCCCTCTATCAATTACAATGCAAGGCAAATTCCCGGGCACGGTTCAGTAATTCATCGGGACAAAAATGACCCCCACCTTGCTTCACAGAATAGGCTCTAGAACAAAACCTACTGGACTGAATCAGGCGATTTTGGTTTCATTTTTCTTCTAAAAAGATTCTCCATGCTCTGGTATTTGTGGTTTGAGTCTCAGGGTAGTGGAAGTATGAGGTTCCAGTTTTTTGGGACCACCTTGTACAGTACAATCCAGCAAACAAAATTAGAAAATATTTTTTCAGTGGTGCAATGCCGTATGTGTTCCTTAAAGACGAGGGCGCACACATTTTGGTAACACTATTGATCAAAACAGCCCGTAGTGCATGCGTACTACCTGAACGCGACTCAGGTGTGCCTGGTGCCACCGCAGAAAATGGCTGTCATTGAATTAATCTATTAGGCACCATCAACAAGATGGATAAAGTCAAGTCTTGGGAACGTTGGCACTAAGAACCACAAATTTCTGGAAATACCTCAGGTGCCCACACTACAGCGCATCCCAAAATACACACAACATTTTTTTGGGAGGCTCTACCCTCGCTGCGGAAACACGTACCGCCATTTTTTTAATATCATTTTAAAGCTTGGAACTTAACTTTATCCCTGGTAAGTATTGGTTCGATTTTCAAAAGTATTTTGAAATTATTCTTGTTCAAATAAAGGCATGTCAAAACAAACTCAACTGATTTCAAGGAGAATCAATCATGCGCATTTTTCTAATGTGGAAATGCTTCATCGTGTTCTTGATGTGACGATCTCGTTGCCTTCTACTTTCTGTATTTCCTTTTCTTTTCAATCCACCTTGACTTCAACTTAAAAATTCACAATACTGTTCTTCGTTTCAAGCTCAATGTGTTTTTAATATTTCAACAGCTTGTTGACTCGAGTTTGCATCTGATGTACCGATTCATCGATTTTCCTTGAAATCGGTTGAGTTTGTTTTCGACATGCCTTTATTTGAACGCAAATAATTTCAAAACTCTTTTAAATTTCAAACCAATACTCAGCAGATATAAAGTTCAAATTCCAAGCTTTAAAATAGTATAAAAATAACGTCGGTATGTGTTTCAGCGCCAACGCTAGAGCCTTGCAAAAAAAAAAGTTGTGGGCATTTTGGGATGCGCTATAGCTTGAACAGGACTACACTCGGGGGTGCATACCCATGTTCCCCTTTGTCATACTTCCACCATTTTAGTCATGTTCCCTGTATCCAATAACAGTACTGAATGATAATGTTTTTGTGCAAAAAGGAACCAGGCTATTTTTCCTTCCAGCCTCGCTTTGGTTACATTGATCTGAATGTGAAAAAATCAAATGGCTGTAACATGATAATGGTCTAGACCTATATGTAACCCTAACCCTATCCGTAACCCTAATCGTAAGGATTTCAGGGAACATCGGTATTGGGGAACATAGGCATTGGGGAACATCGGGTAGACCCCACACTCACCTGTGCCCCTGACACCCAGGCGCTCAGGTACTCGTTCCATTTGGGATCCTGCAGCAGCTCAGCATTCACCGTCAGGCTGGTGTCCCCGGCTCCCCCTTGTCGCAGCACGGGCAAGGAGAAGGCCGAGGTCGGTGCTGTGTGAGCGCGCTCACTGGCACGAGGCGGCGGCTCCGAGAGACTACGATGGTGTCCATTGTGAAGGCATTGGGGAAGCGCAGGGGTGGTGTAGGAGCTGTGGGAACGCTTCGGGTTCAACTGGTTGTCTTCCCTAGAGGCTTGAAGGCTGGAACTTTTGGAAGAGCCGTATCGATACTGGTTGAAGAAAAGCAAAAAGAGGGATGTTGTGGTCATGTTCAAGTTGATTGATGAACTACTGAATTGGATATATCTGGTATTGCGTAAAGTTGCTGAGTGACAGTGTACAGGAGCCTAAGGTGTGTTCAAGCCCATCACAGGTTAAATACAAATGATTTGACATATTAACAAACACACAAAGGAGACAAAACATTTTGTTACAATTTCTTTTTAGCAAGATACATAGGCTACATGGATAGAGTACCCTTTCTTGAAACGGAAATACAATATGTAACTTTTTACACATGATATTTTCAACAAACCTATCACACAACATCATCATTTTTTGGGGGGGGGATGGGGGCACCAGGGAGGGCACTGGGAATTTGTGGGGGAATCCCCCCCCCCTCGGCTAACCACTACACCAATAAACTTGTTACCTTTGGACGGTAACAAGTTTACAATTTCATCCCATTTTGTACAGGTACAAGGTCTATGACACCTGTTATACCTGAATCTAACAAAAGCACAGTTCAGATAACAAGCTTGTTTTGCCCTGATTCAACAAACAGTTGACAGTCAAGGGTGTTTGCTTAGTAACGCAATCAAGGCAATGGACGAATAAAACAGGTTTCATTTCAAGAGGTCTCGAATGCCAAGTTCAGTTTATTCAGACAGATGGCGCCTAGCAAGTATACTACATGTATACATGCTATCAAATGCCACAGTGTCTTACGTACGTATGTATATGCTTCAACAAGATGGCGTGTAAGATAAAACCTGATACATTTGCTTCAGCCTGCATTCGGATGCCTTTTTCTCCCATTATACACATCCAGGTGACAGCATCAGAACCAATTTCGTACTTTATGTCCCTTAAAAAACAATTCTCCAGGGCTATGAATCAGAAATGTATGATTTGATAATGAACAAGAAAGGAAAAAAACTTATTTACTTTTAGCATATGAAGCATGCACGGGGGAAGTGCTGACACACAAACCCAGTAATATAAACCCTTCGATTTAGAAAAGGGATTCTATTTTCTGGGATGAAACTCAAAAATAGCACGGGGAACGGAATTTAAAGAAAAACAAAAGAATCAATCCTACTTACAATAAAGGGTGTTGCTTAGTGACGGGCCCCTCTATAATTTTTGTCGAATTAGAGTCAATTAAGGATGTTTGTATTATTCCAAAATGACTTTTTCAACCTATAGCAGATTTCTCTTGATTCTAATGACACAATTTTGTGTACTTTTGAACGGGTTCTAGCAGTGAGAAAATGTGATTTTTTTCACGCATTTTACAGTTGGTGCTATGTAATTTTCTCATGTGTTTTATGGTTGGAACCATGAGTATCACCGTGGATTTCAGGCATTGACGGTGTGTCATGCATGGTGCTCGCCATCTGTATTTTCATGCTGCATCTTGTCGTCTTCATTGTTGTTTTACCCCTAAATGAAGCTTCACCACTAAGAGTCTAAGCCGCGATGGCCTTGGCGAAAGGCTAAACATGAATGTTCTCAAAAACAATATTTGCTGTATAGCCTGTAAAATACGAAGTTTTACAAACCCCCAAATCCATCAAAAAAATCAACAATTACAGCAAAAGGAAATGTTGTGAACTAGTTCAAGTCCAATACTGAAGATAAAACTATAATTAAAAGTAGTACGAGTAACTAGGACTCTACGAACGCCTTTTTATTGGACATGGTCGGGCGCCCGACCATGTCCAAATGTTATAAAAAGGCGATTCGTAGAGTCCTAGTCATTACTAGTTACTTGGACTAAAATCATGAAATAAAAGTGGATTTTTGTTCACAATCGCCTACTTATTATTATTATTATTATTATTATTTATTCGGCATTAAAAACACAAACAACAAACATTCACATATAGAGAAAACCAAAAACCAAGAAAACAAAAACGAACATGACGAAAGCCAGGGGCATATGCCATTAATTAAAAAAAAAAAAACTAAAAAAAAGGCCTTCAATTCCAATAATTCTACACAAACTGGCTATATAAAGAATATAATAAAATAAAAAAAAAAAAAAATAAAAATAATAAATAAAATGGCAGAAATAAAAATGCTAAGAATAAATGCTAAAAAAATATTATCCTAAAAATTAACATCAAAAAAAACAATATAAAAAAAACAAAATAAAAAAAAAAAAAAAAAAAAAATAGTCCAGCAAAAAACAGGTAAAAATTCCCCCCCCATAGTTCAAAAGAGACCCAATTATTGTGGATGTCCACATTAAAAAATAAAAGTTTAAAAAAAAAAATACACGCAATATAACAACAACAAATAAAAAAAAATAAAAAAATAAAAAAACAAAACATGAGAAAAACAAAAGCCAAGCCAAAGTTTCGTTGCAAGTAAAAAGACGTAATATTACGTCTTTAATAAAAAAAAAAAAAAAAAATCAAGCACGACAAGTTCTTTTCAGAACTTACTGGAGTTGTATTAAGTTGAGTCTTTGCCCCGTACTCTCCACTCCCTTGCACACCCCTGGCTAAAAACTCCAGCCCTTCACGATCCCTTGCTTCCGCCGCGGCCCCGTCCCTTTCCAGCTCCCGAGGAGGATGGGTGCGCGATCTCGGCCGCGGCTTACGCGGTCTTGGCAACCGTAGCCCCACGGCAGTCGACCGCTGCTGCTCTGCTCCATCCCGGTCGTAGTTGAGCACACACAGAGTCGGAAACTCCGTCATGCCGGCGACTTATTATGATCCATCCTGTTTTGCCATCAAAATGGCATTTTATACTACCTGGATGGTTCATCCATATCTTCACTGGGGATGGAATTTGAGCCTAGCTGTAAATAAACTAGGTAATGGAAGACATGATTTTTGGTGAAATTCAATCTTCAGAACAAGCTTTCTACGTTACTTCACCGTGTCTTCCAACTGTACTACACACAACAATGCAACCAGGATCCAAGGACTCGTCCAAAATAAATTGAGGGGCTTTAGGCTGACAGTCAATTATCAAAATACACTTTTTTCACATGTTATGAATTATATGATAATATTTGCACTTTTTAAGGTCAAACATTTATTCAAAATTTCATTGTATTGTCTCAGGATAAAGTTTCAGGGCAAATTAAAAGATACTATAAAACTGCTTCATCAATCCAAATTCCCTTTGGTATCAATGTATCAGTCCCGCAGCAACGTCGCAAATTGATTGATTTTCCCTGTTGCACTTGCTTTCTTATGTAGCGCCATCTATTGATGAAATACAACTTGGACGACCAGCGTCAAAGCTGAACCTGCCCAGTAACAAATGTTCCCCGCGACTTTCCTTATCAACAATACAAACAATCAAATTGAAAATGGAACAAAACAATACAAAATCGGCCGGTTGAGTAAAATCTGAAAGCTTTTTAACTGGCAGAAAAGCAGGAAATGGACACGTCGAAACCGTTCATCGGATATGCTTTTCTGCCATGCTCTATCCTCGAGCAGAAAAGCAGATCGATGTGGACTTTTTTCTTTCGTCTGCCAGCAAAGGCGGAAAAGTAAAATCTACTCCATTTTTCAGCTACCAAAAAAGCTGAAAACTGGATTTTATTAAAATGAACATTTTGCTTTTCTAGTATCTGCGAGGCAGAAAAGCAGAAAAGCAGAGTCTTCGAAAATGTCAGTTTTCTGCTTTTCTGCTACAGGGTGAGTAAAAAAAAAAATTCGGAACCCAAACCCCCAACATATTTCATATTTAAAAAAAAATGTGTTTAAATAGTGTTATGCTTTGAACGGATTGAGCAATTTCAATAATATTTTCATCTTAAAGTAGCTTTCCAGTCATTATTTTTTGGTGCTAAATATTCGTTTTAAATATGAAAGATTTTTTTTGGGGGGGGGGTTTCCGCTTTTCTTTTTTTTACTCACCCTGTATATACGGGGCGAGGATCAATTATTGTTTTCCCTTAGAAAGTAATTAGGCATGCATTTTGATACACAAAGAAGCACGTATGAAAGTATTTTGTTCTTCCACTCATCTGGAAAATGAATTACTAAATTGTTGCTTGCTATCAGATGTTGTGCAGGTTCATTTAAAAAAAGTACAAATTTAAAGATGTTTCACGGAATGTTAAAAAAAAAAAGCTTTGAAGCTTGCATCAGCTGAGTGAGAACCAGATATTGGTTACACACACATATTGACATTTAAATTCAAAATGGGATTAAAATTGAGTCAAGACTGAAACTTTTTTTAACTGTCAGGAGAAATAAAATTGGGGAAAGGAGAAGGAAAGATAACAAGCAAGTAGACTCCCTATGAAAAGATTGAACATCATGGTAAGATCGAGTGCTGATGCGGCGCGGGTGGACTTGACGTGCCACTTTGGCTGAGCGTATCGGCATGCGCGATACGGGAACGGATCTCCTTGGCATCACCTAGGCGCGATGGTAGTGAGTGAGAGACACGTAATTTGAAGATTTGTAACGAGTCACTGATTTTTGTGACTCGAGTCGAGTAATTTTAAAGAAGTGACTCGAGTCGAGTCATTAGGTCAAGAAGGTCGAGTCGATTCACAGTGAGTAATCGGGTCAAGTCGAGTCGAGTTTAGCTCGAGTCAATTCGAGTTGCAAATACTTGAACACTATTAATAGACACAAGAAAGTAATTTTTGCTTTGCTTTATAAGTGATATTCGGGTGCCTACCTGTGGTGATACCGCTTTTGGCTCTAAATGAAAATAAAAAAAGGGTGTCAGCTGATCGCGGGACACTGATCAAACCTGCACGTGTACGTATACATTATTCACGAACATTCTAACGTGATGTAAACAAAAACCGGCGCCGGCGTAGGCCTAAGTCATGTAACCATTTTTTTCCACAAAGTTTTGCTTTTATTTTTGGGACTCGAGTCACGCCTTCCTCGAGTTGAGTCTAGTCATTCTGATCAGACGAGGGACTCGAGTCGAGTCATTTGCTCGCACTGTGTCGAGTCGAGTCATTTGCGAGTAGTGCAGTAGCCTAAAGGGCGCCCTCCAGTTGTTCTCAAAACAAAATGGCAGCCTCCTGGGTCGCATGCCGGCGCCTTTTTGGCCCGTGTTTTTGTCTGCGGAATTGCTCTGTTTCGTCGGCAACGGAGTTTGTTAAGTTACAAGGCATCAGGCAGAATAGTCAACACAGTTCCCTTGTGTCTACGTCGTTACCAGATGTTGATTCCGAAATCGAGAGTATGTTGTCATCATGTCATGTAACAATCTAACAATTTTTAACATGTTTATCAACCATCATGACCATTGACAACGTGCCATGACGTGCAGTGACATGATCATGATGACCAATGTTTGATTCGGTGTGTTATTTTTTAATGTTAACATGGTTAAATAACAGGTTAACTTACAAATTGAAATTGTACACTCGACATGCATGAAATTCTAGCCCCATAAAATGTGGCCAATTTACTCGCGATTGTGAAGTGTAGGGCCCCTGTTTTGTTTTGAATAAATTGAGTCAAAAATGTTTTTTATTGCTCAAAAATCACCTTTACAATCAAAAGCAGACTTTTCTCAATTCTAATGACACTTCGGAAAGATTTCCATATACGAAGTTCACTCAACACCCTGTGTACAAACCCTATGAGATTGGACTGAAAAATTCTAAGTGTTTTCTAAGAAAATGCTTGTATTTTCTCACTGCTCAAATTGACTTTGATGACATGAAATTGCTATCTGGGGGCTTGTTAGTCAATACAGAGGAAAATTAGTGAACTTCGCATATGGTAATCTTGCCGACTCTTCTTTTGCAATTTTGAAGAGATTCTTAGGGTAGAAACATGATTTTCCTGCGTGGTTTGTGCCTTGCAATTCAGTGCGGCACACACCGCGGTGATCGCCATGTTTATTTTCGGGTCGCGTGCTGTCGCCGCGCTGTCACCGTAATTTTACCCCCAAATTTTCCTTCTGTCAATCCTTCGTGTATAGTGCACCCTCATAGTGCACTCCATTATACACTACAATCCTAATAAGGCTGTCACTTGGGCAATGCCTCTGACAATTTTACCTCACACATGCTTCCCAAATGCATAATTATTTATAGCTTGGTTAACATCAGCAGTTGACCACACATGTACACTATTCATCTTTTGCAGGGGTTTCTAAGCATTCCTTGCGAGGGAAAGCCATGCGAGCCATGCAGGAAAGGCTCAGAAAACGAGAACCGGTAAGCGTAATCCTTTAAGAACGACAGATACTTTGTTTTCCTTTCCAGCGTTCATATTTTGTTGAAAACAGTCCTCGATTGTGAGTTTGTGTGTTCAGTCTATGGGAGAGTGTTATATTAAAGGGACAAAGGGAAAGACAGTGCCTTGTACTTGGGGAGTTATGTAAAGTACGATTGTGTTTGTGTGACTAAAATTGCTATTTTCAAGGAAAACTCCGCTGTGTGCATATGTGCATTTGTATTGCATGTTTAATCACTGACATAGTCTGTGATGTTTCGTTCCCCCTGGGCCAGTTGCCACCCCCGAGAGAGCTGAGAATGAAAGAGGACCAGGATTGGAGTAACGTCTATCCCACAGCAGCCCCCTTCAAGTGGTCTGCCGTGCCGCTGCCTCTCAGGATGGGCTACCCGGTCAGGAGAGGTGTTCCGCCGCACAAGTATGGAAACGCTGAGCTACTCAAGGTTTGTTCTCCTGAAAAAGAAAAAGAACCCAGTTGTTGCTTCCCGTAGAACTTTACATTGAGTTTGTTGCCACTTCAAAGAACACAGAATGTACAAAGAAAGCGCAAAGTTAGTGAAAGAACTGCAACACAGCAGAGGAATTGATGGCATCAGCCTCAGAAGTTAATGTTAATACAGGTATTTGGTAAGAAGAAGCTTTGGGCTAAATCTCACCAAAAGCTAAGAAATGTAGGAATTCCATCCATGATGCAGAGTTGTGACGAGTCACTGAATTTTGTGACTCGAGTCGAATCGAGTCATTTATTAGCCTTTGACTCGAGTTGAGTCAAGGCTCTTGATGAGGGACTCAAGTCGAATTGAGTAATTTGCTCACAGTGACTCGAGTCAAGTCAGTTACCCGTTGGGACTTGAGTCGATTCGAGTCACCAAAAATTGTGATTCGAGTCTGACTCGAGTCGAGTCATTGACTAGAGTCATTACAACTCTGCCGTGATGTAAAGGGAGCAGGGGACAAAAGCTTTTTGCACTGGCTAAGACGTTTTTTTGCTCAAATCGTCTATTAAACAATAAAAGGATATTTGTTTTTAAGTGCAAATCTTACAAGAGTAAAGTAACATTGTTATTTCCTTGTTTCTAGATCCCAAACTTCCTTCACTTGACTCCCCCGGCCATCAAGAAACACTGCGCAGCACTGAAAGGTTCGTACATGTCATTCAGTAGTCCACAGTTAACAAGGTACAAGTTGCTTTTTTGTTGACAAAAGTGGTTACTTTTCAAACTGCATCATTTTTCATAAACCACTGTCAGTGTTGGACCATTTGCAGTCTTTGGTAGCAAACGGGGTATCAAAATGTAACTAACAACATTCCCCAAAGGTCTATATAAATGACGTTATCATAAGAGGATCAGATTCAAAATTGTGACCCCACCTTCAGTGTGGACTTTCATTTTCTTGCGGTGTTTACATTGTACTCATGTGTACCACAGGCGAATCAAGACCTGTCTTCAGTGAAGGCACCCTGTGCAAAAGAGTCTTTATTGAAGTGTTCTGGAAGGTGTAATACAGCAAGGGTTCAGTAACATTGTTGACAACAATTCTTGATTTTTGTAGAGTTTTGCACGGAGTGGCCCGAAGGACTAGAAACTGACGAGGATTGTGAGAAGCACTTCCCTCTGGAAGTGATCACATCAGACTACGTCTTCAGTGGAGCATCTCTGAGACATCCCGATGCCAGAATCGTCACATTGAAGGCACGTTATTGCCATGCTAAGGGCTGGTTCATGCGCAGTACGAACGGGAGCTTTAACGTGAATTTGCGCCATCGTGTCACGTTTTCACGCTTGGGATGAAAACGTGGAACATTTTTCAACTCCGGGCAAATGTGAATTCACTTGGCGCATGGGCATTCCCTTGAACCAGCCATCACAGAATGTTTTTCTATGGTTATTGCCCATTCTAAAGTCTAATGTGAACAAGATGCAGCCGATTTCACGAAAACAGTGCATAGCTTATGCCATGCATAGGACTTACACAACAAATTTATCGCGCAGCTGCACAATAAACTGATCACAATTTGCTGATAAAATAGGTACTTTTCAGTCGCTACACCACATCTTAAGCCACCTAAAATGATTGCGCAAGAAAGGCCCTAAATTGTTGCATTAGTCGCGGACTTACACAGTATGAAAGTTTCGTGAAATTGTCATAACTGAAATGTTGTGCCGCGTTGAAATGTTGCGCAAGTTGCGCAATAAAATTTTGTTGTGGCTCTCAAAGCATAAATAAAACAAGTATAGGAAAGATATAATCATATTTATTGCATAGCATTCCTTCATTCGTGATAAATTATAAATATTTTTGACTTTGTACAACTGACAGCCAGCTTCAGATCTATATTTTTTTTTCATGGAGAATTGTCTTTTCTCAAATCTTAGCTCAAATTGAAGGATCTTCCGTTAGACAAGCACGCCCGCTGGAAGTTAATTCAGCTCGCCGGGAAACGGTACAACAAGAAAACGGAGACACTGACGCTCACCACAGATAGGTAAGAAACCAGAGCAAAACAATCGGATATACAGGGTGTATCTCCCACCCCCAACCCAAAAAACAGGTGGTTCCAAATTTACTCATTATTAGGCCTGGGCGAATAGTGGATTTTTCTACTCGAGTGCTCGCAGAGAATTTACTCGTGAGTAGTCGAGTACTCACGAGCAGTTAACCAAATTTCCATCAAAGCAGAAAAATTACACACGTTAGTATGACGTGAAGTAGCTTACAAGCAAATAGCGTGCAAGTCGCATCGCATTCTTCAGCACTGAGATATCCTTACTGTGCGATGTTTTGGGTCAGTAACTTTAATTTTTAGGGGGGACGAATGGAGTCCTAGGGAGAGAGAGGTGGAGGGAGTGATTCCCTGTTTGCAGGGGACGTATTAAGCCGTGAACCCTAAACTCTAAATTGCTACTCGCGAGTGCCTGCTGCTACTCGCGCCAGGACGAGTACTCGAGTAGATGAAAAATCATGAATAGCATAAACTACTCGCGAGTACATGGATAAGTGAGTTACTCACCCAGCGGTAGTTATTACCTCTTTTTCTCGTTCTTTTTAGGTGCCCGGTCAGAAAGCAGAACCTGGACTATGCCATGTACTTAATGACTGTGCTCTTCCATGAAGCCTGGGTAAGATATAACTAATGGTGGGAGTCTTACAAACCAACTACTAACGGAGATTTCCAAAAATATGTCACTTGATGCATCTTTGGAAATGACCTTTTATTGCTTTCATTAAAATGACAGCATGCCAGAAAGAGTAATTTCACAGGGAGATTAGTGCCATTACTGTCTTTAAACCAAGTATGCTTTCAACAATAATTTTGTCCGTTACTTTTTGGATAGCTGCAAATGATATACTCTACCTTTAATGGATTGGCTGTTTACAAAGCAAAGCCACAAACTTGGGCCCTGTTCGCTTCTGGTTTCTTTTATGCACCTTGATGTACAATGTACACTTGTTCGTTGCAGATTACTGAGCCATGGGAAGCAGATATAACTGAGGAGGACATGGAGGAATATGTATGGGATATCAGCCCATTGCGCCGTTCTGTCATGACTACGCTGGCTAGGATGAAGAGCAAGGTAAATACACAAAGTGCTCACTAAAAAAAAATTCTACGAGATTGATGTTTTATCAAACAAATTCTACCAAAAATCAACATCTTAGATAATCTTACCTTTCTGTCTTAACACTAGGATGGACACAGTACTGTTCTTAAAAAAAATTATCACTGCTATTTTACGAGATTTGTTCCAAGTGCGCCACATTAGGGAACACTTGGCCAATTTTATGCCCAAATTCTGGACGCCACCATTTTGAATTTCGGACTGAATTTCATGACAGTGAAAGTGTTCACAAAGGTTCAACAGCAAGCACTATTAGGGTAAAAGTATCAGTATTTAACTGAATGAATTTGGAGTTTGTCAAGAAAGAAGTTTGGCAAGACTGCATGCATGAAGAAAGTCGGGGGAAACGTCGAAGTGCGCCACCTTAGGGAACACCGGCACTATATACAGCAGTACATTTATATAATCATTGTGTATCTGCAAAATCTACAGCCAACTCCATTTTGTGCACACTTACTGTTTGTGGCCGATTTTTTTCAGGATAACATTGGTGGCGACGTGAGCCCGGGGGAAGAGCTGGATTACCTGAGGTCACCGGAGGTCGGCGGGTATCGGGACGCCGTGACAGCCCTCCGGAACACGAAGGAGAGCCACGAATCGCTGGAGAGATACAAAGCAGCGGCCTTGAATCTTCTGCAAATGGGCAGTAGGGAGGAGGCACAACCGTTATGAGTGACAGCAAGGTTCCCGGTCAGGGACGTGGCAGGGTAGGGGAGGGGGTGGGGGGGGTGAGGGTGGGGGAGGGGGAGGGGTGGGGAGGTTAGGTGTGACACCCAATGTGTCATTTATATCAGCAAAATGGTTATTCCCGTCAGCAAACTAGGGAACAATAAACAGGACCCACCTGGGTAGTATCTGTTGGTATCAATAGATATGTTATTGAACATTTTGCACACTGCGCGCACACATACCTGATGAAAATGAATACGCAGTTGTAATGTTCCTACGAAGATGGCTGTCTATGAGAGGGGTCCATCATGACTGCCTTGCATTTGCTTTTCAAATCTGTTTGGTAAATTTCAGGGGAAAAAAAAAACTGGCTTTGCCTGTCATAGTCAGTCATTAAAATCAAAATCCGGCTGTTCAAAACTAGTAGCGCAGTTATTTTCCTTTGAAAAATTGAGGTCGGGTCAAGTTGGAAGGGTGCAAGGAATGCTCCCCAAGATAAATTTCCGTCTCCGACGGGCAGAGCATACTCCCTGAAATTAGGTTTTCCTCCGGCCTTCATCAGAACCTCAGGTATTTGTTACATTGTACAACCTCAAAGGTACTATTATTGTCAGTTACGCTTTGTGGTTTATTTCAGCATTTCTTTTTCTTTTTTTCATTAGGGTAGCAGTGAAATGTTTCGAAGAGTGACCATTTCAAAACCTGTCAATTTAAGGGTACACGTGCTTCTCATACTAGTGCACTATTATGTTCTGTACTAGATTCCACTTTTTTTCCGTACAGACAATGACCGCAATTATGTTACCACAATGTATAAATCTCAACCTAAAGTCAAATAAGTTGTTTAAATTAACTCTCTCGTTCATTTAATTTTTTTATTTGAATGCAAAATTGACAATAAATAACACTGTGATGACACAAATCAAATTTAACTTGCGCGGAGTTTTATTATCTGAATTGTGCTCATTAAATAAAGGTATTTTCTGATTTCTTTGTAACTATTAAATTCGCAAATTAATTTTTTTTATCAGTCAATAAGCTGGTTGATTTAGAATTAAGGCCGACGAGTTGGAACGGACACACTAAATCTTCAGTGTTACAGAGACAACCTATGATTTTTAACAACATTTAAGAAAAAAATTATTTTCAACTAGCTGCTCAGCACATATCTCAGACAATGTATAATTGTTCAATTATGAAAGCGTCAATGTTTTGAAACAAATTTTAATTTTTCACAAATTCACTTGATGATCCTCAGAATGGCTCTTTAAGATCTCTCTGGCTGGCAATTTCAGCAAGGCCAGTGCAGCAGTCAAAATCAATCAAGTGACTTTTTTTTTGAGAGCTCCCTGCCTTCATAAAGCAGGATTGATTGGCTGTGATGGTTATGGAACCAGCCTAGACTCCATGGGCGCGTGCGTGTTCCTTCACTAACCCCTGGCCATAAAGTGTACGTAAAGGATGCTGACTGGCTATTCAGAGCGTACTGCGCGGGCATTTTGAAGATTGCACGCCAGGCGCGCCCATAATGCGCTCGCGTTCTTTGCACGTCACATCACGTACGAATATTCAGAACTGCGCGATGCCTGTGCGATATGGATTATGGCAGCCTCATTTTTCGCTTAAAAAACCCCTTGTATCTGCTGTTGTAAAGGGACGAAAGGGGTACATACCTTTAACACAAATCTTTGCTAAATAATGCAACGTCCAAACCTTATGTTTGAACGCATTGATTCTTCAAAAACACAACTTTCAACATTTTAAAGACGGCGTCGGCGCATAAAACGGATAAACTGCAGCCTAATTTTAATGTGCCATATTTTGACACATTTAAATTACACAATTCCAGGGGTTGAGATCGCGAAAAGGCATGATGGGAAACAACATGGCGCAGCAAGATCTCGTACCCATGGGAACGAGGTTGTTATGGAACCTGATATAGCCATGCTTTGCTGCAGGAGATTGATGAGCCCGCTGTGCCTACCAGTCACCTACTTTTGTCTGTTGATGGAATTTGACTAGTTGGAGTGTTGTTTGAAATATGATCCGACTGTTGGTGACTAGCCTGTGTACAACGCATGGTAGGAAAAGAGGACTGAATTTTTGACTGTCTGTGACTGATCAAACAAAAGGATCAACAAGAACTATTAAACAGAGTCTATGCTCAGATCCTGGGAAAACAGAAGGTCAACACAGTTCAAACTTGTCATCCAAACAGCACATATTATAACTACTTCACCTTCTAATTAACTTGTTTTATTTATCCAGATGGATTTAAGTGAACAATTTTTTAAAAACTGTTAAGGCTTGAATATTACGTTACTATGAAACAAAACAAAAAAATCAAACCATTACTTCACATTGGAATGTTTTTGTTAGGTTTTAAGGCAAACTAATTTGAAATCAATGTGCACATAAAGTGACTAATCATCTTCAGATTTTTTTTAAAATAAACAAATTATTTTAGTTGAAATGTCAATCTATGGGTTTATCTTCTTCCTATTGAGCCAAAACAATAAGGTTCTAAATATTCATTTTCTTTATAGTTTTCTGAAACAATTAACTGGTTCAAAGAAACTAAAGGAAAGTGCAAAATTTGCTCTTTATGGACTACGCAACAACAAAAAATTGTGTAAATTTTTTTTGGAGGAGGGGGCCAAGTTTTTCATTTTTACCAACAAAACGAGTAACCAAGCCACAAAAGCAATAAAGTTAGGATATTCTAAGATTAATGAAGGTGAAAAAGGCTTCTGGTTGGAACATGCTTTTTTGCTTTTCAATAACGTCAATGACTTTTTCTTAAAAAAAAAAAAACCCAACCCAAACACATTCCAAACAATAACCAATCAAGTACAGATATAAATGTCAAATGTTGCAAAAACTCAGTAATGACTTTAAAACCTTTTTTTGGGGGGGGGGGGGGGGGGAAGAGGGAATGCCAGGAATATTTCTGTGTACTTGACAATTCCCAAAATAAATGGGTTTTTTTTCCTCACCTTGTGTGGCCGTTACAAATAAATCTGTTGGCAAACTTTGGCTGGAAAAAAAAATATAATTCTGAAAAAAAAATCAAAAAAAAAAAAATCTTGTAGAGCATAGACATCACCGTATTACCGCGGCTGTGGGTGAGAATTAATCCTTTGTTCATTTCAGTAAGTTGCTGCTTTGCATTGAGAATGTACCTTTTGACAAAGAAAATTGAATTTCAAACAAAGCATCAACAGCGTGGCAAAAATGCAGGCACAAAAACTGCATGTCTAGCAGAAAAACAAAATAATTCATGGAAAAAGCAGTTTAATAAACAACAAATATCATCAATTATTCCCTCCCCCAAAACAACCCGTTAACACCAAAAACCAAAACCAAAACCACATTTTCCCTAAATAAACATAAAGTATGAAACCTACCACTCTGCCAAAATGTTCAAACAATGTATCACTAGCATGGTGCAAGTTCGCGCAACAACCATTAGTCAACCAGTGGTTCGTTGGTGTCAAACAATGTGCATGCACTGTAACAAAGTGCGAGTGACTCTTGTCAAACCATTGTCAACATAGGGCGGTCACGGGCATGTTTGGATTGTATACATGTATGTTCTTCGACCTGTTGAATGAACCGGAAGATATCTCGGAGGCCCACCAGCGGGTAGTACAACTCGCTACTTTTAATCTTTTGTAAATGGTTCCCTCTCCACTTAAATAACGAAACAAGACTACTGATAACCAGCGATGCGACCGGGCCCAGTAGGCTGGTTCCAAATAGTCGACTAGCATAGTTCAACCATCGTTGACAAGACAGAGTTCGAGCTAACTTAGTCGAACTATGGTTAACAATAGTTCTTGAGCGAATTTGCTCTTGGCAGAAACACAGGTACGTGTCGACTGTATGGCACAAAAAATAATTAATGGAAAAGCAATTTACTGAACGACAAATATCCCCCCTTATTCCATTTCTCCCTAACAAACCGTAACATCAAAAAACAAAAACCAAATGAACATCACAAAAGTGTGGAACAAGCCACTTTGCCAAAATTTGGGCACGAGCAACTGCATGTACCGAATGAAAATGCTAGAAATTAGACATTTACTTTTCTGCATAAAGCCTGCAAGGAAAATTGAATTTCAAACGGAAAGTATCACTTGCATGGCAAAAACGCAGGCACATGTCAACTGTACGGCCGAAAAAAAATTATGGGAAAGCAATTTACTTAACGACAAAATCTCACTGCTTATTCTGTTTCTCTCTAATAACCCGTAACAACAGAAACCAAAAAGCACATTTTTCCAAAATGAACATCAGAAAGCATGGAACAACCCATCTGTCAAAACCCGTAACAACAAACACCCAAAAACCCCACATTTTTCAGAAATGAACATCACGAAAATATGGAACAAACCACCCTGCCAAAATTTGGGTGGAGCAACTGCAAGGGGAAGGGGAGTGCAGCCTTGTGGTTAGGGTTCGTGACCCATGATCAGAGGGTCAGGGGTTCGAATCCAGCTGCTGGCCATATGTTGTGTCCTTGGGCAAGCCACTTCACCCCCACTTGCCTCTCTCCACCCAGGAGTATAAATGGGTACCGGCATTAGCTGGGGAGTAACCTGCAATGGACTGGCATCCCATCCAGGGGGAATAGAAATATTCTCAGTCGTTTCATGCCACTGAAATCCGAGATTAACGCTGGCCTGATGGGCCATATTGGCTCGGGACAGACTTTACTTACTACTTACAACTGCGTGTACCAAATGGAAATAACTACAAATTACACTTCATCTACTATTCTGCAAACAACATTCCAAGGAAAAATTACGTGAGTGATCATGTAACTAAAGACCTCTCCGGCCAACAAACAAAATAGTCAAGGCATATTCGTTCAAAATCAAGGGGAATTCTGTCTCATTTCACTTACAAGAAAACCAATTTGTCTCTAACAACAACAAAAATGTCAATAATTTCTTTACGACATTTAAGGCAAAACACTTTATCAGTCCTAACTTATCACCCTTATTCCCATAAATCCATTCTTGTCAACATCCCTTTCATCGCATTTACGCTTGGCAATATGGCAAACACTATTCATTATCTGTGACTTTTATTTTTTAGTGATTTCGGTTACATCACAAGGAATGTGTTTCAAGCTACTTGACGAGAAACAATATTGAATTATAAAACCCACTATCGTTAAGTATCACCCTAAAGTAGATGTCAAGTGAAATTTCCAAAATTAAGCAATTTGTTTTAGAGAAGTTTTTAATGTGAAAATAATACATCATACAAAAGCTGCTGTCTTTATTGACATCTCAATACCTGAACCGTGTGTACATGTATGGCTTTATGATAGAAGACAGACACACAAAGGGAGAACAAAAAGATCCGTTCTGTCTCGAGCATTGGGTCTTTTGTTGAAAACGGTCCTCGATGGTACGGCTATGTGCTTAATCTATGAGAGAGTGTTACATTACAGGGACAAAGGGAAACACAAAGCATTGTCCTCGGGCGTATAGAAATTCACAACTGTGTGATCAGACTTTCAAAGAGTGTTCAGAATTTCATGAGTTGTTTAAAACAAGGGGGGGGGGGTTGTGAAAATGCTGCCCATTAGTGGCTGCTATATCTATTCTGAATGATTCTTGCTATGGTTACGAAAGACTTTAATTGTGACCATGTGTATAATACATGCATATTAATTCCGGGGACTTCTGACCAAGTCAAGAAGTTTAGTTTAGATGTTAAGACTTTTGGCCAGCAAAGTGACATATTTAGGGCGAGCTTTGATACAAAGTTTGCAGGTCTGTCTGCAGAATACAGAATTATGCTGAAATCCTTGGTTTCAAAAGACCAGCAACTTTGCATACTCTCCGACCAACATTCACTCATTCAACCTCGGTCGTAGGTGGAGAACATTAGTTACTTTACGTTCCAAACTGACTAACCAACTGTTCCTGTTTTTGTTGAAATCAAACGCAAATGAGACTATCAAAGGGAAAGTAGTTTTTATTCTGCAGAATCTGCTAACTCTACGGACAGTCAATTTTTACAGCCTGTCTCTACGCTGTTTACAGGGGGTTTTAAGCAAGGAGCACGCAGCCCAAAGAAAGAAGGATGACGTTCCGGTATCCTGTTCCATTCACTTATCGCCTTCTGCTCATTCGCCCACTCCATTTTCCCTTTTTCTTCTGGCCCCTCCCCTTGTTCCGTCCCCCTTTTCGCTTGTCTGGCTGCTCGGCGACAGGCAGGATTTTATCTTCGTCTGCTTCTTCTTCTTCCTCAAAGGGTATGGCGTCTGCCTCCTTAATATCTGAAAACACACCAAAAGATAAAAGAGCATCACATAACATATATCAGTTGTTACAACACTTCCTACATATTGTGGAAAAACACACTTAATTTATTGGCCAACGTTCCAACATGAACGATAGAGGGAAGTAAAGTCAAACTTTCAACCAGTTGGCAATGTCTCATGGGTCCAGACCTGTATATAGGCCTGAAATTGCCTACGCCGGCCAAATCATGATTTACATGCCCTCAAATTCTTCGGTATGAGAGCATTTTGTGGGCCATGAACTTGAGAGTTTGTCAAGCAGTAGGGTGGAAGCCGTGCACAGGACTGTGAGCTCGTGCTTCTGTGAAATTTGGATCAAATTGGGCCCCAAAGGTGCTCTATTTTGCAATGGAGCGTAGGCATCACTTTTCAAAATGGCGTAGAATTTGAGGGCATGCCATTCATGATTTGGCAGGCGTAGGCAATTTTGGGCCTATTTACTGGCCCGGATCCCAGGTAATAAGCAGCAGCGGTGTAGTTCCTTGTCGACAAAAGTCGCCCATGGTAAGGAAAGGGTTAATTGTGTGTATTAGATTTTCAATGTTTTGTCGACTTCTTAAATCACTGAATTACGATAGCTACATCAACCCTCCTATGGGAACATGCATTGTCAGCCTGGGTCAATATTGGTCAAGACCCCCATTGGTTTGTACACAGTATGCCAGGAGGTGAGATACAAACACTTTGACCATTGGTGACCTCTTTAATAGTAGGAGGGTTAATATTACAAATACATGCACATCTTGGGTCAGTTGGGGGGGGGGAGAGAATTTGAATTAAACAGTCCCTTGGTGTTGTTCGATCTGTTTAACTGCTTGTTTTTCACCAATGTTTACAATATATGCCTGCTGAGCAACAAGATCAAACAGGTACAGGAGTTGCTCACACTGGTGGAAAGAGAGTGCCGCAAAGTCGGGCTATAGCCTGTAAAAGACAGAGGTCATCACTTACAATTCAACAGAACATGGCCCCCCCTTCCTATTACCGTTGGGGATTAGGGCTCTCTCTCTCTCTCAAGGAGGTAACAGACTTCAAATCTCTGGGCTCTTGGGTGATATCAAGATCAGGAAGGCCCTAGCCTGGACAGCCCTCAACAAAACAAAAAGGGTGTGGAACGCCAACATAACAAGACAGGTAAAGCTGAGATTTTTCCTAGCCACAGTTGAATCGGTGCTGCTGTATGGGTGTGAAACATGGCTTTTAGCATCTGTCCTGGAGAAGTCGCTTAACTGCACCTACACTCGTTTGCTGAGAGCTGTACTCAACATTAACTGGAGAGATCATATTAAAGGGACACTAGGTCCGCAACAGCCCAATTGGGCTACAAAACGCACTTTGAACGAGATGATGTTAATCGGAAATAACATTTAAAAGTAGGATATAAACATCCACAAAACTATCTTTTCAAAACTGGGTGTTTTTGTGTTATTCCTGTATTATGTGTGCGAAAACAAATTTTGGGGTCCACTTTTGCGACCCCATAAATTCGAGCTGTTTAGATGCTAGTTGTGATTTCATTCGTAAAGTGTTCGCCCCTTTGCGGACGTTGAAGAAACCACTTTTTTGCATTGGTGATTGGTCATCGCTGTTCCCGAGACACACAACATGTATATCGTGCATTGAGAATGACACGAAAAATGTTTGTTCGTACTCCGTCATGTCCGATGTAAACAAGCAGGGTTTTTTGTGTCTTTTCTCAGGATCGGTAAGACATTACGTTGGTTTCCTTTCAACCAGATGTTTGAAATAGGCTCAATAAATGATTGATCCAAAACATGAAATTTTAGGGGATTTCAGGACCTAGTGGGGAGCTCCCTAAGGTTGGGGACAAAATTGCCTTTAGAAGGATGGAACCAGCAGGACATTGCCACCGTCATCCTGCGCTACCCACGAGCCAGCTTATACTTTGGGAGCCAACACATGGAAGAAGACACAGAGGCAGACCAAAGGCATCATGCATCAATGTACTGAAGAGGGGCACAGGGGTGGAAGAGACAAATGAGCTAGATGCGTCCATGAGTGTCATGGCTTACCGGTCAAGAGCACCGGACTCATGCTCTTGTTTTCAGAGGCAACAAAGGCGTGAATTCGAGTCTGCCGGGTGGACACTTGTGCCCTTAAGCAAGGCACTTAACCATTATTGCTTCGTCCTTCGAATGGGATGTAAAGCTGTAGGTCCTGTGTGTTGTGTAATGCAATGCACATAAATAAACCCAGTGACACTTATCGCTAAGAGAAGGGGTTTGCCCCGGTGTTTCTGGCCTCCTGTATCAACTCCCACGTGGAGTATTTTGGGAGAAGAACCAACCAAGAACTAAGAAAATGAGGAATCATGACGAATGGAGGACCCATGCCAGGGCTCGGCTGTGGCCAACATAGTGAGTGTTTCACGCATGAAGCCGGCCAACAGCCCAAGATTGCAGTGTTAAGTTCTGCTCCTGATTTGTGGACATTACCCTTACCTTCTTCAGCAGTCTTGTCCTGTTGCGCTGCTGCTCTCGTTTGCTCAAGCTTTTTCTTGCTCCTTTGATATTGCTTTGTGAGCTGCTCTGCAGTGTGCCTGACCTCGGCAAGCTTCTCAAAGGCCCGATGCCTTTGGATCTCCGCCATCTTGTCAGTGAGATCCTGCCTGCGTCTAGACAAAGTCTGTCGACCAAGAAACGTTGATGGAAAGTTACACCACGGTCTTCTTTAATTGATTGTACAAAATTTGCCTTAAGCTTTACAGGGTGAGAAAACAAACCCCAGAAACCCAAACTGTCGGGACTATTATTTTAGTGAAGTTAGTGAACTTGCAAAATCTAGGATATGAAAGCCCGATTCGTAAGCTTTCTTTCAGGGCAAGAATCATTCAAATCACTCATGTTGGTTTCAAGTTACAGAGTTTTAAACGCAACCACGCTTTTAAAGATCTGTCCATGGATCACAAAAAGGCAAGTGTTCTTTCAGCAAAACAAAAACAAATCACTTAGGGATGTGTGCGAATTGTCTTTGTTCTGCTGAAATAATGCACACCTTTTTTTGTGATCCGTGGACAGAACTTTAAAATGGTGGTTGTGTTTTTAAATTCCGTAACCTGAAAAGTACATGGTTGATTTGAATGATTCTTGTACTGAAAGAAAGCTTATGAATTGGGCTTCCATATCACAGATTTTGAAAGTGCTACATCCAGAACTTCACTAAAACAATAGTCCCGACATTTTGGGTTTTGATTTTTTTAACTCACCCTGTAATGAGGCCCCGGCCTTAGGTCCTGTAGCCACATTGTAGTTAGTAGGTACAAACAAAACATGCAAGTATCATTGCTAATATAAGAAGGAATATTCCCGCATTTGTTTTGTCATGTGATATCCGAGAGCCAGGAGGCAATGAACTGCGTTCAAAAGACAGAATATGAAGGAAAAACCTTCAAACTTTAAACCTACCTCTTCAAAGTATTTAAATTCATCCGAGTATCCAACGTTTCCTGCTGCTAGGGTTGGGAAACGAAGCTCCTGAAGTAACTTTTCAACTTCTGTGAGAGATTTTTAAAAATGACAAAAGTGAGCCCATTTGTATGTATGTTAAATTAGAACAAAAATCCTTACCAACTCTATAGTTTTGGAATCTCTACTCTCAGCCACATAGCAAAACAAAATGAATTGTGGTAAATTATACTGCCCATGGACACAAATAAAAGCTACTTCTAGATCGCATAGAAGCAGCCACAAGATTGAGAGCCTTACAAACTCTATCTGGTTCCAAGATAGAAATTATGCACAGATGAAAATACAAAACCAATAATAACTTGGGGTCTATTCCTCTTTACTAGCAGCTGAGAAGCTGAATTGCAAAGGACGCAGCTACAACATGGTCGAGCCGCAGGCATGTAAAGGCGACCACGGCGACCACAGCCAGAGATAAAAAATGTTTGATTTTCGCGGAGAATGGAAAACCAGAGAAAAACCCTCATGAACAGGAGAGAATCAACGCACAACTCTACTCACATATGGTCCGAGCCGGGAATGGAACCCGGGCCACAGTGGTGAGAGGCGAGCGTTTTACGCACTAACCAACCATGCCACCCCAAAAAGCATATCTTTATCCTGTTAAGATGATCATTCCCACCCTTTGTTTGTTCATTTTAGTACCCTTTGATGTACCTTCTCACAGTATTTTTTCTATCAGAAACCTAGATGTAATAAATCGGCAATATGTCTCACTGCAAAACGATAATTTGGAAGATGTCTTTATGTCCAAGTATGACACTCCTTTGAAGATCATTATTTTGCCTGAGAAACAGGGTGCCTAATGCGGGAAAGATTCCCTCATTATTCATCTTAAGAAAAACACAGGGAGGTGGATGGTGTCACTTCAAGCCTCTGAACTGTTTTGGAGACAAGCGCCTCAAACAGTTACCCAGGCTTGTTTGTTGGCAACACTGCCCATACCTGTCACTAATGGATACACCTCATCATGGAGCATTTTTCCATACTGCATGAAGTGTTGATATCTCTGCTGATGGAAAACTGTTGTTTCGTGCTCCTCCTGGGTCGGTAGATCATCCCTGCCATCTGCTTCTGACGTTGGCCCCAGATCTGATTGCATTGAGGCCGCTTCACCTGGTTAAAGTTCCATGTAACAATAAAAAAAAGTTCACCTGTTTTCAGTTGGGTAACTTGTGTACAGTTGGGTAACCTGTGTACAGCTGGGTAACCTGTGTACAGCTGGGTAACCTGTGTACAGCTGGGTAACCTGTGTACAGCTTAATTGGTGACCTGTGTACAGCTGGGTAACCTGTGCACGGCTGGGTAACCTGTGTTCAGGTCCATTTTTTGCAGTGCATTGTGGGAGATGGCAGACAAATTCACCATGGCGCAGGACGCTTAAAATTGATACTTTGTCTGGCGTATGTTTCATAACCATATGATTTCAGTACTTTTTTTTTTTAATCAAGATGTGTTTTTATAAGGCAGCATAATGCTATGCCCCGATCTATCAAAAATTCCCTCAAGTAGTCTACTGACATTTCGTTTAAATCGCGGCAAGTCGCAATCGCAGCAATGTTTTTATTGACCGTGAAGTTGAAAAGTGGACTCTCCGTGGCAAACTCTTGGTGGCGCACTGCACTGGAAATCGCCTGTATTCCTGGCCAGTTCAAGTCCTGTTATGTTGTTTAGTGTGCAGCAATCAATCAGTACACAACTTTACGCATAAACTGCTACAATGAGCTAAATTAGAGAGCTAAAGTATGCAAGGCGGGCCAACATTTACCTTAACAAAACAATCACTGCATGTAAGCTTCTCGGAGTGGTCTCGGAGATGGTTCTCTCAGGATATTAAAAAATTACCTTTAAAACACAATTGGTAGCATATTTGTTGATGTGACGGCTTGACTTCAAGACAGTTTAACAGATAACATGGAAACTAATTTGATAGCGTTAACACTAACCTGCTTCATCTTTGTCATGGCCTTCTTCAGTCAGTTCCTCTGGCTCAAGTCTCGCCTCTTCGACCCCTCTCAGACTGACATTGCAAATGGTGCATCGTATGGGAGTGTGCAGGAACTCCAAGAGCTGCTGGGACACCCAGGCGGTGGCTGTTGTCTCTACTTTGGACTGGACCTCCTGTCTGACGCTGATGGTAGTGTAGCCGCACGATCTCAAGAGGCTGGCTAAGCGAAGAAGCCTCTTGTATTTCAAGAATCCCATGATGACCCTTGTAGCCCGCTCTCTCTGCAGGGTCTCCTGTTCCCTCTGGGCCTTGGCAGCCTCTTCTTCAGACACGTCAAGGTCACCCTCAACTTCAGGATCGTCGAGGAATTCCACTCCCCTTTCCCAGCCAGCACTTTCGTCTTCTTCCTCGTCCAAGTCTCTCCCTCTCTGACGGCTGTTGCCTTCCATCAGTTCAGTGAAGACAGTCGGGGATACAGCCGGAAGTGCCTCAAACTGTACATTGCTGAAGGTCTTGAGGTTCAAGTTGCGGAATTCCAACCCAGGCGATCCTCGGGGAGGCATGCGCGGACTCCATCTGCATTCTCTGAGGTACTCGTCGCCACGAGCCTTCAGGAGCTCCTGCAGAATACTGAGGGCATCATGACGACACTGGGCTTCCCTGATTTTGCCGAGAGCGGTGTACACTCTCTTTGGCAGATGGTCTTCAGAAGGAGCTATGGACTGCAGTGCTTTACGTGTGTCTCTGATGATCTGTACAGGTAGAGCCATCCCAGCATTACACAGCATCACAAGCACCAGAACCAGAGTGCGTTCAGCCTCTCCAGTTTGTATGTACTCAACGCTGGAGAAGGCATCTACCAAGACATTAAACTCCCTGTCTAATGTAGTTGTCCCAGAAATGAGACGAGCTAGACGGCAAGTCTGGCCAAAGGTGTGCTTATTAGTCGATGTGACATTCACAGCAGTATACATTGCATGTCCCTTTCCTGGAGCGCATATAGCATCAAGGAAGGCAGCCTGGGCGAGGTAACTCGCCGGTATGGCAACAACACACGGCTGTGTCTTTGCTCCAAGAGTTAACATCATGGTGATATTCGCCTCTATCATTGCCACTGTGTTACTAATGGATGGCAGAAGAGGATCCACCGGCTTGTTAACCAGAGTGCCCATGAAGCGATTGAACGAAATGAGGGACTGCATTGCGTCACGCTTTGTGTACAGATCCTCGAAGGAGTCCAAATGGCGGCGCTTGTAGCTCAGGAAGCCCTTCCGTGGATCATTAGAACGCAGCGGGTGCATTCCTAATGGATTAGGATGGTTCCATCCTTCTCTCTTTTGCCACTTTAAGCAGTCGTCTTCTTCTAGGGTAACCAAGTGTTTCATGACTGTTGGTGGCTCACCAATTAGTAGGTAAATACCGTGACACATCAGGTATAAATCTGTGTCTGCCCTCTGATGCTTACGGTCAACCTTCTTGCGCTCATTCTCAGCAAAGGCCTTCAGCTGTCTTCCGACGGAGGGATGTTGTACAAGTCTGAGAAGCTTTTGCGTTGTTTGGACTGATTCGCCAATGAAGCGTTGGTGGCAGTGCTCGGGAAAGAAAATGTTATACAATGCCTTGCACTTCTTGGCGCTCTTTACATGACTTCGTTTAATCTCCACCGTAAGCTTGTCTGCAGCCTTGAAGCTGGACAATCGGGAGGCCTTCCCGATAATGTCGTCAATCTCGATCAGCAGGACAAGGTAGTTCACCCGATTCAGTACGTGGTGAAACGAGTATGGCGAATGAAGCTGTTGACAGGTTTCGAGGCCCTTCGAGCATGGCATCCCAATCTGATAATCAACGCACTGAGTCAGCTTCTTTATTTCCCCACGAAGCAGCTCACGTATCCCCTTCACCCACCCCAGGGCTCTTGGAATCAGGCAATACTTGGCGATGGCTTCTCGTGCCTTCACAGCCTCAACCTCACTCAATAGCGACACCTTCTTATCCAGGGCAGACAAGATTCTGGCTCCTTCGCACCTCTGAATGTGGAGATGACCAGCTTCCCCTGGACGCAAACCAAAAAAGACTTCGCAGGATCGTCTCTGCCGCTCTTCTCCAGGATTAATGCTCTCAAATAGAGCACAGATCAGCTCCACGAGTTTCTCCAGCTGATGGAAGACCCTACTCTTGATATTATCAGCGTTGGGTAGCGAGAGCTTGATCAGGTGATCAGTGCATTCCGATTCCCCAGCTGTGTGGGACATTCTATTGAAGGAGAGATTGGCTTCGCGGATCTTGGCGGCATCCCTCTGCACTTGTCCAAGGAGAAGCAGCGTCTCGGCTTTCATGACAGAGTCACTGCATCTGCTGAACAGGCTCTCTGCCTTGGTGAGAAGCGAGACGGCAGAAGCCTGGTTGGCCTCACTGTCTGGCTCCAGTAGGAGCTTCCTGGCCTGGCTCAGTCGACACTCTGCTACAAACTCAGGATAACTGGATGATTCTAGGATGGTGCAGGCTTCCTCCAGCTTACCCTGCGATGATAAAGGCAAGGTTTTTCATTAACTTTTTCATTTCACAGGTTTTTCATTAACTTTTTCATTTCACATTAACCAGCAATTTCTTGGTCCAACAAACAAATTTAATCAAAAAGTTTTTTGCTGTTTTTTTTATTCAATAGAAACATTGATTGTCTACATTACATCACAATCTCGACTGCTTGAGGAAGCCAGCAAAAAAGTTGTTTAACTTGTTTGTTTAGGCTCTGAACATGGAACTAGCGGACTGGGCCGCTAAAATTTGCAGAATTCTCAAACTGACTACCTGGCAGCTGACTGATGGCAATTAAAAAAAATGCCTGATCATCAAGTTCAACTTTGTACCTGTTCTCTGAGTATTTTGGCTGCTTCCAGAAGACGTCCACCGCCCTTCAGCATTGTCACAGCCTCAGTAAACAGCTCCCTCTTACGCAGGAAGTCCACTCTGGCTTCAAACTGGCCCAATTGCTCCAAGGCGTCCAGCATTTGCCCATGGTCTCCCTGCTTATAGTGGTACTCTGCTGACTTGTAGATCAACTCATTCAGGGTGTGGGTGGCCCTGAAATACACATAAACACACAGCGGCGACACATGTAATGCAATGCCCAAAATATTTGAATGAGACAATATGTATGGTTGTGCTTTAACATATGGGTTTGTGATTCTTTTTGTGTGTGTGCTGAATGTGTCTACGGATAAAGGAATGCCTTTGTTAAAGTCATTCGAATGGCTTGTCACAGCTTCAGATTGTAATTTACTTGAGAGGACTTGTAATTTACTTGTGAGGACTTGTAAGTTACTTGTGAGGACTTGTAAGTTACTTGAGAGAATTGTGAGGACTTGTAATTTACTTGTGAGGACTTGTGATTTACTTATGAGGACTTGTAAGTTACTTGTGATGACTTGTAAGTTACCTGTGAAGGCTGGTACTTTACTTGTGAGGACTTGTAAGTTACTTGAAAGGACTCGTGAGGACTTGTAGTTTACTCCCGAGGACCTCTGATTTACTGGTGAGGACTCGTAATTTACTTGTGAGGACTTGTAAGTTACTTGTGATGACTTGTAAGTTACTTGTGAAGGCTGATAATTTACCTGTGAGGACTTGTAATTTACTTGTGAGGACTTGTAAATTACTTGTGAGGACTTGTAAATTACTTGTTAGGCCTTATAATTACTTGAGAGGACATGTAAGTTACTTGTGAGGACTTGTAAGCTACTTTTGAGGACTTGTAATTTACTTGTGAGGACTGGTAATTTACTTGTGAGAACTTTTAAGTTACTTGTGAGGACTGGCAAGGGCTGGTGAAGAACTTGTGTTTGATTTGTGAGGACTTGGAACTCATTTGTGACTGACCTAATGATTTTTGTGAGGACTTGTGAGGACATATAATTGGCTTGTGAGGACTTGTGAATGACTTGTGACGTCTTGACTAAAACTCTGAACACTCACCCCGGCGGTCTGACATGTCTTGGTAAGGGCATCCCCTTCGTCTTCTGCTCCTGCTTGAACCGGTTGAAGCGATCGATGAGGTCCAGGGCCTTGGTGTGCAGACCCACACTGCACAGGAGGTCTAAGGCCTTGGCGTAATCCCCCATCAGCTCCAGGCAGCGGCAGGCGTCGCTAATACGATTCAGTCGCTTCTCGTAGATCTTGGCCGCTTTTGAGAACTGAGGTTAACAAAACAGGACAGGTGGAATGAAGAGGAAGGCTTAAAGCATTTAGTGCTTTACCTTGTATTTCACCCGTGACCCAGTTTCAAATCTCACCCAGGCAGATTTGCTGATTGTGTTTTTCAGTCTCTCCAGCATTCCAACAAAAACCCTTTGTCTCTTTCTCACAAAAAACTCTTTGTTTATAACATAGATTTTTTATTTCTGAGGGGGGATGCATATCGAGACATACCATGAGTAAAGATGTGTAAACTTCTGTCACATATGGGGTTGAGGGACAAGTCACAAAATCATAATTTTCGTTGCGGTTATAAATTTTCTTGAACATTACATGAGCACTTAAAAGAACCTAACTACACGTACGTGTCAGCATGTAGACTTTGAATACAGACTGAACTTAAACCGCAAAGCAGTTTTTATTTCTAGTCCAAGTTCTATTTCTGTTTTCAATTTTTCAAAAATGTATGAACTATTTTCAATATGTATGAGGTGTGGCAATTTACTGGACAACTTGACTGCATTTCTGTCTTACCTCTCCCCGCTTCTCAAGAAGCTGAGCCAGCAGGCCAAACTCCCTGGCATTGTAGAGGCAGTTGACGGCCATCTGGCTGCTATCACACTGCAGGAACAGGCCGGCTGCTTGCAGGAACCTCTCCCTCATGGCTGGCAGCTGGTCTCGCATGCGGTCCGCTTCCACAGCCTGGTGGTGCGCCCTGGCCTGCAATTCTCGCTTCTCTGCAGGGGCGAGATTAGGGGGCAGTTGAAAAATCCACGAAATAATTGGCCGATTTGAGGGTCACTACGTAGAGCAACCAGAGCAACGTCGGGTCCATGGCATATGTTTGTATTTGCCTAAAGACACCCCTTACAATACCCATTTCTTTAAACTCTTCACAGCAAAACCTCATGATTTCCAGATTTCTAAAGGGATTCTTTAAATAACCTGAAATCAGGAACTATCCTGATTACAAATCCTGAAATTGCAATAAAACCTGACAAAATATCCAGAAATCAGGAAAAACATCCTTACAAGTCTCACCCCTATCTCTGTTAGAAGGGGCACAACATGGGATGGGCAACTTTCTTATTTGTCTTGATAAAATATAAAATCTGAAGTGACCTAATATGTACGAGTGTGACCAAACTCAACAAATTGAGTCACACGTCGACACATCTACTTTTAAGTATTAGGCCCTTTGGAACAATCTTACACTACAGAAAACAACAGGAATGGTCAACCTTTTTGACAACAAAATATCTGATGGTATTTCGATATCAAACTGAGTGATGTAGCAAAATGAAAAGTGGACTATGCTCTTTCCAATGCATGTGAACTGGATGATGATTTCTAGAGGCGATGTCCAGTCAACTTTCTAGGATTCTGAGATTCTGAGGAAGAATTAAGGCTCATTTGTGGGATCCCGTCTCGAATTGTGCATAGTCCTTTCCTGCAGATGTAATGGCATCATGCATATTTATAACCTCATAAATATGAATGAGGTGTAAAATAAACAATATGCAAGGCACGCCTACCATCTCCACCACGTTGGTAGCACTTGGCAGCCACCATCCACAGCCTGTTCTCAAAGAAATAATGCCTCATGCATATTTATAAGGCTCATAAATATGAATGAGGTGTAACTATACATTATGCAAGGCACGCCTACCATCTCCACCACGTTGGTAGCACTTGGCAGCCACCATCCACAGCTTGTTCTCAAAGAAGTAATGGCCTCGCTGGATCCACTCCCATTGGCTTGACTTCTCCACAAACATGGCGTCCAAATCTGACCACAAAAATTTAGCACATTGTTTTAATTTTCAAGTAATTCATTCCATCTGCAGAGGTTGCTGGCAAGATGCATAACATCCTGCTAGGGTTACCTAAGAAGCACAATATTTTGGCCACGGTGTTATCCAAAGACTAAAGACAGTAAATGTACAAAGACAGATCCTGTGAAAATACAGAAATTATTCTGTGTGGTAGGAACAATCAAATGTTACAAAATTCCTAAAAATTACTCAAGAGTCAAGCAACAAAATTTACAAAACAGACACACAACAAAACATGTTGCAGACTGCATTAAGCACGTGTTATAGGAAAAATGTTGTCTTTAAAATGCCATACTGCAATTTTCTTTTGGTTTTAAATAGTCAATATGCATAAGACCCCTTCACAACTCATGATGCCATAATTTGAACATTTCACCATTTTTTTCAGCAAGTTTTTAATGAGCAACACTTCCAAAGTTGCACAAAATACCTCAGTGAAACGTTTCTAAAAAAAAAAAATCAAACACATACTTGAAAACAACAGCACTTGTTGTTTTGTGTCTTGGATACTGGAAGTTTTACTGATACAAACCAGTTAAGTTCCTAAGAACAACAATATTAGCACCAAGAAGTTCTCTGATTATCTCAGTGTAGCATTTTAAAGCCCTCATGATGCACAGCACCCCTGGCCATGGCACCCCTCTGGTGTTAAAAACACCAAGTCTCACATCACAACATTGAACTGTTGTTAATTGTGCACTGGACTCACTAGGGCCATCTGCTTCTGGGGTGGTTTCCGGACCAATGCCTTTGACGAGTTTCAGGCAACGGAACAGCTCAAACATCGGTGCTCGTTTGGTCGTATCCTCGTCAAAGATCCAAACGTTCACCCTGGCTCTCGTGATTGCCGTGTAGAGATACTTCAGCTCTGAGTTCAGCACCTGAGAGAGACAACACAGTATATTATGACCCACAAGTATGAAGCTAGCCCGGGTTTTTAGTAGGAAAGGTTTTGTGGCAAAGCTTTGCCCAAGACCAAAGTATGAAGCCAGGAACCATGTATAGCCGCCCTCAAGTTGACCTTGCGACGACACAGAACAGTCAGCAACTGACTTTTCAGGATCAAGCTGCGCCTGAGCTATGACTGTTGGGAACATTGCAGTCACCGATTTGTTGTGACCTGAGTGTAACTGCGACGATATTAAGACAATAGGCACTTGAAAAAAATCAACAGTCGCAAGAGTAGAACAATTTTCAACTTCTGCACCACGACGGAACATGTTCCCAATAGGCAGGAATCAATCGCAGTCGACCTGTGTGAAGTTACGTCGTATACGCATCTGGATCATCTAATTTTATTGTGAATCGTCATCGCGTTGTGGGTGACAGGAGCATGGTTGCAATCATTTTGTGTAGAGATCCAGCTTGTTCAGCGATAATCACGTTTTCTCAGTTTTGTGACCAGAGCATGACTTTTATCAGTGTTGTAGTCGAGTCCTCCTCATCCGAGTCCGAGTCCGAGTCCGAGTCCTTGAGCAAAGGACTCGAGTCCGAGTCCGAGTCCTTGTCAATTTTTGATGTCCGAGTCCGAGTCCGAGTCCTTGAAAAAAGGACTCGAGTCCGAGTCCGAGTCTTTTGGGTGTTTTTTTCGCCCAAACACCCCAAACCTGGAAGTTGTATCGCAATACGCGACGCGCATCACATACGTATATATTGGATGTATTAAAGTAACGCATAAAAGACGCGATTTTTGCCCGAGCGCCGCGGACTGAAGCCGAGAGTCCGAGTCCTTGGGGTCGAGTCCGAGTCCGAGTCCGAGTCCTCCGAGCAGCAAAGCAAGAGAGTCCAAGTCCGTCCTGAAAAAGGAAGAAAGTCGAGTCCAGTCCGAGAGTCCCGAGTCCGTCCCCGACAACACTGACTTTTATGCTTGCATGCCGACAGTTCTGTCGCGACGCAAGCAAATCGCAGTGCGACCTGAGGGCTGCTTATGAGTGCAAATGTCATTGTGCGTTTGTGCTCAAATGCATTCCTGTGTGAAAATGCTCCATTCTTGTTCACATTCATAACCAAGAGTCCCTTCCCATTGAAAAATCTGTACATTACTTTTTGCATGTCTGTTTCAGCTGCACATACAAGCATTCATTTTTCTAATCATTCTGGGTAACTTAAGATTGGAGAGTACTTAAAGAATCATAAAAGCTGAGGCTCATTGAAGCAACAAACTTGGCGAGAATTTTAAAACTCAATTTTTTGTATTATGTTTATACGACAGAACCTGAGAGAGACAGTGTGGCAAGCCAGAGTGAACTGAAACAGAATCACACTACAAGCCACAGAAAAACAACTTTTTTTTATTATGCATAAAGAAGAGAGAAATGAAACACTTAAAATGTACATCAAGAAGTCACTGCAAAGGCTTGAGTTGAATGAGACTGGTCAAGATTCTTAACCTTGTGTTCATCCGGGTTGAATTTCAGAGGCCGTGGACGGACTGTCCCCGTCAAAGTCTCCACATCTATTTCCTTCAATCCTTCTTGTTGGTCCTCAGACCTGTTGCACTGCTCAGCGATCAACTCGTTCAGGTAGTCGGTGATCACCCGCCACTCCTTGTCGGCCTAGGAGACAAATAAGCCGAGTTGGAACCAAGTCATCACAATGCATGGGGAGAGTGGCCTAGTGGTTAGGGTTCGTGACTCATGATCAGAGGGTCGAATTCCAGAGGTGGCAGCAAGTCATTTTTTGCAAGTCCAAGTCAAGTCACAAGTCATTGTTTGCAAGTCCAAGTCAAGTCACAAGTCATTAGGTCCAGTCACAAGTCAAGTCACAAGTCATTAGGTCCAGTCACAAGTCAAGTCACAAGTCATTTGGTCTAAACACAAGTCAAGTCACAAGTATCTTTGTCCAAGAACAAGTCAAGTTGCACATTATTTTGTCCAGCTGTAATAAGCTAAAAGAACCTGGCGTCAACTTACGAGTTATTTTGAACATGCCTCCTTAATTCCCCTTTTCCAATGTATTGCAATTACTATTCTTGTAGTTTATCACATATCTGGATATTAGCCCTTTGTATACTTTAGTAAATTTACTTTACATTGTAGAAATAAATGTTGAGATGACATGAAAAAAAGACTTCACTCACTCGATTACATGTAGTATACTAACACTTTATTGCTCAATTTTCATGTATACTAAACGCCTACCAATGGGTTAGGCTATCCGGTATTTTACATGCAATTGACAAAGGCCTGCTTTCTTTTCATGAAAGATTCCTTTCAAAGTTTGTTCAACCATTACATTAAGCAAGAGACTTGGTCAGTGAAAACTGTAGTTTGTTGTGACAGTCTTATTGAAAACTTTTGAAACTAGTGGGAACTATTCATTTTACTGGATTCAGTCACTGAGGTCTATTTTCTGGAATGAAACTTTCTCGCTGCATCTATAAACTGCATTTATAAACACCTTGAGTGGCCTTTTGGGGCCTTGTGTTGGGCGACTTCAATTTAAAAAAAAAATCTATTTTTTTTCATGTACAAACTGTTACACTTCAAATAAACAAGATTTGATAGCATAGTATCACTCAACTTTGCTCTGTGTGGCCTCATAATTATTCCTCCATGACTGAATACAGTTTCGATGGGGGATCTAGCACCCTCATAGCAAGAGGAAAGAGTCTGGGGAGGCTGTTCTTATTTACCAACCGGAAGTGCACGCAACGTAACAGCTCAGCTCACTGATATGATCTACAGCTGCAGCTGGGCGAAGTCCGTTTTTTAATGCACGTAAGGCGTAAACCGAATAGCTAATTAAAAGTATAATAGCTAATTAAAGTGTATTGGGTCGCTCAAGTAGCGTCTGACTTGGGTTGGTAACAAGTCATTTTTTGCAATCCCAAGTCAAGTCACAAGTCATTGTTTGCAAGTCCAAGTCAAGTCACAAGTCAAAGCTGGAATTTACAAGTCAAGTCACAAGTCACAAAAAAAGCGACTCGAGTCCAACTCGAGTCCAAGTCACATGACTCGAGTCAGCAACTCTGTCGAATTCAGCTGCTGGCCATCAGCTGTGTCCTTGGGCAAGCCACTTCATCCCAACTTGCCTCTCTCCACCCAGGAGTATAAATGGGTACCGGCACTAGCTGGGGAGTAACCTGCTATGGACTAGCATCCCCTCCAGGGGGAATAAAAATATTCTCAGTAGTTTCATGCTACTGAAACCGGAGATAAACGCCGGCCTGATGGACATTGGCTCGTGACAGACTTTACTTGACTTTACATCACAATACATCACAAGCCATCGCATGGCAATAACTAATCATTCACAAGTCATCGCAACTCGTCATCACAAGTCATCACATATCACAAGTCATCACAAGTCATCACAAGTCATCACAAGGCATCACAAGTCATCACAAATCAACACATGTCATCACAAGTCATCACAAGGCATCACAAGTCATCACAAGGCATCACAAATCAACACATGTCATCACAAGTCATCACAAGGCATCACAAGTCATCACAAGTCATCACAAATCAACACATGTCATCACAAGTCATCACAAGTCATCACAAGTCATCACAAGTCATCACAAGTCATCACAAGTCATCACAAATCAACACATGTCATCACAAGTCATCACAAGTCATCACAAGTCATCACAAGGCATCACAAGTCATCACATGTCATCACAACTCGTCAAAAGTCATCACAAGCAGTGGCGTAGCCACCAGGGGGGCGTGGGGGGGGGCGACCGCCCCCCCATGAAACCTTGTCGCCCCCCCAGTCGCTCCCCCACTGAGATTTTGAATTTCTAAAAAAATTATCATTGATCTACCTGACGCCATGGGCCCTATTATGTACTACAATGTATCTTTTGCTTAGAAAATATTGGTTAAAGTGGTCAGAAATTGCCTCAGATAGCACCACAGAGCATTTAGAATCCAAAATTTTTCGGGGCCCTTAAGCGGGCCCCGAACCCCACGCCTATAGCTCAGAATTCTGGTAGCTGATTCAATGACTCCAACCTCAAAAACAATGTTCACAAAATTTTCTTATGCCTTTAGCTGAGAAAACCTCGCAAATTATGTTTAAATCATTATCTTTTGTGCTTAGATAATTATTGGTTAAAGTGGTAACAAATTGCCTCAGATCACACCACAGAGCATCGAAAATCCAAGCGGGCCCCGAACCCCACGCCAATAGCTCAGAATACCGATAGCTGATTCAATGTCTCCAACCTCGAAAACGATTTTCAAATAATTATCTTTTGCCAAGAAAATATTAGTTAAAGCATGGAGGAAAGTCGTAAGAAATTGCTTCAAATCACACGACAGAACATCTAGAATCCAATTTTTTCGGGGCCCTTAAGCGGGCCCCGAACCCCACGCCGTAAGGGCTTCGCGTTTCAAGCTGGCATCAGTTATGATCAAGGTATGTCCCCCCCCCCCCCGAACTTTTGAGAAGCGATTGACGCCCCTGCTTGACGCCCCCCATGAAATGTTCCAGCCCCCCCAGCGCCCCCCACTGAAAAATTCCTGGCTACGCCACTGATCACAAGTCATCACAAGTCGTCACAAATCATAACAAGTCAATATGTCAATCAAGACTGCATCTCTGACTAATTCATGTAAACAAAATGTCATCTGTCAAAAGTTCTGCCAAGTCAACTCACCGGGGAATCCTTGAAGAAGTTGTAGAGTAGGACGTCATCAAACTCCAGACCCTTGGCCTCGTAGATGGTCATGACTAGGCCAAGACGAAGCTCAGCTGGCAGCTTCTCAATAGCCTCTTCATTGGCAACCAAGATGACCTGACAAGAAACAATTTCATTATCAGGTAATTGTGGAAATGAACATGACGTTGAGCAACAATTTAAAGAGGCTGTTGTTTGCAGATGGATACTTGTGTCAATATTTTGTCATGAGTATCCGGTAGCTTGAGGCATGTTTAAAAACAAAAAGGATTTATTTCTGGCACTGTATCACAAAATATTACTTTTGAGAGTATTTTTTTTATAAACCATCTACATCCACTTGTTCAATTGACTAAGAGTCATCACTGGGGTCGCCAAACAATCAAAGCAATAGCAAGGAGTTATGCTTCAGTGGTTTATGGCTTTCCTACTGTGTCAAACAACAGTCGCTGGAGGCGAGAGTCGTAGTTATGACGTCAGGATCTCTTTGAATTTAACAAAATTAGCCTGACAGAACTGCCACCTTTTGTTGTTATTTTTCCCTGAAACCAACACAAGAAAATCATCCAAAATACTGAATTTTGCTAGAATCAATTCTGTGTGCTAACTCTCAAAGGGCAACAAACCCTCAAAACATCTTGAAAGATTTGGGAAAACAATCATGCGGTGATGATATCGAGGAAAAATGCACGGGGGCGTAGGGCAGCAAGTTGTGTGTTGTTCTTTACCTGGTGAGCTCCAAACTCTATCTCAGACGTCTTCCTCTTGTTGCCACACAGCAGCAAAGCCAGGTCGCTGAAGCTGCAGGACTCCAGCAGCACTGGGGAGGGGCCGTGGAACAAGCCCTGGTCACGCTCCAGACGATCAAAGGAGTTGGGGAAGAAATGGGTCATCAGATCCACGATAGTGGAGGCCAGGTTCAGAATCCCTGGGTAAGAGATAACGCAAAAACGTGATGCATAAAGCATGTCAGAAATACAACCTCTATCTAACTCTGGATGAAAAATCAGCAAGGGGTCACATAAAGCAGACAGCCTACTGTGATTCTCAAGTTCCGTCCCAAAGTGTTCCCATTATGGACTTGTGGGTTTTAGAGGAATGACAGGCATTTTAAAGACTGTAAGCGGTAGGTAAAGCAGACTTGTGGTGGATTTTCGCTGGACTTGTGACTGACTTGGTCCAATATTTATATTGTGAAGAGATTGTTTCAGTGTGAGGGGCTGGTTCTTCCACACATTCCGCTGTAGCCAACACCTCGAGTGGCCTTTGGCCTTGTGATGGGCTAATGGCAGACGTTTTCATTTTTTTTAATGAGCCCTATTGTATGACATATTAACTACACGCGCCATGAAAAGGCACGCCAGCTTACTTGGCATGAATTTGGGGCTCTTTAGAATAATCATCATTTTCCACTTTTTTTTAAGGATTCTAGTATACAAGCCTTTGACTTCAAGTGAGACATTTGCCTGTAATTACTTGAGTCAAGTCCAGACACTAAGAATTGCAGTTTGAGTCAGACTTGAGTAAGGATTGTGTTTGTTTTTCATGCCATATTTTGTTCATTTCCAATGATTACACCACTCAAAAACCAAAGAAGAATGTTTCAAAACCTAACCTTTTGAAAATTCAGCTCAGTGGATATCACTTTTAAAGAAAACATTAAGAAACCATGGACAACTTTTCGATCACGAAAGACGAATTTGTCAACAGCACTCTTTGTTCCGAAAATCAGTCAATTGACTGATCGTTGGAAAATCCCTACATTTCTTGATTTCTTTGCATTGACTGTAAACCAGGCAGAATAATTTCACAGGGTGTTTAGAACTAGTACTATCTATATTCCAAGTACGCTTTTTGATAAAAATTTGGTAGGTTTCTTTTAGGATATATGCTAATGATCCTATATGCCTTTAATAGACTGATGTTTAACCACTCTAAACCCAACGTATCTTACCGGCATGTGATCGGTAGTTGTGCGTGAGTTGGTAGACTCTCTTGGGTACAGCTACGGCTGAGTGCTTGCCCAGGGCCTTGACAGACTTGCTGGCATAGTGGAAGAGGGACTTCAAGTCATCAAAGCGGAACGCAACGCCACGCATGATGCTCTGTGCAGTGTCTCCTACAAAGCCAATGAAAAAAAAAATTAAAATTGAAGTGACAAGACGGCAAGAATTTTCTAAGAGCAGGCTTCAATAAACAGTCAACATTTCTAGTATTATACATATGTATTTGAACGGATAAATTGACTGGATTCTAAGACTTCGAACCTGCAACCATTGGAATAGCAACGTTCCTTTGAGTGAGTTCTTCTAATCTTGCAAGCATTGGGACTTGTCAACGCTTAACACTGCATTCCCATAGAAATAGTTCACAGTTCATGCTCTGCGATCGATATCCGAGGCGCTCGTGAAATGGAGCGAAACAAATGGAACCAAAATACATGATGTATGACGTAAATCATACAATGGAATATTTGTCAATGAAATGGGGCAAATTATTCAATGTCATGTGACTAAATTCCTCCAATCAAATAACAAGGATCTACAGGGTGAGTCAAAAATCACGAAACCCAAATGTTGGGACTATTGTGTTAGTGAAGTTCTGCATGTAGCACTTTCAAAATCTAGAATAGGAAGGTCCAAATCAAAAGCTTTCTTTTAGTACAAGAATAATTCAAATCACTTATAAGTGATTTGAAAAGTACATCAATGTACTTTTCAAGTTACGGAATTTTAAACACAACCACCATTTTAAAGTTCCGTCCACGGATCACACAAAAGGTGTGCGTTCTATCAGCAAAATGAAAACAATTCACACACTTACCTGTGTGACTTGTTTTCGTTTTGCTAAAAGAACACTTACCTTCTTTTGATCCGTGGACAGAACTTTAAAACGGTGCTTGTGTTTAAAAGTCTGTAACTTGAAAAGTACATGAGTGATTTGAATGATTCTTGTGCTACAAGAAAACTTATGAATTGAGCTTTTATATCCTAGATGTTGAAAGTGCTGCATTCAGAACTTCACTAAAACAATGGTCCCAACATTTGGGTTTCGCTTTTTTTAACTCACCCTGTACAAAGGTGTTATATAGAGCCCATCACATGGGCCCTTTAATAACTCACCAGTGAGAAAGAGCGAGTTTGGATCATGTGAGCAGCGAATGAAGAGTGACAGCTCGGCCTGAGTGAAGTCCTGTGTCTCATCCACGTAGATCTCGTGAAGGACCCACTCAAGTGTCTTGATGTCCCGCAGCCGGCGGTAGACGTGGAACACCAGATCCCCCTCATCAAAGAGGTTCTTCTGACTCTTCATGTGCTGAATATGGATGAACAAGTTAATACCTTTGTTGGAGCATGAAAACCTTTTTAAAAAAAAATAACCATCACGCACTGCGCGATGTGGCGCAGAACACAGCTGTGCCATTGTGGTGTGAATTTAAGACTCTGAAATACTGGTAGTATTCAGCATGCCTACGTGATGATTGTGAACGTTCAACCAATAAAATGGTAAAAGGCACCTGAGTCCAAAAATTCACGTGACTCTGGGAAAGTGTTTAACAACAGCCAGCCGATCTTTATCATTTGTTTAAGACCGGCCATGTGACAGTCTCTCGACCAATAGGAATGGGTAAACTGTCTTAGGTGTTTATGAATGTTAATTTAGGTTATGACAGTCATGGCAGGAATACATTTGTTGCATTCTTATATAAGTTTTCAAAATGCTGTTCATTTCTGTTCATTTTTATTTTCATGTACTGTTTGTAGCTCTCCCAAATTTCCAAAGCTGGTTACTTTTTCATCAACTTTCAATTTGGAAGTTCATTGCTTAAAGCACAAGCATGCAGAAACAAGATGTCTGATACCTCGTAAGTCTTGAAGAGAGTGTAGATCTCTTCTCTGTCGGCAGTGAAGTTAGAGGCCCTCTTTTGTCCGAGTGACAAGTAGCTCTCCAGTGACAAGCAGCCTGACTCTGTGTGGAGTGCTTCAACTGACCCTGCAGCATATGAAAACAAAAGGCAAGGCTGGGTTTCAACTGATGAGCAATGTCAATCACAAGAATAAAAACCAGGTGTTTAACCCTTTCCTCACCATGGACGACTTTTGCCGACAAGGAACTACCCCCCTGCTTACCTAGAAGACTTTAGTCGATCAGGAAACCACACACAGAACACCCTCAACACTGCTGATGTATTCACTGCTTTTCAGAAAGCTGACACATTGACATGTTTGGCCAACTATACATCTACTAAGCCCCTTTCGATGTATCGATATTACTCTATTATTTGAAGATTTTTTATTGTCTGATAATATTTTCCCACGCTCTCTCTCTTACCCTTTATGAAGGACTTGATCTCCATCCACACCAGCGTAGAGTGGTACGGCAGCTTCTTCTTATTGATGCGGGGCCACAGCTCGTAGGCGAAGACCTCATAGGTGACCTCGCGTCGTGGGTCATACTTGGCGGCCTGTCCCCTGCCTCCCTGAGCCTCATGCTGTCCGCCCAGGCCGCGCGGTGCGTTGGGGTTGGCCTCACCGTCTTGCATCACGTCTTCGCCAAGGGCTGCCGGGGTGTGGTCTTCGTCCTCCTCATCCTCGTCATCCATCAGTGGGATAAAAGTCAAAGGTCCATCCTCTGGGGAAAAAAATGTCAGACTAACCGATTAGCACCTGTACTACAGTGAATTACATTTTTGTTGACATGTATTCCTGGGAAAAAAAGCCAGAAAACCATAGAGTGCAGTAATAGGCAGGGCAGTTTAGGTCACTAAAGGGTCTCATGCGAGCCGACATTGTTTTATTTCACTGATTTTTAACTGGCCTGGCCCTCCTCCCCGCCCCCACCGCAGCAGTCTGAGGCTACATGTACATAGCTAACAAGGATGAAGACCACCTGTTTCCAGGCTTCAAGACTAGGCATGACAGGATGATTGATGGCCTTGTGATAACAGCAGCTATACTTCACAAGCCTTGTGGTTGGAGCTGGACCATACAAATCCTATGGGAGTTGGCCTGGGTCTGATCTTTGCCTCAGAAATTCTGGGTCAAAAGTTCACCCAGGGTTAAAGGGGCACTCATGATGCTTTTTAGCTTGAAGGTAACTTGTAGAGTATGAAATGTTTGGACGAAAAAAGTAAGGAGTAATTACAAATTATTAAAAAATGTACTGACAATGTCGCACACCGCAGGATTAATGGTTTTTGAAAGACAAACACAAACCCCTAAAAAAAATTACAAATTTAACAAACAACCAACCAACCAAAGGAGATGTACAACTTGAGGATCATTTCATGGGGACAGGTCACTGCGTTAGGTGTTATAATGCATTATTCTGAAGCTCATCAGTTCGTTGTTCACATAATCTGATCTTTCCTTACCTTCGTCCCATCCCCGTATTTTTCGCTTCATCGATCCGTCAGCCGCGCGAGGGAAATAAGAATTGGGCAGGGAGGCGTCCAGGATCAGAAGCAGCTGGCGGGAGCTAAGGAACAAGGGGAATCGGGCCTGGTGAGCGTCCTGGAACCGGTGAGGGATGGGCGTGTCCTGCTGGGCCAAGGGATCACCAGCAAACTCGCAAGCGTGGCTCATGTCGCAGAAGTTGCGCTGGACCTCGCTGCAAAGCACAGCGTTCTTGGTCACAAAGATCTGGTGCAGGTGGTCCATGATCGTCGGGGCGTCAACGTTCTCGTCCGCGTCAGCGTCACCGTGGCTGCTGACCGACGCCGAGGAGTAGGCCTCAGCACTCCGCGAGTCGTAAGAACCACGGCGGGTATCTGAGCCACGGCGGTAGGCCTGCCTGGGTTTGTTGGATGCGCTGGCGCCGTCACTATCTGTGTCACTTCCATCTGTAATGAAACAGTTCAAATTAAACACATTAACAAAACACTTTTCAAAACTCTTTTGGGACGGCACATACTGAACCTCGTGCTGTTAACAGAAACTTTGTTAGAAAACTGACTCTGTTGCATCCTTTGAGGAGATACTGATTTTGGCAAGAGTTGAAGTGAGGTGTTTCCAGGTTATTCTTACCTTCTTCTTCCTCAAGCCTGTCCTGGTGAATGAAGGCAATATCTCTCGGAATCAAGGGCTCGCCGGTCATGGAAACCTGCTGCCAATATTTAAAGAATTTGGTCCACATGCGATACAGGCAGCAAGTGGTCTTGCCTGCAAAGACAAACGAAAATGAAAAGAACCTACACATGAAAAAAACCTACACATTCATGATTTTAAAAGACATATATAAATGCTCCTGCTGTCTAAACCGTCACAGACAGTCAAAAATATCAATCCTCTTCCCCTGCCTTGCCTTTTACACAGGCTAGTCACCAACAGTCAGATCATGTTTCACGCAAGCACTGTGACTAGTCAAATTCAGTCTACAGAAAAAAAACCAGGCAAGTGGTAGGCACAGCTGGCTCATCAATCACCTACAGTCAAAGCATAGCTGTATTCTGCTTTATCTAGGCTGGGAGCTCTTAATAAAGTATGACTCAGACACTGTAGTCTGACTGTGATCATGAGATCCCTTGTGTGTTGCCATTAGCTCCTCATTCGAGGTGGTATAATGATACAAGTACTAACAGGAGGGACCGCGAGAAGGTTGCCAACTTCTTCCCCCCCCCCCAGACACTGTAAAAAAAAAGTACCCCACAAGCCACAGGTGGGAACTGAAATTCACAATTTCCTGACCTGTTCCGCTTCTGCCCAGCAGCAGGATGGAGGACGGGGGCCTGGGCTGCAGGTTGATGATGGCGTGCTCCAGCTCCGTCACACGGAACGGGAAATCCACCTTGACGTTGCTGTCGTTGAGCATGGCGTTGACCAGCGTGGAGTTGACCGAGTAGAACTTCATGATGTGATACTCGTTCTCCCTGGAGCTTGCCGGGGGGAAGAAGGGTCGTGGGATCTTCTTGGTGTCATCTAGGGCCTTGGTGCGGCGATCGGGTGAGCTTCCTGTGACCTCCCGGAAGTAGGTCGGCAGGCGAAGCGCTGCTGTGCCTCCTGCGAAGCCAAGGCAGACAGATATATTCTGTACTTGTCATATTATGTGATTCTTTGATTCCCTTGGGCGTACAAAAAGCCACAAAGCACTTCACAGCAGGCATCGTACAATCAAATGACTTGTCTAACTTGTGGTCTGTTTGCACACACTCAGGTCAAAGTGCCTCTCTAGGTTAACCTAGGCACCACCTATCCTGGCCCCTTGGTGTACATCCCAGTAAATAGGCCAAAAATCTGTCTGACGAGCTCATGAATAAAAGGTATACACTCAAATTATTCTCTACTAGAAACCTCTGAGAGCTATGAAATTGGGGAATTGAAGACAAATGGCACTGCACCTCTGGCCAGGACTTGGGGCTAGCAATTCTGAGCATTTTGGATGCAATTGGGTCCGAAAGTGGCGCTGTTTACCCATGTTGTGGAGGGATCCGTCTTCTTTGGCTGAGAATTTCTCCAAACAGTTAAAGGTCAGCCCACCAAAAATGGAACAGAAAATGAAAGATCGGACATATTGATCATCAATTTTCTGTGCAGCCTGAACACCTGCGAGAGCCCTGAGTATTTTTAAAAGAATTTTGAAGTATAGGGATTTGTCACTGGTGTCCATGGGAATTTTTTTTACTGGGGATGCACCCTGCAGTGAACAAAATGCCATCGGACCACATCACAGTTGGAACAAACTTCTTACCCGTGGGCGATTTGTTGCTGATGCCTATCAGTTTCTTGCGGATGATGCATTCTTCTCCTCGCTCCACCGATTTGACGATCACCTTGATTGCATGGGCAACCTTAGGGTGGTCTGGTACGATGTCCCAGATGCGGATTATCTCCGAGTACACTCGTCCTCCGGCCACTGCTGTAGGCTCCGAAGTGCCGTCTCCTGAAATAATAATCAGACAACAATTCACATTTAAAAAGTGCACACAAACATTTTTTGAAACTGCTTAAGTTTTCGAGCATGAAACTTTGTTTCCAGTACCATTATTGAATCAAGTAAATGGAACTGTACCTTTTTGGGACTGAAAAGTACAGAGCTTGTATCAGGAGCTTGCGACACCATCATGGTGTCTTTATCAACTGGCGTTGTTGAGGCTCTCACATGACCTGTCACGTGACCATGCCTGGTCACATGAAGCCGACCCATACTGACCAATATTTGAGCTTTGGTTCCAATCGCCATCTAGCACACAAAAGGTCAGTGGTTCACACTCTGCCACAGGATCCACCTGGTTATCACAGAGAAGGAGGACCATAAGACTGGGTTCCACATCATCAAAAGGGCTCTCACTGCCAATGGGCACCAACCATGGGCATTCATGATCCCTATGAAACCAACACCTGCAGCTGCCTCTAAGACGACCACCAATGCCAAGCAACAAACTATGGCCATTCTCCCATACATCCAAGTCTGTCTGAACAGCTGGAGTGTGTGTTTCGTGAACATGGCGTCAGGGTAGCAAATAAACCGCTTAATACCCTTCGCTCCCAGTTGATCAACCTGATGGGCAAGACTCTAGACCTCAAGAAATGTGGTCTTGTGTATAGAATATCGTGTGAAGACTCTCATATCGGTGAAACAGCTCGCACTCTGCAGACCCGATACAGAGAACACACCAGCATGTCAGCTCCACTGACAGCAGTTGGTGAACATATATCCACCCCAGGACACATCTTCGTGGACAATGTTAAGATCTCCACCAGGGAGGCAGACCTCTGGAAATGCAAAATCCCTGACACAGTAGAAATCCGCAGGCACCGCACCCATGTGAACCGAGATGGAGGGTACGAGCTGGCCCATGTGTCATGTGATCAAACATGGTCACATGACAGGTCACGTGAGGGCCTCAACGCCAGTTGATAAAGACACCGTGACAGTGTTGTGAGCACCCAATACAAACTCTGTAATTTAAGTCCCCAAAAAGGTACCTTTCCACTTTGCTTGCTTGAGTTTTGTCCTAGAATTAAAAATAAAAAACCCCAAGATTTGTCCCTACCCGAGTCAAGCCTCTTTTCAGACTCCTCGCTGCAGCGAGGCGAGAACGCTATTGCCAACTCCCACAGAATGCGGCCGCCTTTAGTCAGCCGGGCTTCGTACAGCTTCATGTCGTGTTGCTTGGGCAGGCCCTCGAGGGGTTTACAGAGACGGACTCGCCAGTCACCGCTTCCCAGCATCTGGATCTTGCGGATGGCCGTCTCCTTCAGGCTGTGGAGGACCAGCTTGTCGCGCAGGAACTTCCAGACCTTGGGATATGGAGGAAAACAGGAAACCGTTAATTAGTGAAAAGCTAGATGCTGAACCAAAACACAGATCAGCATAGGGTATCTCTGCTTTGCCATTTGATGGTCGTAGCTCATACGTAGTAGGAATCAAGACTAAGAACCACAACTATGTGGTTCTTAGTGCTAGGGTTCATGTTTGTGATTGGAATCCAAGAAATGAGCTTGGGGTTGTCTTTTAACCAGTTGGCGTCGGTATTAATTTGACATTAACTGGACCCAGACGCGGGATTGTTTTTCACGAACCTCGATGTCTAGCCCAGGCCGTCATCTGCGGGTAGCACACCCTGCGAGCGGGTCACTGACAGATATTTCCGGCCTCGCTCGTTTATCTGTCATCCGTTCCGAATATCGCAAATCTTTGCGTGTATACACATCATCCGACGTGAACTGGTTAAATATACTGTGGTTTCTTGTGCAGTGGAAAGAAGATATCAAACTCTATATTTTGATATATTACTCAGTTCGACGTCTTGGTATAAGTAGTTTTTTGGTAATTTAAACCTTGTTTTGGTGGACACGGCAGTTTGATTTGGGGGCTGCAATGTATTTCTCACCTTTCTTTTCAACTTTTGTTTTTGTTTAAGCAAATTAGAAATTTACATGACTGTGTTTTTTTTATTTAGATTTTTCTTACTTTATTATCATTAGCTTTATTAGCCAATAATTTATGGGCTGTCTACAAATAACATTTTCCTATACTGAAAAATGAACGTTTTATTTAGGTGGCAATGTTCACTTTTCCTTACTCATAGTAATTTCCATTGAGCAGGATTTGTGGAAGTTCAACAACTCCAAAGCAACTCTGCTGACTTGTCAACTATTTTGTTGGTTTGGTTCACGTTTTTTTGTGCTACTGAGGAAGAACTTTGTGCAGAGAGCTCATTAGACACATACCTTAGCAGTGCACTCTACCTCCCAGGTTAAATCATCAAAGATTGTTGCATCAATGGCCCCCATTACTTCATCATCGTCGTCATCATCATCTACCTCCTCGTCTTCTTCATCCATCTCTTCTTCTGTGATAAGCAACAGAAACACAAGAGATACTCAATGGGCTTCGTACACACACAAGCGAGGGTGCTTTTTAACCACTTTCGAGAGCCCAGTGGACGAGACACACCATGTGCACACCCACACTTACAAGGCATAGAAGTGGGGTACTTTCTTTGTTCTTGTGTACTAAAATTTTGCAATGTCGCACACTAATGTCAAAATACTCTTATTTTAACCAGAATTAATTTCCTGGGCTGAAATTCGGACTTCATATCCCTTTTCTAAAACTCTTCCATTTGCGACAAATCAACCCACCTTGGAAATTCCTAGTTTTTGAGTAAAATCCATATATCTGTTTCGTGAAAAACTTGTGCGGTACCAAAACGGTACACCGCAAGTTGGTGGGCATTCCTTGTGGGGTACCTCCCATTGTTCCGGTACCCCATAAGGCAGTGTTTATACATTCATACTAGTTCGGGAGACTATAGCATGAAGTATGCATGACTCATTTCGGTCTGAATGTGCACAAAGCCACAGCTTCTTCGCATGAGCGTCAGGGGTTGTCGGCAAGCGTTTGTATGTTTCTCCCAGACGTCTCCCCCAACTCTCCCACTCTTACCGTTGAGGGGGTGCTTGTGCACGGATACCAATGTCTCAGATACAGTAATTTCATTGGTTTAGAAGGGTCATATTATAATTTCATTGCACTAGCATGTTCATAATATCAATGTCAATATACCATATCTTTGATACTGTAATTTCTTGGCAAAATTATGCCCATATGGAATTTGTTACAATACAAAAGTGAAAACAGAGAAAAATTGCCTGTTACCAATTTTGAGTTAAACTGATAAATCTGTTCAAATCATCTTTAAACGATTCATTTCTATAGCCAAAATTACAGTCTGAAACTTCCACAGTATATTTTAGACATATTTATGATCACAAATTTGCAAAACAAATTGCAAAATTAAAAAAATACTGCAAGTAAAACGTGCGTGATCCCCCTGACATGCTGGCAGGATTTATACAGTCAGTTAGTAAGCACACTTTTCAGTTGACCAAAATCAACAACGACCTCATTCGACCCCTAGATGACCTTTGACCTCAAATGTCTCTAGTCACCTTGTGTCCCTCTACCCAAAGATTGTCACAAAGTTTGGTTGAGAGTGAAGTCTGACTTTTCATATGACAGCACTTTTCAGTTTACATAACAAAAAAAACAATGACCTCATTTGACCCCTAGAAGATCTTTGACCTCATATGTCTCAAGTCATCTGAAGTCACCCTACCCAAAGATTATTGATACCTGCCACAATTTTTTGGACGTCTCTCTATTATCTCACCTTCATCTTCAACATCCTGTCTCAATTTTTCTTTCCTTGAGGCCTCTTCCCTGTTCTCAACTTGTCGCGGGCCGCTTCTCGACCGTGTCGCTGTCACAGTGGTTCCTGCTTGGTCCAGTCCCGTTTGCTGCGGGACATATATTGGCATGGCACTCAGTAGCAGCTCTACTTCGCGCCGCAGCTTCTCCTTGCGGGGCACGTGCTCGGCTGTTCTCGCCGTTGCTTGCTGGTGGTGGCCGTCCCGCCCTGGTCCCCTGTCTGCTTTGGACCAATCGTCTGGGACGCCAGAAACATGGATGCCATCGGAACCACTCTGGTTAGACTCTATGCAACCACAAAAAAAGGGAAAAGTTATAGTAAAGGTTATGTTATAAATGAATAATGTTGATAAGATAAGTTGCTGTGGTAGCACCACGTGGCAAAATCTCTTTTGTGAGTATGTGTGGTTCTGAAATACGGGTTGGCCTTGTCATTGGTATAAAGGTACCGTATACATACAGCATTCTGCCGTCACTGAACTGGACATTTGTTATGTTTTTATTGATTAAAAAGTCAATATTTTAAGCTCGAAAATCGGGGCGGGTGGGTGGGTCAAACAAATTTTGGAAAAAAAATTCTAAATCTAAAAACATCAAAAATTAAAAAAAAAAAATTCGAAATTTTTTTCCGAATCTATAAACATCAAAATTTTAATGGCCCCTTACTATTAAATCTAAACACTTTGTTAAGGGCCAGAAAGGTTTCTTTCAGGCCTTCCCAGGATTTGTTCTGTCTTTGGATTATTTTTACCTCTGGATGAACTCTGTGCAGGTTCACTGGTACTGTCGTAGTACTTGGCTGCCTCGGCCAGGAACATGTAGCGCCGGTCTTTGTTGGTCACCATCCTGAGCGGTACCCGGCCTCCATGGTCCCGCAGCCAGGGGTTGACCTTGTGCTGGCTCAGGACCTTGATGGCATTAAATGATTGGTTCTTGGAGCCCCCTGTGAGGGCCAGGTGGAACAGGGTGTTCCCCGCCCGGTCTCGGGCATTCTTGTCCAGGTAGGTGGTGCCGGTGGGGTCTGCGGAGTATTTCGTCAGGAGAAGCTCCAGCACGGCAAATTTACGATCTGTACCGGTAAGGCCAAAATGTGGCACGTTAAAATAACCAGAGACTTCTGGACGGAGCTTATAATACAATTTTACCAAAGATATACAGGGTGAGTAAAAACAAAAACCGAAAACCAAATGGCAGGACTTATTTTTGAAAGACGTTTTGCATGTAGCTCTTTCAAAATCTAGGATATGAAAGCCCAGTCATTAAGCTTTCTTTTAGTATAAGAATCATTCAAATCACTCATGGAGTTTTCAAGTTACAGAATTTTGAACACAAACATCGTTTCAATGTTCTGTCCACGGAACACACAAAAAACGTAAGTGTTCTTTCAGCAAAATAAAAACAATTCTCATAGGGATGCATGGGAATTGTTTTCATTTTGTTGAAAGAAAACACTTACCATTTTTTTCTTTTGATGCAGTTTACAATTTGTCCCCCAGAATATTCTTCTGTGTTTTTCCTCCCACCTCTGAAACTGTAATTTCTTCTCACTGTCTTCTCTCATACAGGTTTCTTAAGGCTTGCGAGCTACAGTGCCTAGGGCGCTTTTGAGGAATCCTTGATTTCATTACCAGAAACAAACCATAATAATATGGCTTGGCTTAGTTTGCTGTACTACGAGTTGAAAACTAGATTTGATTGATACACATCTAGGTAATTGAGTGTAAATCTATTTTGCTTTCAAGAGTTGTCCCTTACCGTCCTGTTTAAAGCCAATCTTGAGTGCAGAGTGCAGTGGAGTGTCTCCGGGGTCAATGATTAGGAGTGCGGGCGATGCGCCATACGTCAGGAGCAGAGTAGCCAGCTCGTAGTTCTCCGTCCGCAGACAGTGGACCAACGGGGTCACGGGGTCATTCAACAGGCCGTCGGGTTTGGCCTTATTCTGCAGGGAAAAATGACCAAAAATTATCTGGAGTGCTGTGGTCCAATGCTCAGAGTGTTGTGGTCCCATGTTGAGAGTGTCCGACACATGTGCAATGAGTTTGAATCCTGATAGGAATATGGTATTTTGTGTTCTCTGGCAAGACACTTTACCACAATTGCTATTCACCATCCAGATAAGTAGGTAAATGTGACGTGTTCTGGCAAAATGAGGCAGAACTGGGCAGAGGTCAAAATGAGGTTTTGCCGGTATTAGGAAAGAGAACACAATTCATACTGTTTGTTGCACTTCAATCGGATATTCAATTGACAAATTATGGCTTTTAAAGTTCGCGTTTACTTTATGTCAAATTAAGTAACATATTGACAAAAAGGTCTAAAAGGTTTTCGAGTTTTGTATTTAAGAAAGTGAAAGATGTCAATTGTTTTTTCTTAAAAAATACAAATTCATTCAACGACTTTTATACCGTTTCTTTAAATTGTGTGTAGTAGACATATCAAAGATTATAAATATCAATCAATCTAAAAATCGAAGAAACAAGATCTGTTTTTTTTTGTGCATTTTGTTCAACTGTGGCCTGTGCCCAGTTTTTTTTTTTAATTATTAAAAGTTTATTTTCTTGAACTTTCCCGGCCAAAAGGCCGAATTGCAGTTTAATTTACACACATTAAAAATTGTTATATACTAAACTTACAGAGAATTACATCGTGTGAAAGATACATTAAAAAGTAATGAAAGGTTAGCAGAAACACCATGTGCGAATAATATCTCAACTAAGAGAATGGTTCTGAAAAGAACCAGAGGCTTTCATTACCTTTCATTATTTAGTATCTCCACCATGCAAAGCCTCAAATCTTACTTACATTAAACACGTAAATCACAACAACAATTATCAAATTCTGTCTCATTTAGCCAGAACGCCTTACAAATATCACTACATACTTATCATATGTCGTCAACAACAGTTGGTCTGTTCCTAGGCATGTTGGCAATTTTTGAACAAACCTTTACAAGAGCTGCTTTTTTTTCCCCATTTTCTCTGCTCTTACCTGTACCCAGTTCCGTCTCATAGTGCCAGAACGCCTCACATACATGAGGCCAGAGACCAGCTTCTGTTCAACCATTAATTTGATAAAAGAGTTCAACACTCACTTCTAACAAGGCTTTCACCATGGTCAGACGTCCTGGGGCCATCTTGATGCTCTCCCACTGGTCCAAGAATGTCACAATGGACACACCGGAGGCATCGCAGCCGTGGGCCACGCCATTGCCGTTCCGGTTGGCGCTGAAACTCCCTCCGACCAGCAGCAGGAACAGACTCCACCACTTGCTCTGGTTGGCCAGTTCTTGCACCGTGGTGTTCCAGAAGGTGGGCGGGGCCCCACACTTGACTGTGTCTGGGATCTCTGTGGGTTACGAACAGGAACGCATGAAGACGTCTACGAGTAGTAATGACACATCTCATGCAACGTCTGGTTATATCATACCATAGTGGAACGCCGCTATAACAAACATCTTGGGATCCACAGAATTTGTTCGTAACAGCGATTGTTTGGTACAGTAATTTTAAGCTGCTGGTCCTTGTAGTTATTGAAAGACGACTTTGAACATGTGCCGACTATTGACTCATGTAATTACACAGTTTTTGAGCTTACTACCTACAGCAATGGGTGGCCTTCCCTTCTATTCCTTGGGGAAATAACAGCCACTTGTCACTCTTCTGTTGACATTTTTCAACAACAACGTTTGGTACATTTTTTACGCAGAATCGGGAGCTGAGGATGATATTCGGTATATCCGAATGTGCGGTATAACGGTGTTCAGTATAGTGATGTTCCACTGTGTATCATGCTACATCAGGTATTACTTGCAGATTTTGAACAAATTCTTGCAGTGAAGTCATAAGCACTGTTTTACAATCTGATAAATTGTGGGAAGATTCTTGTTCAGACTCCTATAAAACATACCGCATTTCTTCTACATGACAGCAAGCTGGACAGAACAATTTAATGGGGTATGTAATAACAGTACGGTCTTAAATCCATGTAAGCTTTTTGATAATAATTCGTTAGGTTACTTTTGGGATAAATGCAAATGATCCTATATGCCTTTAACTCTGTTACCTTGGCAATGTTCCAGTGATTCCAGCAGAACCGTCAGGCAGCGCTGGACTTCGCGGTAAATCACCGTGTTCTCATACTCCTTGCCGATGAACTCCAAGAAGAGACAAACGGCCTGGTCATGCTTGCCCTGCCCCTGCAGGCGCAAGCCTTTCTGGTAAGTGTTAAGCTTGGCCTCTGCCTCTGTATATAAAAACAATTCACATGATGGTATTTGAGGAAGACACTAAGTACTAACCTGTGCAGCGGTTCATGAACTTTTTTTCAGTAGCTGGGTACTATTATGTTTATTCATGAGGAAAGATCAGCGACGTCTAGCATTGCATTGTTATATTATCCCATGTACTCTATTAAAGGATTTTAAAGAACGGCTGTCGTCAAGCTGCCACAATTAGCCTAGTGGATAGTGAGAAGGACTATAGATCGAAAGATACCTGGTTCGAATCCACCAATTGTAATTTTCCATTCACTATTTTTCTTCTCCAAATTTATCTTTGGGAATATTTTAATAGAAGGGAAAAAATTAGGTCCAAGAGCCTAAGTGTCTTGAAAAAAAAATTGCGAACCGCTACAGAGGTTAGTATATAGTGCCTTCCAGTATTTGAGTCTAGGTGATGTAAATTCAATATGGGATTTTGCCCTTCACTGACGTATTTTATAAATACTGCTTGCTCAGTGTAGTGCCAAGTGATTGCAAAGAAAAATTCACAAAACTTGTCGGGTGGAACTCGAACCCATGACCTCCTGCCTACTAGAGCAGAGGTCTTACGAGTACCACTCGACCACCGAGCTTGCTAGGGGTTGGCTGGCTGGTTCAAACCTGATAGGCAGCTGGTACCGCAATCAAGCTATTCATATGATGGATTTGCGATCCAGTACGCGCACGCAGTGTGTCCTGTCCACAGGGCTCTCGAATGTGGTAAATAATTGCCCTCTCGTGTTTGTACACACACACATGCCTTCCGCATTCCTTCAACCAATAAGATTTTTACATGCGCACCTTCAATTTACAACTGTTTATGCAACATGCACATGAGTGTGGTGCCCTCAGTATAAATGGTGATCGCTGAATAGTCAAGGTTGGCGTGGTGGTACTTTCCTTGCCTTCCACCACTGTGTGACTTCGGTTTCGAATCTCGCCTGGGCCAAAATGTGGGTTGGTTTTTCAGTCCCTGACTGATTCCATGGGTTTTCCCCAGAATATTCATTTGGGGTTTTCTTCCCAAATCTAAAACTGTAATTTCTTTTCATTGTCTCCTCTTATTGTCTCCTCTCTACAGGTTTCTTCAGGCTTGTGAGCTACAGTGCCTAGGGTGCTTTTGAGGAATCCTTGGTTTAACTACCAGAATTAAATAAAAATAAGAATAACGTCTCACCCTTTTTTTTCTGCATCTCTCTCTTTTCCTTCCTCTTCAGGTTTTCTTTTCTCTTCTTCTCTTCCCGCTGTAAGCGTAGTCGCTCCTGTCGTTCTTTCTCCTTCTGTATCTTCTCTTCGTGCCTCCTGCGTTCCTCCTCTTTCCTCTTCAGCTCGGCCGCAGCCAGTTGCTGCAGCCGCCTCTTCGCCCGCTCCTCTGCTTCCGTCTGGCGCTGATCCTCCTCCAGTTTCATCACGTAGGCTTCGGCTTGTCGCTGGACCTCCTCCCGTTTTCGAAGGTCCTCCCGTTTCCTCCGCTCCTCCCGTCTTCTCTGCTCTTCCTCCTGCCGGCGCTGTTCCTGTTTTTGCCGCTCCTCCCTCTGTTGTTCCAGCATTTGCTGTTCCTGCCACTGCTGCTCCTCCATCTGCTTTTGCTTCATCATCTCTTCCTGTTGCCAAGTCGGTTTCTGGGGATGGAGAAAGTAGGGCCACAAAAAATATTAAGTTACAGATGTTCTTGCTGGTAAATGTCATGACTGATAATCTGGTAAGGTACATGGACCTGAAACTTTAGCTGTTGGTAACCAACAACAAGCATTGTTATACCTTTGTCTTGAACACCGTATTTTCATTGGCCCAGAACAATCCCGTGTTAAGGTCATACAAAGTCATGGCACAGTTCCTGTAGGATATCACGTATGTACATACCTGAGATACGGTATGTACGGTACGTACGGTGTCAAACGCTTGTATCATTGGTACCCATGCTATTTTCACCATATTTTCACACATCAGTGGGAGCAGCGAACTAGCAGACGATCAGCTGTTTCGAGCACGCGACATGCTGTGAAGTAAGTAAAGCCTGTCGCGAGCCAATGTGGCTCATCAGGCCGGCGTTTATCTCCGGTTTCAGTAGCATGAAACAACTGAGAATATTTCTACTCCCCCTGGATAGCATGCTAGTCCATCGCAGGTTACTCCCCAGCAGTGTTGTAGTCGAGGCCACAACCTCCGAGGCCGAGGCCAAGGCCGAGGCCACAACCGCGAGGTCAAGGCCAAGGCTGAGGCCACCACCTCCGAGGCCGAGGCCGAGGCCGAGGCCAGCTATCAAAACACGTAATAAAATATAAATCACTAAAACAAGGCTAAGATTATGTTGGAGTTTTAACATCTTTTTAGTTGAATTCACTGAGTTTTGGAGTGCCTGGCTAACAAATTTACAGCTTGCAATAGATTTCCTCTTGTAGGGAGTCCGGCGAATTTTATTTCTTAAACAAAGAAATCTCAGGTTTTGTATCACTGAAAGCAAATTACACAACAAAATCAATGGCGTTTGAATCAGGCTCATAGGTGTTTGCCCTTTGGAGATACAACAATTTAAATGACCAAATTTTGAGTTTCTATTCTGTAAGATTTACATAATTTACTTTTAGCATGTTTTATAAATCTTATTTTCAAAATGCTTAATATCATAGGAATCCCCATTAAATAAACAACAACTTGATTTTTGAATCAGGTTTTTACCACTCATAACCAAAAAGTTACCACCCCCCCCCCCGACCTTCGCACTGTCCAGGCGCGCGCCGAGTAAACACCGCGATGCGACCAGACAATGCCAGACGGCCCGCCTTTACGCACGGGCAAAGCATAGTTCCAATCCCGCTCCACACAATGGGATAAGTGTCCACACATTATCACTGTTAATACCCCGGTACCAGACAAAGTCTGGCAATGGCGTGCATGATATCACTCAGTTCATCAAAATGACCATGAATTCTCGGATCATCCGATTTGAATCCAATGGCTTCGAAGAATTTTAAGATCATGGCAAGAGGTAGGGAGTCCAGAGGTTTTGGCCGTATATCTGTAACCACGCAAAATTAGTCAATTTCAAACCGTGCTTACACATGTAATAAGTATCAACATGGCTCTAAAAATACAAAAAAGTATCCTGGTACTACGAGGAATAGGCCCTACTGACTCCTATTATTAAAACATTCATTCAGAACTTTGCATTCATTTGGATGGAAAAACGAATTCTGAAATCGCGCTTTCCATATCGACCATTTGCGCCAAACATTACCGTATGAGCCGGAACTTTCATTTAAATCACTGTGTAAAAATAAAATCTACTTGATAAATCGTAATTGTTTTTATCATATCTTGATGAAAAAAAAATGGTACGGACTAGTACACTCGATCGTACCCAGAAAGTTCAGACTTTTACTGAAACAGTGGCCTATAAAAAGAAATGATTAAGCTTGCTGTACCTTGCCGCAAATCACTTTTAAAGGTCGGGGTACAGAGGCGAAACGAGAAAATGTTGTACAACACTGCAACCAGACTAGTCTACTACCACATGTTACTGTACGCAAATGGGATTGGTGCCAGACTTATGTAGTCTGGCATGCGGTAACAGGTATAACGCTTGCACACATGTGGAAAGCTGAAGCGCAGGATAGGTGAAGATGCTACGTACGTGAGTACATTCAATGCAACCATTTCAAGTTCATTCGTGCGTACATTGTAAATGCGTTCGTTTCACGGAACCCACTGCGGCAGAATCTCGAGGGTTTGATACGGTAAAAAATAAAAATTAATTAGAATAGAAAACACATTAAAATGGGCGGCCTTGAGCCGGCCTCGACTGATTCGCGGAGGCCGGAAGGCTCCGAGGCCGAGGCCAAGGCCGAGGCCTTGCACCTCCGAGGCCAAGGCCGAGGCCGAGGCCATGAAAATCGGCCTCGAGGCCGGCCTCGAGGCCGACCTCGAGACCTCCAACACTGCTCCCCAGCTAATGCCAGTACCCATTTATACTCCTGGGTGGAGAGGGGCAAGTGGGGGTGAAGTGCCTTGCCCAAGGACACAATATATGACCAGTGGCTGGATTCAAACCCCGGACCCTCTGATCATGAATCACGAACCCTAACCACTAGGCCACACACTCCCCCTTAATGCTGTTTGTTTTCATGATTTTTACATCAAAATCCAAAGAATCCAAGACAAAGGTATAACAAAACAATTATTGACTGCTTCGATGTGGGATATGACGTTTTGAGCACACTCGGGGTGCATAACATCCTCAGGGCGCATAGCAGCCCAGGCGAATGCGCCCCTCGGGCGTTCAAAACATCATATCCCACATCACAGCAGTCAACAATTGTTACCTGAAGCGATGCGGTCTTCTCAACAGTATTTACCATTTTTGGCCGGCCATCTACAGTCAGTTACTTTATGATTGTATGTAAAATGGATGTGTGCATGTACTGTACCATAACGATGCTATGATTGCTGGCCGGAATTTTGGGGAAAATCAACATGTGCAAAAAACACCCAAATAAAAAAACTAAAAAAAAACTAACGATTTCTTTTTTTAAAAAGTCATTGAAAGGAAAACTTTGGGACCTAGAAAAAGAATATTGGACCACTCTACAGTCATTCTATAAATCTTGCAACAGCTTTAATTAACCACCTAATTCATTAAGTGGTGGGAGAATTAGGAGATTTCAAAATCTAGTTATCCTTAATTTTGTTTCAAACCGAATCATGGTTATCCAATTTCACCGGAACTTCCTATCTAGCTCGCTAGTCATGCCAACAAAATGTGACGAGTGACCAAGTTCTCAAGAATTAATCGCATTTACCATTTGCCTTTTGTTAACCTTTTTTACTGCGGTACCCGATTTACGTTTTTGTCTACGAGGCATCAGAACTTTTTGCATCATAAGGCCTACATGAAAATAAGATTTTTTGAATAATCAAAACCTGGAAAGATGGTTATTTGAATCACAAGATGATGGGGACGTCCCGTTTGATTTCTAAACCAGGAAGCAGAAGTCTCTTTGTTGGGAGCTCATTAAAGTTGATTTTCTCACAAAACTTGCTTTGAAAACTGATAGCATGTTGGAAAAAACTTTCACCATTAAAAATGATTAAGTCTCCTAAACAAGGGAAACTATTGGAAGTGCAGCTTAACCTGCCAAAGGAATGCTTCACTTTCGTATTGTGAAAGTTGATTGACGTCAGTTGAAAGGAATACTTCACTTTCGTAATGTGAAAGTTGATTGACTTCAGTTGAAAGGAATGCTTCACTTTCGTATTGTGAAAGTTGATTGACTTCAGTTGAAAGAAATACTTCACTTTCGTAATGTGAAAGTTGATTGACTTCAGTTGGTAGTAACCAGTTCGTCATAGCCCGTAGCTCTGTCAACTCATTAAACTCCTCTGTGCATTAACCAAAGAAGGCGCTATTTACAGAAAGTAACACCCCCCAGCTACACCACAAGCATATGATGGTTCCTCTATTTCAATGGTTCCCATTTACCACTTATCCTATAACATTTAAGAATGACTGAGCACCAGGGAAGGCGGGGTTTGTGCAGAATATGCTAATTTTTTCTCACCTATGTGTAACTATCTTGAGGAGGTGGTTGTGCAAGCCCCTCCCCCCCCCATGAGCCACCTATTATTCAATACACCAAATACTACTGGATATTTTATCGAATATCAGATCTACTTTCCTCCACCTCCTTCCTTTTAGGTCAGACAATTGAGTGGTATGAATTGTTAAGTGTTTTATCAATATTGGGATATTTTAGCTTTAAGCTTTGGGGTAGCAAGGATGTTGAGCCCTAACAGAAAACAATTTGATGTGCTACTCTGTCTTTACATTACAAATTTCCCTCTTATAGGGCGGGGCAGAGGGGGAAAGAAAGGGGACATGATATTCACCATTGTATATTCATTTTTCATTCATAAATACCTAAGACAATTTACCCATTCCTATTGGTCTTTAACACTTTTCCAGTGTCACATGAAATTTGGACTCCTATGGAAATCCGTTGCCTTTTAGTTTTATTGGTTCGACGTTCACAATCCTCATGTAGGAATGCACAATTCACTACCAGTGTGTAAGTATTTCATAGTCTTAAATTCACAATGCACCGGCACAGCTGCGTTTTGTGCCGCACTCATGCCATTTCCATATAAGGAGTTGTTTATGATGATTCGTGAAAGAGACATAATATAGCTAGAGGGGTGTCCCAAAAAACATGAAGTAAACTTATTGAACAAAATCGTTGGAAATATATAATGTTTCTCTTGTTTTGACTTTTGGAACGAAAAGTTATGATTTTTTGACCGAAAAGGTATTTATGAATGGGAATAAATATGTGTTTGGCCGGTATTAAACACTATGTTTATGACCGGTTGGAGTCTGTATGCGGATAATGACCCGAGCCGAATATCAATATCCAGACTCCCACTGGTCTGGAGTGTTTAAAACCGGCCAACAAAAATCATTTAAGTGATGAAAATGTCACAGAAAGGCTTTCTTGGAGATCTTCTTAAAATTATGTTACCAGCATTATTTTTCTTGGAGATCTAATTATATTACTAGCATTCATGGCATTAAAAATGCAATAAATTCAGGGAGAACCCATAGAAAACAAGGATTGTAGAAAACAAGAACAAGTCCCAAAGTGGAATGACAAAGGAAACAGCATGGAAGATACAGTAAGTTTAATACCATTACAATCTTTGTACAAATGAAATACATTTCCTTTTCAATTTTACATGGAAACAACAGTCAGTAATATCTGTCTATGCCGATAGTTCTATGTACAGTGCCATTTACAGACATGTGACAATCAAAAGAGTGTTTAGACTTAATTTATTTTACATTGGAAATCTGTTGATTTGTGGAAATCAAAATGTAGTGGTAGAAGGAGTTCAGTTATTTCTTTAAAACAAAGTAAGCCATGCCTCCCCCAATACAAAACTGACGTCAGCAAATACCAGTGTTTCTCATTTGTGTTTCTCAACGATAAATACATTTCTATTCAGCTTTTGGAATTTAAAGAAACTTTTGGAAGGAGGATTTAGTGCTGAAACTAATCCTCCAGGTTCGGTTCGGTTCGGTTCATATCGGATTTTTGTCCTCGAACATCGGTTCGGATCGGAAGTACATGTACAATGTACATACATACATCTGTACGTTTGCCAGATCGCGCTGTAAATCGGCTTTTGGTAAGTCGCCATTTCGCTCAAGTCGGCATGTTACTCTCGGTCCCCTACAAAAAGCGCAACGAAATCCTTTGTGTAAATTTAGAAAATCACGCATGGCATCGACTTCCTTTACTACGGTTGCGGTAACAAAATACATGAACATTGCTACCACAGCGCGCGCAATAAAAAAGCATGTATTTCTTTTCTTTTCTTTTCTCTCTGAAAGGGGAGTTTTGCCTTTGGATCCTATGATCTTATTCTATCTGCAGGATCTGCTCTTGGTAATGTCTGCAGAGGGATATTGTTCGTTGGTACTTGCTGCCTCTTTCTGCAGCAGAAGGCTTGCTTGAAGGCCTTCCTGTACCTTCCACTACCAGCATTGAATATGACTGAATTAATGGACGAGTTCATGATTGAGAGGCAAGCAGTCATCAAATTCAACTTCCATTTCACATCTTCATTTACATGAACATCTTCCCTGCTTTGCACTAAAATTCCAACTAAGCCAGTTATAGCTTGGGGCAGAAAACAGACAAATACCACGGCTGTGTTGATGCCAAGTATCAGAGTAACTCTTCGTAGATGTTTTGACGGACCTCGGATCTGATCACCAGTTGGATTTGGTGCATGCAGTCCCTTAATTAGGAGGATATTGAAAGTGACCGTGAGGATCAAACTCAACATGAATACACAGAAACTCACGTACTTTAAAACCAGATTCAAAGTGAGCAAAGTTACATCAGTAGTCACAAGCATCTGCACATTACTTGATAGATGTTTATACTTTTTCTCCGTTGGCCAAACAAGACATTTGAATGGTGGTACATTTAAGGCCAGAAACCGATCAAAGAAAACAATCAAATTCATGGAAAAAGAAAGTACCCATATGCAAACTGCTGCTCGTATTGCCCGTCGCTTCAGATTGAGATTACGGTGTTGGAAAGGGTAACAAATGGCAAAATATCTATCATAAGACAGCAGTGTTACAAAGGCTTTAGATGAAATAATGCCCACATAGCTTGTGAACGATAAGAGAGAAAGAACTGCTTGGGCTGAGTTCCCCAAATATGATACATCCAATTCAGTTTGTGTTGTCAAAGCCACACATTGCTCATGGGTGGCCTCTGAAATCAAGACCATCAAATCTGCAACAGCCAAATTAGTCAGATAGAAATTAGTGATATTCCGCATGGAGGGAACTCTGCAAAGGGTAAAGAAAAAAGACAGAATGGATAGGATCCCTAATAGTTTAAGGACAGGAAGGACAAAACCATACAATACAGTCTGAGCATTGGAATACACAAACTGGTCAGCCTCTGCCGGATAAAAAGCAAGGATTTGCAATGAGTGGTTCAACAGTTTGTATCTTTCATTGCTTGGTACATCAAAGGATTCGTTCATCTGTGCCCAGGGAGATTGTCCCTTTTCATCCCAGATCAGTGGATGATCCATCTGAGGAAGGGAATAGGCCACGGAGCAGTTGTCGCTGTGGTTCTGGAAGACACAGGTGAAGAAGGTACAGACCAGAATGTCCAGCTGAGCAAGGGACGTTGCAGCTTGGGCATAGATGGAGACATTTGCATCGTACGACCACATGATTGACACAGAGTCTTGCTGCTTGTGTGCAGCCTTTTGCAGTGTCTAGTATGTGATTGTTCAGTGTCTTGTACAGATAACGTGGGGTGGAGAAACACAGCAGAAATTTGCTCGCTGGATGGATAGCTGAACAACAGATTGGTTTGCAGATGACGACAAAATCAAGCAAGACAAGTTTGACTGGTGCGAATACCTACAGGTTTGCTCAGCAGCAAGGCAGTTTGCCTCTCAATAAGTACGCTGAAAATTAAACTTTGCACAAGTACATGAAGTAACATTAAAAATAGAAGTTGTTGTTCCACAATACAGTTTCAGAAAGTTTCCCACCAAAGACTTTTGTAGCCACTGTTCTGTGTATTTCACTGCTTCCAATTCAACAGGAAAAAGAATTGGAGTCTGTAGGCCTACAAGAACTATTTGTCCGTTTCAGTCAATTTATTGACAGCTAATGTGATGCAAAGTTGTCACCCGATCATGTTATGGAGTAGGCAAGAGCAAGGGCTGTCCATAATACATGCGACCAATTTTGCATCGAGATCTGATGGCTCCGGTTAACTGGACGGCCTGAGATGAGAACTGATGTCAAGTTTGATTGCCGGTTGACTTGAAATGGAGAGAGTGCATAAGCGTTACAGGCTCAAGGTGCAGTGAACACCATGCATTGTTGAGTTCGGACTTTGAAACAGTGATGTTCTGTGATGAGGCTGGTGAGAAAATGCAAAATGATCTTGACGATCAAATTTTCCATTTAAATACTCTCATTGGCGCATCACATCGAAACTGACATACTTGCGGTCACTTTCCCTGAACAAAGTTAACTTGAACATTGAGTGCTTGACTTAAAATGACCAAATGCCAAATCAAAACTGACAAGCAACTTTCACCCTGATTACGTTGTATATAAAAATTTCAAAAACGTGGCTTTTCTTGGCTTTGTATTTGTTTGCTCTTAGAATTGAGTTTCTGTTTTTATCAAGAAAGTTGCCTCAAAACCGATACCTTGTTATTTACATATAAATTCGCAAGTTAGCAAACATGTGGCTTTTCTTGGTTTTTGTATTTGTGTGCTCTAAGAATTGATTTTTGTTTTTTTATCACAAAAAAGTTGTCTCAAAACCGATACCTCGTTATTTACATATAAATTCACAAGTTAGCATTCAGATAAATATTTAAAGTACAGCTAGGCCTTTCACTTTGCACTTCTCTATGGTGCAAGTTCATGAAATAAGTTGGTCAACAATTTAACCAAATTGGGATCACTGATCAATAAAGTTTGTTTTCATTAAATATTGTAGAACTACTCTGTACGTGGCCCCTTTGCTGAGGTAGCCTTTTGCAACAATTTTTGATTAACAGCTCACACCAGCCTCCATTCATTGATTCTAGTAAGACACGCCCACCACAGACCACAAACTGACTCTTGAGAATTGCCAGTTCACAGTCTACTATACCCCTGTGGCCCCCAATGGCATACTTCCACTACCTTGAGACTCAAACCACCTGTACCAATGGATGGAGAATCTTCTTAGAAGAAATATGATACCATGATCTCCTGATTCGGTCCAGTAGTTTTTGCTGCAGATCCAATACTGTGAAGCACACATCTTTCATGGGGGTGTTATTATACAAATATTGAGTGGCTCAGCGTGGAATGGGAGGAATATTATCACAAGGTAAAATCTGGACTTTTCTTTTTCAGGAGGCAAAGCTGCGTGAAATGGAAAAGTCCAGATTTTACCGAGCGATGATATTCCTCAGTCCCACTTCACAATTCCTCCAAATTTCAAGTTCCTAAGTAAAGTATTTCTCAAGTTATCGTGCTGACAAGAGTTAACCTAACCAAAACATAACACACACACAGACATACACGTTTGTGTATGGTGTAAATTGAGACTTTTCTTTTGTTCCTCTTCCCAAATGTGTGACTAAAAAGGCTTTGAAGAAAAACTTCGGGCCCCAGAAAAATATTGGACCACTCTTTAGTCATTCTACAAATCTCGCAACAGTTGTAATTATTTAACCCCAAGTCTTGAAGACTGCCAACTCTGCATCCAAGACCAAGACCTGTAATCCAAGTCCAAGAATTTTACTTTTTAGACCGATACGTTGAAATCCTTAAGACCAACACAGAGACCAAAACCAAACTATGAAAAATGAAGACCTACATGTAGATTTTAATTAACCCTAATGTCCCAAGGGCTCTTTGGGGGTCAAGGACCAAAAATACCACAGAATACTACATCGGTTGTGCACACTTGTATGGAAAGAAATGCATACTACAGGTTACTACTCAGTAGTATTTTGTAGCTTTAGGTGAGGTGATGGTTCATGGATGTACGATTGTTGCTCGAGCCCATAAAGTATCACATTAATGGATGTATGATCGTTGTTCATAAAGTATCACAATGAATACAATTAGACTGCAGTTGCACAAGCAACTGTGTCAAACTACAATGTATGACTAATACAAAATGCATTACCACGTGAAATTAGTGGCTATCATTGAGATCATCAGATTAGTCTTTATCCAGCTGAAGCTTCCAAGTTCTCCTACAAGGTGAGAAAAAAACCCTGCAATAAGGCCCCCCAAAAAAGTCTCCGGTTTCTGGTATGGAGCTTGCCCCAAAAGTGGTGCGGCGACGCGGCTTTTTTTTTTTTTACCTGTTTTTTTTTTGCTTCAAATGTCGGCTGATGACTAACTGGTGCTGCACTACTAAACTTAGATGCATATATGAGAGAGTAGAGAGCCATATTGAAAAAAAAACCTTTTTCATTTTGCCGACACGCATGGCTACGGCGACGCGCACGCATACCAGAAACCGGAGACTTTTTTTTTTTTGGCCTAATGCCAAAGAGCCAATTTTTTTCAAAACCAAGATGAAGTTTTGAACTTTTTAAACCTTGTAAAAATGACATTCATTAGTAGCCTTGTGTGAAAAAAGGAAGTTAATCGCATTTACCATTTGCCTTTTGTGAACCTTTTTACTGCGGTACCCGATTTACGTTTTTGTCTACGAGGCATCAGAATTTTGCATAAGGCCTACATGAAAATTGAATGATGGTCATTTGAATCACATGATGATGGGGACGTCCCGTTTGATTTCTAAACCAGGAACCAGAAGTTTCGTTTTTGAGAGCTCTTAAAAGTGATTTTCTCACAAAACTTGCTTTAAAAACTGATAACATTTTTGGAAAAAAAAACTTTCACTATTTAAAATTATTAAGTCTCCTAAACAAGGGAAACAATTGAAAGTGCTTTTTAACCTGCCAAAGGAATGCTTCACTTTCATATTGTGAAAGTTGATTGACTTCAATTGAAAGAAATACTTCACTTTCGTAATGTGAAAGTTGATTGACTTCAGTTGGCTGTAACCAGTTCGTCATAACCTGTAGCCCTGTCAACTCATTAAACTCCTCTGTGCATTAACCAAAGAGGGCGCTATTTACAGAAAGTAACACCCCCCCCCAGCTACACCACAAGCATATGATGGTTCCTCTATTTCAATGGTTCCCATTTCACACTTATCCTGTAACATTTAAGAATGACTGAACACCAGGGAAGGTGGGGTTTGTGCAGAATATGCTCATTTTCCCTCACCTACGTGTAACTATATTGAAGAGGTGGTTGTGCAAGCCCCTCCCCAATGAGCCACCTATTATTCAATACACCCAACACTACTGCACATTTTATCGAACATCAGCTCTACTTCCTTTTAGGTCAGAAAATTGAGTGGGATAAATTGTTAAAGTGTTTTATCAATGGTGGGATATTTTAGCTTTAAAGATTTGGGGTAGCAAGGGTGTTGAGCCCCAACAAAAAAACAATTTGATGTGCTGTTTTGACATTTGGACCAAAAAGTTTTGATTTTAGGTTGATAATGACCCGAATGCCAACATCCAGACTCCAACTGGTGTGGAGTGTTTAAAACCGGCCAAAACAAATCTTTTAACTGATGAAAATGTCACAGAAAGACTTTCTAGGAGATCTAATTATATTACTAGCATTCATGGCATTACAAATGCAATTAATTCAGGGGGAACCCATAGAAAACAAGGATTGTATAAACCAAGAACAAGTCCCAAAGTGGAATGACAAAGGAAACGGCATGGAAGATACAGTAAGTTTAATTCCATTACAATCTTTGTACAATACATTTCCTTTCAATTTTACATGGAAACAACTGTCAGTAATATCTGTCTATGCCGATAGTTCTATGTACAGTGTCATTTACAGACATGTGACAATCAAAAGAGTGTTTAGACTTAATTTATTTCACATTGGAAATCTGTTGATTTGTGGAAATCAAAAATGCAGTGGTAGAAGGAGTTCAGTTATTTCTTTGAAACAAAGTAAGCCATGCCTCCCCAACATAAAACTGACGTCAGCGAATACCGGTGTTTCTCATTTGTGTTTCTAAACGATAAATGAATTACTATTCAGCTTTTTGAATTTAAAGAAACTTTTGGAAGGAGGATTTAGTACTGAAACTAATCCTCCAGGTTCGGTTTGGTTCGGTTCATATTGGATTTTTTCCCTCAAACATCGGTTCCAATCGGAAGTACATGTACAATGTACATTGAAAATCATATGTACGTATGCCGGATCGCGCTTTAAGTCGGCTTTTGACAAGTCACTATTTCACTCAATTCGGCATGTTACTCTCGGTAGTTTACAAAAAGCGCACTGAAATCCTTTGTGTAAATCGGCATTTAGAGAATCACGCATTGGCATTGACTTCCCGCAAAACGGTTGCGGTAACAAAATACATGAACATGTGCCACCACAGCGCATGTTATCAAAAAGGGGTTTCCCCAATACTAGCAATAATACTGCATTGTGAGTAACACCAGTAACCCCTCTTGCCTGCACGAATGTGCTCTGTTTTTTTGGGGGGTCGCTTATCAAAGGACGCAGTGATGTTACTTTACCACACGCAACATGCCTGCATTATGTACACATGGTCTACACAATAGCAATGCTACGTTGTACGGATTATGCACACCGAAGACGGACAATCGCGGAGTTTAGCCCACCAAACAATGAAGATGAATATAGTGACTTGTTAACACTGTGAATTTAATCATCCGTGCATTTCAATTTTGCCCTTTCATTGCAAGCGTTAGCATTTCTAGCACTATCAAAAAAAGTAAATTTCCCAAACTTCTAAACCGACAATTTCGGTTCAGTTCAGTTCGGTTCGGAATGCCATGTTTGGCTATTTTTACTTCGGTTTGGGGTTCGGCTGCAGCACTATGAGGATTACATTATTTTTTTCCTTTTCTCTCTGGGAGGGGGAGTTTTGCTTTGGATCCTATGATCTGATCCTATCTGCAGGATCTGTTCTTGGCAATGTCTGCAGAGGGATATTGTTTGTTGGTACTTGCTGCCTCTTTCTGCAGCAGAAGGCTTGCTTGAAGGCCTTCCTGTACCTTCCACTACCAGCATTGAATATGACTGAATTAATGGAAGAGTTCAAGACTCTGACGCAAGCAATCATCAGATTCAACTTCCATGCCACATCATCATTTACATTCACTTCTTCCCTGCTTCGCACTAAAATTGCAATTAGGCCAGTTATAGCTTGGGGCAGAAAACAGACAAATACCACGGCTGTGTTGATGCCAAGTATCAGAGTAACTCTTCGTAGATGTTTTGATGGACCTCGAATCTGATCACCAGTTGGATTTGGTGCATGCAGTCCCTTAATTAGAAGGATATTGAAAGTGACCGTGAGGATCAAACTCAACATGAATGCACCAAAAAACACGTAACTTACAGCCAGATTCAAAGTGAGAAAAGTTGCATCATTACTCAAAAACACCTGCACATTACCTGATAGATGTTTATACTTTTTTTCAGTTGGCCAAACAAGACATTTGATTGGTGGTACATTAAAGGCCAGAAATGAAGCAAAGAAAGCAATCAAATTCATAGAAAAAGACAGAAACCATATGCAAACTGCTGCTCGTATTGCTCGTCGTTTCAGATTGAGATTACGGTGTTGGAAAGGGTAACAAATGGCAAAATATCTATCATATGACAGCAGTGTTACAAAAGCTATAGATGAAATAATACCCACATTGCATGTGTACATTAAGAGAGTTAAAACTGCTTGGGCTGAGTTCCCCAAATATGATGCATCGAATACAGTTTGTGTTGTAAGAGCCAGGCATTGCTCATGAGTGGCAAGTAGAATCAAGACCATCAAATCTGCAACAGCCAAATTAGTCAGATAGAAATTAGTGACATTCCGCATGGAGGGAACCCTGCAAAGGGTAAAGATAAAAGACAGAATGGATAGGATCCCTAGCAGTTTGAGGACAGGAAGGACAAAACCATACAACATTATCTCAGCATTGGAATACAGCAACCTGTCAGCCTCTGCCGGATTCTCAAAACCAACGATTTGCAACGAGTGGTTCAACAGTTTGTATCTTTCATTGCTTGGTGCATCAAAGGATTCATTCATCGCTGCCCAGGGAGATGGTCCCGTTTCATCCCAGATCAGTGGATGGTACAGCTGGGGAAGGGAATAGGCCACGGAGCAGTTGTCGCTGTGGTTCTGGAAGACACAGGTGAAGAAGGTACAGACCAGAATGTCCAGCTGAGCAAGGGATGTTGTAGCTTGGGCATAGACGGTGACATTTGCATCGTACGACCACATGATTGACACAGAGTCTTGCTGCTACCCGTGTCTGTACAGAAGTGTCAAATACTAGTAAATCCAACTGTTCAGTGTCTTGTACAGATAACGTGGGGTAGAGAAACACAGCAGAAGTCTTCTCCCTGAATGAAGAGCTGAACAAAGAAGTGGTTCTCAGATGACAACGAAATCTAGCGAGACAAGTATGAATGGTGAGGATGACTGAAGGTACATGTATATTCAGCAGCAGTACAGTTGGAAATTACAAGCTCAAAACTTGCCTCTCAAATATGATACACGGAACAAAGTTTTTTCAGAAGCACACGCACCAGAAGTACAATTGTAACTAACAACTGCTCATGGGGCCATGTACTTTGGTAAAGTTTACAGTACTGTAGGTTATGACCCAAGATAGTAATGTAGCCAGGTCTATCTGGATAGTTTCGACTTCCTATTTGGTAGGAAACAAATTGGAATCTGCGTTCGAAGTCTGTGTTGGAAGACTGAATTGTCAGATCTAGTGGCCCTCTCAGATCAACGAACGGCAAATGTGACACCAAGTTGTCACTGCTTCGTGTTTTCTTGGAGGAAGCAACAGAGGAAACAAGACCTGTCCATAGCATGGGACGTCAATTTCCAGAGAGAAGTGATGGTCTGGTTAACTGGCTGGCTTAAGACATAAGATGAGAACTGACTTCAAGTTTGATGGCTGGTTTAGTTGTAGTTGAGAGAGTACATACATGCATGGACAAGTGTTCCAGGATCAAGGCACCATGCGCTGTGTACTTATAGCAAGTTGGACCAACGACGCACTGTGATGTGGCTGCTCAGGAAATGCACAATGATCTTGAAGAGCAAGTGTTCGATTTAAATACCTTCACAGGTGCAATGCATTGAAACTGACATGTACATGTATGTATGTGGTCACTTTCACTCTGCAAGTTGAACTTGAAGATAGAGTGCTTTATAAAAAGAAAAAATCACATGATGATGGGTGGTATCCTTTTTATATCTTAACTTGTTAGCTTCTTTGTTTCGTTCTCTTGGAGTAGATTTTCTCACATGAACGTTGCCTCAAAACCGATTCCATGTTATTAATAAATTCACACGTTAACAAGCATTAAGACAAATATTGAAAGAAAAATATTGAAAGTACGGCTAGGCCTTTCAATGTGTACTTTTGTATTGTGAAGTTCTTAAAATAAGTCGGTTGAAAGTGTAACCATCTTGAGATTGCTGATCAGTCAATTTGTCCTTTACGCATGCTTTAAGTCTAACTTCACTGGTCCCCATGCATATGGTGCTCCGATGGACGTAATACACAGTACATTGTACATTGTACCAGGCGCGGTTCTACGGGCTAGGGGCTGTAGCCCCCCCAAAATTTTGTCTAGCCCCCCCAAAATAAATTTCGTAAAAAAAAAAAATTGCATAAGCGAAATGAAGGATTGTGATGTACATGCGAACGGTCTCCCCCTAAAGAAGAAATAGCCGTGACAAGGGTGCATTAGTTAATATAGTGTGAATGATTTTAGGATTTTATTGGCGCTCCCCATTGAAAATATGGCATGAGCCTCCCCCCCCACCTTTTGATTTTCGGAGGCCTAAGTGTCTGGAAAAAATAACTGGTCTACATTTCAGCACGCCTCCCTGAAAAAATTCTGGATCCACCGTGCTAGCCCCCCCAAAATATTGGTTCTAGAACCGCGCCTGCATTGTACATGTACCGGATGCATACTGTATCCGTACGGTACGGGCAAAGGGTTTACAAATCGGAACGCAGAGAGTTGAATTGGCAAGTCAAAAGAGCGATTTTCTATCTTTTTAACTGGAAAAAGTGAATTTCGATTTACAAAAATTTCAATTAATCAATTTGACCCACCCACATTAGCAATAGCAACTGTGTCGAACTACAATGTTTGACTAATACAAAATGCATCACCACGTGGAAATTAAAGGCTACTTATTGAGATCATCACATTAGTTTTTATCCAGCTGAAGATTCCAAATTCTCCTACAAGGCGAGTAAAAAAACCTGCAATAATGCCAAGGAGCCATACTTTTGTCAAAACCAAGTTGAAGTTTTAAACTTTTTATTTAAACCTTGTAAGAATGACATATATTCATCAGAAACCTTGTGTGATAAAATGACGTTAATCGCATTTACCATTTGTGAACCTTTTTACTACGGTACCCGATTTACGTTTTTGTCTATGAGGCAACAGAATTTTGCATAAGGCCTACATGCAAATAAGAATTTTTGAATAATCAAGACCTTGAATGATGGTTATTTGAATCACACGATGATGGGGACGTCCCATTCGATTTCTAAACCAGGAACCAGAAGCTTCTTTGTTGGGAGCACTTCAAGTTGGTTTTCTCACAAAACTTGCTTTAAAAACTGATAGCATGTTGGGAAAAAAACTTTCACTATTAAAAAGTATTAAGTCTCCTAAACAAAGGAAACTATTGGAAGTGCATCTTAACCTGCCAAAGGAATGCTTCACTTTCGTATTGTGAAAGTTGATTGACTTCAGTTGGTAGTAACCAGTTCGTCATAACCCGTAGCCCTGTCAACTCATTCAACTCCTCTATGCATTAAACACAGAGGGCGCTATTTACAGAAAGTAACCCCCCCCCAGCTACACCACAAAAATATGATGGTTCCTCTATTTCAATGGTTCCCATTTCACACTTATCCTGTAAATTTAATAATGACTGAGCACCAGGGAAGGCTGGGTTTGTGCAGAATATGCAAGTTTTCCGTCACCTACGTGTACCCATCTTGAGGAGGTGGTTGTGCAAGCCCCGCCCCCATGAGCCATATATTATTCAATACACCAAACACTACTTGATATTTTATCGAACGTCAGCTCTAATATCCTCCACCTCCTTCCTTTTAGGTCAGAAAATTGAATGGAATAAATTGTTTTATCAATGTTGGGATATTTCAGCTTTCAAGATTTCAGGTAGCAAGGGTGTGTTAAAGGGAATATACAATAATGCTGTAATTTTCAGAAATGGATTCAGAAAAAGTACTATTTTTTAAGAAAAACTTTTAACTAATAACAATGTAACAGAAAGGCTTTCTTCGAGATCTTTTTTAAATTCTGTTATCAGCGTTACAAATGCACTTAATTCAGAAGCAACCCATAGAAAGCAAGTATTGTGATAACAAAGGAAACACACAAAATAACAGCATGGATGATACAGTGTGTTTAATACCATTACAATCTCTGTACAAATGTAATACATTTCTTTTGATTTTTACATGGAAACAACTGTGAGTTCTATAGTTTTATGTACAGTTTAATTTACAGATGCACTGTACATGTAATGATCAAGAGTGTTGAGACTTATTTTTTGTTAACATTTGAAAATTGTTGCTTTGTGGAAATCAAAAATGTAGTGGTAAAAGGAGTTCAATTATTTCTTTAAAACAAAGTATGCCTAGCCTCCCCCAACACAAAACTGACGTGCTGTGAATGCCAGTATTTCTAATTTGTGTTTCTAAACAATAAATTACTATGCAGCTTTGGAAGTTATAGAAACTTTTGCAAGAGAGGATTGCATTATTGGCTGTATCGGCAAACATGACGAAACAGCCTTTGTTTTCGTTAAGAATTTTTTTCTCTTCTTTTTCTTTCTTTTTCAGTCATTTGTTTGTTTCCGGCACTTTGGGCACTAAAATCAATCTGATTGCCTTTATACTTGGCACACACTTAGAGACCAACACCTGCAGATATGCGTCGAACATTGAAGTCATCATGAGGTCATCGCGTGTCACGTGACATCACATTATAGGTGAATATTTTGAAGGCCTATGTGTACAGAACTACAGGTCCAATTGGGTTGAAAGTTGGTTTGTACCTAGACCGGGATGTGTTATAGATGAAAAATAAAGTGACTTCATGGTGACGTCATCATGGGTCAAGTGACATCACGTTTATGAAAATCAAGATAAAATTAACCGTGAGAGATCTGAACATGACTTTTTTTGGAATTGATAGAATAATCCTTGGTCTTCATTTTTGATAGTACGTGCCAAATCATGTGACCCTTCCTTCCAGTTAAAACTGGATGTGCTTTGTAATTTAAAATTGGTAAAAGATGTCGAGGTGAGGCACAGGTCAGGGCTGACAGAGTATGGTCAGCCTCAAGCTGTCGCACCCAGGTTCCTGGATGGAACTCATACTTGATACTTTCCATGTTACATATATGTCACAAAAAAAGTTGCGGAAACAACTGTTTGTCCACAAACATAAGTCTAGGTTTTTTTCTTATCTCTTTTTTTTGGGGGGGGGTGGAGTTTTGCTTTTGGATCCTATGATCTGATCCGATCAGCAGGATCTGTTCTTGGTAATGTCTGCAGAGGGATATTGTTTGTTGGTACTTGCTGCCTCTTTCTGCAGCAGAAGGCTTGCTTAAAGGCCTTCCTGTACCTTCCACTACCAGCATTGAATATGACTGAATTAATGGAAGAGTTCATGACTCTGAGGAAAGCAGCCATGAAATTCAAACCCCATTTCACATCATCATTTACATCCACTTCTTTCCTGCTATGCGATAAAATTACAATTAGGGCACATATAGCTTGAGGCAGCAAACAGACAAATACCACGGCTGTGTTGATGCCAAGTATCAGAGTAACTCTTCGTAGATGTTTTGACGGACCACGGATCTGATCACTAGTTGGATTTGGTGCATGCAGTCCCTTAATAAGGAGCATATTGAAAGTGACTGTGAGGATCGAACTCAACATGAATGCACAGAAAAACATGTAATCTAAAACCAGACTCAAAGTGCCCAAAGTTGCATCATCATTATTCCCAAACACCCACACATTACCTGATAAATGTTTATACTTTTCTTCAGTTGGCCAAACAAGACATTTAAATGGTGGTACATTAAATCGTAGAAACTGAGAAACGAAATAAATCAAATTCAAGGAAAAAGACAGAAACCATATGCAAACTGCTGCTCGTATTGCCCGTCGCTTCAGATTGAGATTACGGTGTTGGAAAGGGTGACAAATGGCAAAATATCTATCATACGACAGCAGTGTTACAAAGGCTATAGATGAAATAACACCCACATCCCCAGTGTACGCTAAGAGAGTAAGAACTGCTTGGGCTGAGTTCCCCAAATATGATACATCAAATTTATTTTGTGTTGTCAAAACCACACATTGCTCATGAGTGGCCTCTGAAATCAAGACCATCAAATCTGCAACTGCCAAATTAGTCAGATAGAAATTAGTGACATTACGCATGGAGGCAACTCTGCAAAGGGTAAAGTAAAAAGACAGAATGGATAGGATCCCTAATAGTTTAAGGACAGGCAGGACAAAACCATACAACACAGTCTGAGTACTGGAATACACAACCTGGTCAGCCTCTGCCGGATTCTTTAAAGCAAGGATTCGCAACGAGTGGTTCAACAGTTTGTATCTTTCATTGCTTGGTACATCAAAGGATTCGTTCATCGGTGCCAAGGGAGATGGTCCCGTTTTATCCCAGATCAGAAGATGGTCCATCTGGGGTAGGGAATAGGCCACGGAGCAGTTGTCGCTGTGGTTCTGGAAGACACAGGTGAAGAAGGTACAGACTAGAATGTCCAGCTGAGCAAGGGACGTTGTAGCTTGGGCATAGACGGTGACATTTGCGTAGTACGACGACATGATTGACACAGAGTCTTGCTGCTACCCGTGTCTCTGCAGAAGTGTCAAATACTAGTAAATCCAACTGTTCAGTGTCCTGTACAGATAACGTGGGGCAGAGAAACACAGCAGAAGTCTGCTCCCTGAATGACGAGCTGAACAAAGAAGTGTTTCGCAGATGACGACGAAATCTAGCGAGACAAGTATGAATGGTGAGGATGACTGGAGGTTTATTCAGCAGCAGTACAGTTGGGAATTAGAAGCTAACAGCTTGCCTCTTAAATACGATACATGGAACAAAGGTTTTTTCAGAAGCACACGCACCAGAAGTACATTTGTAAATAAGAACTACTCATGGTGGCCATATACTTTGGTACAGTTTACAGTACTGTAGGTTATGACCCAAGAGATGTAGCCAGGTCCTTCTGGATAGTTTCGACTTCCTATTTGGTAGGAAAGAAATTGAAATCTGTGTTCAAAGTCTGTGTTCGAAGACTGAGTTGTCAGATCTAGTGGCCGTCTCACATCAACGGACAGCAAATGTGCCACCAAGTTGTCACTGATTTGTGTTTTCTTGGAGGAAGCAACAGAGGAAGCAAGACCTGTCCATAGCATGGGACGTCAATTTCCAGAGAGAAGTGATGGCCTGGTTAACTGGCTGGCTTAAGACATAAGATGAGAACTGACTTCAAGTTTGATGGCTGGTTTAGTTGTAGTTGAGAGAGTACATACATGCATGGACAAGTGTTCCAGGATCAAGGCACCATGCGCTGTGTACTTATAGCAAGTTGGACCAACGACGCACTGTGATGTGGCTGCTCAGGAAATGCACAATGATCTTGAAGACCAAGTGTTCGATTTAAATACATTCACAGGTGCACTGCATCGAAACTGACATGTACATGTATGTATGTGGTCACTTTCACTCTGCAATTTAACTTGAAGATAGAGTGCTTTATAAAAAGAAAAAAATCACATGATGATGGGTGGTATCCCTTTTTATATCTTAACTTGTTAGCTTCTTTGTTTCGTTCTCTTGGAGTAGATTTTCTCACAAGAACGTTGCCTCAAAACCGATTCCATGTTATTAATAAATTCACACGTTTACAAGCATTAAGACAAATATTGAAAGAAAAATATTGAAAGTACGGCAAGGCCTTTCAATGTGTACTTTTGTATTGTGAAGTTCTTAAAATAAGTCGGTTGAAAGTGTAACCATCTTGAGATTGCTGATCAGTCAATTTTTCCTTGTTAAGGGGCCATTCCAAATTTCCGATGTTTTAAAATTTCCAAATTGTTTTGACCTACTCACCCACCCACGCACCCCAATTTTCGATCTTAAACTTTTGATTTTCCATTCAATAAAAAACATAACGAATGTTCATTTCATTGACGGCGGAATGTTGCTGCAGTCCGTATACAGTACCGTGTACAGTATACAGTACACGCACATGCAATATGCATGCAGGTTGCCTAAGTAATCTTGAACACGAGTAGGTTTATTTCGTTGTCACGATTTCCAACCGACACTCGTGGCATGTATTAAGACAAATGAACGTGGTATCCTGCTCCCTTTGCAAAACGCACTGAATTTACGCATGCTTTAAGCCTAACTTCACTGGTCCCCATGCATATGGTGCTCCGATGGACGTAATACACGGTACATTGTACATGTACCGGATGTATACTGTATCCGTACGGTACAGGCAAAGGGTTTACAAATCGGAATGCAGAGAGTTGAATTGGCAAGTCAAAAGAGCTATTTTTTATCTTTTTAATTGGAAAAAGTGAATTTCGATTTACAAAAATTTCAATAAATCAATTTGACCCACCCACATTTTGGAGAAAAAAACATCCAAATTTGAAAACATCCAAACTTTTGAATGTGCCCCCAAAGGACTTTTGTAGAACCACTCTAAAAGTGGCTATAATAAGAGGGCACTGTTGACAATATGAACCAGAAGGAAGTGATGGCTCTTACATTTCACTGGTTCCCATTCACAACTTCTCATTCATTAACACTAAGGGTGCAGACCAGTAAATCGGTCCGAAATTGCCTGCGCCGGCCAAATCACGATTTGCATGCCCTCAAAATCTTCGGTATTTGAGCATGCTGTGGGCCATGAACTTGAGGGTTTGTAAAAAATATGGGTGGAAACCGTGCACAGGACTTGGAGCTTGCAGTTCTGTGTAATTTTGATGTAATTTGGACCCTAAAAGCGCTCTACTTTGCAATGGAGTGTAGGCATCGTTTTTCAAAATGGCGATGGGCTTCAGGACTATTTTCAGGGGTGATCATCTTCAGATGGAAATTTCTCCTAAAAGTCATCAGTTGACCCCCCGAAAATTGAAAAGAAAATGAAAGATGATGAAATAAGCTTTAATTTGATGTGTGTCTCGAACACCTTGGAGAGTTGTGAGTATTTTTCCCGAATTTTTGAAGTGGGAGCATTTACCATTGGGGTCAATGGAAGTTTATTTACTGGTCTGCTACCTGTAGTTTCAAAATGGCGTCTTCCACTGTTTGTTGTCAAATGTTTGCGGAGTGGTTTTTTTTCAGGGGGGCGGAACCTGGGGGTCTTTGGTAAGCGTTTCAAAAGGGGTCACCAATGGCGGTTCCGCAACAAATGCGCCCAAAATCTGAATAGGGCCGATGGACCGTCCTCCAATCACAGCAATTTCGAGCGAACAAGGGGGGGGGGTAATTTGGGGTCGGAAGGAGCAAAAACTCATTTCACGCCCGTTGGGTGCGCCCTACAGTAAGGTAGCCGCAAACAGAGGGCTTGTTTTCAGGCCAGAAATCGCAGTCAGAGATTTTTTTTTTCGCAATTTTTTGATGAAATATGAGTCATCCATCCTTCCTCGTGCCGTACAAGTGGTTTGGAGAAATTTTTCAAAACCTCGCTTCTCTGTAGTTTCAAAATGGCGTCTTCCACTGTTTGTTGTCAAATGTTTGCGGAGTGGTTTTTTTTCAGGGGGGCGGAACCTGGGGGGGGGGGGCAGCGTTTCAAAGCCGGTCACCAATGCGGGTTCCCCAACAAATGCGCCCAAAATCTGAATAGGGCCGATGGACCGTCCTCCAATCACAGCAATTTCGAGCGAACAAGGGGGGGGGGGTAATTTGGGGTCGGAAGGAGCAAAAACTCATTTCACGCCCGTTGGGGGTGCCCTACAGTAAGGTAGCCGCAAACAGAGGGCTTGTTTTCAGGCCAGAAATCGCAGTCAGAGATTTTTTTCGCAATTTTTGATGAAATATGAGTCATCCATCCTTCCTCGTGCCGTACAAGTGGTTTGGAGAAATTTTTCAAAACCTCGCTTCTCTATAGGGTGCAGACCAGTAAATCGGTCCGAAATTGCCTGCGCCGGCCAAATCACGATTTGCATGCCCTCAAAATCTTCGGTATTTGAGCATGCTGTGGGCCATGAACTTGAGGGTTTGTAAAAAATATGGGTGGAAACCGTGCACAGGACTTGGAGCTTGCAGTTCTGTGTAATTTTGATGTAATTTGGACCCTAAAAGCGCTCTACTTTGCAATGGAGTGTAGGCATCGTTTTTCAAAATGGCGATGGGCTTCAGGACTATTTTCAGGGGTGATCATCTTCAGATGGAAATTTCTCCTAAAAGTCATCAGTTGACCCCCCGAAAATTGAAAAGAAAATGAAAGATGATGAAATAAGCTTTAATTTGATGTGTGTCTCGAACACCTTGGAGAGTTGTGAGTATTTTTCCCGAATTTTTGAAGTGGGAGCATTTACCATTGGGGTCAATGGAAGTTTATTTACTGGTCTGCTACCCTAAAGAATCCTTGCATACCAATGAACCCAGAGTTATTATGAATATGGCAAAGATGGTGATAATGTTCCCTTCCCTAACAAAATGGGGCAGTTATGCAAGCCCCTCTCCCACGAGCCATCTATGTTTCAATACACCATATCCAGTTGCAAATTATATGGTTACCAGCCCTTCCCCTGCACCTCTTTCATTTTAGGTCAGAAAATTGGATGGGAACAATTTTCAAGTTGAGTTACATGTATGGATGTTGGATTAGTTCAGCTTTCAAAATTTGGGGTAGCGGTGATGTGTTAAGGCCCAACAGATAACCCTTGGAGTTGCAGGTGGTACTGTGTGTATTTATTTGAAAATTCCCCCTTACAGGGTTGGTGGAGAAAGGGCCGGTGGGTAGGGAGGCAGTAACAGATCTAGAGAGGGGAGGGGGTGGGGGCAGAATGGGTGGGGGCTGGGGTGTTGCAACTCCCCCATTCAGTCGCTAACTAATAAAACTAATGAAATGGGGTCAAAATAATATACAGCAATGGCGTAGCACGGTCATTTTTATTGGGGGACACATTTTTTGAAAAGGGCACTTACACATCCGGGGTAAAATGGCGTCAGTTTTTTTTCTCCGAACACCTCCGTAAAATCCAAAGGGGGGAGGGGGGGTGGGGACCCTGGTACCATCTCGATGGGGGCACTGTTCAAAACCAAAGATTATGCACACAAAGGGCCAATATTTGGTGCTTTTCAGGGCGATACATGTGCGAAATTCAGAACAAGGCTCCCAAAACGGCAGATGCCATCAAAATGGGAACCACTTCTTTTTGAAAAGGGCACTTCGTAAAAAAAAGGACACTCTTTAAAAATTTTTGGGGGGGGGGGGGTAAGCTTGTTGAAAAAAGGGCATTTGAAGGGAAAAAGGCAGTCTTTACAAAATATCGGGGGGTAATCCCCTCCCGAGGCTATGCCCCCTGACCCCCCCCCCACATCAGGGTGTGCCTTCAGCATGCAAAACACTCAACCTCCTTTATATCCACCCCCCCCCCCATTTCCTGAAAGCTGGATCCACCCCTGGAACATTCACATTTTTCATCATTTTTCAGCAACATTTAGAATCAACACTCAACCCCCTTTTATATCAACACCCCCCCCCCTTTTCCTGGAAGCGGACATAATTTTTAACAACGTGTATCCATCATAAAAGTATTATACTTAATGACAATTTTTTAAGAGATAACAATGTCACAGCAAGGTTTTCTTGGAGACCCTTTTTTGTTACATTCTATTGCCAGCTTCACATTGAATCCAGAGAGAACCAATAGCATGCAAAGATTGTTGGCACACTGACAAACCAAACACAAAATGACATCATGCAAGATACAAACTGTTTAATACCATTACAATCTTTGAAGAAATGTGACATGTTTCGTTTCTTTTTACATTGAGACAATTCTCAGTTCTATGTACAGTGTACTTTGCAGATAACACACAACAGAGTGTAGTGAATGAAATTAAACATGAGTTAACGAAGTTAAATCTGAAAGGCTGTTCACTTCTGCAAATCAAAAATGAAATTGTAGAAGAAGCTGAATTATTCCTTAAAAAAGTCAACCACGCCCCCCCCCCAAAAAAAACTGAAGTGCTCAATTTGTAGAGAAGCTGAACAATGACAAAACGATCAATAACTATGGAAGTTTTGGAAGTTGCTATGGAACTTATAAAACTTTCGGAAGAGAGGATTGAATTTTTAAAAAAAATTATATCGTTTTCCTTTTCCTTTTCTGAAGGAGGGGAGGGGGGGGGGGGTTGAGGGGGAGTTGTGCCTTTGGATCCTATGATCTGATCCTATCTGCAGGATCTGCTCTTGGTAATGTCTGCAGAGGGATATTGTTTGTTGGTACTTGCTGCCTCTTTCTGCAGCAGTAGGCTTGCTTAAAGTCCTTCCTGTACCTTCCACTACCAGCATTGAATATGACTGAATTAATGGACGAATTCATGACTTTGAGGCAAGCAATCATTAGATCCAACTTCCATGCCACATCATCATTTACCTTCAATTCTACCCTGCTTTGCACTAAAATTATAATTAGGGCATTTATAGCTTGGGGCAGAAAACAAACAAATACCACGGCTGTGTGGATGCCAAGTATCAGAGTCACTCTTCGTAGAAGTTTTGACGGACCTCGGATCTGATCACCAGTTGGATTTGGTGCATGCAGTCCCTTAATTAGGAGGATATTGAAAGTGACCGTGAGGATCACACTCAACATGAATACACAGAAAAAAATGCAATATGAAACCAGACTCAAAGTCAGCACAGTTGCATCATTATTCATAAACATCTGCACATTACCTGATAGATGTTTATACTTTTCTTCAGTTGGCCAAATAAGACATTTGATTGGTGGTACATTAAAGGCCAGAAACGAATCAAAGAAATTGATCAAATTCAGGGAAAAAGACAGTACCCATATGCAAACTGCTGCTCGTATTGCCCGTCGCTTCAGATTGAGATTACGGTGTTGGAAAGGGTGACAAATGGCAAAATATCTATCATAAGACAGCAGTGTTACAAAGGCTATAGATGAAATAATACCCACACCCTCAGTGTATGGTAAGAGAGTAAGAACTGCTTGGGCTGAGTTCCCCAAATATGATGCATCCAATTCAATTTGTGTTCTCAAAGCCACACATTGCTTACGGGTGGCCTCTGAAATCAAGACCATCAAATCTGCAACAGCCAAATTAGTCAGATAGAAATTAGTGATATTCCGCATGGAGGGAACTCTGCAAAGGGTAAAGTAAAAAGACAGAATGGATAGGATCCCTAATAGTTTAAGGACAGGCAGGACAAAACCATACAACACAGTCCGAGTACTGGAATACACAAACTGGTCAGCCTCTGCCGGATTCTTAAAACCAAGGATTTGCAACGAGTGGTTAAACAGTTTGTATCTTTCATTGCTTGGTGCATCAAAGGATTCATTCATCGCTGCCCAGGGAGATGGTCCCGTTTCATCCCAGATCAGTGGATGATCCATCTGGGGAAGGGAATAGGCCACGGAGCAGTTGTCGCTGTGATTCTGGTAGACACAGGTGAAGAAGGTACAGACCAGAATGTCCAGCTGAGCAAGGGACGTTGCAGCTTGGGCATAGACGGTGACATTTTCACGGTACAACAACATGATTGACACAGAGTCTTGATGCTACCCGTGTCTGTACAGAAGTTTAAAAAACTAGTAAATCCAACTGTTCAGTGTCTTGTACAGATAACGTGGGGCAGAGAAACACAGCAGAAGTCTGCTCCCTGAATGAAGAGCTGAACAAAGAAGTGGTTCGCAGATGACGACGAAATCTAGCGAGACAAGTATGAATGGTGAAGATGACTGGAGGTTTATTCAGCAGCAGTACAGTTGGGAATTACAAGTTCAAAGCTTGCCTCTCAAATATGGTACATGGAACAAAGATTTTTTTCAGAAGCACACGCACCAGAAGTACAATTGTAACTAACAACTGCTCACAGGGCCATTTACTTTGGTAAAGTTTACAGTACTGTAGGTTATGACCCAAGATGTTAATGTAGCCAGGTCCTTCTGGATAGTTTCAACTTCCTATTTGGCAATGTTTGGTAGGAAACAAATTGGAATCTGCGTTCGAAGTCTGTGTTCGAAGACTGAGTTGTCAGATCTAGTGGCCCTCTCAAATCAACAAACAGCAAATGTGACACAAAGTTGTCACTGCTTTGTGTTTACTTGGAGGAAGCAAGATCTGTCCATAGCATGGGACATCAATTTCCAGAGAGAAGTGATGGCCCCGGTTAACTGGCTGGCTTGGGATGAGAACTGACGTCAAGTTTGATTGCTGGTTTAGTTGACATTGAAAGAGTACATACATGCATGGGCAAGTGTTCCAGGATCAAGGCACCATGCGCTGTGTACTTATAGCAAGTTGGACCAACGACCACACTGTGATGTGGCTGCTCAGGAAATGCACAATGATCTTGAAGAGCAAGTGTTCGATTTAAATACATTCACAGGTGCACTGCATTGAAACTGACATGTACATGTATGTATGTGGTCACTTTCACTCTGCAAGTTGAACTTGAAGATAGAGTGCTTTATAAAAAGAAAAAATCACATGATGATGGGTGGTATCCTTTTTATATCTTAACTTGTTAGCTTCTTTGTTTCGTTCTCTTGGAGTACATTTTCTCACAAGAACGTTGCTTCAAAACCGATTCCATGTTATTAATAAATTCATACATTTACAAGCATTAAGACAAATATTGAAAGAAAAATATTGAAAGTACGGCTCGGCCTTGCAATGTGTACTTTTGTATTGTGAAGTTCTTAAAATAAGTCGGTTGAAAGTGTAACCATCTTGAGATTGCTGATCAGTCAATTTTTCCTTGTTAAGGGGCCATTCCAAATTTTCGATGTTTTTAAATTTTCCAAATAGTTTTGACCCACGCACCCACCCACGCACCCCAATTTTCGATCTTAAACTTTTGATTTTCCATTCAATAAAAAACATAACGAATGTTCATTTCATTGACGGCGGAATGCAGCTGCAATCCGTATACAGTACCTTTGCAACAACACGGCCCACTTGCATTCCTGTACGTATAAGGAATCCACCTGGAAACACGTACATGTACAACTAGTCCATTCTAAACGGTAATGAAAAGTGTCAGTTCGCTTTAAAAAAACACTTTTGTCTTGGCGTAAAGAGGGGTATTATTGACTCCCATTATTCATGATTGGCGCTTTCCAGACGTGGGGGCGCTGCCATGTTCATTGCATGCATATATACCACACGCATGCGATATGCATTCAGGTTGCCTAAGTAATCTTGAACACAAGAAGGTTTATTTCGTTGTCACGATTTCCAACCGACACTCATGGCATGTATTAAGACAAAATGAACGTGGAATCCTGCTCCCTTTGCAAAACGCACTGAATTTATGCATGCTTTAAGTCTAACTTCACTGGTCCCCGTGCATATGGTGCTCCGATGGACGTAATACACGGTACATTGTACATTGTACATGTACCGGATGCATACCGTATCCGTACGGTACGGGCAAAGGGTTTACAAATCGGAACGCAGAGAGTTGAATTGGCAAGTCAAAAGAGCTATTTTCTATCTTTTTAATTGGAAAAAGTGAATTTCGATTTACAAAAATTTCAATAAATCAATTTGACCCACCCACATTTTGGAAAAAAAAACATCAAAATTTGAAAACATCCAAACTTTTGAATGTGCCCCTAAAGGACTTTTGTAGAACCACTCTGAAAGTGGCTATAATAAGAGGGCACTGTTTACAATATGAACCAGAAGGAAGTGATGGCTCTTACATTTCACTGGTTCTCATTCACAACTTCTCATTCATTAGCAATAAAGAATCCTTGCATACCAATGAACCCAGGGTTATTATGAATATGGCAAAGATGGTGATAATGTTCCCTCCCCTAACAAAATGGGGCAGTTATGCAAGCCCCTCTCCCACGAGCCATCTATGTTTCAATACACCATATCCAGTTGCAAATGATATGGTTACCAGCCCTTTCCCTGCAACTCTTTCATTTTAGGTCAGAAAATTGGATGGGAACAATTTTCAAGTTGAGTTATCGATGTTGGAATAGTTCAGCTTTTAAGATTTGGGGTAGCGGCGATGTGTTAAGGCCCAACAGATAACCCTTGGAGTTGCAGGTGGTACTGTGTATATTAATTTGAAAATTCCCCCTTACAGGGTTGGTGGAGAAAGGGCCGGTGGGTAGGGAGGCAGTAACAGATCTAGAGAGGGGAGGGGGTGGGGGCAGAAGGGGTGGGGGCTGGGGTGTTGCAACTCCCCCATTCAGTCGCTAACTAATAAAACTAATGAAATGGGGTCAAAATAATATACAGCAGTGGCGTAGCACGGTAATTTTTATTGGGGGACAAATTATTTGAAAAGGGCACTTGCACATCCTACGTGAAATTAATGGCTACTTATTGAGATCGTCACATTAGTTTTTTTATCCAGCTGAAGATTCCAAGTTCTTCTACAGGGCGAGTAAAAAAACCTGCAACAATGCCAAGGAGCCATACTTTTCTCAAAACCAAGTTGAAGTTTTGAACTTTTTATTTAAACCTTGTAAGAATGACATATATTCATCAGAAACCTTGTGTGAATAAATGAAGTTAATCGCATTTAACATTTGCCTTTTGTGAACCTTTTTACTGCAGTACTCGATTTACGTTTTTGTCTTCGAGGCATCAGAATTTTGCATAGGGCCTACATGAAAATAATTTTTTTTAATAATCAAGACCATGAATGATGGTTATTTGAATCACACGATGATGGGGACGTCCCGTTTGATTTCTAAACCAGGAAGCACAAGTTTCTTTGTATCTTCTTTTGGGAGCTCTTAAAGCTGATTTTTTTTTCACTTTGAAAACCGATAACATGTTGGGAAAAAAAATCTTTCACTATTACAAATCTTAAGTCTCCTAAACAAGGGAAATTATTGGAAGTGCAGCTGGGCCCGCCAAAGGAATGCTTCACTTTCATATTGTGAAAGTTGATTGACTTCAGTTGAAAGAAATACTTCAGTTTCGCGATGTGAAAGTTGATTGACTTCAGTTGGTTGTAACCAGTTCGTCACAGCCCGTAGCTCTGTCAACTCATTAAACTCCTCTGTGCATTAAGGAAGAGGGCGTTATTTACAGAAAATAACACCCCCCAGCTACACCACAAGCATATGATGGTTCCTCTATTTCAATTTGTTCATTTCACACTTATCCTGTAACATTTAAGAATGACTGAACACCAGGGAAGGCGGTGTTTGTGCAGAATATGCTAATTTTCCCTCACCTACGTGTACCTATCTTGAGGAGATGGTTGTGCAAGCCCCTCCCCCAATGACCCACCTGTTATTCAATACACCAAATACTACTGGACCTTTTATCGAACATCAGCTCTACTTCCTTTTAGGTCAGAAAATTGAGTGGGATAAATTGTTAAAGTGTTTTATCATTGTTGGGATATTTTAGCTTTAAAGATTTGGGGTAGCAAGGGTGTTGAGCCCCAACAGAAAACAATTTGATGTGCTGTTTTGACATTTGGACCAAAGAGTTTTGATTTTTTGACCGAAAAGGTATTTATGAATGGGAATAAATGTGTACTTGACCGGTATTAAACACTATAAGACCAATTGGAGTCTGTAGGCTGATAATGACCCGAATATCAACATCCAGACTCCAACTGATGTGGAGTGTTTAAAACCGGCCAACAAAAATCTTTTAACTAATGAAAATGTCACAGAAAGACTTTCTTGGAGATCTAATTATATTACTAGTATTCATGGCATTACAAATGCAATTAATTCAGGGGGAACCCATAGAAAACAAGGATTGCATAAAACCAGAACAAGTCCCAAAGTGGAATGACAAAGGAAACGGCATGGAAGATACAGTAAGTTTAATACCATTACAATCTTTGTACAAATGTAATACATTTCCTTTTCAATTTTACATGGAAACAACTGTCAGTAATATCTGTCTATGCCGGTAGTTCTATGAACAGTGTCATTTACAGACATGTGACAATCAAAAGAGTGTTTAGACTTAATTTATTTTACATTGGAAATCTGTTGATTTGTGGAAATCAAAATGCAGTGGTAGAAGGAGTTGAGTTATTTCTTTGAAACAAAGTAAGCCATGCCTCCCCCAACATAAAACTGACGTCAGCGAATACCGGTGTTTCTCATTTGTGTTTCTAAACGATAAATACATTTCTATTCAGCTTTTGGAATTTCAAGAAACTTTTGGAAGGAGGATTTAGTGCTGAAATTAATCCTCCTGGTTTGGTTCGGTTTGGTTCATATCGGATTTTTTTTCTCGAACATCGGTTCGGATCGGAAGTACATGTACAATGTACATACATGTACATACATGTACCGGTACATATGTACGTTTGCCAGATCGCGCTGTGAATCAGCTTTTGGTAAGTCGCCATTTCGCTCAAGTCAGCGTGTTACTCTCGGTCCCCTACAAAAAGCGCAACGAAATCCTTTGTGTAAATTTAGAAAATCATGCATTGGCATGACTTCCTGCACTACGGTTGCGGTAACAAAATACATGAACGTTGCTACAACAGCACGCGCAATAAAAAAGCGGTTTCTCCAATACATGCAATACCACATCATGAGCAATACCAGTAACCCCTCTAGCCTGCACGAATGCGCTCTGTCTATTTTGGGGGTCTTTTTATTTATTGAACGATGCAGTGATTTTACTTACCACGCGCAACCTGCATTATGTACACATGGTCTACACTATAGCAATGCTACGTTGTACCGATTATGCACACCGAAGACGGACAATCGCGGAGTTTAGCCTACCGAACAATGAAGATGAATATAGTGACTTGTTAACACTGTGAATTCAATCATTCGTGAATTTCAATTTTGCCCTTTCATTCCAAGCGTTAGCATAACGAGCACTATCGGAATGCCATGTTTGGCTATTTTTAGTTCCGTTTGAGGTTTGGCTGCAGCACTATGAGGATTACATTATTTCTTTTCTTTTCTCTCTAGGAGGGGAGTTTGGCCTTTGGATCCTATGATCTGATCCGATCAGCAGGATCTGCTCTTGGTAATGTCTGCAGAGGGATATTGATCGTTGGTACTTTCTGCCCCTTTCTGCAGCAGAAGGCTTGCTTAAAGGCCTTCCTGTACCTTCCACTACCAGCATTGAATATGACTGAATTAATGGAAGAGTTGATGACTCTGAGGCAAGCAGTCATCAAATTCAACCCCCATTCCACATCATCATTTACATTCACTTCTTCCCTGCTTCGCACTAAAATTCCAATTAGGGCAAATATAGCTTGAGGCAGAAAACAGACAAATACCACGGCTGTGTTGATGCCAAGTATCAGAGTAACTCTTTGTAGATGTTTTGACGGACCTCGGATCTGATCACCAGTTGGATTTGGTGCATGCAGTCCCTTAATAAGGAGCATATTGAAAGTGACTGTGAGGATCACACTCAACATGAATACACAGAAAAAAATGCAATATAAAACCAGATACAAAGTGACAGCAGTTGCATCACTATTCAAAAACACCCACACATTACCTGATAAATGTTTATACTTTTCTTCAGTTGGCCAAACAAGACATTTAAATGGTGATACATTAAATCGTAGAAACTGAAAAACGAAATTAATCAAATTCAAGGCAAAAGACAGAAACCATATGCAAACTGCTGCTCGTATTGCCCGTCGCTTCAGATTGAGACTACGGTGTTGGAAAGGGTGACAAATGGCAAAATATCTGTCATAAGACAGCAGTGTTACAAAGGCTATAGATGAAATAACACCCACACACTCAGTGTACGCTAAGAGAGTAGGAACTGCTGGGGCTGAGTTCCCCAAATATGATACATCCAATTCAATTTGTGTTGTAAGAGCCAGGCATTGCTTATCAGTGGCAAGTGAAATCAAGACCATCAAATCTGCAACTGCCAAATTAGTCAGATAGAAATTAGTGATATTCCGCATGGAGGGAACTCTGCAAAGGGTAAAGAAAAAAGACAGAATGGCTAGGATCCCGAGTAGTTTGAGGACAGGAAGGACAAAACCATACATTACAGTCTCTGCGTTGGAATACACATACTTGTCAGCCTCTGCCGGATTCTCAAAAGCAAGGATTCGCAACGAGTGGTTCAACAGTTTGTATCTTTCATTGCTTGGTACATCAAAGGATTCGTTCATCGGTGCCCAGGGAGATGGTCCCGTTTCATCCCAGATCAGTGGATGGTCCATCAGGGGTGGGGAATAGGCCACGGAGCAGTTGTCGCTGTGGTTCTGGAAGACACAGGTGAAGAAGGTACAGACCAGAATGTCCAGCTGAGCAGGAGAAGTTGCAGCTTGGGCATAGACGGTGACATTTGCAGGGTACCACCACATGATGGACAAAGAGTCTTCCTGCTGATGTATATTTTACGCAGTGTCAACAACAGTAGATGTGATTGTTCAGTTTCCTGTACAGATACCGGTATGTGGGGTAGAGAAACACAGCAGAAGTTTGCTCACACTGAATGAAGAGCTGAAGAAAAGCGTGATTCCCAGATGACGACAAAATCAAGCAAGACAAGTTTGACTGGTGAGAATAACTGCAGGTTTGTTCAGCAGCAACGCAGTGGCAAAAAGAACAAAGTCTCTCTCTTGTATGCAGCGCCGAATCAAAAGTCAAGGTATATGTAGCTGAATCAAACGTCAAGGTCCATGTACGACAGCCACCGCGTCGTGATCGGGTCACAGCTGGCCAGACGAACGATGCCACCTTCCAGTTCAGGAAACAAAGATTTGAACAAGTGCATGAAAGACAATCTGAAATAGCAGTTGCAGTTCCACTTGGGTACAGTTTCCAACCAACAGCTGTTTGAAGCCAGTGTTCTCTGTATTTCACAACTTCAAATTTACTAGGAAAAGAAGTTTTGACTCTGCACAACAACTATGAGTGTCTTCTTAAGTGACAGTCAACGTAACACCAAGTTTGATTGCTGGTTTAGTTGAAATTGGGAAAGTGCATAAGCATCAGTGTTCCAGGCTCAATGTCTATTGTACACAATACTTTGTTAATGGCGACTTACTGCGACGTGGCTGCTAAGACAATGCAAAATGATCTTCACGAGAACGCAAAATGATCTTCAAGAGCGGGTGTTCTACTTAAATACTTTCATAGGTGGATCACATCGAAACTGACACGCTTGTGGCCACTTTCACCCTGACAAAATGGCCTTGAAGATACAGTGCTCTGGTTAAAAACTTCAAATTACAAAACAGCACATCAAAACTGAAAACGCAACTCTCAAGATCACATGATGATGGGTGGTATCCTTTTTTTGGTATTGAAGCTCGCAGCTTCCTTGTTTCGTTCTTTCTTCCAAATTCAATAGAACACGACACATCCACAAAATAAAAGTCTTCTTAAAAATAAAAAAGTATTGAAGGTACACCACGGGCAAAGCCTGCTGAATTGAAAGGGAGTATGTTTTTCATTCTTTGAAAACCATGGTAAAGGCAGCAAAAGATCGGTTCCTATCCCAAATTACATGTACATTATGACGAATTTGGTGCTTTGCATTTCAGGGCCATAGCCAACCCATGTAGGGGTTAAAGCTACAGTCCATCATTTGCAGCTACCAAAAAAAAATAACTGACGTAATCATTGTTGAAAAACATAATTGGTTAAACTAAACTCCCTGTGAAATTATTCTTTCTGGCATGCTGTCATTTTGAAGAAATCAGTGAAAGAAGCAGTCCTTCATTTTTAAGGAGCGCGATAGTGCAGGCGCTCCTACAGGAAGGGGAGTGTCGTTTAACATGAAGTGGACCTTTTCACCATAAAGTGGACCTTTTCATGTGTAACAAACATTGAATGGTCATGGAAATACCGGTACACAATCGCGAAGAAACGGTGGACCTGCGGCTGATTTTTATGGGGGGAGGGGTCGTTGGTCGCTGGCGGGGTACAAAAAAGATGGCTCCTTGCATAAGTGCAAAACTAATATTCCTGCAGGAGTTTGTTTGTTCCCATGTGGACCATTTTCCTTGCTATGGAAAAGAATGAAAGGCTTACCTGAGGGCCTCCAAATAGTTTGGAGTGATCAAAGAACGGAGTCGAGTCACTTGGCCTTGGCTGAAATAAAAGAAGATTTTCAATCAGGCAGGCATGCAGCCGAGAAGTCACAAAAAAAGAGGAAATTCAAATCTTTCCATGACTTTGTACAGTGTTTTTCTATTTTCAATGGCACACATTGGAAGTAAAAAATAAAGAGGAAATCAGCTAATCCGAGGAAAAGTTGCATGCCTGATCAGGGGAGGTGCCTAGTTGGCTTGTTACTCTCACAATATACGGAATTTTATCGTATGGATTCCGTTCACAGTACCCCCTCAACGGTTGCAAATGGAGAGTTTGGGGGACCATTGGAGCACGGATCCTACACATAAGGATTAACGACTTGGCCAAACTCCTGGTTAGACGTGTGATAACAGCCCGTACTGGTGGCAAATACCATGGAAACTTGTCAACAAAGACCTCTGCGCACGGCGGCTTTCAAATTTGCAGGGCTCTGCGCATGATCTGATGTCGCAGTCTGTCAAGCCAGCAAATTATATTTTTGAATATTCATGATCCAAAGTTTTTGGCCTTTATTATTGAATTCTGATAAGTGATAACTACATAACCATCTTAACGCTGAGCACAATATCTTTAGCTTTAAAATGAACTATGAAATGTCGCATTTGTTTTATCCATTTGGGACCACATCTCTTTAACACTTTTTAATGAAAGCCTAATTTAAAACGTCACATTTGACGGGTAAACACTTCATCTATGACACACAAACTGCACAATACCATCTGTTATATCCTAATGTATTTATTTTTTTAACAATTTTGCAACAAGTATATCTTACATAAGGAGTGGTTTTGCTTACAGTTTTATATTTCTGTTTAAGATGTCATGCAAAAAAAGAAAAAAAATGACAAAATGGCCCACCTGGAACATTTGCGATTAACATGCCAATGGGTATTTATGCCCATTATCACGCGTCCAACTAATTAAGGCAAGTCTGCTCAGTGCAGTTTGTACCTACGCCAAAAAAAAAAAATAGTCTCCGGTTTCTGGTCTGGAGCTTGCCCAAAAAGTGGTGGGGCGACGCGGCTTTTAAAAAAATTTTATTGTTTTTTTTCCGTCAAATGTCGGCTGATGACTGCACATGGTGCCCACTGCCCAACTAAACTTAGTGCAAATATATGAGAGTCCAGAGAGGCCACATAAAGCTTATTCTCGATCATAACCCCATCTAGAAAAACGTTAAAATTGTGCAGCAGCAGGAATCCAGTCAAACCAGTGAGTTTGGCAGCTTTGAGACATCATCTTTCATTGAAATTTTTTTTGTGTTCATTTCGCCGACGCACATGGCTAAGGCGACGCGCGTGCATACCAGAAACCGGAGACTTTTTTTTGGCCTTAGAGCTCAGAACAGTCGTTCTTCCTTGTGTGTAGGGTCTGTGATTGGAATGAAATTCTATTGCATCGCCGTTGGCACACGACACCCGAGCCAAGAAACATTGGCTTTGCGCACATTCACAATATAAGATCAGTCGTGGGTATTCCACGCCATATGGCGGTGAGTCCTGTCCATTGGGCTCTCGGAAGTGGTCAAAAAGCGCCCGCACTTGTTCGTGCAGAAAGAGCAATTGACCGGCCTTGACTCCATGGGCATGTGCACATTCCTCCACTAACCCCTGGCTGTGAGGAATACGTAAACCACGCTGACCGGCTATTCAGAGCGTACGCATTTTGAAGACTGCACTCCCTAAGGCGCTCACGCATTATCTCTTGCGTGTCACGTCACGTACGAACATTTTATTTCAAAACTGCACGATGACTGAACGATATGGATTTTGGATGCATCGTTTCCCAACCCCCCCCCCAAAAAAAAACACCTGTAACTTGTGTTGTAAACGGACGACAGAGATACGTACATTTAAGATAAATCCTTGCTTAATACTGGTCATCCAAATCTCATGTTTGAAAAGATTGATTCTACCACAAAAAAAACTTCCACAATTTTAAGCACTGCGTTGCATGTTAGATACATCAACTGCAGTCCTTATTTAAATGTACCACTATTTGACACATTTATATTACATAATTCCAGGGGTCAAGATCGCGCAAGGCATGATGGGAAACCATCATGGTACCCATGGAAACGAGGTTGGCAATTGACTGCTCCTGCGCAAGGCCCGTGTCGAGTACTACCACTTACCGGGGCGCTGAATATCCTGCTAGGGTCAAAGAACTGGGCCCGGGGCTGAGGCTGGGGTTGAGGCTGGGGCCTGGCCTGAGGTCTTGTGGGGAAGTATCGCGCCTGAGTCTGGTTACCAGATGCAAAGTGGGGACCAGGAAAACGTTGGCTCGGCATCTGCATAACAAAGATAATAAATGGGAATCTGGTCTATAAGGTATTGCCCTTCGTCGACATTTTTTACAAACACTGCATACTCAGCCGAGTCTGAATGTCATGAGATGGAATTGTCATTGGAGATATGTATTGTCAGTCCACCTAAAACGACGAAGATATGTTTTGACTCGCATTCAATTGCGTTGGACAACGCACGCGCGTTGCAAGCGTTATCTGCGTCAATTATGGTGACTCAAGGATACATTTCTATACAACTGTACTGGGTTTTGCCCTTCGCCAACGTATTATTTTTTTCTCACAACCATGACAACAACTCAGACAACACTGAGTATATACAGTATGTCCCAACATAGTGTCTGTCTCATTATTTTTGAAATAACTACAAAGCCACAAAGGTATTTAGAAAATTCTAATTGTGCAGATACTCCTTATCCTTGGCCTAAACCCTATGTGTTTCATTTAATATCCCCCGCGCCTCACTGCACAACGGTCAATTCTGCAGAAATTAAAAAAAAAAAAATGTACTTTCTAATTTTGCAGTTATTGTAGTGGTGTTCCCTAACGTCGACATTAACCCCGACTTTCCACATCAGTGTTGCCGAACTTCTTTGTTGACAAACTTCAATTCATTCAGTGAAATACTGGTACATTTACCTTATTAATGCTTGCTACATGCATTTAACCTCTGTGAACAATTTAGGTTTCATGAAATTTTAATCCGAAATTCAAAACTGATGGTGTCCAGAAATTGGGCACAAATCCGAACATTTCAGAATTTCTGTAAAGTTGATAAATTCTGATAAACAATTATTATCTCTACTTACATACCCGACCAGAAATTTGTCAGCAAAATATTTTCCATTTTTGGGGGACATTTTCAAAGGGTTCAATGTGCACTTCGAAATAAAATTGGAAAATCACACCGAAATAATTTGTTCTTCTTTGTAACGGGAAGATGAACTTGTAATTAATGAACGGAAGTATTTCGAACTTGATGAAATTTTACTTTCTGTGATATTTTAGTTACAATTTTTGCTCTAGGTAGGCGCTACAGGCGAAAAATCAAAGTGCGCCACGTTGGGGGCCGCGCCAAGTAAGGGTACATCAATAACACATTGCGGTAGTTCGTTGATCAATAGATTGAAACTATTGAGAGCTCGGGCAGTTTCAGGCTACAGGTATTAATGGGGCTTGGTGGTTTAAGGCAATAAATTGACTCATGGGTTTAAAGGGGCACACAATCTAATGGGTGAAACTGACATTATTTAAAGCTATAGACCATCATTTGCAGCCATCCAAAAAGTAACTGGCGTAATTTTTGTTGAAAAACATACTTGGTTGAAAGATAGTAAGGGGACTAAACTCCCTGTGAAATTATTCTTTCTGGCAAGCTGTCATTTTGAAGTTATCAACGAAAGAAGACGCACCGTAGGAAAATTTAAATTAGTAGTTTGTTTTGTTATTCGGCGCAGCGCGCGCAAGCATTGGCACAATGCACAGGCGCGCGCGGTTACTATAATTCTTCGGATTAGTGCGCGACATCGCGTATAGCTGCAATTCAAAACAATTCAAACATGATTCAGCAACTTTTGATTTGAAATTAAGATCCTAGAATGCTGTTTTTCTCGGAATACACAGCTGAAGCTGAGCTGAAACTTTATCAGGTAGTTGTTCACTATCCTTCATTAGATTATATACAGTTTTGTTGCTTCAAACGAACAAAATGCACAAATTACAAATGATGGACTATATCTTTAAAGACTTAAGATGTTTCATCCAAAAAGAATTCATCATTCCTTATTCAAATTTTGGTCCAGCACTTCTTACATTCCTTGCCTGTTGCTGGAACTGTTGTTGCTGCTGTTGTTGCTGCTGTTGCTTCTGCTGCACTTTAACATGTTGTTCCCAAGCGAGGGCTACTTCGCTCAGCAAGCCTCGTTTCTCAGCCATCTGCTGATTGGTCAGCGGCACCAGCTCCACCGGCCTACATCCCCGCCGGTCCTTTCTGGTCGGGTCAACCCCGTACTTCCGCAGGACGTCCACGACCGATTTGGCATGGGCAGCTGGGCCGGATTTCTTGGCAACCAGGTGGAAGAGGGAGTCCCCAAATCTGTCCGGCAGGTTCCTTCGTTCGCTCGTTTTATAAAGGTGAATGAAGAGGTACTCCAACAGGCCCACCCATCCTGAGGAAAAAAATCCACTCGAGATTTAGCAACAGTCTAATAATAACTAGATTTATATAGTGCCAAATTACCAAAGGATGCAAGTGCTTTAAGGGAACAATACATGTATATGAAAGAACGAGGAAAACCAACAACTGTTTGGGGAAGAGGTGGGTCTTGAGTCCTTTCTTGAAGGATAGAACTGAATCAGTGTTTCTGATGGAGACGGGCAGAGCATTCCATAAACGGGAGGCAGCACTAGAAAATGCCCTGTCACCGGCCTTTTTGCGAGACATGTCAACCACCAGGGATATGGCATCAAAACTACGAAGGGAGTATGAACATTCATGGATTGCAAGGAGAGAGGATAGATAATCAGGAGCACTGTGATTTAGTGAATTGTTGGTATGGACGGGTGTGTGGAATTCAATGCGTTGAGCGACTGGGAGCCAGTGTAGTTGTCTGATAAGTGGTGAGGTGTGGGAGTACTTTGGCATCTGAAAGATTAGCCTAGCACATTTGTTCGGGAGTCTTTGGAGGCGAGATATGTATTTCGTGGATACACCATTCAACAAACAGCACCCGTAGTCAAGCTTGGACAGAATCAGAGCACGGACTGCATTGTGGCAGGCATTGAAATCGAGAAAACCTTCTGATATGACTGAGTCTAACATGAGACATATGAATGTAATTTTGAAGCATTGCGTTCATGAGGGACTTTTGCACCACCTATGGAAGAGGCTAAGGCTTTATTGAAACCTAGGCTTCATTTCCAACTTGAGCATAAGCTGCTTTCAAGCCTGGATTTGCGAACTGGAGTGGTTTGCATATTTACGGGCAGAACAGGAATTGGGTACCCTATTGAAGAAACTCGACCCAAAAAATTCAAGTCTATTTTTCCATCAGTGCTCAGTATGAGGGAAACTTTCAAATCCAAGGTATTTCAATAATGTCCATGTTATTTTTGTGCAACATGAGTTACGAACAAAAAGGTTTTTAACAGAAGTTAATTTTGTTAGCCCTTTTTTTAATACTTCATTTCAAGGGATATTCTCTAAAAGAAAAATCCACCCTAAATAGTTGGACTACATAAAGAATCACAGCACAGAACTGACAGAAGAGTTGTTCATGGAATTGCCCTCAAGATGATCAACCATCTTTTCAGAAACACGCCCATTGAAAGTTTTCATCTTTATTTTTGGAGTACTGTTTTTAACAGGCCTCCTACATGTACGTACCAGTTCTCAGAGCATTCTCCACAGCACAGTGCAAGGGGGTGTCCCCTTCCTTCTGGCTAAGCCCTACCACCTTGGAGCCATGTTTGAGCAATTCCACGACCAACTGCATGCTCCAACTGTCGTATTCCCTGCCGGACAGATCACTGCAAAAGATATGCAAATGTACAAAGAGTTCATTTCCCAAACGCGGTATAAGCCATTTTGCTTCCTTTTTAGAATCGCGCTCTCTGTTGGTTGTCCAAAGTCAATTTCCGCGTCTGCTAAACAGGGTGTCCAAAAAAAGAAAAAACAACAAAAACAAGAACAACAAGAACAAGAACAACAAGAACAAGAACAAAAAACAACAAAAAACAACAAGAAAAACAAGAACAAAAAACAAGAAGGACAACAAGGACCACAAGAACAACAAGAACAAGAACAACAACAACAACAACAACAACAACAACAACAACAAGAACAACAAAAAGAACAAGAACAACAAAAAGAACAAGAACAAGAACAAGAACAACAAGAACAACAAGAACAACAAGAACAAGAACAAGAACAAGAACAACAAGAACAACAAGAACAACAAGAACAACAAGAACAACAAGAACAAGAACAAGAACAAGAACAACAAGAACAACAAGAACAAGAACAACAAGAACAAGGACAAGAACAAGAACAAGAACAAGAACAACAGGAACAACAGGAACAGCAGCAACAACGGAAACGGAGCGGCATACGGCACCTCCACTACCTGGAGACTCAAACCAACTCTGCCAATGGACAGAGATTCCGTTTAGAAGAAATATGACACCAAGATCTCCCGATTTGGTCCAGCAGTTTTTGCTTCAGAAACTATTTTGTGAAGCACACATCTTTCATGTGGGTATTACTACATAACAATGATCCCACCATCCAAATAAGTCAATTCTAGGCTGTGGTTTTGTAATTCATTGGTACAAAATGACTCTCGACTTTGTTTCACAAAATAGGTTCTAGAACCAAAAATAGTGGACTGAATCGATTGATCTTGGTGTCATTTTTCTTTTAACAGAATTCAATGGTAAAGGTTGTTTGAGTCTCAGGGTAGCGGAAGTACGCCGTTCCATTTTTATTTGGACCACCCTAAATAGTACAATACAAATAAAATGAAATATGAAGTTTAGGAACTGCTGTAATACCGTTCTTATTCTTTAAAGTTTCATAACCGTGCAAATTTTTCACTTTTCTCAAATGGATATATCAAATCTCCAAAACTGTCGTTTCAAGATCTAACGTTCACCGCCTGCAAAAGTCAGTTTCATATTTTGTGGCCTAAAAAGGAACTTACCGGACTAAGGGTCGGAGGTCTATACCGGATGTGTCACAGCCCTTGGCTGCACCGCCTTGCCCAATCTCAAATGTCTTGCCCGACTGAGTACCACCTCGGAGGAACACCAGATGCAGACCCTGTTAAAAAAAAGGAGGATAGAGAATCTTTTCTGCAATTACATTATTTATTTTGAGAAATGAAACCACAGATTCTTCTAAAGAGCAAGCACTCTAGCTCAAGTTCCTAATTCAAAACAATTCAAAACATGATTCAGTAACTTTTGATTTGAAATTGAGATCCTAAAATGCTGTTTTTCTCGGAATATACAGCTGAAGCTCAGCTGAAACTTCATCGGGTTAGTTGTTCGGTATCCTTCATTAGTTTTTGAATACTTTTGTTGCTTCAAACGAACAAAATGCACAAATTACAAATGATAAACTATATCTTTCAAATGCGTTCAGCACATCGGAACTTCCTTAGCAACGCAGCTTGAATCCACTGATCAACTGATCAAAATGAAAGAAGGGTTGGTTTTATACCTGATACTCCTTGTTCTTGGCCAGGCGTTGCACAACTTCAGTCCACACAGATGTAGAGACGTCCAGAAGTCTGAAGAGGAACTGCGATTTCTTCCACTTATCTGCACACAAAAAAGAAGAAAAAAAGTTGCAACGGGATACTACAGGTGTGTGGCAGTTTTCTTATCGAACCCAAGACCGCTTTCTTTTAAAGGTAAAGTAGATCATTTGCAGCTATCCAAAGAGTAACTGATGAAATTATTGTTGAAAAACTCAATTATAGTTCCAAGATGGGGATGGCAAGAAACTCCCTGTGAATTGTTCTTTCTAGCATGCTGCCATATTGAAGAAAACAATAAAAGAAGGCCTTTTCCAAAGATGCATCCAGTTGGTTTGTAATTCGGAGAATCCATAAATGGGCGCGCACAAGCAATGTATACACACGCACAGTCGCTATTATTTGTCGGTTCAATGCGTTACATCAAGTAGCTGCAATCGGCTGCATGAGAACGTGGCCCGGATGCTGATTTTGGCCGCAATTCAAAACACGACTCGGCAACTTTCGAATTGAAATCAAGATCCTAGAATATTGTTTTCTCAGAAAATACAGCATTCACAGTGCTAAAACTTCATTAGGTTAGTTGTTAAGCAACCGTATTTAGATTTTGAGCACTTTTGTTGCATAAAACAAAAAAGAAATGCACCAATGACAAATGATCTACCTAACCTTTAACATAACCCTCAAAAATACATTCTGGAAGCTAATTAATGATTCAGAGAAATGGTCCAAACTCCTAGTCTGTAATCTCCTTGACAATTTCTAGATGATGGATGTCAATTTTATAAATGATATTTCAGGTTTGTTCACTGAGCTGTTCAAGTCCAATAAATGTTTGCCTTGTAATGTCTGTGATGCTGGTATTGCCCATTGGTAACTGTTGAGTCAGGATGAAAAATAGTCTGCAAATTTCTGGTTGGAGATCAGTTTTTCTGCCATTTAAGCCCTTTACATCTTTGGTGTTTTTATGACGAAGCAAATCCGAAAACATTTTGTCAAAGCAAGCAGGTTCTTAAATCAACCAAAATTTAACACTGTGTATTGTGCCCCAATGACACAGATATCCTAACATGTATAATATCTCAGTATTTTGTGTAAAAAATTTCCAGGAAAATTTATTTCGACCAGCGTTGGAAAAATAGCAGTTTTCGTGAAAATGTCAGCACACCAGGACCCACAATTTTACAGGGTGCTTTAGAATGTCATTCCCTAACAATCCAGTAAGATATTTTGTGATAATTTGATCATTTGGTGTTCTTGATGTTTTCAAATGATGTATCTTCCCTTTAAAAACCATGAAAATAAACACTGGACAATTCTATAGGTCTATAGGCTTTTTATTGTTGTGATGTACATGTTCTCGAAAGTAAATTGTTAGGTCGGTTTCCCAACTGAAACTCAAACAACACAGCGAGTAGTTACTAACGAGTAGTTGCGATAAAAATTCAAGTTTCGATCGTAACTTTCTTCGGAAATAGTCAAAACAAAGCGAACATTTTAATAGACGTATCCATTAGTTTTGTAAGGGGTGATTTAGTCCCTCTTTTGGGTTTTACATCGTATCTTTAATACATTTCAAGAAAACAAAATATATTGTGACGTTGAACAACTGATTATGTAATATAAAAATGTTTCGAACGCCAAACAAATTTTAGTCGCGTTTTTCTTCTTTTTTTAACAGCGGAAATATTGGTAATTATTGTTCCCAAGAAAGAACACCCCTTTATTACCCCCAAATGGTGTGGTCCGCTGGGGGAAAGCATGCTGCATATCGCTGCTGCACTGTACCAGTATCACGTACGGCTGGTCGCAAGTGTCGAAGACATCTTTCATCACCGTACTTTTTACCGCTCGGAACCTTTACGTGAGACGTGGTTTCGGTTTGTTAATGACTTTCTTAATTTATAATTCATTTCAGCAACACATCTCTTCTTGTACCAGTACATTAAATACACATGTGAATCTTATTTTTATTCTTCAAGGCTCGGCGTATAAGCCGCCCTGTGTATAAGCCGCAGTAAACATTTTCATGGGCAAATTCAACGTATAAGCCGCGGCTTATATTCCGAAAAATACGGTAGTCCCCATTTTGTTTGCAATCGATAACATATCTGTGAACGGGTGCAAGTTGGCTATAGTCTGGTTGCCTTGTCTGACAATTCCCAGATGTCTATAAATTGTTCTGTTTCATCTGAAAGGTCAGGTCAGGGAACCAGATCACGAGAACAGCCTGTTTTCTTGGGGTTTTTTTTCTTGGCATCTAGATCAATGCAAAACTTTAAAACGCTCACTGGAATGCTAATGTGGTAAAGAATGCTAACCCCCAAATCAGTCCATTTCTGAAAATTACACAAATCCTTCAAAATCCTCTTTGAGGAATTTGGAGGATTGAGGTTATATGGCACAAGTGCGTTACTGATTTCGTAGGATGCACTTTGTCAAGATCTTGGGCCGGACCGTGTGCTGTTTTTGCTCAGCCATGCATAAATATAGGCCTGGATTATGCTTGAAATCCTCCGTGCTGCTCCAGGATGTCACTGGCCAGGCCTCAACATATTGACAGTCACTGCCGCAGGATTTTGCAGGATTCAGGCAGTGGTCACCCCTCCACGGACCATATTCAAGAAAATAATGGAGGGATTTGCAGGATTGAAGCCTTTGCTATTTTTCAATGAGGCCAATTGGAGGATTTCGCAGGATTCAGGCTACATCCTAGCCAAAATGCCTAGGGAGTTATGGTTAAATATGCAAAGTACATTTACATTTGAAAGCCATGGAAATCATTGGATTGCACACAAAAACTTAGATCTGTGGCACTACCAGAGCAATACTCACCCCACAGTCGAACAGTCAGAAATGTGATCTCATAGACAAAGTTGAAGCGGAAGTCAACAGCCTCCTTGTTGTCACCTAGAATCTTGGGATAGCCGTCGATGAGGGCCTCCAGGGCTTCATCCTCCTTGCCCATCTGCTTCATGACAGTAGCAGCCCGCCAGTAACCCTGATAATAAGGAGCAAGACCGATCAAGGACCATAGGTTCATGAGTAGCGGACATATAAGTACCTTGCGTCTGAGCACAATATAAGGGAAGAATGCAAATTAAACAAAGGTTACCTGGAGGTTTTACCTTGAGGTATGGGAATGTCTCACTTCATATGCAAAATAAACGCGCATGCGCATTGATTGAAACTGAATAAACTTTCTTCTGTAACTGATAACAGAAGAAACTTTATAAGAGCAAGTTCTGTATTCAAAGTTGAAAAAATGCACATAATTTGTAAATTGTTCCAAGGATGCTTTCTGATGTTTAACCTATTAGTTACTTGTTCCTCTATGTTTTGTCAAAAGTTCAGATTTTTAGTAAAGTGCAAGAACAAATCGCTTGAACTTTTATTTAACTATTCATTGATTTCAAGTTTGAACTAAAACAGGGAGTAACTAGAAATGTGTTTGTGGACAAACACAAGCTGTTTCGGATATTCGAAATACTCTGTGCACGTGCTGAACAATCAGTGACGTCACTAAAACTGTCATTTATAACAGCACATTATACGTACATGTCAAGTTATAACCAAATCGAACGTATAGGTCTGTAAATATAGGCCTATAAAGAACAAAATGTCCCTTTAAGGGACGTCCCATGACATTTGATGATGACATCGCATGAATTTTCATCTATAACCCATCTCGGCATTGGTACAATCACGAATTTCTTCTAAGATTATCTGTGGGTGGTAGTCTAGCTAAGTGTGTACCAGGTCTAACGTCGATCGCATAATTTACAAAAGTGCCAAAGTAGAGTGTTTTAAAACGTGTACAAACCCTATGGGGAAAAATGCATCTTTAATGTGATGTAACCAAACACCTGATGACGTCACGATCACGAATTTCTTCTAGGACCATCTGTGGGTGGTGGTCTAAGTATGTATCAAGTCTGAGGTCGATCGGATTTACGAAGGTGCCAAAGTGGAGTGTTTTAAAACGTGTACAAAACATATGGGGAAAAACGCATCTTTAATGTGACGTAACCCAACACCTGATGACGCCACGATCACAAATTTCTTCTTGGACCATCTGTGAGTGGTGGTCTAAGTGTGTACCAAGTAAAAAGTCGATCAAATTTACGAAAGTGCCAAAAAGTGGAGCGTTTTAAAACGTGTACAAACCCTATGGGGAAAAATGCATCTTTAATGTGACGTAACCTGACTCTTGATGACGTCACGATCACGAATTTCTTCTAGGACCATCTGTGGGTGGTGGTCTAATTATGAATTAAGTTTAAAGTCGATCAGATTTACGAAGATGCCAAACTGGAGTGTTTTAAAACGTGTACAAAACATATAGGGAAAAATGCATCTTTAATGTGACGTAACCTGACACCTGATGACGTCACGATCACAAATTTCTTCTAGGACCATCTGTGGGTGGTGGTCTAAGTATGTACCAAGTCTGAAATCAATCGGATTTATAAAAGTGGCAAAGTGGACTGCCAGAAGAAACGTGTGTTAAACCTATGGAGAAAAAGTCTGAAAAAGGAGAAGAAAAAAAAAAAAAAGAAAAAAGAAAAAAAAAAATCTTAACGAAAACAAGAGCTGTTTCGGTGTGTCACCGAAACAGCTAATTAGGCCTACATACATGAACATTGCACCTCCACAGCAAAATACTAGTTTTAGCCATCTTTCTCCCTCCCTTTTTGCATGTAATGTGCAAGTTTTCGGGCCATCACATTTTCCCAGAAATTGTCTAGTACAACCAACGTTTCCCGCAGCATTTGAGAAAGCAACGCAATCCTTGAGCGCTAAAAATCTTAGCGCTCTTAATACAAATACTTTGTGGCAATAACTGCTGATTGGTTTTGTGCTAAGAACAAACAGGTCCCATTTTTTGCTACCAAACTTATCAAATTGATGTCAATTCAGCACGTTCAGGCCATTTCTATGGACGGATCCATTGATATCGTAAGGGGTGCTATTTTGCATTCTCCCCTAATGCAAAGCAAAGTACAAAAGATGGTCAAGTGTCGTCACAAATTCGTCCACCCCTGTCTATTTTGCAAAGTGCCATCCCAAATCACATGTTACAGAAAGAAAGAGAAGGGTTGCTACGTGTAGATAAAACAATGATCTTTTTCTCACAATTGTAACGATCTGAAAGCAAAAACAAAACAAAATTTAGCAGGGACGGCAACACTTTAACGGGGCAGCATACATTTTTTTTGCGTGTCAGCAAATCTCCTAAGACCGCTTGTGGTGAACAGTGTTCAATGAAAGTTGTCAAACTATAAAATATTCTCAATTTTTGTTTATATCAGGCTTCCAGTGGTAAAAACATATCAGATTATTGGACATGTGTATGCTTTCGTAAAAAGTACCATGACAGCTGCAATATCATGTCAGTATTTACCTGGACGAGAACAATATTACTTTCGATATTGTCCTTATCCGGGCATTTTTCACCGGTTCCCGCACAATCTAGAGCATAGAAACTGACAGTTGTCAACCAGTCAACAGAGCGTAGTGCATGGTACCGTCGCGCCTGCATGCGGACAAAGTGCACAGCAGGCTGTTGTTGTCAACAACTACAATAGCAGCTTCGAGCGATGCAAAATTTGCTTCAGTAAGTGAAGAATAATTTGAAGAAATTTAAGAAATAAAACGGTCCTGAAATTTATTTCTTGTGGATCAAGTCAGCCTAATATAAACAATAATAATGGATGGCTTTTTTTCGGGGATGCAAGAATATATTGCGCTCGCTATAACAATACATATTTCGACTCATGCAACATTGTTATAGCTAATGCAATATTTCTTGTATCCCCCTCAAAGCCATGCAATATTATTTAATTAGAACTGCTTACCTACTGTAACAACCTTTATACATGATTAAAATTATAAAAAATTGGCCCAGCCTTTCAAAAATGAAAAAATGTGCTTGATCAAATTGGCAGGCCCTCTAAATATGAAAATTTGAATATGCACATAGACATGTATATTCCACAGCCTCACCTTTTGGAAACTGGGGTCGATTTTAATGCACTCTATTGCATCTTCAAAGGCCGGGCCAAGCTGTTGGAGTTTCATCAGCGCCGTGCAGCGATTGCTGCGCAACATGGCCTTCTCTCGCGGCGTCAGTAGATCAAACGGATGCTCTGGATTCTCATCAATCTCCATGGCTTTGGTGTACAGACCGACCGCCTCTCTCGGATTGTGGTGGATGATGTCATTCCCCTGTTGCTTCAGTTCCTCCACGTACCACCAAATGCCACCTGTTAATACAAAGGAGAGAAAGGAGAATCGATTTAGAATATCAATCAAAAAAGAAGGTAAAATATGGCTTAAGCTGTGCATTTTTGGTAGTGAGTAGAGGGGGCCACTAATGCCCCTCTCACACCAATCCAAGACCAGTGCTAGGTCACTTCGGAAATGCAATTTCTTCAACAGTATCCGAGGTCTCAGTTTTTAGGCCAGCACGTTTTTATTTCGTGGTACCCATTTTTACTTCGCGAATAATCCGTGGCCACCTCGGGAACACCGCGGGACCAACCGGTGCTCGTGTCCCTTTCCTGGAATTCACAGACTGCATGCCGGCGACATCTCGTGGCCATCCCAGTTGCATCACATCCCGTGATGACTTTGGCGCCAGCTCGAGAGCACTACGTGTAGTCCGGGAACACTTCGTGGCCAACTCGTGGACACTTCGTAGTACCATCGAGTACCACGTAATGAAAACGGCCGTAAAACAGGCCAACAATCAATCCGAGGCCATCCCGTAAAATCCGATGTAACTTCAGCCCAACCTCGAGAACACTACGAGAGTACTTCAAATAAGCCATACTGAACACTTTCAGTTTTTCAACATATCCAAAAGCTTTTTGGGTGATCTGTGGAATTGGCCCATGGAAGGAATCGACACGTCCTAAATTTGTGGTTAGTTCGTGGCAACCCGTGAGATCCGATTCCATTTCGTGGTTACTTCGATTTTTAAACTTTTGCGCCCACTGACACCTCGAAGTGGCCACGAAATGGCTTCACGTATTGGTGTGAGAAGGGTCTAAAGGAAAGTAGTGTCACTTGAATGTTTTTTCGGACGTTATTTTTCCTTTGACCCCTACTCCGTAGGCATTCTTGCTAAGATGCAACCTCAATCCTGCAAATCCTCCAACGGGCATGCGAGCTCCATATGGAGATCCTCAGTACTACTCGCGCTAGGTACATACCATAAACATAGCTAGAGAGGTGTTTCACAAAACGTAAAGAAAAATTGTTTAACAAAATCATTGGATTTTATATTATTTTGATTTGTTTGGACTTTTTGACCCAATTTGTGCTCGGCTAGTATTAACTGTAACTCCAGGGGCTCTTTTACTAGAAAGTATCCTGAATCCACCGAAATCCTGAATCACGCAAAAATGCTGGCATCCCGAGTAGGGCTGTGCATCGGAACCGGGTACCCGAGTGCCCGACCAATAATGTCAGGAACCGGTTCCAGATTATGGGATCGGGTACCCGTAACCAACTTAACAACTTACAAAGTAACTTCTTTGACAATAAGAAAAAGAAAGGTTTTGACGAATGTCATTTGTGGAGGATTTTAAAAATGAAAACCAGGCTACATTGGAAAACAAAGCATATTTCACATTTATGACGCTCGTGAATGTTGCACTTTACACCGTAAAGCTGTAAAGCTCACTGTACACACTTGAATCTTGCTGTGTTGGCACACCAATGTGGCAGTATTATCGTGCAGACCTTTATGAACAATCTAAACAGCAACTTCCGAGATTTGAATTTCAGGTTGGGTTTCTTTCACGGGTACACGGATACCCGTGTTTCTTTCAATTGGGTACCCGGTTCCAGTACCACCCGTTAATGCACACCCCTAATCCCGAGTCAATCAGAATCCCCCAGTGTAGATACTGGAGGTATCTTGAATCCGCCAAAGTCCACAAGCAAAAGTCTTGATGGATTCTGGCGGATTCAGGATACCATGGTGGCATAAAACAAATTACAGCATGTTTTTCCATAGAGTCTTCAAAATCCATCACCTAAATTTCTGGTGGATTTTTGACGGATTCAGGATACCACGCTCGCATGAAAATTGTGATGTGTGTTGTTGCATAGGATCCATCAAAATACACCAATGCATGGTTCAACTGCTGGTGGATATGATGTGGGTTGTTTTTCCTTTCAACTTTGGCTGTGGGTAAATATGTATACTGTGATGTTTGCATTGTCTGGAAGGGCTATTTCAATGAGCCACTGTCGGACCCCAGCATTGCTTTGTCTGCATGGGTTATGTACATAATCCATTGTTTATATGCTGCGGCCTAATAAGCCGCAGTCACAAGCTCCCAACCGCCCAGTACATACATTATTGTACAGCATGGGACAGACCTGGCAGGGCTACAAGCAGTATTTACTTGACCACAAACATAGCCAAAGAGTTATTCTGTTGAGATCCTGAATCCACCAAAGTCCCCCAACAGCTCAATATGGAGGCATCCTGAATCCATCAAAATCCTGCAGTTCTGGCTTACAATCCTGAATCCATCAAAATTCCCCATTTTGTGCAAAATGGAGGTATCCTGAACCCGCCAAAATCCCCCGAAACAGGGGGATGGATTTTGATGGATTCAGGTACGTCAGGGTTAAAAAAGTGTTTGAAACTGGCTATGGACCGAGGCAAAGGCAAGAGTTTATTTAGGTTGTAATTTTGAATTATATATTTTGCTGCGACTTTCTTACCTGTTTTAGCGGTTAGAGTCATGCTAGTTGCAGCAGCAGTTTAGACCATTCTCTGCCTGTGAAAGTTTACCCCATAATTTCCCTGATAAAACAAAACCCTGCCTTCTTGATATTCAACATGTTGATATTCAACATGGTGTCTTCATGTATTGTGTACCATTTCCTTACAGTCCTGAATCCTCCTATTTCAATATAATTTTACACACCCCCTAGGGAGTTAGGGTTAAAGATTCCATAAACATAAAGTGACTTCAGGCTGGCTTTCAGAAATTGAAATCTTTTTGAATTTTTTACAACTGATGAAAAATTGGAGATATTTCACCTTGTTGAAGACAACAATCGTGCATTTTAACCCTAACGATCCCCAACCAGCAAAACTCCAACACCAGGGTTTGTTGAAATTAGTTGGGATGACTGTGTTTTACCTGGGATTAGGCATACCACAAATAAACAGATTCCAACTGTTTATGTGCACAGTTTACCATATGGTGTTGGGATTTGCAAGGATGAGGAAGGTTCCTATAGTAAATCACCCTAGGGGGTTAGTTTGGACAAAAATGCTAGGGCTGTCCATTTTGGAATAATTTAGTATTCATTTACTCGAAACTGCATTTTGCTGAATATTCGGATATTCAAAAACTGCAAGCTGCATGCAACTGCATGCTGTGCCGGTAAAAAGTTGCACAAAGAGTGTGCCAGTGCAACATGTGGCAATCAGAATGGGGCGCGGGAGTGTTTAGCAGTTAGTAAAGTAAACTCTTGTGACCTCAAAGTCAGATACCTCGAAACCCTGTTGATCTCGAAGTAATACCCCATATTGTCGGGTATTCCGCTTCCGCATGAGTGACGTCATGCGCCATCAGCCAGCGCAGCCGGCAAGAACGAACTTGTAAACGCGCTGTGCACAAATCCAATTGCGGTCTTCGCCATGACCGCACGGTTGTCGGTTTATGCCTCTTCTTTTCACTGCAATTGTAGGCTGAATCTTCATCGTGGATCGTTTTTTTACTTCAAGGACCTGTGTAATGGTTATTCCAGGCAAGGTGTGGGTGAGTTCCAGTTGAAATAAGTGTGTAACAGGGACAAAATTGCACATTTCCGAAAAAAAATTCGAATTTTTTTGGGACCTGCCAACTCTGCTGGTTCACGTGAAAAATGTCCTCCAGCCCTAAATGACAACCCAATGATAAAATTTAGGGCTGGGTAACTCCAGCTAATTCCAATCAAGCAAAAGAATGGGGGGGGGGAGGGATTAACTATGCATAGATACACAGAGCAAGCTAGCTCAACAGCAAGATGATCGTTCAACGGTTGACCACATGCAGATACTGTCATCAGCCCGTCATGTCCATAAAATGTGCAAATCCAACATGCGTGAAGCACGCAGCATGCAAGATAGCTTAACGGATCGCACCACGCTGTCATGGCTGTGTCAGTGATGTCACGCGGCATTCATTTTTTGGTCAGTTGAACATGAAGATGGACAGTCACCCAGTGTGCCAATGCTAAATAAAGAAAATACAATTTACTGCATTTTTGGGAAAGATTTCCATATATGAAGTTCACTCAACACCCTGTGTACAAACCCTATGAGATTGGACTGAAAATTTTTAAGTGTTTTATAAGAAAATGCTTGTATTTTCTCACTGCTCAAATTGACTTTGATGACATGAAATTGCTATCTGGGGGCTTGTTATGTTAGTCAATACAGAGGAAAATTAGTGAACTTCGTATATGGAAATCTTTCCCTGCATTTTTGTCCATAAAAAGGCAAGGGAACAATGTTGCAACCTGACGTATATATGATGCCACTTTTTTTCACATAGGCCTATCATCATAATAGGCTAAAGGTCAGTCATTGCAAAAATGTTGCAAAGACATATTTATTATCTTCAAAAAAGTAAAATATCCCTCCACTTGGAAAAAGTTCCATACTTGGATGTCAATTTATCTGCTGCCAAACATATTAATTGTCCCCTCTCCTTGTCATTTGAACCAAGAGAAATCCAGGAAGCTGTGTAAAGGTGAAAAAAATTTACTCAAAATGTGTTTTTAGAGCACATTTTGGATGCATACGTCGTGCAGAACTAACTTGAAGCAGCCGGTCAAAACTGATTGTAGTGCAGTGGCTGAAAAGACAGCGGTACGTTATACACGTGACATCAACAACCATGACGTCGCATGAGCCTGCCAATGATAGTGCAATACGTCATTATGAATATTTATTTTCTCATGAATATTTAGTTTATTTCAATGGATACTTCAAATACGTCCAAAGATTGATTATTGCAACAGCGATCGTGCGCGGCCTAGTGGTTAAGAGTCTCGTGTATCAAGCAAGCGTCAGAGGTTCGAATCCCGATGAAGTAACTGACTGATTAATAAATAGAAATTAGGGAAAGGAGAGGGTGAGAGTAGAGGAGGGAAAGTGGAGGAATAACAATAAAAGATGTAACTTTTGGCGCTAGAAAATTAATTGAAAAAAGTGACGTCCGAGTACGGAAATTTTTCCCTCCACTTCTCATCCGATTTAAAAAATGTCATTAGTTTTCAATTTCTGAAAGCCAGGCTGACAACTTGAAAGTAAACACAGGTTCAATATGAGCAAAAAACAAAATCAAGAGCCTATTGCGATGCAAGGACTGAAGGACTTAATAATAAAATATTAAATAAAGTTTCGGCACAAATTTGTGCCCAATTTCCGGACACCATCTTTTTTTATGACTTCCCGCCCGTCACCAGCCGTAACTTCAATACAAAAATATGTCACATGACTTTCACATAAAGTTTTACCAAGGTTACGGTACCAATGTATGACTAAATAAGTTCAAGGCAGAATAATAACTTTGGGAAACTGAAGGAAGCGAGTGAAATAACGCTACACGTACCAGGCATCCTAGCAAAGTCATGAAAGTCGCGCTCTGTCGCCATCGGATGATGCATGGCACGAGCACGTCGCCGTGTTCGATGCCACTCGTCATCGCGAGCGTCCATCTTGCTTCAGTTTTACTGGCCTCTTCTGTTTCTGCCAGGCAACATTCTTAGGAGTTTTTGAGCTACTGCAGTCAGCACCGCCGAAGTGACAGCTTTACAGCTATTAATTAATTGGCGAATTAATTTCACACGCGGGTTTTCCCCTTTGACGATCGAATCACGGTACGGTACGGATGTGCACATGTGACACGTGCAGATCATTTTTAGTTTACGAAACCTGTGTTTCTTTCCAGCTTTGTCTTTGTCTCCATCAAAGATTAATGAGAATCGTTATGCGTTTAAGCCCAATAAAAGACGCCAATTATCCAATTGTTGGCCTTTTATGAAATAATTTGGAGTCTCCATATCAGAAAATTGTGAAATGCTCCACTAAAATCTTTCAAGTCAGGGATCTAAAAACATGGAGCTACATCTGACGCCGGAGTTCGGAGATGAAGCAAAAAACATTCGAAAACCCCATGTGACAGATATCCAGTCTAAAAATTAAAATGGCTGCGCCCGTGGGCTCGTTTCATCCTGGCGCAGCTCCGTTCGGAAATTTCATCAATTACTATTCCTTTAATCCACCAGAGAAGCGAATACGGTTCCTACCAGATGACCTTTTGAGAGTCATAAGTAATGTAGAGAGAAAGAGGAACGTTGCAGTACTGGATATTGGATGCAATGCAGGGGTAAATTATTTGGTTCATTTGCACTTGCACTGTTGCACTGTAGTTTTGAGTTGACTTTGGTTGGTTGTCCACGCCGCGCCGCGCGCCGCGCGCAGCGTAGTGCAGTGCACATAGGCGTCGCGAAGGGGGGGGGGGGGGTTCAAGGGGGAAAAAAGAGGTGCGAAGCCATATTGCTGTTGATTTGATGGGGTGGGGTGGGTTAGGGAAAATGTTCCCCAGCCCATACTCAGAAAAATGATAAATTAAGAATATGTTGAAAAATTTAAGGCATTTTTGGGACAAATGTGCTCCCCCCCCCCCGAATAAATCCTGGCAACGCCCATGTCAGGCCACTAGGCCAACACTGTTTGCAGTAGTTGTCCTAACTTGTCCATGGTTGTCGAACTTGCCAAACAAAAGACTTTGGAGTTTAATAGAACGCAACAGAAATTCCATTAAAGAATGGCTTTGTTTCAGTTTAGATAACGTTTTCAGTTATTAATGCTTTCAAATTGACTTCTGCAACCTCTCACGAGCATTCTTTTTAAGTAAATTTTAAAATTTTTAATATAACGTCATTCGTTAAATAACGAATCAATTTATGTAGCCATGATCTTGTCCAAAGTTTTTCCATTCTTAAGCTGGCAGACCGTGTAGCGCCCTCATGCATGTGTATAGCCTACACCAATCATATTAATTGCCATATCACAAAGATGTTACTAACTTGTGTCGAGTAACAAAAGTTCAATAATACTGATATTTATTTGATTTTACAGAATCTGACTGAGGCATTGTACCTGCACTTGACTGAGCCAAATCTCAATCAAGCACAAGCAAAGGAGAAACGTCTCACACATGCAGCATCGGCTGATGAAGCTATTGTCTTTGATGAAATCTCAAACACTGCCGAGACGTCTCATCTTTCAAGAGATTCGCTCAGTGTATCAGTCAATGTTCTGGGATGCGACATTGACGAAACACTCATCTTGCGTGCACACGAGTCCAATTCTTTCCCCAAAAACATTGCCTATCGCACAGTGGACTTCATGTGCGATGCCTCCAGACACTCCAACCTGACGGAATTCTTGTCATCAAGAGACTCGGAGACGATCGACAGATTTGACCTGGTATGCTGCTTCTCCATCACCATGTGGATCCACCTGCAACACGGCGATGCTGGACTGCGCAAATTCCTGAAGGAGGCCGCACGCTTGTCCAGGTACCTACTCGTGGAGCCCCAGCCCTGGAAGTGTTACAAGTCGGCCCTGCGTCGGGTGCGGAAAGTCGGCATCGAGAATTCGTGGCAATTCACAGAGCTCACCATGCGAGAGCATGTCGACGAAAACATCCGAGACTACCTGACGTCTGCCTGCCAGATGGAATTAGTCAGGACCCTAGGGGAGACACACTGGGAGAGAAAATTACTCTTGTTCAGGAACACGAGTGACACAGATTCCTAGCATCTTGTAACCACACTGAATGGTCTTATTGATATCCTTTGTATTTTTTTAAACCTTTAAATTATTATAATGCACTAAGTCGGTTTCCCTCATGGTTTATTTTTTATTATTTTCAAAACTGAGAAGTCCATGAAGACTTCAGGAGAACATTTAATTAGTGAACATTTTTGGTCGCTTATAGAAAAATGCGTTGAAAAAATATAATAATGCAATAAACACTGAAGATTCAAAGACAATCTCGTATTTAAACGTGTAAGGTTCACCTAAAAATGTAGGATTTAGTGGTTAAAAAAAATAATTTTTGTTCCCTCCAAAGCAAGACAGGTTTTTGCACCTAAACCAAACGAACAGGGAAATATTAATCAAGCTGGAAAATTTGCAGTAAAGCTCAAACTCAAACTCAAACCCCTTATCATTTCAACAGCATTATACACAATGAACAAACAAATCAACTTGATTTTGGTATTTCTGTGTACAGCAGCAACTGGGCATGATGGCCCAGTGTTTATTTACAATCGTTCAATATTTTCAACCTTACAGACTTGATGTAAGCATACTTTAGGCCCAAAAAAAAAGTCTCCGGTTTCTGGTATGCGCGCGCGTCGCCGTAGCCATGCGCGTCGGCAAAATGAAAAAGTTTTTTTTTCAATACAAGATGATGTTTCAAAACCGCCAAACTCACTGGTTTGACTGGAATTCTGCTGCTGCACAATTTTAACGTGTTTTTAGAAGGGGTTATGATTGAGAATAAGATTTATGTGGCCTCTCTGGACTCCCATATATTTGCACTCAGTTTAGTCGGGCACCATTTGCAGTCATCAGCCGACATTTGAAGCCAAAAAAAAAAAAAAAAACAGGTAAAAAAAAAAAAAGCCATGTCGCCGCACCACTTTTGGGGCAAGCTCCATACCAGAAACTGGAGATTTTTTTTTTTGGCCTTACAGAAGTATCATTTAGGCATAAGAGCCTTTCCAATGGTCTTTTTTAAAGCAATTCGCTATTCAGATTATTCAATTCATTATAAGCATTTCGTTATACAGAGTATTAAACCATGAGATATCACTCTCCTTTACAGTTGTTATGGCTGTTGAATCTTCATACAACGTTTCATGTTTCGTTTAATCCCATTGCTGTGCTGACTGCAAGATACGAAAAAACACAAAAACCATTTTTTGGAAAAGCGGAAACGTACACCTGAACTATTCCTTCAGGCTAGGGTAGCAATTTAATAACAAAACTTGACAAATATACTGGTGTTAAAATTGTGGGTTGTCGTTGCTGCTCGCAAGCATGAAGTGGTCTAGCTTCAAACACGTATACACATGCATTTTAGATTAGATTTACATTATACACATATTGAGTGGCTCAGCGTGGAATGGGAGGAATATTATCGCAAGGTAAAATCTGGACTTTTCCCATTCACTCGGCTTCGCCTTGTGAAATGGAAAAGTCCAGATTTTACCTTGCGATAATATTCCTCCCATTTCACAATTTAAAGCCACTCAATATTTGTTTTATATAACTGACATATAGATCCTTGTCATTTGATATATTTGAACTTTTTTTTCCAATACAAAACTAGAGGAAAATGCATTTCTCTCTTCCAAACCACCCTTCACAAACATGTTTGAACCCAACGCTGTAGCGCTGGCTCATTGGAACATTACGCACTACGCGCAACGCTAAACGCGCACACCAGCAGCATGCATTTGCACACAAATGGCGCGTCATGACCTAAATGTTGAAAAGTATTTCCCATTCCCCATGGGCGGATAGTACTTTTTTAGGCTCGGCATGAATGGGAGCAATAACGAATATCACGTGATGTGAGTTCCACCAATCAAATGACAAGGATCTGTATGTCGGTTATATAATCATTTATATCCAGACTAATCATGGCCATGAGGCCAAATTAAAAGTGTGGTACATATGCAAACAAAGAAACTACAATTAACATTGGTAGTAAATAAAAATACGAATATATGAAATAAAAGAGTGGATATTGAAACATTTAAGACAAAAACAATAAGAACGATGAACGCCTTAATACACACACTGAAGAAGTAAAAATAGTTGTGGATACATTTGGATAAGTGGGAGATAACATAATTATTGAAAACATCGAAAAAAGAGGGAACTGTTTTTTTTTAAACCTTTTTTTTTTAATTTTATTTTTTTGACCTTAGACATCTGTCATGACTCTAACCGTGTTGGGGGAACGAGGATGCTAGTGTGGAAATTGATTTTGAGCCCTTTAGCAAATTAATAGCTATGCTGACCTCTACAACGGCATGCAGAGAGTGACTACAAGATCAGACAGCTTGCTGCCCACCCAACCATACTGTGGGAGCCCACCCAGGGCACTGCCTTAAGAGGGAGAAGAAGTCTGACCTTTGTGGACCAGCTCAAGAGGGACACTGATCTCACATCTGCAGAGGAGCTGCGCATCTGCATGGTAGATCGAGACAGCTGGAGGAAGAGGACTCAGGGACTGGCTTGTGATGTCGTCACAACCCAGGCCACCCCGACATGATGATGATGATGATGAGCTATGCTGCAATCTCCTATCAGAGGGAATCCTGATTATGAGTCATCTTTATAATTCTCAGACCTATCACCCAGTGTGATTCTACATTTTTGGATTGCCTCTATTAACTGAATGGATTGTTCCATAGTAATACTAGAATGCCAAATAGTGTCTGCATATTCAATGCTAAAGTACATTTATTGTAATTCGTTCCGGGTACTGAACCGAATAAATCAACATTTTCTGCAACGGAAATCGTCTGTCCGTCTGACGTGTCGCAAGGTACGTTGTATTGCTGTAAAATTGAAGTTTATAGCCTTATAAAAACGAAAGACACCTACCAACACATTCAACAAAGAATTATTTAACTTAATCAGTGAATTATTATATACGCTTTTTACTTGTAAATAAAATCATAAATAATCCTACGTTAACAGACTTTATGAGAATTGAAAATATAAGTGATGTCAGTTTTAACTGAAAACAAGTTGATCATGCTCATATATATTTTATTTATTTATTTCTTATTTATTTCTTATTTATTTACCCTGGGGAAACCTCTCCGTGGAACACTGTTTTCCAGAGGTGCCCAGCAATTACAGTACAAAAATTTCAATAAAAAAAGTAGTACATGTAAACAGTAAAATGCGGGGGTACATGAAAACACATTAAAATATATGGAAATAAACCTGGACCAGCAAATAAAGACAAACATTAGACAAACACTGAAAAAAAAGTACTGAAAAAAGAAACAGCACCTATACATACATTAAAATAATCCACAGTAAAAGAGCTTCGAACTCCGCGCTCGCACTGGTTCTCATAGCAAATGCCCCAATGATGTGCCCCCGTCCAAAAAAAGCCTGGATCTGCACTTCATGGTGATTGATGAATAGTCAAGGTTGATGTAGACGTACTTTCCTCACCTTCCACCGCTGTGCCCGGGTTGGAATCCCGCCCAGGCCAACATGTGGATTGGTTTTTAAGTCCCTGCCTGATTCCGGGGGTTTTCCCCAGAATCTTCTTCTGGGGTTTTCCTCCCAACCCTAAAACTGTAATTTCTTCTTATTGTAGAATCCTTGGTTTCACTATAATAATAATACAGTCTCTCACCCTCTTTTTCTGAATCTCCCTCTTTTCCTTCCTCTTCTTCTGTTCCCGCTGAAAACGTAGTCAGGAGGGGGGGGGGGGGGGCATTTGCCTTCACCCAAAGTTTTGTCTCCCCCCCCCCCCAATTTGTGAGTCTGGCGCCGCCACTGCTGCTATGTTCCTCGTTCTTCTTCAGTTCAACCGCGGCCAGTTGCTGCAGCCGCCTCTTCGCCCGCTCCTCTGCTTCCGTCTAGCGCTGATCCTCCTCCAGTTTCATCACTTAGGCTTCGGCTTGCCGCTGGACCTCCTCCCGTTTCCTCTGCTCCTTCCTTTTTCACTGCTTTTCCCGTTTTCTTTGCCCCTCCCTTTGCCTCTCCTCCTCCCGTTTTCTCTGCTCCTCCTGTTTCCTTTTTTCCGTCTCCCTTCTGTGCTCCTCCCCCTTTCTTTGCTCCTCCGTTTTTCTCTGCTCCTCCTATTTTCCCTGCTCCTCCCGTTTCCTTTGCTCCTCCCATTTTCTCTGCTCCTCCCCCTTTCTTTGCTCCTCCAGTTTTCTCTGCTCCTCCCTTTTTCTCTGCTCCTCCTCCCATTTTCTCTGCTCCTCCCCCTTGCTTAGCTCCTCCAGTTTTCTCTGCTCCTCCCCCTTTCTTAGCTCCTCCCGTTTTCTCTGCTCCTCCAGTTTTCTCTGCTCCTCCTCCTGTTTTCTCTGCTCCTCCCTTTACCTCTGCTCCTCCCATTTTCTCTGCTCCTCCCTTTGCCTCTGCTCCTCCCGTTTTCTCTGCTCCTCCCCCTTTCTTTGCTCCTGCCGTTTTCTCTGCTCCTCCTGTTTCCTTTGCTCCTCCCCCCTTCTCTGCTCCTCCCCCTTTCTTTGCTCCTCCCGTTTCCTCTGCTCCTCCTGTTTTTTCTGTTCCTGCCCCTTTCTTTGCTCCTCCCATTGTCTCTGCTCTTCCCTTTTTCTCTGCTTCTCCTGTTTTCTCTGCTCCTCTCGTTTCCTTTGCTCCTCCCATTTCCTCTACTCCTCCCGTTTTCTCTGCTCCACCCGTTTTCTTTGCTCCTCCCTTTGCCTCTACTCCTCCCATTTTCTCTGCTCCTCCCGTTTTCTCTGCTCCTCCCCCCTTCTTTGCTCCTTCTGTTTTCTCCCCTCCTCCCATTTCCTTTACTCCTCCCGTTTTCTCTGGTCTTCCCCCTTTCTTTGCTCCTCCCGTTTTCTTTCCTCTTCCCGTTTCCTCTCTTCCTCCTGTTGTTTCTGCTCTTCCTCCTTCTGGCGCTGTTCCTGCTTTCACCGCTCTTCCCTCTGTTGTTCCAACATTTGCTGTTCCTGCCGCTGCGGCTCCTCCATCTGCTTTTACTTCATCATCTCTTCCTGTTGCCATGTCGGTTTCTAGGAGGATAGGGGAAATTGAGGCCACAAAGATTAATTAGTTACTGACGTTAATTAGTTACTGGAAAACAATGTCATGACTGACGATCTGGTAAGGTACCTGAAGCTTTAGCTGTCGGCAACCAACAACAAGCACTGTAAAGATCCGGCATTCTCAGCAGTATTAACCATTTTGGGCCAGTAATCAGTTACTTTATGATTGTATGGATGTGTACATGTACCGTACAGTAGAAAAATATTACGATGTTGTGATTGCTGGCCACTATTTTGGGGAAAATCAACAGGCAAGCTACCGTGCCTAGAGCACTTTTGAGGAATTTGTGGTTTCACTACAATAATAATACTGCCTCACCTTTTTTTTCTGCATCCTTCTCCTTTCCTTCCTCTTCAGGTTTTCTTTCCTCCTCTTCTCTTTCCGCTGTAATAAGCGTAGTTGTTCCTGTTGTTCTTTCTCATTTTGTATCTTCTCTTCGTGCCTCCTGTGTTCCTCCTCTTTCTTCTTCAGCTCGGCCGCGGCCAGTTGCTGCAGCCGCCTCTTCGCCCGCTCCTCTGCTTCCGTCTTGCGCTGATCCTCCTCCAGTTTCATCACGTAGGCTTCGGCTTGTCGCTGGACCTCCTCCTGTTTTCTCTGCTCCTCCCGTTTTCTCTGCTCCTCCTGTTTTCTCTGCTCCTCCCGTTTTCTCTGCTCTTCCTCCTGCCGGCCTTGTTCCTGCTGAAAATGTCATGACTGATAATCTGGAAAGGTACTTGAAACTTCAGTTGTGTGCAACCAACAACAAGCACTGTAAGGACGTGATATTCTCAACAGTATTAACCATTTTTGGCCAGCCATCAGTAGTCAGTTACTTTATGATTGCATGTAAAACGGATGTGTACATTTTCCCTCACGGTAGAAAAATATTATGACATTATGTTGGCCAGGATTTTTTTAGGAAAATCAACATGTCAAAAACCAACCAACAAAAATTTAAATAGCCAAAAAAAACCCAAAAAACACATTTGAACAATCAAAAGTGTGACTGAAATGTCATTAAAGGAAAACTTTGGGCTGAAGAAAACTGTCGGACCACTCTCTCGTCATTCTACAAATCTCACAACAGTATTAATTATCTAACCCTAAGTCATGAAGATGGACAAAGATTTGTACTTCCAAGGCTACAAATTTTACCTCGAAGTCAAACACCTTGAAATCCTAAAGACCAACACAGAGACCAAGATCAAACAATGAAAACTGAAGACCTACATGTATATTATTTGACTACAGTTAGACTTTAATTAATGGATGTATGATCATTGCATGTGCCCATAAAGTATCCCACTAAATATAATTAGGCTGAAGTTGCACAAACAAGTGTGTCGAACCACGACAAAAACAAAATGCACTTCCACGTAGACATTAATGGCTACTTATTGAGATCGTCATATTGAATCTTTGTCCAGCTGAAGCTTCTTTTTTTATTTCTCGCCAAAAAACATTTGCTGATATTCCTGGAGAGTTTGTCTGTTCCTGTGTGGAACATTTTCCTTGCTATGAAATAGAATGCAATGCTTACCTGAGGGCCTCCAAATAGTTTGGAGTGATCAAAGAACGGAGTCGAGTCACTTGGCCTTGGCTGAAAAGAAGATTACAATCAGGGTAAGTGCCTAGTTGTTGGCTAATATGTTACTCTCACAATAAACAGAATCTTACAATATGGATTCCGTGCAAAGTACCACCTATAAATGGAGAGTTCAGGAGGGCATTGGAATGACATTCTAACAGGCCGCCATCGACACATGACACTCAAGCAAAGAAGCTATGGCTTTGTGCACATTCAAAAAATAAGATCAGTCGTGCGTACCTTACGCCATATGCACACAAACCAGTACAGGCACACAGTGTGTCCTGTTCACTGGGCTCTCGAAAATGGTCAGAAAGCGCCCTCACTTGTTGGCGCATAGAGCCCATAGCCCTTGTGAGTTGTCACACCAGGGGGGAACGAATAGGGGTGAGAGCCGAATGCGTATGTGTGCCTCTTCCATTCTTAAAAAAAAACGAGTGTGCAAAATATCGATACAAGAAATATCCCTTTTAAAGTCACAAGTTTAACACTCTCTGGTATCTACAGACATTATTCAAGCTTTTTTTCTAGACCAAACGTGTGTATTAGTCCAGTATCTAAAGACAATTTCCAGAAAATAATCTGCATTCATTTTGTTCTATCACGCAGTGAATCCTACACATGACCACGTCCTCGAATGCACCTACCGTGTAGTAGCACCTTCATGGCCGGACGCCCCTATTCCTGCACAAATGATCTATTTTGTAAAAACGATCTTTATAACATGTCGTTTTTATTCCTTTAAAGGATCATCATAGGTCTCATCTTTACTCAGCAGTTGTTCAACATGACCGTATCCTTTTGGCCAAATTTATGAACGCGATGAAAGTAAAATTGGTTTATCTCAAATGGTATTTTTGCTGTAGTGCAGTTGGGTACCTGGCTCAACGAGTGGGCCGTAACGTTGTTCGTAACGAGGAACTCAACGGGCTTAATATGTCGTGATCACATGTCAGTGTGTGTGGTGGACCGTTGATCGATAATCACGCTGTAGCTCTGCGTGCATCGCAACGCAAACTCAAATGAGATAGATTCCAACGTTGGTGGTGCATGTCTTGTGAATTGATTTGTGATTTGCTTGTGACCAGACTCATGATGTACCTGTGATTTATCATATGATTATCAGAACTGAATACTTGGATAAACCTCTTTGTGTAAAAAATTTTTTAAAGACTGACAATGAAGTCATCAGTCAAGAGCAATCGCCAGGAAGACAAAGAAAGGCAATCTTTTTTTAAGGTTGAGTATATTATTGGTCATTTGTGCATTTTGTTTTGTTTGAAGCAACAAAAATGTTCAAAATCTAAAGAAGGGAGCTTAACAACTAAGCTGAATGCTGTACATTCCGAGAAAAAAACAATATTCTAGAATATTGTTTTCTTTGAAAGTACAGCATTCACTGAGCTAAAACTTCATCAGATTAGTTGCCAAGTACCCATCTTTAGACTTTAAGCACTTTTGTTGCTTCAAACGAAAAGAATGTACAAATGACAATTGATCTACCCTACCATTAAAACTAATGAGAGCTTGGGCAGTTTCAGGTGCTACAGAAAGTAATAGGCTGGGTGGTTTAAGGCAAAAACACTGACTCATGGGTTACTAGAGGCACACAAACTAAAAAATCATCATTCCTAATTCAAATATTTGTCCCAGCACCTCTTACATTCCTTGACTGTTGCTGGAACTGTTGTTGCTGCTGCTGCTTCTGCTGCACTTTAACATGTTGTTCCCAAGCCAGGGCTACTTCGCTCAGCAAGCCTCGTTTCTCAGCCACCTGCTGATCGGTCAGCGGCACCAGCTCAACCGGCCTGCATCCCCGCAAGTCCTTTCTGGTCGGGTCGACCCCGTACTTCCGGAGGACGTCCACAACTGATTTGGCATGGGCAGCGGGGCCGGATTTTTTGGCAACCAGGTGGAAGAGCGAATCCCCAGATGTGTCCGGCAGGTTCCTCCCTTCGCTCGTTTTGTAAAGGTGACTGAAGAGGTACTCCAACAGGCCCAACCATCCTAAGGAAAAATCCAGTAGAGATTTTGCAACAGTCTAACATGTGAGATATAACCTAATGTTGTAAAGGCACAACGTGAGTGACCATGGAATTGCTCTCGAGATCAACTAAGATAAAGATGGTTTTAGTTTTTAGCTGATCAATCATCTTTTCAAAAACAAGCTCAATGACGTTTTTTTATTTTGGAGTGCTGCTTTATAAACAGACCTTGTATGTGTACGTACCAGTTCTCAGGGCATTCTCCACAGCACAGTGCAAGGGGGTGTCCCCTTCCTTCTGGCTAAGCCCTACTACCTTGGAGCCGTGTTTGAGCAGCTCCATTACCAACTGCATGCTCCAACTGTCGTATTCCCTGCTGGACAGGTCACTGCAAAAGAACTGAACTGTGTGAATGTGTGAAGAGTTTATTTTCAAAACGTGATATACGCCATTTCTTTCCTTCAGAAAATCTCATTCTCTCCTGGCTGCCAAAAAAAAATAAAGGTTTAGAAACAGCTTTAACACCGTTTTTATTCTTTAAAGCAGGGTTCGACCTTAGCGGTAGTCTGCTTACCAATAGCGAGTAAAAACAGCAGCAGACTAGTCAAAACCATTTAAAGTAGCCTGCCTGGTGAGCCTAAATTATTGTAAATAACATGTTTATGACATTCTGGTGCAAAAATTGAAAAATTCTATTGCCGACTAATGAAAATGCTCGTGGTCTACATAAGAGTCTGGTTCATTAGTCCAGCTGGCTAGTAAAAAAAAAGGTTCAGAGCGAACCCTGTTTAGAGTTTGATAACTGTGAAAATCTTTCACTTTTTTAAATGGATATATGGCTTGTTGGAAAATTTAATCATTGACCACCAAATCTCATTTCAAGATCTAAACTGCACCACTTACAAAAGTCAGTTTCATATTTTGCGGCCTAAATAGGAACTTACCGGACTAAGGGTCGGAGGTCAATACCCAATGTGTCACAGCCTTTGGCTGCACCGCCTTGCCCAATCTCAAACGTCTTGCCCGACTGAGTACCACCGCGGAGGAACACCAGATGAAGACCCTGTTAAAAAGGGAGAATGGAGGCATTTGGTTTAATTCATTTTTTATTTTATTTCTTTCTGGATATAAAAACCAAGGATTCTTTTTAAGTGTACAAGCACTGCAGATCAAGTGCCTGAATAAACCTAGGGGGAAAATAAAGTTTAAGTTTTAGAGGCAGAGATGAAACTGGCCTAAGGGGGAAAAAAAATCGGAAAATAGGCTGAACAAAAATCCTTGTCCGAAATCTAGGCCGTGCTGCAGTTTCATGTACAATACACTTCATGCCCAATTTCCGGACACTGTCACCTGTTTTATTTTAGATCCAAATAAAGTGTTACGATGAGAAAAATGTTCAGTGTTTTCATAAAATTAAAAAGCCGGAATCACGGTTATAGAGCAACGGACTCATCAACAAAGATGTTCACTTCTTACTTTATAAAGCTAGTCAAGGAAAAGTCTAAAAGACAAGTTCACCATTCATGGCACTACTCAATCATTTTCATGATTCAACCGACTATTACGTTGGAAAAATTGGGCATTAATTATCGTCTTTTTCTTCCAACAACTGCCCGTGAAACGTATAACTTATGCTCTCTTCCCCATCTTCAAGATCAACATTGTGATTTTTAAAGCATTGCATTTTAAACAACTAAATCTGAAATGTACGAAATAACCACGCAACATGTGGATTTTATTGCAGTTGAACTCCACGTGCACAACCTTAAAGCTCTCTGTATGTATTCAATCATGTCATATGTTAATGCTTATTACCAGCCGTAAACTACTCCCAATTTTGGTTTACTTATGTGCGATTACCATGCAATGTGTGTACTGATGACTGGCAGTACAGAATGTTTAAAATTGCCCTCACAATACAGATGTCGCAGTGCCGTTTTCATAAAATTTGTTGAAATTTAATTTTAAATACAATGTATCGGATTTTGTGGCTAACAATCGTCAGAAAAATTGGAGTTTTGGAAGTTAATTTGAAAAACTCAGATTTCCGATTGAAAAGTATCATCTCTGGGGATCGAGGATACTCCAGGGACCTGGGAATCAGGCAGGGACTGCAAGCACAATCCACCTGTTTGTCGAGAGGGGATATATATGAAGACTTTTTAGACTTTTTTAGAGCCCGTTCTTGGGCCGATGTCACAAAACGCTAAGATGCATCTTATGACGGATCGATTTTGCTAAAGTTAAAATGCACTCCTCAGCAACGTGGCGGAACTCCTCTGAACTGTGGTCTTAGGGTCAGTTTTTAGGGTCAGCTTATCTCATGATTATGAAACACACCAATGCAGGACTTGTTTTTCAAAGACTGACACCCACATTGGTACCAAAAGTGGGGGAGGGGTTCATTTTCCCCTACCCACAACTTTCTGATATTTTTGTGAGGCGTTCTGGCAAAATGAGACGGAACTGGGCAGGGGAAATAGAGGAGAAAAATATGCAAAAAAAATGACTGAGGGTGATTTTGTTTTTTGGATTTATTAATATATGTTATCTTTGATACATCTACTCCACATTTTTTTAAGAAAAAGTATAAAAATCATGGAATTTTTTTAAGGAAAAAAAATTGGCATCTTCATGACGACTTCGAAATTTGACACTTTAGGGCCCTTTTTCTCAGTATTTCATTTTCATGACATGTCGATAAATGCAAACTGTAAACAACGGCCACAACTTGTCAAGGGAATGTCTGATTAAATTGCAACAAAGAGTATTGTAAGGAGAATTTTATTCTCTTCCTAATGATCCCCAATCCCTCATGTTGACCTCTCCCCAGTTCCGTCTCAATTTGCCAAAACGCCTCACATTTGTCTTCTGCCTGCCTGCTTTTGGATATCCCGCTACTAAGACGTACATTGTGAGTACTCCTTCACTTGCAGAAAGGTCGATAGCCATTGCTGTCACCTTGCCCTCTTAACACTGGAACAGAACTTGAATGAAGGGTTGTTTTATACCTGATACTCCTTGTTCCTGGCCAGGCGTTGCACAACTTCAGTCCACACGGATGTAGAGACGTCCAGAAGTCTGAAGAGGAACTGTGACTTCTTCCACTTATCTGCACGAAAAAAACAAAAAAAACAACAGTTGCAACAGGCTACTGCAGGTGTGTGGAACTTGGAAGTTAACCTTATCAAACAAACTATAAGTTTCAATTAACACAACCTACAGAACACTATCTAAGCTAAGTGAGAAGATCCAGGCAAGAAGACTCAAGTTTGCCAGGTACTGCCATCGTAACCCTGGGCTCCCTGTCAGCATGCTTGTCTTACGGAGCCCAAGCATGGTCAAGCCCTTAAGATAGCACGCTTCGTATGCAAATCACTATTTCAGGTCAAATCACAATTAAGGTCGCATAAAATAAGTACAAGTACAAACATAAACAAAGAGGTCAAAAGCCAAAGATCAAAATTAACATACAAGAGAATCTTAGAAACTACATAATGGGTAATTCCATGCAAAAGTTCACATGCATCATTCGGAATACTGACCTCACTTCATTATTATTTGTAATTAGTAAATTAAAAAGAAGTTAAGACCTTTATTTCTGCTTTCGTATTGTGAAAAACTTCTGTTCATTAACTAATCAGGAATACTGAGGTCAGTAACGGAACGTTGTACGTCCACTTTTGCCTGGAATTGCCCATAAAACAAATCCTGCCACTACATATACTATCCTTAATGTAAATGTGCAACATGCATTCCAAAGCCATGTAAATCATTGGATTGCACAAAAAGTTTCAGTTAAAAATGTGTAAGTCAATATAAAGATATGTGGTACCAGAGCAAAAACTCACCCCACAGTCCAACAGTCAGAATTGTGATCTCATAGACAAAGTTGAAGCGGAATTCAACAGCCTCCTTGCCATCACCTAGAATCTTGGGATAGCCGTCGATGAGGGCCTCCAGGGCTTCATCCTCCTTGCCCATCTGCTTCATGACAGTTGCAGCACGCCAGTAACCCTGATAATGAGAAAGGAGCAAGTGCAACAGACCTTAAAAAAAAGTGTGAGCCCCCCCCCCCAGGAAAATCCTGGGTCCGCCTCTGCTGTCAAGGACCCTTCATTGGTTCATGTGTGGGAGACTTATGAAGTAACAGTACATGTACCTTGCACCAAGTGCACTTTAAAGCAAAGTACACTTATGATCATCAAATGTCGTCACAAATTCATCTACACTGTACTCCAGTCAATTTCACAAAGTGCCTATCTCAAATCACAATTAAGGAAGAAGGGACAGGTTGTTATATACATGTAGACATTAACCATGCTTCTACCGGTATCTTAAAGTTTTTTCACAATTTCAGTGATCAGGAATCTATAAAGTCGTGTATGTTTCTTCGTTGTTAGCTGAAATGTGAAGTGGGTGATGCAAGAAATAGCAGGGGATAAAAAAAATTCAGCAGGGGCGGCAAAACTTCAATTGAGGGCCGCCGGCGGAGGGCCTCCGGCGGAGTGCCCTGACCTGTTTCTTTTGTGCTGGGCGCGCACCGGAAATTGGGTTCTATTTCGGGATGCTTGTGGTTTGGCGCGCGCGGGAGGGGATTTGGCAAAGTGCCTGGGCGGCCAGTGGATTGTTATACATTGTGATACAGTGCTATCTGTAGTGTGTTTTGAAAGAGGACTAGTGTAACGTTGTAGTTGTTGTTTTGACAGTTACGTGGAAGGTTATCCGCTGAGTTTTGTTGATAAAATAAAAAGTGTTCTTGTTGGAAATCCTGTGTCCGCTCCCCTTTTCCGTTGTTACCGGTCTTGAGGGACAAGAACCCCTGGTCCACGCTACATTGGTGACAGCGGTGGGATTTCAAGGGATTTCCACTGAAGTTCTAAAGTTGGGAAATATGGCAAGTCGCATGGAGTCCACACGGAGCATCACCGAAGTCATTGACGGAATTTCCAGGGACATTGAACGGCTGGAACGCTCCCTGACAGAGAGCTCACGTCGGGGCACGCATGGGTCCAAATCTGGACATAGACGGCAGCGTCTTTTGTCAGAGACGCCAACCCTTTTTACCGAGGACGAGTCCGACAGGCCGAAGAAATCTCGTAGCCTGCAGAAACACCAGAGGCAACTCGCTGAAGACCTTTGTAGACAGTGGCAGACGGCGTGTAGCGAATCAGACAGCAAAGGTGAGCACCGCTCTGATACAAATTTCTCTCAGCCCCCAGCCTGTCCTAACGGGGCACGCAACGGCTGCACGCCTCGTCATGCGAGCAGGCACACGTCAGTGCACACGGATACCGCTATTGACGGATTCAGTGCTGCAAATGCGGTTGGCCAGCACGCAAGCGTGGTATGCACCGGAGCGGCACCGCGGGTAAAGGCCAGGGAGTATGATGGTGCCTCTTGCATTGAGGATTACCTCGTGCATTTTTCGAGAGTGAGTGAGATCAATGGCTGGAACAACAAACAGCAAGCCGACTACCTGCTGGTTGCACTGAAGGGGCCTGCATTGGAGGTCGTCTGCTCATTGCCGAAGGAAGTACTTTCGTCCTATGACGAACTGGTGAAGGCCCTTGAGCGTCGCTTTGGTACAGCAAGCCAGCGGATCCGACATCGGGCCGAGTTGACATCTCGAAGAAGGCGTTTGGGTGAGACCATGGCCGAACTTGGGCAAGCCATAAGGAGACTGGTCCGTCGCGCCTTTCCTGACAGCGGGTCGAACTTCCAGGAGGACTTTGCCATCGAGATGTTCAAGAATGCCCTGGACGACCTTGAAATGAAACGCGCCCTTTTTCAGGGAAAACCATCGACACTGGATGAGGCAGTAGAGATCATGGAGGCTGAGGCCTGGTGCAAGGCAGAGAAGGTGGGACGGTCGAGACCTTTGACAGGAGAGCCCAGCGAGGAAAAATTCACGGACCCCTCAAGCACCGACGACATAGCAGCAATGTTGCGAGAACTATTGCAAACACAGCGTCGTGGACAACAAGCAAAGAAGGGGGACGATTGGAAGCCGAGATGCTGGAAGTGTGGCAGCCTAGACCACTTCCGAGCCCAGTGTCCACAGGTAAAGGACGGACAGTCACCGTTAAACATGGCAAGGCTGGGCTTGAGGCCGAAAGCCCAGCCATAAGCAACGAGCGGCCCAGTACATCAAAGCATGAAGCCCAGGCGGCTCCGCTGCCGGCATGGGCAGCCTCGCCGCCGGCGCAGGCAGCCCCAGGGATATGACCAGCGTCTTCAGAGTTGAGACTGTATATTCGAGGAAGGCTGTTCGGGATGGCAGTGAGTTTTTTGATAGACACCGGAGCAACAGAGAGTTTCATTTCTTCCCGCCTGTGGGAGAGATTGGATCCAAGCATCAGGCCTGAGCTTCACCCTGCAGATCGCCGGTTCCGTCAAGCAGACGGCAGTGCCTTGCGCATTGCTGGACGTGCAAAGGTGCACATTAACGTCGGAGGGACTGTGATACAGCACAACGTGTGGGTGGCTGACGTGAGCGATGACGCCATTCTTGGACTGGATTTCCTGCGGGAGCATAAGTGCCAGCTGATTTGGGAGGAGGATTGTTTCACTGTTGGCCAGTACACAGTTCCCCTACAGAAGAATCCCCGGGAGCCTGTAGTATGTCGAGTACGCTTAGCTGAGAACATGGCTGTACCACCCCACTCTGAAATACTTCTGGATTGTACAGTGGTTAGCGATGGAGGAGAGCTGCCAGTTGGGGTGTGTTGCAGAACCGAGGAACAGCAGCAGCCGATCGTGACATCCTAGTGGCGAGTGCTCTCATTGAAACACGGGGAAACCACGTTCCAGTTAGGCTCTTGAACTTGTCCTCTGAAGCAGTCATGCTAAGAAAAGGGACTGACGCGGCTCTTCTTGAACCCGTGAATAGTATTGCAGTAGTGGGACGCGGAGAGCCTGCCCACCAAGGCCCCACAGTGAGTGAAGAGCCTGTGCCCGCACATCTGTCTTCACTTTTCGAATGCAGCTGTGGAGAGCTTAAGGCCAACGAGCGGGATAGACTGGCAGCGATGCTGAGAAGGTTCGGGGACGCGTTTTCGACTGGGGTCGGAGATATCGGGCGAACCAGTTTAACACAGCACCACATCATCACCTCGACTGCCCAACCTGTTCACCAGAGACCAAGGCGAGTTCCTTTACACCAACGAGACGTTGCTGACCAGGAGATAGCCAAGATGATCTCACAAGGTGTCATTGAACCCTCTGAAAGCCCCTGGTGTTCCCCGATTGTCCTCGTAAGGAAGAAGGATGGGTCCACCCGAGTTTGCATTGACTACAGGAAGTTAAATGAGGTAACAACAAAGGATGCCCACCCACTTCCCCGCATCGAAGATAACCTAGACTCGCTTGCAGGGTCCATGTTCTTCTCGACCCTGGATCTTGCCTCTGGTTATTGGCAAGTCGAGGTAGCAAGGGAGGACCGGCCAAAGACTGCGTTCAGCACGGGGTGAGGGGGGCTGTACCAATTTGTGACAATGCCATTCGGGTTGTGCAATGCACTGTCCACCTTTGAGCGCCTTATGGAGCGGGTTCTGGCCGGGTTGCAGTGGCAGGTAGCTGTTCTGTACTTGGACGATGTCATTGTGTTCAGCAAGTCCTTTGACGAACACTTGCAAAGGCTTTGTCTGGTGCTGCAGCGTCTTCGCGGGGCTAACTTGAAGCTTAAACCTAAGAAGTGTAAGCTGTTTCAGAGGGAGGTGGAGTTCCTTGGCCATGTGGTGTCATCAGGAGGAGTTGCTACTGACCCCGAGAAGGTCCGTGCGGTGCGAGACTGGCCCCAGCCAACAACGGTCACTGATGTCCACAGCTTTCTTGGCCTGGTGTCATATTACCGGCGTTTCATTGAAGGCTTCGCTAGGATTGCACGCCCGTTGCATCAAGTTACAGAGAAGGGCAGATCATTTAAGTGGACGGCCCAGTGTCAAGAAGCTTTCAAGGCATTGAAGCATCGCCTGATCTCATCCCCCATTTTGGCTTATCCTGTCCCTGGGAACGAGTTTATTCTCGACACCGACGTTAGCGGCTTTGCAGTCGGCGCTGTCTTGTCGCGGGTGCAGGAAGCTTGTTGTGGCGTACGGTAGCAGGGCTCTGACAAAGCAAGAGAGGAACTATTGTGTGACACGCAAGGAGCTCTTGGCCGTGGTTTTCTTTGTGTAGAAATACCACCACTACCTGTATGGGGCCCGTTTTTGAATCCGGACAGATCACCGACCCCTTAGATGGATGTACAGTGTCCGAGACCCCCAAGGGCAGTTGGCAAGATGGCTGCAGAAACTGAGCATCTACAATTTTTCCATTGAGCACCGTCCTGGTAGCCGACACGGTAACGCCGATGCCATGTCCAGAAAGTATTTCCCGGACTGCGACCACTGGGGTAAGGAGGAGATCAGCCACGGCGCCATATTGGACGTAGAATGCTTACGCCAGTCTCGGGTGGGACAGACACGGTGCAGTACCATACAGGCATCAGACCGGTCAGAACTGGAAGTCCCCCCACTGGCAGAGGCAGCTGAACCCCCAAGTTCAGTAGCATTCCCCCGGGCGACGGCAGCCAAACCTCCGGTTGTGGTATCCTTGTCTTAAGACCTGTCCTTGAGGCAAGTACGTAAACCTCAGACAAATACTCCAGCGAGGGCCCAGAGTCCACCAGTCACCAAAGAACTCAGTCGTGACCATATTGTCCGAACGCAACAAAATGATGGAGACCTCAGAGTGGTAAGGCAGTGGGTGAGGCGAGGTCAACGGCCACCATGGGAGACTATAGCTTCCTTAAACAGGGATGTCAAGTTCTGGTGGGCTCGCTTCGAGCAGTTGGTGATAGAGCATGGGGCCCTTTGCATCAAGTGGGAACCAGACAGACTGTCAGAAGCACCTCGTCTTCGAGTCCTAGTGCCGCGAGAACTGCAACCAACCATTCTGCAGCACTTCCACAACCAAAAGACTGCCGGACATTTAGGTATTGCAAAGACCTTTGCTAGGTTATGCCGGGGTGATTTCTACTGGCCTTCTGTGAGGCAGTCAGTCCATAGATGGGTCGCACAATGCCAACAGTGCCAGAGGCTGAAGCCACCTGCAAGGGCGAAGAGAGCGCAAATGGAGTGCTACCAGGTCGGAGTGCCGATGGAGAGAATAGCGGTTGATGTTGTTGGGCCACTTCCCGTCACACAGCGAGGCAACAAGTACATCGTTGTTGTCGGGGACTATTTCACTACGTGGACAGAATGCTATCCAGTTCCAGACCACTCTGCTAAGACGGTGGCAACCAAGCTTGTAGATAAATTGGTCTCTAGATTTGGTGTTCCCCAGGGTCGAGAGTTCGAATCTGAAGTCTTTGCACAGATGTGTTCAGTCCTTGGCATAAGGAAGACCCGCACGACACCATACCATCCGAGGTCTGACGGGATGATCAAGAGGTTCAACCGCACCATGGAGGCCATGTTGAGTCTATGGGTGAACAAGTCGCAGACTGACTGGGATGAACATCTAGCCCTTCTGACTATGGCGTATCGGTCAGCGGGGCATGAAACCACCAAAGAGACACCAAACACTATGATGCTAAGGCATGAGGTCAGGATGCCAGTTGATTTGCTTGTTGGCTCCACCCCACAGACTCAGTCTAATGCAACAGAGTATGCGCAGACCCTACAGGACAAACTACGGCTTGCACACGAGGCAGCATGGAAGGCGACCGGGGCACAGATGAGGTCTCAAAAGAGGCACTACGACAGGAATGTTAGTCAGGAGTTGTACAGCAGAGGAGATGTCGTGTGACTCCACTACAAGGTGCGGAAGAAGGGAGTCTGCCCAAAGTTGAGTCTAAGCTGGACTGGGCCATATGTCGTAGTGGACAGGTTGTCTGATGTTGTGTACAGGATCCAAAAGACCCCTCGTTCTAACCCTCAAGTAGTCCACGCGGATAGGCTGAAAACTTGCAAAGGAGTAAGTGCAGAGGACTGTGGGTTCTCCGAGGCCTGGAAACTGTCTGCAAGCCCGTCCCACAGCAGCCTCGCCGCCGCCGCCGGCGCAGGCAGCCCCACCGCCGCCGGCGGGGGCAGCCCCGCAGCCGCCGCCGGAGCGGGCAGCCCTGCCGCCGGAGCGAGCAGCCCTGCCACTGCCGCGGGCAGCCCTGCCGCCGGAGTGGGCAGCCCCGCCGCCGCTGGCACAGGCAGCCCCGCCGGCACAGGCAGCCCTGCCGCCGCTGCCAGCGCGGGCAGCCCCGTGGCCGGTGCGGGTCACAATCAACCACATCAAGGCACCAGTATGCCCCGCACTCGCCGTGGTAGAGCAGTCTGGAAAACCCGCAGGTACTTGCAACAAGTCTACCCTTCCCCCCATACTGGAACAGAGGTGGGAAGCGCAAACAACCAGCCCGGTCCACAATTCCAGAAACAGTCCGAGATCGGATGGAGAGGAATTCTTTTCTGTGCAGAGTGTGCGGACAAGCGTACGCTTCGTCCTATAACAGACGAAGGCATGAAAAGGCAGCCCACAAGGAGCGGAACTTCCCTTGCTGGCAGTGTCCGCAGGTGTACAAGCGTGCTGACTACCTAGCCCGGCACGTCAGGTCCCAGCACGGTAGTGCCGCCGCCGGTGGAGAGGCTGTAGGAGCGGCGGATGGTGTCCCAGTCAGACGGGTGGTCAGCGCAGAGGAGGAACTACCATCGGAGGGGACACTGTACTTCGGAAGCAGATGGTTTTCCGCAAGGAGGATTCATACAGCTGGCCTGACTGAATGCGAGCCGCCGGAGGAGTTCCGCCAGAGCCCCAGGGTGGACACAGCGACCCAAACAGAGGCCGTTCTCATGAGGGAGGAGTTCACCACCGTCACACGTGAGACGCTGGAGGACCCAACGGGCCTGTGCACCTACCGGGAGACTAAATCGGTCGGCCTTAGAGAGCCCGGCGATATCTGGTGACGCACCTGGAACAGGGACAATCTGACCGGCGAATAAGCCTGATAGCCGATTGACTTTACGGTGGGTAGACCTCGTTGACTGTTGTGTTCTTGTTTGAATTGGGAACCAATTTGTGGCCTAAATCAACACTAACCAACATTCTCGTGGACACCCAGGTAGGCCTTTCGAAACTGAGTGGACAATTTTTTTTTATTTTTTTTTGGTTTTTTTGTGTGATTGTTGGACCTAATAACTGTGTAATCTTCTAATTGTGTAGATAATCTTGTTTTAAGAAAGTCGTTTTCTAGATTGAGTATATTTCTTGTATATGTGCCCCTATTCAGGAGAATAGGCCCAATTTAAGGAGGGGGTAGTGTAACGGACAGTTGTATAGCCTTTTGTTGCCATGTTAATCTGTTGTAATCCGCTGGCGGTGCTGAGGGGGCCGGCGGAGGGCCTCCGGTGGAGTGCCCTGACCTGTTTCTTTTGTGCTGGGCGCGCACCGGAAATTGGGTTCTATTTCGGGATGCTTGTGGTTTGGCGCGCGCGGGAGGGGATTTGGCAAAGTGCCTGGGCGGCCTGTGGATTGTTACACATTGTTATACATTGCTATCTGTAGTGTGTTTTGAAAGAGGACTAGTGTAACGTTGTAGTTGTTGTTTTGACAGTTACGCGGAAGGTTATCTGCTGAGTTTTGTTGATAAAATAAAAAGTGTTCTTGTTGGAAATCCTGTGTCCGCTCCCCTTTTCCGTTGTTACCGGTCTTGAGGGACAAGAACCCCTGGTCCACGCTACAGGACTATGAAATACTGAATCACTGGTAGTATTGCGCATACGTGAGGATTGAGGATTGTGAACGTTCAACCAATAAAATGGTAAAATTTAGGCACAAGATTTCATAGGAGTCCAAATTTGATGTGACACTGAAAAAGTGTTTAAGACCAGCCAGCCATGTCTATCCATTTAAGACTGGCCACATGACGGGCTCTCGACCAAAGGAAATGGGTAAACTGTCTAAGGTATTTATGAATAACTGATTAACGTTTATCTGTACATAATCATAAACTTATAGGCCTTGTATTTCAAAAGCAAAGAAAGATTGTGCTCGGATCAGGTCACCTACTAGGCCTTCTTAACTAAAGATTTGAATATGACGTACGCACGCAAACATGTGAACTGCACGACCTCACCTTTTGGAAACTGGGGTCGATTTTAATGCACTCTATTTATCTTCAAAGGCCGGGCCAAGCTGTTGGAGTTTCATCAGCGCCGTGCAGCGATTGCTGCGCAACGTCGCCTTCTCTCGCGGCGTCAGTAGATCAAACGGATGCTCTGGATTCTCATCAATCTCCATGGCTTTGGTGTACAGACTGACAGCCTCTCTCGGATTGTGGTGGATGATGTCATTCCCCTGTTGTTTCAGTTCCTCCACGTACCACCAAATGCCACCTGTTAATCCAAAAGAGAGAAAGGAGAATCAATTTTATAGAATATCAAACAAAGATAGACAGCACTCAGATAGGGCAAACCTCCGCCAAGGCAAAACAAGGCACATGAATGTCTCTAGCCTACAGCTGATAACCGAAGGCTTTATCAAAGAAGAGCTACTAAGATACGCACATCTCTGTAACATCGACACAGATTTAGACAGAATATCAAATGTGTTAAAACTTCTACACCGAATGAAAACCAAGAAAAAGGAAATTGCCAGTCATAAAAAACGTAACATTTGAAAACCATGAGCAATACTTCATTGTCAAATGAAACACGACCAAAAGAACCGCCTCTAGTCTTCAAGTTAATTTCTACATCCTACATCAAAATCCAGCAGCTAACAAAAGCATTGCTGAAACACTGGCATTTAATTTTTGAACACCAAAATTATGCAATCTGTTTTGCAGCGAACCAACTCTTGCCAATGGAAGGGTTAAGTGTGATAAAATAAACGGCCTTAGTAGAGCCTCAAGAACCTGAGGACTGCTTCTGTGGTTTCTTCTGTCTCTTCTGGTCAACGTTACATTGTGGTGGCACCACTTCAACCAATGCATTGTGGTAGGACTCTTAAATACAGTTAGCTCATACAAAAAGCATGACTAGAGTCAGGCCTGGTTGGGTCAGGCCCCCTTGGCGAGCAATTGCCCCCCCCCCCCAATGGTTTTTGGCGATCGTGAAGTGAAGGGCCCCTGTTTTGTTTTTATAAAATTAGAGTCCCAAAAAAATTTTTTTTGCTCAAAAATTACCTTTACAATCAAAAGCAGACTTTTCTCAATTCTAGTGACACCTGTTTTGCAATTTTGAACAGAATCTAGGGGTAGAAAACACAATTTTCCTGCGTGGTTTGTGCCTTGCGATTTAGCGCGCCGTGCATGCTCACAGTACATCGCGCAGTGACCGCCATCTTTATTTTCGAGTTGAGTGTTGTCGCCGCGCTGTCATCGTCATTTTACCCCCAAATTTCCCTCAAAAATATCAAAACCCTGCCCTCTATCTATGACATTATTGAGAATGTCGCCAACTAGTAAGGTAGGTCTAATAGTTTTTAAAGTGGATTTTGTTCCCTTATAGGAACCGGGCCCTCCCAATGTCGGACACTTCGCCCCATTTCCACGTCGCCCCATGTCACTTCGCCCCTAACCACTTCGCCCCATCCCCACTTCGCCCCATCCCCACATCGCCCCATCCCCACTTCGCCCCATTCCCACTTCGCCCCATTCCCACTTCGCCCCATCCCCGCCCCATCCCCACTTCGCTCCAGCCGTTACATGTAAAACAAAAATCTCATCTATTTTATTGGCTTAAAAACAATTCCAACAAATTCACTAATTGCTAACCAACGGAAAGAATTAACCCACCAAATGAACAATTCATAACCAACCTCTCAAGCTATCACTCTCCCCTACCGAGAAAAAAAGCTTGAAGTAAAAGATCCAACTTTGTTCCCAACCCGGCTATACCAACCCGTCTCCCACTTATCTGAGAACGACAATACCTTTGACATCCTAATTTCACTCTTGGAGGAACCAATCTACATGGGGCGAAGCGGGGATGGGGCGAAGCGGGGATGGGGCGAAGCGGGGATGGGGCGAAGCCGGGATGGGGCGAAGCCGGGATGGGGCGAAGCCGGGATGGGGCGAAGCCGGGATGGGGCGAAGCCGGGATGGGGCGAAGCCGGGATGGGGCGAAGCCGGGATGGGGCGAAGCCGGGATGGGGCGAAGTGGTTAGGGGTGAAGTAACATGGGGTGACGAGGAAATGGGGCGAAGCGTCCGACACCCGGCCCTTCACTTCACGATCACCCGGTTTTTACCCCATTGGTGTTTTTACCCCAGTTTGCCCAAGTTTTGCCCTTTTTCTGATGTCTAATTTTCGTGATATTTCATGTTGAAATTTTGATTCACAAACGTGTGCAAACGAATCTGGAAATTTCACAAAAATTAAAGAGGGTGAGTATGCTTCTGAAGCAAAAATAAACTACAAACTAAGCCTAAATGTGAAAATCAAAATTTGACAATGTTTTTTGTACATGATGAAAGTGTGGCCTTTATTTACAGAGGTAGTCCAGTAAATTGGCTACATTTATGGGGCTAGAAAAGGAAGTGAGTGAAATAATGCACGCTACACGTACCAGGCATCCTAGCGAAGTCATGAAAGTCGCGCTCTGTCGCCATCGGATGATGCATGGCACGAGCACGTTGCCGTGTTCGATGCCACTCGTCATCGCGAGCGTCCATCTTGCTTCAGTTTTACTGGTCTCTTCTGTTTCTGTCAGGCAATATTTTCGAAATGTGAATTTAAGCATTAAGCTAAATTCAGCACAGCCGATTCTGTAGCACTCTTCACAATTACAAACTCAGTGGCGAATTGATTTCACAATCACACGCGGGTTTTCCCCCGACGATGTCATCAATCGGCACGCGCGACACGTGCATCGCATGCGCAGAGCTAGCTAGAGGGCCTTTTTAGGTGTTTACAAAACCTCTGCTTCGTTCCGGCTCCGTCTTTGTCTCCGTCTTTGTCTCCAGTCAAAGATTGTCGTTATGCGTTCAAACCCAATAAAAGACACCAATTGTGAGAAGTCCATAAATGTGTTAGGCGAACATGCAACAATGATAGTGCCTGTAAAAATGCCTTGCATTACTGCATTACTGTGTAGAAATTACTGTGTAGGAAGAAAAGGCAAATACAGATGCAATTTGCACTGGAGGTTCAGGAGACTCCATCCACAATCTTGTATTTAACCTTAAAATGAAGTACTTGACCCCAACCATGGGCGTCGCCAGGATTTTTTGTAGAGGGGGCAAAACAAATTTTTGCCAAAAAATGCTTGTATTTGTCAACACATTCTCGATTTATCAGTTTTAGAGGGGGGCAGGGACATGTTGCCCCCCCCCCCACTCATTAAATTTACACCACTTTGTCTTCGCGCCTCTTTTTCTTTTCTTTTCTTTTTCTTTTCTTTTCTTCCTTTTTGTTTTTGTTTTTTTGGCTTTTCAAGGGGGGGGGGGCAAGTGCCCCCCCTTGCCCCCCCCCCCCCCTCGCTACGCCCATGACCCCAAATTCATCAAAATCCATTCCTGCATTTTGGTAGGTAAGCCATGAGTACGAAGTCCATCAAAATCTACCTATAGTAGTGGTGTTCTTGTGGTGGATTTCAGTGGATTTGGTCATAAAGCATTTATATGTGAAGCAGGGTCGGTGATGGATTTGGCAGACGTGGTCCAGTTCTTAGTAAAAGACACTAGGGAGTTAGGGTTGATGGATTTAAGAAAACAGTTTTAATATTTTTCTCCCAAACGAGAGGCAATTGCATATAAACCAACAGAGCAGGAAAATAATCTCATGTTTAAATACCTCCATTATTATTATGTTTTGGGAATTCGCAGTAAGCTCAACTCGTATATAAATGTACACAGACACATACCACTAACATTGAAAATCAACAAACACATAATTTCATTTACTTGTGAATCTTAATGTACACTTTTTACTTGTAAATAAAATTATACTCTGAACAGAAGTCTCAAGCTTTGTTTAAACCAGATTTTGTGTGAATTGAAAAATAAAGTGAGGCAAAGTTTTAACTAAAAACAAGTTCATCTTACTCAATAGCTTTTATGTGCAAGTATTGCAGTTGCTGCTGTGTCAAATGTACATGCCTTTTGAGAATTTTTGTTTTTACCAATCATTAGTTCATGATTTTATTGCTAGCACTGATGTCAGCGAAAAAGCAATCTTTAAACCTAACTCCCAAGATATTTTTGCTAGGCTGCAACCTCAATCCTGCAAAATCCTCCAACTGCCTCCATGTAAAAATTGCACACAGCTTCAATCCTCTAAATTCATCTGCTATTTCTTGAATGTGGTCCTTGGAGGGGTGACTACTGCCTCGATCCTGCACAATCCTTCAGCAATCACCGTCAATATGTTGAGGCAGAGCCAGTGACATCCAGGAGCAGTGCGGAGGATTTCAGGTATAATGTAGGCCTATAAAACTCATGCACAGCCGAGCATAAAGACAAGGTCCGGCCCAAGACCTTGACACAGAGCATCCTCCAAAATCAGCCACATTTTTGCCATTTAGCCTCAATCTTGCAAAATCCTACATTTTGCAATAGGATTTGGGAAGGTAAGGGTTAAGAGACAACTTCAACAATCAACAACAACATCAAAATAATCCTTCAGACAACTACACACTGGATGGAGATGCAAGCTGATGTAAAACAAACAGAACATCTAGCCTCCTTTTTCTTTTCTTTTTTAATCCCACACACTCCCTAGATTGTGAAATCAAGCTGTCACCATTTTCAATTTTTAGGGTGCCAACAAAATGATCAACTCATTTTAACCCTGCTTCGCCACATCCTCCACTAATTTTTAACTTAAAAAAAATACCCTATGGCTACTGCATGTACATTAGGGCCTACTACACAGGTGATAAGCCACATGTAATCCTCTGATTAATGAATCAGCAGCCTCCAAGTCTTTCAAATTGAAGTCTTTGCTGAATGAGGTTACATCCAATTTTCTATTTCGCTCGTTACCCCCACTCTGCAAAAGTATGCTGGGAAGGGCTGATGAATTTACGCTCTGATTGGATAGATTTTGCGTGACCTGTCACATGCAAACCATCAAGGCCAACGACCCAGTCAGGTTTTAAAGGCCGTTAGAACCCAGTCACTACTCATAAATGCTTCTTTTTTTTTCGTTGAAAAAACATAATAATGTAGGATAAACTGTAAACCTTATCTGTTTTGTAAATTTTCAATTCCTGCCACTAGCTCACAGGCTCCGTTTCGAATTCACGAAAGGTCAAATTGCATATTATGGGACGCTCAAATTTGTCCACATGGTCCGCAATGCAAAAAGAAATCACATCCAGTATGGAATATATGCATTTCTACGAGAAAGTTCAAGATACCATTTGCGCACATTGGCTCACTGCGGTCTTAAACAGCTGCAGCCAGTCGTCTTTATATAGGTCATGATAAGTTACCCAGAATGCCATCCCCACTTCCTTCACAAGATTCTGTGAAGCTCATCAGCCCTTCCCAGCGCAGCAGCGCCCTGTTTGCAGGGCATATTAGATGGTTCCATATATATACTCAAAGAACAAAGATTGCACATGTATGTAACGAATGGATATCACTGTCAATTTGGTAAATCGGTAGAGCTGGGGTCCTTTTTATGGGAAAACACACCAAGAATGACGCATTTTTGCTCTGGTGATCCAGAACTATACCCTCATTCCACGATGCACATGTCCATGAAGGCTGGCCGCAGCGTTAAATATCCATAGAGTTTATACCTCTGGTTCTTTTCAGAACCATTCTCTTAGTTGAGAAATTATTCGCACATGGTGTTTCCGCAAACCTCCTTTATTTAGTATCTCCACCATGCAAAGCCTCAAATCTTACTTATCCATAGAGTTTGAATATCCACAGAAGGCACCATTCATAGAGCCAAAAATAACACTGCAGGGGGGATGTTGTTCTATTTATATCTGACGTTCTCCGAGTCCTCAACTGACAGATTGGCGTTCAGCATCCTCTGTTTGCTCTTCATGATGTCGTAGCGATTTCTGTCCACTTGGCGTTTGGTCAAAATGAAGGACGACACGCCCAGGAACAGAATACCAGCCCTGTGTTTGGACAATGGGGAAAAAAGTTTTACTCAAGATTTCTAGTAACAAGAACGAACTCTAACTACATATAATGTTTGTGTTTGAGTAGCTCACCCGGATCGACTCGGGTTAGCCCGGTGCCGTTTGATTAGCTCTGACATCATTCTCGGGGCTCACTCAGGTCAGCCACCACAGACCCTGCTCGTGGAGCAGAGTCAATGTTGAAAATACGTCACACGTATGCGTTGTTCACTCACAGGACAAATATGGCGGCCGGACAGTGGAAATCTCAAGTGGACCCAAAAAAATCACTTTTATTTGAAGTCTAAAGGTATACTTATGTATTGTGTGCATCGATTCAACGCTTGCACCCATTATCGGATGCGCCCAATTTCAAACCAACAATAAAGAGAAATGTCCAAAAATGTGTCACTGGACACATTTTTGGAAATTTCTTTTTCCCCTTACCACATATCCCCCCCCCCCCTATCGATTGGCGCCCGTGCCAACTATTGTTGGTGTAACCTGGAAAAATGACACACTAGGGGAACTCGTGAAGATAAGGATACGATGGCAACAACGATGATGCCTGACAATGAAGAAAATTGACCATGACGATAACATTGCTGAAGATGAGGATATTGCGAAAGGGACTTATGCTAGTATTGATGAAAAGAAAGTACATGTAAAGGGAAAATGGTTGTGATGACAATATACGTATCTATGGCTTTATACTTACCAACTGACCATTATCTTTGTCCCTTTACCCCACTGTCTCACGTTGAAGTTGATACCCATCTCGCTTCTTCCAGATATTGCTACCTGTGTGCTCAACTCGTGGCACCACTGCTGTCAACCTGGTCAACTGTGATAAAAATTTATAATCGTAATTCAGACTAGGGGGCACAATTTTATTCATTTTCCAAAGCTAGTATGAGCACACCACTGTGCATTTGGGTTCATCCTTAAAAAAAATATATTTGAGGCAATTCAACCCTGCTAGGCATTTCTCACATGATAAATTTCTCAGTATCATCTTATGTTGGCGTGTCTCACCCCTCCTCCCTTCCCGATCCCAGTCGCTGCCCACAGAATAGCCCCACTTGTGTGGCCTCGGTATTATTGGACTAATCTCCTTGTAAAATGATTCTTTCTGGCAGTGGCAAGCTGTTATTTAGAAGTAAATCAATGAAAGAAAGCCTCATTGGAAATTTCTGTTAGTAGTTCGTTTCTTAATTCGGCGAATGTACTAATTATACTTTATGTATTCAAGCTTGAGTAACTCCAGCTGACATGCTCATATTCATCAAGTTACTCAAGCTACAACAAGAGTTCCTGATTGAGCATTGGAGCTGAGGTTAAGCATGGGTTAAGTTCACTCAAGCCTAGACCCGTGAACGTGGCGTTGTATACAACGCCACGCGCTTCCGTCGGGTAATTACAAGCGACAGCGTTCTATCTCTTGATCCGCTACATATAACCACGTATAATTTTGCCCATGGGTGAATCACTTACTTGTTGGGCTTCCTGTGAATTTCCGCGAGTGTTGGATTTGTCAATTGTCATTGCCAAGAAATTTGATGTAAAGTACAGCACAACTTTGTCAACGAATGTTTTCAAAATGATCAGAGAATCAAAGATAAGACAGGCATGACACTGGTACCTTGATTCCGCATGTGCAAAATGGTTACTCCTAGAACTATGAGGCTCCGCGTGAGCGGAGCCTCATAGTTCTAGGAGTACAAAATGGTAGGAGTATCACCAGTGGGTACCCGACTAACCGTCTTACAAGGCGGGATATAAAATTCTGCTAAATCCACCTCAAAAGTCTGCCAAATCACCACTTTATATTGCTGTTCCATTGTGCAAGAATTTGTTATAATGATCTTTCAAAAAGGAAGGTTTTTCAAACCAAATGTGCCATATTTTTTTCCCCAATCTTTTTCATTTTCCTTCATCTTCATAATTCTGCCGAAAAAATATTCTGCTGATTTTCTGTACAACTCATTTTTGTATGCAAATATTCTGTCAAATGTAAACGAAATTCAGCTAGAACGGTCACTTCATTTTAGTAACCGCGGATCACAATAGATAGAGTGTTTTTACTACATACTGAAGCGTGGCTATGAATATACGTTCACGGGTCTAACTCAAGCCATGCTCACGCTCAGGCAAAAATGACTGTGGCCTAGACCCGTGAACATGGCGTTGTATACAACGCCACGCGCTTCCGTCGGGTAAATACAAGCGACAGCATTCTATCTTTTGATCCGCTACATATAACCATGTATAATTTTGCCAATAGGTGAATCACTTACTTGTTGGGCCTCCTGTGAATTTACGCAAGTGTTAGATCTGGCATTGCCAAGAAATTTGATGTAAAGTATGGCACAACTTTGTCACAACGAATGTTTTCAAAATGATCAGGAAATCAAAGACAGGCATGAGACTCTGGTACCCCGAGTTCCGCATGCGCAAAACGGAAGAAGTATCACCAGTGGGTACCCGACTAACCGTCTTACATGGCAGGATGACCGTAATACCATGTAAAATTCTGCTAAATCCACTTCGAAAGTCTGCCAAATCACCTAGTTTATATTGCTGTTCCATTGTGCAAGGGTTGTTTTAAGGTCTTTTAAAAAAATGAAGGTTTTTCAAACCAAATGTGCCATATTTCTTTCCAATCTTTTTCATTTTCCTTCATCTTCATAATTCTGCCGAAAAAAATATTCTGCTGATTTTCTGTACAACTCATTTTTGTATGCAAATATTCTGTCAAATGTAGCCGAAATTCGGCTAGAACGGTCACTCTATTTTAGTAACCCCGGATCACAATAGAGTGTTTTCACTATAGACTGAAGTGTGGCTATGTATATAGCCACGTTCACGGGTCTAACTGTGGCCAGGCGGTATAAAGAAACTGTAAAATTACCCCTTTTAAAGAAGGCAGTGGATATTTTGCCGGAGACGGCAAACCTTCAGTAAACGTTAGTTTGCCGGACATGCACTGAACATGCGCAGTTACTGTTTTTTTGTACTTAAACATTTTCCGGTGACAAATTTTAGTCTGGCTCCATGCCAATATTATCGTTGTATTTTTGTATTAACAAGATGGGAATCAGACCATTTTATAATTTCGGACTTTATTTCCCTTTAAAAAAAATCCTCCAGAGCCACAAATCTGAAAAAGAAAAAGTAATACTCTGCAATAAAATGTTTGAGACATATTAAAATAATAACAGAAGAATATTCTTATTTATTTGGGGATGGAAAAAAAAAACCTTAAAATTGTGGCGGGGGTCAGGATTCGAACTCGAGACATCCCACTCATTACAGATATTGCTTAACCACTGCACCAACTGTGCTACACAACTTTGGAGGGAATTTAATACACGTTATAATTCAGCCCTATCTTAAAGAGTACAGCGCCCTCTGTTGATATGGATTGCCGCCGGCAAACCTTTAGTAAACGTTAGTTTGCCGGCGTTACCTCCGGCAAAATATACACTACCTTTTAAGAACGAAAGAAGCCACCCAGATACCAGACGTACAACCTAGTATAAGAACTCCTCTTCAAGGTTTCTGAGGCTCAGGCTGGCTGCTACAATCTACAAAGTACTTCGTTTCGTAACTTTATTGCGCTGAGAAATGCTCTTCAACTTCAACAACTTCATGGTCAAGCTCTGTTTGCTGAAATTTGCTGCATATGCAAAACTACAGAGGGCGCGCTAACGATTTCACAGTGTCATTTTTTTCTTACAGTCGGCATCGCATGCATTGATGAAGCGGGCTTTAATAAAAAGCCTCACGAATACGAGTAAATATCCTTTAATTTAGTGAAATGTAGTGCTGCAGCTACGTTTTAATGCAAAAAGAAGTGTGTAGTAAATTGTGCTTTATTACTTTTCCCCATAATTTTGCAGGTTTTTGGATTTTGCTCATCAGATCAGTTAGCCAGTTTCCGGACTAGGCGTAATATTATGCTAACGAACATTAACCATGCTGCCCCCCCCCCCCCAATTTTTTTAGGGCGATCGACTTTACTTCTAGAATTAATTAGTACCCTCTGGTGTACCATAGTACCAGCACTTCACTAAGTAGAGCTACCTTACTCCTAGAACTATGATGCTTCGCGTAAGCATCATGGCTCTAGTAGTAGAGCTACCTGCTGTGGCTGGGCAAAAGTGTTTTCTCAGTAAATGCTTCAATATTTTCCCCGCTAAATTTGACTTTTTTAAGACATATTACTAGCACCTTCTGATGGCTGATAGGTCACACGGTCACTGAAGGGAAAGGAAAGATTTCCATATACGAAGTTCACTAATTTTCCTCTGTATTGACTAACAAGCCCCCAGATAGCAATTTCATGTCATCAAAGTCAATTTGAGCAGTGAGAAAATACAAGCATTTTCTTAGAAAACACTTAGAATTTTTCAGTCCAATCTCATTGGGTTTGTACACAGGGTGTTGAGTGAACTTCGTATATGGAAATCTTTCCTGAAGTTAAGAGCCCCCTTGCATCAATAAGCAAAGTGTTTGTTTGGGGTTTTTTTAGGGAGGGGGATTTTGGTTTAATATTTTGTGCAAGTTTCTCAATTTCATTGACCCCTGACCCCATCCTTTCCTGACCTTTATTCTGATTTCATTGTTCTGTTTGGTTTGATCGAATGCAGAATTAAATTCTCTGTTCGTTTCTATTCCAGATATACGGCATGGCTACAAAACGCAAAGGTGAACCAATCCGTGACCAGGACCCAGACTACGAGACTGTGTCTGTCATGACGGCCAGCAAAAGACAGCGTCTGTTTGAGAAAGATGGTACAAAGACATTTTTGCTTCAGTACAGAACCCCAACTATGAAAAACCAAAGCTAGCCAATTTTTTTTAGCTCTGCTAGTAACAGAATTCTGTAATTATGATCCATTTCCGCTGGGCGAGTAAGCCGAGTATTCGAGTACTCATGAGTAGTTTATGCTACTCATTGTTCTACTCGAGTACTCGTCCTGGCGCGAGTTGGTACTCGCAAGTAACAGCTATAGCTTTTAGCTTTGCTAGTAACAGAATTCTGTAATTATGATCACCAATTCCGATAGGCGAGTAAAGTGAGTAAGTGCTGGAGTACTCATGAGTAGTTTGTGCTACTCGTTCTACTCGAGAACTCGTCCTGGTGCATGGTGAAAGTAGAAGTAGGTTCTCGCATGTAAACATTTTTGGTTGGCTAAGAAAAAAGTAACCAAGTTTTACAGTTTCTGCGCCAAAGTTGTCTTTTGTCTTTCTTTTTATATTCAACAAACTTTTAGGGAGGCCTGGACCGCTGATGAGTGCAGATAACAAAAACTTGCTGCAAGTAAAAATCAGGAACTAAACAGATGTCCAATCGTGAAGTTTTCTGATACAAGTTGTTGATTTTTATTGGTTGTCAACTCCTCAGCCAATTGAAATTCCAAGAATGCTCAGTTGCAGCTCCAAAAGAATTTCCTCCTTAATGTTTCGCCCACAAACAAAGACTTACTCCCTCCACGTCTCTCTTCATGGGATTCCACTCTCAACAATTTTTTTTTTTAAAGTTAATGACCCAAAATGATATCTCAGTGCTGAACAATTTGGTGTGAATTCCATGCTATGTGCTTGTAGGACTCTTGTACCATCATGTTGGACAATAATCACTTTGTGATTGGTTTAGAACTCCACGTGGCGGAGCTTTAACCCTAACTCCCTTGACATTTTTGCTAGGATGCAACCACAATCCTGAAGAATCCTCCAACTGCCTCCATGTAAAAATTGCATACAATCCTCCAAAATCCTCCGTTATTTCTTGAATGTGGTCCTTGGAAAGGTAACCATTGCCTCAATCCTGCAAAATCCCCCAGCAATCACTGTCAGTATGTTGAGGCATAGACAGTGACATCCTGGAGCAGTGCGGAGGATTTCAAGTATTAACTTAGGCCCAAATTTATGCACGGCAGAGCATAAACAACACAAGGTCAGGCCTAAGACCGTGACATAGTGAATCCTCCAAAATAGCCACACATTTTTGCCATACAGGGTGAGTCACAAAGAAAGGCCAGTATCCTTTGCATGCATGGATGAATATCGGTGAAATTTATACTGAATGTAATCAGTACACAGATTGAATGTTATCCCGTTTTGGTGAGAGACAAGGAATTGTCCAAAGGGGCATTTTTTTTACTCGCCCTGTATTGCCTCAATCCTGCAAAATCCTCCATTTGCAAAGAAGATTTTGGAGGATTTGGGAAGGTTAGGGTCAAAGTATCAGGCTTCTGGGAATGTGATTGTCACAGCAGGAGTCATTTCTGTCTTTGCTTTCAGCCAAGGACCTCACCGTCAAGAAAATAGAAGGCATCATCAAGCGTCAGTTTGCCATTGAAATGAGGCACAAAGAGAAGGAAGTAGAACATATTGATGAGGTAGGATTCGACTGCTTTCTTATTTACCACGGGACTCAAAATACCCATGGACAACAGTAGTGCTTTTAACAAGCGTGTTTTATTCACTGGTGATTATTATCAAAAAGTTAAAGTAGATTATTTGCAGCTGTCCAAAAAGTAGCTGACAAAATTATTGTTGAAAACGTTATTAGGTTAAAAAAAAAAAGAAATCAAGCTTACGGTTTCTACCCTATTCTGATGGCCCCTACCCAAATTTAAGTAATCAGAGCAGAACTATATTTGTTTGGATCTTGACTACAACTCTGGTATTCTTATCATTGCAATATTCTCCCTTTCCAGAGAATTCACCAAGTACGAGCCATGTTGGACAAGCTGCGAGCGTGCGTTGTGGCAAACTACTACGGAAACATTGGACTTGGCCAGACAAACGCCAAAGGGGAGGTATGCAGCTTAATATTTAACCTTTAGCCTTTGTTAACCTTTAGGGTGCAATTCCCACAGACACCAGTGATATATCCCCATACTTCAAAATTCTTTTTAAAATACTCAGAACTCTCACAGGTGTACGGGCTGCACAGAAAAATGATGATCAACATGTTGTCTTTCATTTTCCTTTCAATTTTTGGTGGGTTGACCATTGACTTTTCGAGAAATTCTCGGTCAAAGAAGACCATGACACCCCAAAGCCAATGGAAAAGTAGCCATTTTGAAAAAGGATCCCTCCAGAACATGGCAAAATAGTGCCACTTTCAGATCCAATTGCATCCAAAATGCGAAACCAGCCAACTAAAGCCTCCAAATTCATCCAGCATCAGATTGGGCCTGATGACCTGGATCCTGCATTATCCTCCAGAGGCAAAATCCTCTTATGATTCAATTTTCGAAGGGCCTCAATCCTTCAAAATCTTCCATTTTGGAAAGAGGACTTTGGAGGATTTGGGAAGGTTGGGGTTAATGAAGCTAAGTACATGTACATGTAAGGGGGTAATGACTTATTACTATATCTCATGCATATTCATGATCGAGTGCTGCATTCTCGCATATGGTACGCATGCGTAGTAGACTATCCATGGGTAACCTGTGTGATAGTCCACTACGCATTTGCTTTATGAAGCAATCGTGGAACTGTTGCACGGGTGTAGTATGCCCCCGCGAACATTACCCTAGGCCTAGCTATACACATGAACAGATGGCAGTACACGTAAAAATGTTAATCAGCATTTTCCTGAGCTTGATGATGCCGAATTAGAGAATATTATGGACAATAAAGATGCCTTCTCTAACAAAAAAAAGATGTCCACAATGTGGCTAAAAATGTTCCGAGGTTCAGTAATATTTTCTGGTGAACTTGACAAGTTTCTCCAAAGATTTTATGCAGAGGTTGCGTACTGCAACGGGAAAATTTGACAACTGAATATGCATGAGCTATAGCTAAACAAGTATAACATGGTTTATTTTTTGGGAAGCTTAAAAACGACTAGCCACCCTCAAACCAGGTAATATTTGTATACTGGTCCCTCGGTGTTAGCTGATTTTGACAACTTTTCTCTGCTTCACATTATGGAGGTACATGGAGTAGCATTAGCCAACACCTTGGTACCAGTACCTCTCCCCAAACTGTATTTGCATTCTTTCCTCTATGCAGAAAACCCGATCCATCAAAACCAACTTGAACCATCCGGCCATCCAACAAGCTCTTGCAAGTAAACTGAAAACTCAATCACCGTCCGAGACACCAGATCCAGCCTCGGGGGAAAATATCGCCCAAAACGGCCCCCCGATCCCTGCGGCAATGGCAGAGACTCCTGGTACCCCGAGCAGTGGACCGTGGTCCAGTCAGCAGAGCGAGCGGTCATCACCAGAATCGGAGCAGCTGAGCAGGGTGGAGTTAGCCGAAGTGGAGGAGGAGCCTGACCTTGGAGTGGGCGGGGCCAAAGGACCGCGCCACACTGGACCAGTGAGTCAATGATTTGACCCTTGAACAGAGATGAAATTTGTAACATTTTAACCGGAAATCAGACTTTTTAAAATTTTCTTGCAAAGGTCCAATTTTTTCTAACGATATTTTCCAGGCAAAATCTGATTTTAACTTTTTGCAGTGAATTTCAACGAATGTGATGAAAACGTCACGTCTGTATTGTGACCGCTATTATCATCTTGCTACCAGTCACCAGTACACATTTTGTTTTTAAAAAAAAACTGGAAATAAGTTTAAGCATTGACCTATGACATGTGGAAACTACATACCAAAGCTTCCGGGTTGTTGCACGTGGATATCGACTGCATTTGGATCCAAATATAGGCTCAGCTATACTGGGCTTGCCGTGCCCTAATATTTTGAGTGACATGCTTGCCTCCTTTATCTCCTAGAAAGCAATAACCGAGTCAAGGTTATTTTCTTCACAGGATACATTTGGTGTTGGCCCCGCTCTCCTGACACCCAAGCCTCTAATTCCTCAAGTGGAACCGGGCGATGGGTCCAGATTCCACGTCAAGAAGAGAATCATTGTGGGAAACGTCTCAAAGTAAGTCACACACACAAAATTTCTTTCTGCAAAGTGAACCACGAGTTACGGTTTGGTTAATTTCAAATTCTCCTATGAACTTACGATCTGGATCAATCTATCTCTTTCATGATCTCAGTGTCATAATACAGAATGTCAATTGCGAAAGTGTGGTGTTGGAACACCCGTTGCATTGATCCTCATAAAGATCAAAGATGGTACACTTTCATTGTGTAGTGGATATATAACCCTTGGCAATATTTTTGACATTCAGGAAATCATGTTTAGGGTATAAAATGCTTGGAACATTCCCCCGTGGAACCCTGCGTTCCAATTGGGAACATGCGTTGTTCCCACTGAAGAACAGCCTGGGAACGAATCTTGGAAACGGTGGTGTATGGGCGTGCATGCTTACTCAGGAATGGCCTGTTCCAGTTGGGAACACGGCGCGTTCCCAATGGGAACACTCAGTGTTTCCAAAGGAACTGTGCATACGGAATGGGAACGTTCCGACTTTCAGACATTCCCTTACTCATACAAGATATTATAGATACATTCCGCATGGTGTTGCTTTTCGTCACAGGTACATCCCGCCCGAGAATCGTGAGGACAGCGACCCATCTACCCACAAATGGATGGTCTACGTCAGGGGGCCGCCAGAAGAGCCCAGAATTGACCATTTCGTCAAACGCATCTGGTTCTTCCTGCACCCAAGCTACAGACCCAATGACCTGGTCGAGGTCAAGTGAGTACCGGTTTTTGTTCTCCCAGTAACTTTCAATCAGATATAGAGTCTGAGAAGGACTAGTACATTGCTGCCCATAATGGCCTTTAATATTAGGTCAACTCATTTAAAGGTAGAGTATATCATTTGTCATTTGTACATTTTTATGTTTGAAGCAACAAAAGTGCTCAAAATCTAAAGAAGGGTGCTAACCTGATGAAGTTTTAGCTCAGTGAATGCTCTTTTCGAGAAAACAATATTCTGGGATCTTAATTTCAACTCAAAAAGTTGTCAAGTCATGTTTTGAATTGCACCCAAAATCAGCTTCCGGGACACGTTCTCATACAGCCAATTGCAGCTATGCGATGTCATGCACAAAACCAACGAATTATAGCAACCAACCATGCGGGCATGCGTGTGCATTGTGTCAACGCTTGCACGTTTAGACGCATCTTAGGAAATGGCCTTTTTTTTTAATTGTTTTCTTCAAAACGACAGTGTGCAAGAAAGAATAATTTCACAGGGAGTTTAGTGACATTACTATCTTTAAACCAAGTATGCTTTTCAACAATAATTTTGTCAGTTACTTTTTGGATAGCTTCAAATGATATACTCTACCTTTAAATATCAGCATACTTGAGACTTGGGCTATTAAACAAGAGGGCTGGCAGCTTTTAGAAAGGGCTTATCAACCAATATAGTTTCAGAAGCTTTAGGAGCATTACTTGTTCACACATACATCTATGATCATAATAGATAAGGTTTTAATAGAATGCTGACTCTGACTTGCAGTTCATGGATATTATGCCGACCACAAGTACAAGATCTTTTGCTAAAGCTATATTACGGTATTAAAGTGCTGTACACAAACACTTTATGTTAAGCAGAGCCACTGTGCCCATAACGTTTCACATGATGTAAGCAGGCTTTGGCACTGACCAAGTTCTTGCTATCTTGTCAGGGAGCCCCCTTTTCATCTGACTCGCCGAGGCTGGGGGGAATTCCCCATCCGCATCCAGCTTCATTTCCTAGACCCCAGGAACAAGAAAGTGGACATCATTCACCCTCTCAAGGTATTGTAGTTGTGAGATAAAAACAAACCCTGTCAGTGTAAGATACATGCCCTCCTGAATTCAAACGGCAGACTATGTTTTCAATGTTCAGTCAATCAAGTGCAACTATAAAGTCTTGAACACAATTTGTTTCCCACATGCAAAGCTTTGACACTTGCCGAATGACTTTGCAATTTTTTTGCTGGCTGTTTTTAAAACGTGAAAAATAACATGGCGGACGTATGATGCAGTTTTAAAGGCAAACAAGCTCATGGTGGACTGTATTGCTAGTTTGAAATATCTTAGGCTAATTCATATTTCCTTCAATGCATTTTCCATTTACAACTTCACACACGTTGTCTCAGTATTATGGTCTCGTTCATGTAATTGTTATGGCATACAAGTGTCTATTAAAGAAAAAAATGTTTCTTATTTTGCAATGACCACTAAACACAATGTAACTTGCGACATGTTTTATGCCATTGCCACGGAACTAACATCGCGTTCAATACAGTAAGTTTTGTGAAATGGATCATACGACACGTTGCAAGTTGGGACGTGTTACACATTGTAACTCATGTTTCATGACACCGGGTGCTGATCTCTTGAAAAACATACTCCAAAAACAAAATTATGTCCTACGAATTCTATATCAATCTACAATGTCTTGCCACTGTTTAAGACTTTTGACCTCCTGCTGCCCTTTAACCATGGCAACCACTTATAGACATGACATCACTAACTTTGCAAAACTTGAAAACTTTCTTTGACATTGGGGATTGCCAAAATTTCAAAATGCATTGGACTTTCATGAGAGTGAGGTACCACGTTGGAATGGCATCTAATTGTGGTTGGGTGATAGGTCTGTGTGAGGGACTTTTTGATTAGTAAATATTTCTCACACTGCCTCTGCTTCTTATTTGTTTCACAGCTGGATAGAACATACACAGGACTACAGACACTTGGAGCTGAGACGGTACACATATTGGTCAACTTCTTTTCTTATGTTTTTATTTTCTCATGAAATTTGATTCTTCTTTGGTGCATTATTTGTGTAAATTTTGGAGAAGCTGAACAAAATGTGAAACGAACATTATTGATTTGAATTGCCCACTTTTCAACTAAGCCTTGTTAACTTTTTATATTCAGATTGTTGATGTTGAGCTGGATCGTTACCTGTTTGATGACCTTGGTCAGCCCTTGTCTCGACCTATGACCCCAACAATCACAAAGGTCAACTACCAAGAGGGCATCAAGCCGGGGAGTCCAGGAACGTCCTGGGATGAGGCAAGGTGGAGGAGTGCTTCTCCAAGAATCAAAGAATCTGTCGGTAGAATGTCAACAATTGATAGGCTCCCGGAAGAACCTGGAATGGGTCCTGTGCCAGCCATTAAGAGATCCGAGTCTGCTGAGGCGAGCCCCACCAGAGTTGCTGCACTGAAGGATGACAGTGGTCAGAAAGTGGAACTACAGACGGATCAGATGTCCTCAGAAGTGAAAGTGGCTGCTGAGCAGGGTCAGTCATTCAGCGGTATTATTGGCCCGTCAGGTATCCAGCCTTCTTCGCAAGCGCCTCCCATGGGCACTGCCTCTGCTGGCCAGATTGCCATGCAGCAACGGCAGGGTGGCCAGTTTGTACGTGTCATGCCACCCCTTGGTCCCATAACCAAGAGCGCAGTGATAGCGCCGTCTTCACTGGCTGGTTTATCCCAGCAGGTGCCTGGGCCCTCCTCATCCCCAACCAAAGTCGTCACTCCAACAGATGACAGAAGTGGTTCAATCGTTGGCTCCCCTTCTCAAAGCCAGACTTCGTCAGCCAATGTCTCTCCAACCCAGCCTGGTGTCATCAATGTTGCTGATGCTGCTTTTACGGGAAAGGGTACCCTGGATGTCCGCATACAAGAAGGGAAGGTTGTTCAGGAGGTCACCTCTCCAACACAAGACATAACCCAGTCCAAGACGGAGGCAACAACTAATGTGGCAGCGATGGCCCAAACAATAGTGCAGGAGGCCCCTATCAAAGGCACTACAGTCCTTCAGACCACGGCACCCTCCAGAGTTCAGAGTGTACAAGGTGTCTTGGTCACAACTGCCCTCCAGAGACCTTCCCAGTTGGGTGACGGCAGTGCCATTGGAGCAAGTTCACAGACTGGAGGAATAGCTGTCCAGCCAACAAGCTCTCAGCTGAACAAGCCAGTCATGAGCACCTCTTTGTCAACCACTGGCACTAGCATTCCAGCAGTCAAGAGAATCCCCTCCTCTGGGAGTATCACAGTTGTTGCGACCAAGTCGCCAGCTGAATCCCCAAAGCACTCGCCCCCAGCCACTGCCTCTGGCATACCAACTCCACCTCCAGGAACCCAATACTATATCACAGCAAAGTCCACAGATCCAAACCTGCAAGGGAAGGTCATCCTCATCCCGCAGCAGGTGTTCCAGCAGGCCTCTAGTCAACAGGCCATGGCGGGTGGGAAACCTGGTGTAGGAAAAGCATCTAGCCCTCCGGGGAAAGCAGGCCCTTCTAAAGTAGCCACTGCTTCCTCTAAGTCCCCATTCTTATCGCCCAGCAATGTATTGATTCTACCAGCAGGGTCCATTGTGCCTCCTCTCCCCCCTGGTAGTATTGTCCAGATTCAGCAAGTGCCATCCCCAGTTCGGTCGACAACAGCTTCTAGCCAGCCAAAATCTCAGACCACATCAGCTGTGTCGAAAGCAGTCACCGCTCCCGGGAAGGGGACTGGTCCCAAAATATCGGGGATTCCATCAGGAGGAGTTATACAGATCCAAAGGACCACTGGCACAACAGTGGCCAAGGTTTCAGGGATCCAGGGTCCTTCTCAGGCAACAGGAATCTCCATCCTTCCAGAACAGAAGGGTCAACTAGCAAAAACTGCATCCGGTGGGGTGGTTTTTGTCCAGCGTACACCTTCAGGTGGGAAGATCAGCTCAGGGCAGACCCTTACAAGACTGCCTCTTGTCCAGGGAGGTTTAGCCCTACAGCAGAAAATAACCCTTGCAGCCCAGCTCCCTCCTGGTGCAGTCCCAATTCCACAGCAAGGACCACTGTCTCTGAAGCCTGGTAGTTCTGTTAACATCATTCAGAATCCAGTGCCAAAATCTCTCCAACAGGGACAAACCCTGGTCCTACACGCCCAGCCCTCTGTCCCAAAGGTCTCAGGAAAATCTCTGCAGACAGTGACCGCAATCCGACAACCAATAGTCCCTGGGGGTCAGGCCTCCAAGTTCATTATTCAGGGTCAAGGATCAAAGGTTGTTACCCCTGGTCAACTTCAGGTCCGATTGTCTGGTCCTGCAACAAGTGTGATCCCATCAAGGCCAATTGCTGCAACTTCTGTAAGCACAGCAGGTGCTGAATCAAAAGCTGTTGTGACAGGACAAGTTTCAGGTGAAGGCAAAGGACCAGATGCTGTAGGCTTGGCAGCACACAGATCAGCATCTGCCACATCTGAAGCAGGGATACAAGAGACCATCCCTAGTGGAGGAAGTGAAAGAGAAAATATGTTAAGCAGCAGTTCTGGAGCTGAAGAGCACATTAAAAATCAAATTGCATCAACTGAGGCTAGCAGCCAAAAACCAGTGGTCATCAAAGACCAAATGAAAGAAGCTACATCAAAGACTGTCACTACCTCAGAGCCTACCTCAGGAGCAAGTACATCTGCAACTGCTGCTGATACTCAGTTGGTTCACTCAATGCAACAGGTAAAAACTAAGGCTCAAACTGTTTTGGTACAGCATCCATCAAGAATCGTCATCAAGCAGGAGCCAGTCACCAGCCCTCAGGACTACCTGCCATCTTCTACAATTCAGCGCACCCCTGTGAATCCCACTTCTGCCACCACCATGAGTGACGTTCAGATCAAAATGGAGGTTGAAGAAAAAGAGGCGGAGTCTGAGGTGTCAGTCATGATGCGTGAGCTGACAATGAGCTGCTTGGAGGGCCCTGTTTGTGTGTATGGACTACGGACAATGGAGGAGTTGATTGCAGCTGTAGTAAAGAAAACACCTTTGATCAACAAGGACAGGGGTAAGGGATATATTGGCATAGAGAAAGTAAATGATAGAGAAAGTGCATATGGCTGTATTGACCTTTCTGGCAGCTTTGGTCCCCGGCAGTTGCTTTTTGCTGTTTATTATAGGGAATATTTTCTATCTTCCTTTTACAGAACTTGGATAAGTCTATAACTGTGATTCTGTAATTTTCAAACCCCTGAGAATGCTCTTTTCTTCAGGGGGGGGGGGTAATGAACTCTCATTTGTTGTGCTTTGTTCTCACGTTTTAAGTCTCAGTGTTGTTTTTTTTGATTATTTTAATTGAAGACAATTTTATCAATCTTTGTTGATAAATTTGTGTAAAGTCATGCAGTTTTTTCATTTATTTAACTATTATAAAGTAAAGTTAAGTATTGCATGTGAAGCTGGTTTGAAAATGACTCCTTATATTAGTTCAACTTATAATCTACTGATTTAAATAGTTATTGATATAAACATCTATTTTTAAATTTTTTTCTTTCTGAATTTTTATTGAACCTCAGTTCAGAGTGAGCATCCCTTTGCTGCTACATCCCTGCAGCATTACCATTCCTGGTCCAGGGCCAAACGGCGCGCAGCCGAGTGGCACCGTTCCGTCTCTGTCCGACGGATCGCAACGGAGGCCCAGGTCAAATCGGAAAAGTTACGCTTTGAAAGAATTTGGACTGCAAAGGAGGTGATGGTGTGGTGCCGACAGCGGGGCTATACCCCACCGGAGCCAGGTAGGATGTGGGGAAGGGAAAGATGAGTTCTTTGCTCAAAGTGGCCCCTTCGTCAACCGTGGATGATTGGTTTATACTGGTTGATTTGTGAAGCAAGTTGCACCTGCTTGCTTCAATTAACCGTAACTCCCTAGGCATTTTTGCTAGGATGCAACATCAAACTGCCTCCATGTAAAAATTGCATACAGCCTGCATCCTCCAAAATCATCCGTTATTTCTTGAATGTGGTTCTTGGAGGGGTGACCACTGCCTCAATCCTGCAAATTCCTCTAGCAATCACTGCCATTACATTGAGGCAGAGCCAGTGAATGTACAGCACTTTGTGACAGTTGGCTATTAAAATCCTCCTATACTTATAACTGTCACAAAATGTCACACAAAAAAACATCCTACCTCTCTCATTAGCTTTTGTACAGGCTGGTCATCAACTACCAGAAACCCCTATGGATTACACTGTACATGTATAACTGTCAAAGCCTGTTGAAGTGGTTTGATAGATAGGTTGACCGTTAATACTTGTGCAGCTTGTGTATGAGCCATTTCAACCTGTCAATTGTACCAATATGAGGCCAGTTCACAGACCTATTAAACACTGTAACCTGATTTTTTTTTGGTTTTGACCCATACAGTTACTCACTACAGATTGTCAAGAGGGAAGGTCAAATAAGAATTGGGAACAGTAATAAAGGGCCTAGTACGAAAAAACTATTGCAAATTCTTTTATGTAGATGCCAGTAGCACCGAAGAATCCTGGTGCAACGTCTGTGGTGACCTGAGCAAGAAGGGACGGAGGATTCAACCGACAACTGCTGGGCACGACTGTAGCAGTGACTGGCTGTCATCTGCAGGTACGAAAACACAAAACCACAGGGAGGTATGGTATCACCAGCAAGATCCGTTGAAGCTGTCAACCTCTGCCAAAAAAAACCTTGCACAACAAAATTGCACGTGCACTTCAATTCTAAGGGGTTAGTTGTCTTAAGAAAGTTGAGCAAGGGATACACATAGGAGATTTCAAAATACGCAGTGGCTATCGTTACTTAACGGCAGCCGTAAAGCAATTTTCAACTGCTATCATTGCGGAACCGTCTTGTTCCCTGACCTGTGGTGCAGTGAGATAGTAAGTTGCTGGGGCGAGATACTAATTAGGATTTTTTTGTAGTTGCCTGCGGCCCTTCTACGCTTGTCTTCCTTTGGAATTTGTCAATTTTATCGGAATAATTAAAGGATGAAAGGCAATTGGTGGAAAGTTACAACTCGAAAAATTCTTTTTCAGGACTGTTGAAACCAATAACCTACACAACTCCCGACGAGTTGACCAGGAATCTGCAGACCCAACAGATCAGCATCGACCGGGGTTCCTCCCACAGCGACACTGAGATTGACATCATCGGGATGTGGAACCTGGGAAATCGCATGCGAATCAAGAGAGAGATACCAGAAGCCCAAGACGGGATACGGTGTTACCTGCCGTACAGCAATGGGGCTAAGATGATACAGGATGTCTCACAAGAGGTATTTAGGCTAAGACAAGTCCTAAATTGTCCCAAGTCAACTCTAAGGGCGGCCTCAGGTCAGCCTGCGATTTGCTTGTGCCGCGACAGAACCTTCGGCATCAAGTGGAAAAGTAATGCTCAGGCCACAAAACTGAGAAATCGTGTGATTCTCATGGAACAAGCGGCATCTCAACACAAAAGTAATTGTAACCATGCTCATGTCACCCACGACGCAACGACGATTCCCCGGCACCGTCGTGATCATGTGACGTATTGAAAATGGCATTGCGCGTGTTGATAACAATCAAACGATCTTACATGGCCATATCTGGTCCTTTGGCTATTATTGCCATGCGCTGATTGGCTACACAATGAAATAAGATGATCTATTTGCGCACAGGTCGACTGCGATTGATCACCACCTGTCGGGAACATGTTCCGTCGCGGCGCATAAGTTGAATTTTAATTCTTCTCTTGTGACTGTTGATTTTTTACCGCAGACTGATGCCGATCATCTTAATATCGCAGTTACACTCAGTCGCACAAAATCGGCTATTGGTTTGTTCCCGAAGGTCATAGCTCAGGCACACCTTGATCCAGAAAAGTCAGTCGCCGACTGTTTTGTGTCGTCGCAAGGTTGACCCGAGGGCGGCCTTAGTCTATTCAAATGAACTGTGACAAAGTCATCCTTTATGTATTTCACCCCGTTACTTGGGTTAATTGGCTTGTGATTTACATCACAACATTGTTTTAAAGGCTGAAGATTACCTTTCGATTGTCTTGTGAAATTAATCTTGCGACAGGTTGACCTTGGAATCTCCATTTATTTAGTTGCCAGCCTTATTTGGTAGTGGTTTTTTTCCAGAGAATGTTTGATTCAGTGTTTTCCTAACACCTCTGAAAATGTCTGTCCTGGTCTCCTGTGAAGGGTTTTCTGCAGGCTTGTGTGGCTGAAGGGCCATAAATGCTTTTGAAAAATCACCGTTTTCACCACCATAAGCGAATAAGCAACCCTGTAAATACGTTTTGTTTCCCATGTCCTTAATCCTTTAGATTGGGGTCTGCTTCAAGCCAACTCAACTTGCTTCCGACACTTTTGCGCCTGTCGCGGAAGAGGTCATGTTTTCTGTAAGTCAAGTTTGGGGTTTTTTTAGGGGGGAGATAAGTTTGTTTTGGTTATTCATTCACTTACATGTACATTAAGAAGGAACTATTTTCAACGGAGGAATTTTGTCAGCTTGGCTTTCCAAGACTCGCTGAAAAAGAGAGTGAGAATCACGAAGAACACTTGCACAGTCAGATGAAAGTTTTTCATGCCCATTCTGCACCATGCATGGGTAACCCAGTCCTAAAAAAAAAACTGGCTGTATTGAGAGCACCATTTATTCTTGTGAATCGAATCATTTTTATTTTAAATGTCTTCTACCTTTTACCTCTGTTGCCTTTTTTAAAATTTCTGTCCTCTTTTGTTCCAGGCCGTTTCACAATTCTTAAGCACTCTCCTCCGAGAATCCTTGGCCAAAGCCTACAACAAACGCACAGATAACAGGTACAGGTACATCCAATATGCCATTGCAGTTTAGCTCCATAAATTACCGAGTCCATTTAAAATACAATTTTCTCAATGTTTTTTATATATCGCAAAACATTCCATACACACATCGATTATCAAGGTGTGCTTTGACAAAATTGGGTGCAGAATGTCCAGGTTGATGGTGGTTCCAGGGTAGACAGATTTGTTAAGCGCTGCCTCGTGGAGTTTTGACCAAGCATGATGGGCATGACTGCGTAACCAAAGCTCGGTAAAATGTCCACCAAAAGTCCACTTACACATGGCACACACAACTGGAACACACAGTCAAACTTTACATAACTCTCGGGGACAAGGCATTGTCTTTCCCTTTGTCCCTATAATATAACACTCTCCCATAGACTAAGCACACAAATTCACATTCAAGGACCATTTTCATTAAAAGATGACCGTTCGAAGACAGCAAAGAATCTGTTGTTCTCCCTTCGTCTGTCTGTCCTTGGGGTACATGTAAAGTAAGCACACGCACTGTACCATTTTGTCCAACATGTGAAATGTGTGGGGCTTATGGCCACACATGGAACTGTTATTAATTAAGAACTGATTTTTTGTTTTGTTTGGTATTTTACATTTTGGATCCAGCCTTCCGAAGGAGATTCTTCCAACCCACGTTCTACAGGCCATTGAAAGCACCGAGTCATGTGACTTCCTTAGCAACAAACACCTGGGGGTCCTTGCCATGCCACCCGAGGAAAACCAGGAAGCTTCAACCTAGATAGGCTACGAACATATGCTTAATATTTTTTCTGCTAATTATGGTCTAGTAACCTCCACAGGTTATCTGAAAGGATACCATGAATGGATTTTCATCAAATTTTCGCTGTGGTTATACACAAGAGTACAAACAATATACTCCATCAACTTCGATACTTTTTGAGAAATTTAAAGATGTCCGCTTGCATGACTTTTTTGGGGTCACCCTGTAGAACTTTGAGAAACTTTTTGACTAAAAATTATTGAATTCAAAGGCCAACCAATCACACAATCACAGTAACATTCTTTAATAGATGAATATAAAATTATTCAATTTTTTTTTTAATTCTTCACAATTGGCTGAATTGACAATTGTTTTTCAATATCAATCTAGAATGTACATGTACATAAATACTCAGAGTTCCAATTGTGTCAGTTTTGTGCAAGACAATAAATTGCATATAATTACCTGTAAAATTCTCTTTGCGAATAATTGTCAGATTTGGCGTGTAAGAAAATGAAACTAGGCTACTTTTGTTTTATTCTAGGTAATCATGCCTTTTCTTTTTTTTTTCAGAACATGTCAAGCTAGCCCTTACCACCAATGATCCAACACATGTACTTGGTATTACATGATTTGGATGTAAAGTAGTAGGATTATTCAGCCACCATTACTTTACATGGCGCTTTTTCCCTTTTTTTTACGATGCAAAATAGGTTCTGTTGGTTAACTTAAAGTGTTTTGGATTATAACTATTAACCATCCTGCTGTCTGAACAGTCGCTGACAGTCAAAAATAAATCCTCTTCCCTGCCATGCCTTTTACACAGGCTAGTCACCAACAGTCAGATCAAATGTCATGCAAGCACTGTGAGTAGTCAAATTCAGTCAACAGACAAAAACTGACGAGTGGTAGGCACAGCTGGCTTATCAATCACCTAGAGTCAAAGCATAGCTGAATCAGGTTACAGTCAATCCTGCTTCATGTAGGCTGGGAGCTCGTATCTGTTAAAAGGACAACTTTGCACAGAATGTATGTTTGCATTGAAGGTTTTAGGAGGATGCCTAGCGAGAAACACCAAAATGAGGGACGATGATGAAAACTTGTCCACTGCTGCCACGGGCCCACGTTTAGGTTCATGGTGTAGAATGCTGGGGCCTTGTGGTTAAAGTGCATCGGATTTGTGGTTTGCGGGTAATTCTGCAGGTTGTGGGTTCGAGTCCTGCATGGGGTCATGGTGCGTGTGCCCCTTTGTAAGGCAAATAATCATTGTAAAGCGAAATGCCTGCTATTATTATTTTTATGAGGAGTTATATAACTTGTGCTGATTCTGCCCATATTTGCATGAACTCATGTGCACACAAATTAATCAGGTACATGTATGATGTCCTCACAGTGACTCTTGTACGAGTAGGCCACACAACGTCGTCTACTATTCCACAGATCACTGGGAGAGAAAAGTTGGCAGGGATACATGTTGGCGCAACTGGTTTCACTATAAAAACAGGTCGACTTTGGGAACTGAAGGCGGGCAAGGTGCTTAGATAGGGGCCACATTATTGGGGCGTTTACTTCTTGCTTGCTTCTGCTTTCGTGTCCGTATGCTATAGAGTGGTCCGCTACTGCTGTACACATAGTTCTGCAAGGTCTGCAGTAGTACATGTGTTGTCCTGCATTGGGCATTGTGCTGCATTGTCTGGGGCTGTGTGCCACTCGCAGGTGGTTGTTCCCTCAATGTAGCCCCATTTGTGCATTGTCACCTTTGACTGACCAGCACCAGTTCGTAGTCGGTTGAGGCATCTCCAGTTCAGCCAATGTTCATCAGCACCAGGGGTCAATTTCATGAGAGCTGCTAAGCACAACAATTTGCTTAGCACAAGAAGGCTGGCTTAGTAAAAGCAGGTTGCCAGCCAAAGCTCGATGTGATTTTCATGCTAAGCAAACAACAGCTGAATACCAATCACAAGCAACATACATCACATTGAAATTTGGCTGGTAATCCTGTTTTTGCTAAGGAAGACTTTTCATGCTGAGCAAATTGTTGTGCTTAGCACCTACAGGAAATTGGTCCAGGTGGTGTAAGCACTCTGCTGCTGGAAATAGGGACAGTGGCTAGTCTGTTGTTGCACATACTGCTTGCTGCCTAATGCACTGATGACAGTGCTGTTCAATGATCATGAATTCCCCTTGATGGGGGCCTTTGCAAACTACCCGATATCTTTACTGAGCACCCCGAATACTTTCCTGACGTCCACGCCGGGATTCCCCCTGGTGTACATCCGGACTCGCTCGTCCACTTGCTCCATCCGCAGGTCTGTCTCCAGCAGCCTTGTGAAGGAGGGGTTGGCCAGGGGCGAGTCCATGAAGAGGGTCTGCTGAGGCACGCTGCTCAGGAGGGAGAGGAGGAGCACCTGGGCCAGGGCCGTGTTCTCTGCCATCAGGGGACCGATGCGATGGCTGGAGGGTTTCTGGAGAGGTCGGATTGCACCGTAGCCAACTACGCGGTTATCTGGGAAAAAAAGGGGGTAGAAAGAAGATGCTGGTGTTATAAAATGTTGTTTGCATGTTGTGGAGGCATTGAACTTGCCCTATCGGGGCATTGTAGGCATCAATCACATATTTAAATTGTATAGTACACATGTATGACAAGGGATAATTATCAGTCTTTTGTTTTTTAAGTAGAAGAAAAAAGATACCTCACACAATTTCCCTTTTTTTAAAGGTAGGGTAGCTTTATTTGTTATTTTTGCATTTTTTTCGTTTGAAGCAACAAAAGTGCTTAAAATCTAAAGATGGGTGCTTAGCAACTAACCTGATGAAGTTAATAGCTCTGTGAATGCTGTATATTCCGAGAAAACAATATTCTAGGATCTCAATTTCAATTCAAAAGTTGCTGAGTCATGTTTTGAATTACGCCCCAAATCAGCGTCCGGGACACGCTCTCATTCAGCCGATTGCAGCTAGGCGATGTCACGCACTGAACCGACGAATAAAAGTAACCGCGCACATGTTGTGTCAACGCTTGCACGTATCCATTCATGGATTCACTGAATTACAAACAAACTACTAACGCAAATTTCCAAAAATGAGTCGCTTGACACATCTTTGGAAATGGCCTTTCATTGTTTTCTTCAAATTACAGGGAGTTTATTGCAATCCCTTTCCTTAAACTGACTAAGATTTTGAACAATAATTCTGTCAAGTTATATTTTGGATAGCTGCAAATGATCTATTCTACCTTTAGAGTCCACCATGCAAGAATTGGCATTTGAGGTTGGTTTGGTAAATCTCACCTTCCAAGACAGCTTGGGCAGCACCAGGCTTCTCCGTCTTGAGCCAGCTCAGTAGAAACTTGACCCTCTGCTGGCCGCATATCTCCGTGTCAAAGTCCACCACCCGGCCAAACCCCATCTCAGCAATCGGTCGCAGAAGCCGGTTGCCTTGGACCTCGGGCAGAAGAGGGATTCCTGAACCCTGTGCAGATACACGTACATTCAAAAATTGTAATATTCTGGTTACGGTTACCGGTACTTCTCCAGAAGAGAAGTCTGTCTGCAAATTTGAGTCGAGTCAAATTTATGCTGGAGTCAATTCAAGTCAATGATATTTGAACACCATCTAATACATTACAGAATTGAAGAAGGAACAAAAGGCATCGGTTTATTAAGGAGATCTTAAAACTTTGAAATATGCTGCATTATACCCAATAGACAGTTTCTGTGGACGTTTCTACCAAAGATCTACATAACAGTTACAAGTGACAAGAAGAGAAACTTCGGTTTCATCTCTGGTTTGGCTTCGGGTCTGAAATAATGACGCTGATAACGTCAGAACCAAATTGCAACATAAGAAACTGTTTCTGATTATATCAGGCATGCAACTTTTCCTCGGATCAGCTGATTTCCTCCTTTTTTTTTACTTCCCATGTGTGCCATTGAAAATAGAAAAACACTGTACAAAGTCTGGGAAAAATTTGAATTTCCTCTTTTTTTGTGATTTCCCAGTTGCATGCCCGTTATATAGAAAACATCTAATTATTATTTGAAAGCAGGACAAATTTAGCCAGGGTTCCATCAAAGGCTTAAGAAACTGCCCAATGCCGATGATGAAGCCAAGAATTTGGAAATGCGTTTAAAGTCTGGTTCCATGGAAGTAGTTTGTGCGCTACATTATAAAACCATGATGCAGCGTTTATTTATACACAATAAGCAAAGTACAAGTGTAAACATTATAAACTTTGTACAGTACTTCACGTAATTACTGCAAATATATTTTCACAGTTTTGGGACTCTGGTGTTATTAGCTTTTGACTCGAGTCCAGTTGAGTCTTCTGATGAAGGACTCGAGTCCATTTGAGTCATTTGCTCGCTGTGACTTGATTCAAGTCAGTTACCCATTGGGAATCGAGTCGAGTTGAGTCACCAAAAATTGTGACTTGAGTCAGACTCGATTCCAGTCATTGACTTGAGTCATTACAACTCTGGCCTTCATCAGTGTAGAATTATTGGGTACCCAGACTGGTCTATAGGTTACTGCAATCAGAACTCCCAGCTACATATACCAACCTTAAAACAGCCATTCCTCCATTCCTCTTTGAAACCAAGTTTTTCGTACTTCTCGACATCCTGTGTCCCAACCTCTACACCAATGTTTCTGTCGCCAAGGTAACCAATAGCTGCATCCCAAAGCTTTGCGCCTTCCTCCTGGTAAGAATCTCCGACATGATGGAACCCGATAAACCCCAGTGTGTCGCTCTGCCGCATGGCCGCGATCGTGCCCATCACATCCCCGTCTTCGTTCGTCGCGAGAAAGAATCCATTTGGATCCGTGTTGTACATCAAACGCAGTTCCTCGTTTCTCAGTCGGGCGCCCTCTACTGGCTGACTGATGGAGAGGACAGACACCTCCCGTGGATGGAGCTGGCGGATTTTGCAAGTTCTCGGATGATCGCGAGAGTGGTTGACGACGTCACTTGGTTCTGTTGGTAATGATTGGCCAGGGGTGCAGGAATACCTTCTGGGGATGCATGTCGTGGTAGCTGTAATGCACTGTTGCAGCATGCGAAGCCTCAGCAGTAACTTGGCCATTTCTTTTGTTGACCTTTAATTAATAAAATGATTGTTAGAAAATGAAGACGAAGACTCATGCAAGTAATTAATAGGAACAGGGTCCTAAAGATTACAGATACCGTCAAACGAATACTGCCACTTTGGTGCCAGACAACCAAAGAATAGACCTTATGCATTAGCCCCATAAATGTGGCCAATTTACTGGACTACCTCTGTAAATAGGGGCCACACTTAGAACATGTACCCGAACATGTAGAACTTTGTCAAATTTTGATTTTCACATTTAGACTATATTTGTGATTTATTTACACTTAGAAGCACACTCACTCACTCTATAGCAATAGAAAAAAAGTCCAGCAGTTCTCAGACGTCTATTTTTTGTGTAATTTCCAGGTTCGTTTGCACAAGTTTGTGTATCAAAATGCCAACATTGAAAAGATCACGCACGTGGATCGTCAGTCACATTGACTTGAGTAGAGGCGCACGTGGTAACCTGGACACAAAAAAAGACCACATAAATGCAGTGGCGTCGCACGGCGCCAACGAGCTCCGCCACAAACTCAAGTCTACGTGACTGACGATCCAGCAGGTGCGTGGTCTTTTAGTTGGAATTTACAAATTACTAGATACGCCACCTGAGGTACAAGTAGACATCGACGATTAAGATGGTTGTACTGAAGTTTACTTACGATCTGGATGAAAAGTGAAGTTTCCCATCCAATTCCGAGAGCTCCCCTTGCTATATTGTGAACACGTTAAATTTCCGACTCATTTTAATGTTTGAACGACACGATCTAGTCTTCATGCCCAGCGTACATTCGATGGTCCCCCTATCCCGAGTGCGATTCCGTTACCAAGCACGATGCATTGATTATGATAATGAGAAGACTGGATCACGTTTGTAAACACAAGTGCATTTCGAATCGGATAAGGGAGTCGGGAACTAGCTTGAACTGGTTTCCGTCCATAAAATCTGCCCTTGTTCCTGACTCCCTATTATCATTCGAAATGCACTTGTTTTTACGAACGTGATCCAGTCTACAAATTATCACAATCAATGCATTGTGCACGCTCGGTAACGGAATCACACTCGGGATACGGGGACCACTGAATGAACGCTGGACATGAAGACATCACAATTCACGAATTGGAAATTTAACATGTTCACAATCGTGAGGGGAGCTCTCGGAATTGAACGGGAAATGTCACTTTTCATCCGGATCGTAAGTAAACTTCAGTACAAATGTCTTATTTATCAATGTCTACTTGTAGTCCTCAGGTGCCGTATCTAGTAATTTGGAGGCTATTTTGAGTGTTGGGTTTGGGGTCAATGACAGAATTATGTTGCTCGGCATCCAAGGCTTAGCTTGGACCCTACTATCACCAGACTATGTCCGAATGTTACACAGGTGACAAGTTGAGTCCAAGTTACTCGGACTAGATTCCTAGTATAAGAGAATAAAATCCACTTTAAAACTAGTTGGTGACATTCTCAATAAATGTCATACTGGGCAGGTTTTGATTTTTTTGAGGGAAATTTGGTGGTAAAATGACGATGAAAGTCAGCGACAACAAGCGACCCGAAAATAAAGATGGCGATCACTGCACGATGTACCGTGAGCACGCACAGCGCACTGAATCGCAAGGCACAAACCGCACGTCGCACGGGAAAATCGTGATTTCTACCCCAATAAACTGTTCAAAATTGCAAAACAGGTGTCATTAGAATTAAGAAACGTCTGCTTATGATTGTAAAGGTGATTTTGAGCAATACAAAACATTTTTGACTCTAATTTGATCAAAACAAAACAGGGACCCTACACTTCACGATTGCCAACAGCTGGTCATGCAGGTTGTGCAATATTATACGTGGCTCCATAAATGTGGCCAATTTACTGGACTACCTCCGTAAACATAGGCCACACGTCCACCATATACAAAAACATGTCGAACTTTGTCAAATTTTGATTTTCACATTTAGATTTAGTTTAGTTTATTTTTGCTTTAGAAGCATGCTCACCCTCTTTAAAATCTGTAAATCAGAAAGTGCTGCCTTTTTTCAGATGTCCATTTTTTGTGAAATTTCAAGATACGTTTGCACATGTTTTCATATCAAAATTTCAACATGAAATTTCACGAAAATTAGACATCTGAACATGCTGAAAAAAGGCAGCACTTTCTGATTTGCCTTAACAGAGGGTGAGTATGCTTCTAAAGCAAAAATAAACTATACTAAACCTATTTGACAAAGTTCGAAATGTTTTTGTACATGGTGGACGTGTGGCCTACTACTACTGGTAGCCTCATTTAGGGCCTATAATCAGATTATACGGTCCTCAAAAACATGCTAATTACCCTTGCTTTGCAGCCAATATCCTGTACACTTCTTCTTTCTTCCTAAATTTCTTATGACTCTCAAAAAACCATCAGGTAGGAACCTCATTCACTTCCCTGGTGGATTAAATCTTAGCAACTGTTGAAATTTCCGAACGGAGCTGTGCCGCATAAAAGTTCAATGGGCGCAGCCATTGTGTTTTAGACTGGATACATGTACCTGCCACCGGCACCGGGCATGGATCATCATGGAGGAAACGTTTTGGCTTCATCTCCGAACTCTGGTGTCAGTTGTGGCTCCGTGATTTTAGATCCCTGACGTGAAAGATTTCAGTGGAAGATTTGACAATATCTGCCATGGAGACACAAAATTTTGGTCACAAAAGGCGGCGACATTGGTTTGGACGCATAACGATTTTTACACATCTTTCACTGGAGACAATGACGCAGCCGGAACGAAGCAGAGGTTTCGTAAAAAGCTAAAACGGCTGAAACTCAAGTCTAGTTTTATCAAGCACGTGCCACGTGCACATCCGCGCCGATTTGATCATCACGGGGAAAACCCTCGTGTGAAATAAGTACGCCTACACGTACAGTGTATGAGATCCGCCACGCGAGATGGCAGATATAGAACACCATAGTATGTAATTACATGTATACCGACTAGTTCATGTTGGTAGATTCGGCGGCGCTGGCTGTAGGTAAAAGTCTTAAATATTGCCTCACACAATCAAATTAAGTGACAGAAATAAAAGGAGAGGCATGTGAGCAAGATAAACAGCAAGATGAATGTTCGCGATAGCGAGTGGCAGCGAAGACGGCGACAAGCTCGTGCTGCTCATCCCATGATGACAGAGCGCGATTTTCATGATAATACTAGGTTGCCTGGTAAGTGGTAGACTGGGTGTAACGTAACGATAGCGTAATTTCCCAAATGTATCCAAAAAGTGAACTATCATTCTGCCTTGAAATCATTGGTACCGTTGTCACATGAAAATCCGACTCCTATGAAAATCGGACCCCTTTTCCCTTTTATTGGTTTATCCCTCTCACGTGACCGGTCAATTTCCTAATTATCATACTTACGCATGCGCGGTGTTACCAATGAGTCCGATTTTCATAGAAACCTAAATTCACGCTACACCGTGACTTTAGTAAACCGTTGTAGATCTGAATTTGGCTGTTCCTGCTGTTCGGCCCATTTTTTTTGTAAGGATGTATATATATATATACATGTATATTGCTTTTCCGCATAGTTGCAGAAAAGCAATTCTTTCTGTTCTGAATTGTTTGGGCTTTTCCGCATAGTTCTCATTTTTTTACCTTTTGCGAAGCTTTTCTTTTTGTTCTGATTTTTTTTCTTAGTTTCTTTTTCCTCTTTGTGGTCCATGCCATATCCCTTAGACTTTGTACACATCTTTTCTGTCACCTTTGTGACAAAGGTGAATGACAAAGTTTGTCACTCATCTTTGTCATACATCATTAAAAGGTATATAAAGATCATTATAGCAAATTTGTGTCTCACGTGACGTCATCTTAAAAGTGCATTTGAAGATCTATATCTACAGAACTCCGATTGGGTTGAATCTTGGTATGCAGGTATAGACCAGGATGTGTTTTAAATGAAAATGGAGGTGACTTCATGAGGTGATTTTATATATATATTTTTGAAATTTCAAAGCTTAGCGCCGTATCTCATGAACGCAGCATGCTAAATTGAACATACTTTTTGTTATAGGTTCATTGCTAGGGCATATAGATGTACATGTATATACAAACAAAATGTGACAAGTGGGTGATGTCATGATGGCATCAAATATTTGATGCTGTTACTAATGTGCAAAATCTAAAATTACGTCATGATGATGTAATCACATGATTTTTGTATTAATTTAAAAAGTTTTTACATTTTATTCTACTTGAAAAATTTCACATAAAAGTGCAATCAGACTGACTTTAAACTAGGCACAGATAAAGACCGTAGGGTTATTGATTCTAGACAATTGATGTCACGATTCATTTTAAAAGTGTTTATTTTAAGATTTTATATCTAGAGAACTGTGAGTCCAATTGGGTTGAAACTCGGTATGTACATAAAGATGTTCATCGAACAGACATAGACCTAGCTTTTCTTTCTTCTAACTCTTCTTTTTGTTGCATGCAAAATCCCATAGAGTTTGTACAGGTCTTTTCAGGCTGTCACTTTTGACATTTGTCTTTGTCATACATCATTCAAAGTTAGCATAGGCATTAAGCCTATTTGAGGGGTGGAAGACACAATGGAGGACGCTGTTTGAATTGGGTAAAGTCTTTTGTATTTACCCAAACCAAACAGTGCCCTCCTATTGTACATGTGCTGAAATGAAATAAAAACATCAGTAACTTGCAAGCCATGCAGCACAACTATCACAAAGCGATGTAGACAGGATTGCAAGTGCCCTATCAAAAGGTTGATGTGCATGTGTATGATGGTACTCAGCCGGTCAAGGAACAGACGTCCCGCTAACCCACCTGGCAGAGTAAGAAGGTCGAGAAAGGGGAAATCTAGAAGTCAGCGAGGATTGTCGTCATGCCAAGAGACAGGGTAATGAAACTGGCTGTCAGGCCATCCACAGAAAAGGACCTTGAAGAGGGAACGTAGCTTGTCCTTGACTACCTGACAGGGCCAGCATTTGATGAGATCTGTCATATTGCACAGCCTCAGATAGGAGCAACCCAGAGAGGTCATTGATCTTGTCACAAGGACTGGCCTTCGCCTAATACGAAATCCCATCTACATGTATGCGCTTGGAAGATTTCTGTGGGAGGAACCAGTGTAGGGGCGAATCAATCCACGAGTACTCCCTCCACCTAATGAAGCTGCTGAGAAAGATGGAAATCGCATCTCTGGAGGGGAGTGCCCTCTGGAAGTTGCCCAATGGTTATTACCCAAAGTGTACGGAGAAAATGATATAGAGATCCCATACTTGGGCTACACTGAGTTGGATATTGGCCTGCTTGAGGTCCACTTCAGAGGTTTGAGAGGCCTGGTCTCCAAGACGTCTGACAAGAGAAATACACGGCCCCCTGGCATGCTTGCAGGTTAAATGTTCTCCAAGAGGTGCGTGCAGCATTGAAGGAAGACCAGGGAGAGTTTTATCTGCAGAATTTACAAGGGGTAGATGGTGCTGCATGGGCAAATGCCCTATCCCCTATGACGTGACAGAAGCTCTACAGCCACGGATGGCTTTTGCAAAGACCATGGTCATAACCCTCATGTGCAACTGCCCGTTCTGTCAAAGCAATCAATTAAGTGCTTTATCCCCCAGTCTGTCCATGACTCCAACCAGGTCCTCATTCGAGCTGTCATCAGTGGGAACTTGGATAATCTTCAATGCAATGTGGCTGCCATTGACACATGGTCTACATGGAGAGAGGGTTTGTCCATGTTCAAGTTGCCAATTTGGGACAGGCGGACGTTTGGCTCCCAGCAAAAAGCCGGATAGGTTTGTTGTCACAAAGAAAGGAGTTTAATGTGGATGATGGGCAGGTCAAAGTCGTTGATGATGGCATTTATGTGGGAATTATGGACGACCCAGGATGGGCGGTATAGTCAACTCAGCCTATGGATCCAGCAGTGGATGTCAATTAAGACTACCGTCCCTGTTGATGTAGACTTGGGAAGTACGGAGTTAGCTCCCGAACAGCGTAGATTCATAGATTTCAAGATGTTTTCTGCAAAGAGAAAGACAACCTAGGGCATACCACCACAATTAGGCACAGGATCACGGCCATAAATGATGGCCTGTATGTGTTCCCCGCCGAAAAGTACCCCCCCCCCTTCCACACCAAAAGGATGAAGTAAAGGCTCACCTGCAAAAGCTCCTTCATCTATGTATGCAACCCCAGTCGTGATGGTTCACACGAAGAACTGTGGTACTGCTTAGGAGGCGATGCTATTGAGCTGCAATGGCAAATGACATGTAGAAATGGTGCAAACAGTGTGAGAGGTGTACATTGGCTATAGGGCTACAGTGCCTGCGGTCCACCCAACCATGGGCAGTATCCTAGCAGAATGGCCCATATCTTGGCCGTCGACTTCACGTTGTTGCAACGAGTAACTGATGTTAGGGGAAATGTGCTTGTTATGACTGATGTTTCAGTAAATTTTCCTAGGGAGTTCCATACTGTGACCAGAAATCCATTACTGTGGCAAAGATCCCGATAAGGGAGTCTTTCCAGAAGTACGGCGTACCCAGGGGTATCCACAGTGATCAGGGAAGTAATTTTGAGTCCCAGCTCATAAAATACCTCTGCACTAGCTGCTGGGACATCAAAGAGCCACAGCACTGCCTACCATCTGCAGGGAAACAAACGGTGTGAGCGGTTCAATCATATGCTGCACAATCTGCATTGGCAAGAACATGTACAACTGCACACCCCGCTCCTCGACGAGTACGTCTCTCTCCCTTCTTGATGTGTCAGAGAACTTCAATCCTGGTTGGTCACAAACAAACCCAAGATGAATCCAGACAAGACAGAAATTTTTCATCGCAGCCTCACCCACTCACTTCAAATGTCTCCAACACCTCACCTTCGATCTCAACAGCCGTGTAATTCATCCTTCCTTGTCAGTCAGAAACTTAGGAGTTGTTTTCGACCGATACATGAAGATGTCGGACCACATCACTCAACTCTGCCGATCCTTAAAATGGCATATCCGTAACCTTAGTCGGATCAGGAAGTTCCTTGACTTTAATGCCTGCCATAATGCAGTCCGCGCCTTATTTCTCTCGAAATTAGACTACGGCTGCTGCTTACTTAACGGTATCTCAAAGAAAGATCTTTCTCGTCTTCAACGGCTTCAAAACAGATGTGCTAGGCTCATTTTCCAGATGCCCATTTACACACATATATCTTCCCTTCTTAACCAGTTACACTGGCTTCCAGTTGCACAATGCATTCAATTCCGTACTATGGTCCACACTTACAAATCTCTCAACTCCTCTGCCCCTGATTACCTCTCTTCTCTTCTTTCAATTCGAACCGGGTCTCACTCCCTTCACTCTTCTCATGGGAAATCTCTTGTTGTCCAGAGAACAAATAAACTCGCGGGTGATCGGGCCTTCTCTATTGCTGCTCCCTGATTGTGGAGTAGTCTACCCATCCCTATCAGAAACTCTGATACTGTGCCAACCTTCAAGAAGGCTCTCAAAACCCATTTTTCCCCCACACCATAACTGGTCGTACGCCCTTGTTGTTTTTCTGTTGTTCTTTCTGTAGTTCGTCTTTCTTTGTTTCAGCGCCTTGTATCCTTTGGCAATTTGGCGCTCTATAAATCCAGTTATTATTATTATTATTATTATTATCTTTCATTCATCATCATCATCATGTCGGGGTCGCCTGGGTTGTGACGACATCACGAGCCAGTCCCTGAGTCCTCTTCCTCCAGCTGTCTCGATCTACCATGCAGGTGCGCAGCTCCTCTGCAGATGTGAGATCAGTGTCCCTCTTGAGCTGGTCCACAAAGGTCAGACTTCTTCTCCCTCTTAAGGCAGTGCCCTGGGTGGGCTCCCATGGTTGGGTGGGCAGCAAGCTCAGGGTGGCGGACACAGTGGCCAGCGAGATTAAGACGACACTGTCTGATCTTGCTCACTCTCTGCATGCCGTTGTATCGATCATCAGTCCTCATACGATCCTGCCACGATACGTTGAGGGCTGTACGTACATGTAGCATGCGAGTGTTGCATCCATCCAGGGACTTCTCCTCCTTGGTTGTGAGGGTCCACCATAGAGTAGGACGGACCCAATCGTGGAGATGAAGAGCCACCTTTTGAGCTTTGTACTGATGGCTGACGTCCATACATTTTTCATGCTGTGAAGTGCTGACCACGCCAATCCTCGTCTGGTCTTGATGTCTTTTCCGCTTGAGTCGACATACGCTCCAAGATATTTGAAATCGGACACGATCTTCAGCAGCGTGCCTTCTCTAGTGTGGACGGTAGCGTCAGTATGCCTTTTGGAGACCCTCATACCATCTTTTAATTATTTCTTTGTTTTTTTTAATCTTCCCCTATGTTGTATGCCAGCACTTTGGTCTTTCCAGCGTTGAGATGTAATCCCATCTTCAAACATTCTTCCTCCACCGAGAGGAGAAGGGTACGAGCCTGTTCCACAGTGTTTGACATCAGTACTATGTCATCGGCGAAGTCCAGATCGGTGACTGTTACTGGAGGCACTCGCCGGCTCTTGTGCTGTGTCAAGGTGAAACCTAACTCCACCTCTCTCCCGTCAATGGCCCTCCTCAAAGCATAATCCAGCACAATAATGAAGAGATAAAAAGCGAGGGTATCGCCCTGTAGCACTCCTGCAGAGATGTTAAACGGTTCGGTAGTTCCATCAGGTGTGGTGACCCTGGCCCATGTGCGAGAGTAGGATGCTGCCACAGTTTCCACAAGCTTCTTTGGTATCCCATATGCACTAAGGATATCGAGCATCTTCCCCCTGTGGATTGAGTCAAAAGCCTTTTTGAAGTCTATGAACGTCATCACAGCAGGAAGATGCTTGACGCCCTCGATGATCCTCCGAAGTGCAATGATTTGACCCACAGTTGTCCTTTTTTGGCGAAAACCATTTTGAGCTGTTCTTAGGAGAGGGTCTAGAGCAGAGCGGATATGGTTGAGAACCATCTGGTTAAATGTTTTTGCCATGACAGAGCTCAGGCTGATGCCCCGGTAGTTGTCGGTGGATGTGAGGTTGCTCCATGGATGTGAGGTTGAGGGTGCTCCATTGATCCGGAAGTTCCCCTTTCTCATAAGCACTGTTGATGAAGCCGAGCACGATGCCGTCAATGGGGACAGACTTGAGTATTTCCGGGACAACTCCATCCACACCACTGCTCTTTCCTCCCTTCAGTGACTTTTTTGCATTGTCATATTCTTCCCTTGTGAATGGCCCATCCTCGATGTCTAAGTCTTCGAAAACGCGCTCAACTTCAGACTGTACGTCCAGCACCGCTGGTTCAGCCCCGAGAAGGTTTTTGAAGTGGTTGTACCATGCTGAACTTGTCTGGGGGAACTTTTACCAGTGATCTCTTTGATCAGCTTCCAGCTCTTGCTGTGCTTGACGTTGAGATGAGCTTCCTCCACTTTTTTTAATCTTGTTGGCAAGCTCCTCCTCTTCGATGGCATCATAGGTGAGGTATAAAACCTTCTTCTTCTTCTTGTACCCTTCCCGATTGGTTTCACAGCGGTGCGTGAGTAGCTTACTGTACGCTGCTACCATGTCTTCCCTGGATCTGATGACTCATGGGTCCGCTGCAACCCTAGACTTCTTCCCCCTCTTGGGCACCTTGTCCATACACTCCTCTGCTGCATCCTCGTTAGCTTTCACGAACTTTCCATAGCGATCCGTTGTTGACTCCCCCTCTTTGATCAGAGCCTGGAACCGGTTGCTGACCTCCACAGCGTATCTCTCCTGCAGCTCGCTGTTACCCCTCCAACACTCGTACTGGACCTTTCTCTTGGTTGCCTTTTGAGGCGCTCAGAGGCAAAGGCGCACCTTTATCGCCACCACACGATGATCAGACCCCACAGATGATCAGACCCCACAGATGCAAAGGTGTTGTAGGCACCTGAGTCGACCATGCTGCTCCGCCACTTTCGCCTCGTCAGGATGAAGTCTGTCTGAGCCTTTGATTCGCTTTGTGACAGCCACGACCACAGACGACCCCTTCTCTTCTCGAACATCGTGTTGCTTGCGAGGAGGGAGTAGTACTCCATCAGATGTAGCATCCGAGCCCCGTTGTCGTTAGTTTTTCCCAGATGATAGGTGAATGTAGCGTCCTCCTGTCCGATTCTAGCGTTGAAATCGCAAAGAATGCACAGGAAGTTGTGGACTGGGATGGCCTGTACTGCGTGCCTGAGGTCGCTGTAGAAGTTATCCTTCTCCTCGCTTTTCGCATCGAGTGCTGGCACGTAGGCAACCACGATGATCTTTACGGGACAGGAGCCAACCCTATACCCATCTACCGTACCTCATGCTAGGGCTGACAGATGTGAGGGAGAATGCCCCAGACACTGAAGGATGCGGCTGAATATACACTTTGAAGGATCAAGAAGAGAAGCGCAGCTCGATGTGAGTGCACGGTGATGCAGTGATCATGGGGATCCCCTCAGAAAATCAACTTCTCCTCCGAAATCATCCTCAAGAGAGAACTAATTTAGCAGATTAATGTAAACCAACCGTCTAAAAAGTTGTGGAACCTCCGCTATTTACCAACGTGTACAAAGTACAGCTGGTGGATGGCACTGGACCATCGAAATACGTGTCCAGGACCGAGATACTTGACACTGCAACTTCCAAGCAATTATATACAATAAATCACTCTCGCAGCGATTGCAGACGAGGGGGAACCCAGTGGGCCCACAGATCCCCCTTCACCGGAAAAAGCAGAGGAGACTGTTAGTCAAAAGGCCCCCCTCTGCTCCCTCTACTCTCCTTTACCTGGTGATGCAAACAAAATTGCTAAAGTGCAGCATCTGGACGGCAGCACCTGTGGCACAGATGATCCCCTGCAACTCCATGAAGTTCCCACACGCTTCGCCTCGGGAGATAGTCCCAATCATCCAACACCTTGGGTTCATTAGTTTTCACTATTTCCCGACAAACTGTGTTGTGTCTGTATACTGCCTGACTAACACGGCTGCTCGCCACTTTTATGGCTGTAATCTGGAAACCTGTAGAGATCACATGCACCAATTTTTCTTTTTTGCTGAGTTGAAATAAAAACATCAGTATACTTGAAAGCCAAGAACAACTGTCACATAGATGTTTGACCGTTTTGATTCCCCTTTCTCTCATTTGTATTAACAGGTGGCATTTGGTGGTACGTGGAGAAACTGAAGCAACAGGGGAATGACATCATCCACCACAATCCGAGAGAGGCGGTCGGTCTGTACACCAAAGCCATGGAGATTGATGAGAATCCAGAGCATCCGTTTGATCTACTGACGCCGCGAGAGAAGGCGATGTTGCGCAGCAATCGCTGCACAGCACTGATGAGACTCCAACAGCTTGGCCCTGCCTTTGAAGATGCCATAGCGTGTATTAAAATAGATCCTACATTTCAAAGGGTAAGGTCATTGAGTTCACATGTCTGCGTGCATATCAGATTCAAATCCTCAAGTTTAGAATGCCTGGCGATTTGTTCCAAGCACATTGCAATGCCAGGCCTATAAATGTTATGATTATGTACATATGAAGGTTACCCCAGTAGGTAATCAGTTATTTATAATGTATGATAGATTGTAGTTTGACAAACTTTCATTAGCCCTCCTGTGTAAACATATATTCTATGCCTAGTTGTTCATTCAGTGAAAATCAATCAAGTTACTGTTTTAAGAATTCCCAGCCTACATAAAGCAGGACTGACTGGCTGTGTCCGTTTATGTGACTTGATACAGCTACGCTTTGACTATGGGTGATTGATAAGCCAGCTGTGCCTACCATTTGCCTACAACTTGCCTGCTTTGTCTATTCATGGTCCGTTGACTGAATTTGATGCATCTTGCTTGACATATGATCTGACAGTTGGTGACTAGCCTGAGCTAAAAGTATAGCAGGGTTAGTGGATGGACATTTTGACTGTACTTATTTGACGGTTTAAATATCGTGATGGTTAAACAGTTTTCACCACAAGGGGTCTTAGGAGAGTGGGCTGTCCCACAAAAACTTTTAAGGCGCCCCATTTAGCTCCCCTGCTAACTGTTTTAATCCCCTGCTATTTCTTGCATCACCCACTTCACATTTTAGCTAACAACAAAGAAAAATGCATGACAGTCATAGATTCCTGATCATTAAAATTGAGAAAAAACTTGGAGATACAAGCATTATGCTTTATCTACATGTAACATCCCTTCCCTTCTTTCTTTCTGTGACGTGATATGAGACAGGCACTCTTTGATAGGAGTGGAAGAATTTGTTGTGCGACACTTGACCATCTTTTGTACTTTCCTTTGCATTATAGGGAAGAATGCAAAATAGAACAGGCGGTAACTCGATAGGACTGTCCATTTTCGAATGATTTATTCAATTACTCGAAACTATGTTTGACCGAATATTCAGACATTCAAAACTGCCAGCTGCAATTGCTGCGTGTTGCACTGGTCAAAAGTTGCATGCAGAGCGTGCCAGATAAAATTTGTGTATGGTGATCGATATGGTCCGCTGGAGTGTTTTGCAGTAAGCATTTTATAACTGTCAAGGGTTTTGACCTGCTCAAAGGACAGGAACAATGAACCGCCGTCGACAAAAAAAGTGGCACTTGACAATAAAGCGCCTAAACTTTTCGATAAAATAACATCACAGGTATAGGTGCTGAATATTATGGTTTTCGAATATTCAATTGAGTTTGGTTGGAGATCGAATATTCAAATATTCAGTATATTCAAGACAACTAGCCCTATAACTTGAGGTTTACCTCGAGGTTTATAAGGTTTAACAGGTATGTGTGGGTTACCTCAGGGTAAAACCCGGGAGTTACCCCTTGTTTAATTTTGCATTCTTCCCAGATAAGTGCACAGTCACTAGGTTCTTGTACATGTATGTCATTCATCCACCACTCATGAACCATTGGCCCTTGATCGGTCTTGCTCCTTATTATCAGGGTTACTGGCGGGCTGCTACTGTCTTGAAGCAGATGGGCAAGGAGGATGAAGCTTTGGAGGCCCTCATCGATGGCTATCCCAAGATTCTAGGGTACGACAAGGAGGCAGCTAACTTCCGCTTAAACTTTGTCTATGAGATCACATTTCTGACTGTTCGACTGTGGGGTGAGTATTGCTCTGGTGGCGCCACATACAGATCTCAATTTGTTTTTAATTATCGTGGATTTTTAACTGGAACTTATTGTGTGCAATGCAATGATTTACATAGCTTTCAAATGTAAATGTTGCACATTTAAAGGTAAAAAACAACTTATGCTAGATGCTGTCATTTTCAGAAATGGATGGATTTGGGGGTTAGCATTTTATACCATCGTTCCAATGAGCTGTTTAAAGTTTAGCGTTCGATCATTTCGATGCCAGAAAACAAAATGTAAAAGGCTGTTTTCATGATCTGGTTCCCGGATCTGTCACTGCAGATGATACAGAGCAATTAATAGACGTCAGAGAATTAATGTCAGGCCAGGCAACCAGACTAGCCAGCTTGCACCCGTTCACAGATATGTAATTGATTGCAAACGAAATGTAAATTTGTTCAAGAAATAGCATTTGAAAAAAAGTAGTGTTTTTTTTTCAACGATGGTTGGTGAAATTTATACAGAATCCACTTTTCTTGAAAATGACGGCAAATTCCAGGCGCAATGCTTTCACAGGATGCTTGAGACTATTATTTACTTACATTCAAGTAAGGTAGTTTACAATAATTTGGCAGTTTTGTTTTGTAATTTTTGCAAACGGTGTATGTGCTTTTAAATTAAAGAAAGCAGAAGCGAGATTTGTCAGGATTTTTCCTGATTTCAGGATTTGTATAGAATCTCTTTTGAAATCCAGAATTCCTGAGGTTTTGAAAGAAAAAAAGAAATTGAATGAAACCTCCACAAAGTCAAAAATTATCTAAATGTAAAGGATCCATCCCCGACGTCTTTGTTGTGGTTTGCATTGCCTGCAACTGTTAACTCGCCCGCAAGTGCACAGGTACCAGGCTAATGGTGAAGGAGCGACGCTTGAGTGGGGCGGTAGATATGCTCGGTGGCGGTTACGATTCCTCATGCACTTGTTGAAGGCGGGGAGGGAGGGTACCAAGCAAGGTCCCGTATAAACAAAAAATGAAACTACATGTATAATTATATATATATTACTGTTAAGTAGAGTTTAGGGCTACCTATTTTCTTTATTTTGTTAGCTTTACTATAACATCTTATTTGGGGAATTCTACAATTTCCATGAAGATGACATCATATCCTACTCAAACATTTCTCAAGACGATATATTGTATTATGTCCCTTTAACGCTTCCGTAACTCATAAAAAGATCAGCAGAACGGAAGAAAATTGTTTGCATGCTGCAGAATGCTTTCATGTAGGGGTAATTTTGGTTTACATGGAGTTCTCCAAATATGTCTCTACTCTACTGTGCAAATGAAGGAACTAGACATCTTCTGGGCAAATCGGATTGATTTCCGATGCACTTTTGTTGAGTTATTGTTTAGATCAGGGCATAATATGTCTGGCTGCCTGCTTGGCGACCTAACCCATGAGATATTACCATCATGATATTAAGTGATTCAGACTGATAACTATGAAACTGTAAATGAGTGCCTTTTTGAAATTTGTATCAGGTCATCGATCCTTATCCAAAATATTGTCAATCACATGTTTCAATTTGGTTCAGTAAATGTCAGCAATTGACATACGTACCCTCTATTATCGAGAGGATGAAGGTACGATTAGCACACAAACAAACACGCGTGCCGCTACACACACGTACACATGAACGTTGGCCTGTATTAAATGAACAATGCATGTCCATTGTCATGAGTCAGCTACAAGGCCGTCACCATGAACAATGGACACATGGAACATGTAAATATTTCTCACCGGGGAATTTTGGAGGATGAGAAATATCCTACCCACATAATGGATACATCCTTATTCCAAGGGCCAAAAAAAACCAGTTCTGCTTCCGATTAATTGGCATTTGAAAATAGGGTAGGTAGGTAGGGAATTTTTTGGAGGCGCTTTTTGTGTATGTTGATCATATGTAGGAGTCTGCGTGTAGTCAAGGGCAAAGGTAATAATTGATGGGTTTTTTGTTTTTGTTTTGTTTTTAGTTTTTCCAAAACAAAATTAGGGTAGGGGCTGTCAACACTAGGTAGGGTAACCGGAAGCAGAGCTATAATTTGTTTTGGCCTGATCTATAAAGTTTATATAGATAAAAAAATAACTGTATTTTAATGTGTTACCAGTACGCCTTTTTGAGACCCTAATACCATCTATTAATTATTTCTTAGATTCTTTAATTTTCCCCTTGTCTCAATTTGAAGTTTTGGAAAAGGTTGATGCACTAATAAACAGTGAATCGCATGCTTTCAAATATAAGTACCGAACTTATTCAAAATGAAACTGTCAAATGTGAATTACATACATACCGATTTTGTGCATTTACATGGATGACTGAATCACTTGACATGGTGTACATGTATATGTGTACAAAGCATGGTTGGTTAGGCCAAACAAAAAAATAGTTCTGCTTCCGATTACATGCCTTTCAAAAATAGGGTCGGTCGGTCGGAAAAAAAAAATTTTGGCCAATTTTTTTATGCAGATTGAATGGGGTATTCAATTATATGCGAAGTTTTAGCCTGAACTATTTCCATTGCACTACGAAAGCTATACACGAAATGGCAACAAAAAGTGAATCAAACCTACCTTTAATTATTGTCAATATATTTACGTTCGATAATTTCAAAAAATAATGGAAAATTCAGGTCGTTCGCACCATATGCACAACGCTAGTCAAGACGCGGGGAGCTGGCCAAAACTGGGCCGAGGTGTGTGATGCGAGCATGTGTGGCGAGCGGCCCGCCATGGGCCAACAGACCTGTTTTCACGGTCAAAAATTTCGGGAAACACGCGGCATGTATCACTCCAAATACGAGTAGTGCGATCTCAAAATGAACTCTTGAACACAGAAAATACATACACAGACAAGCTAGATCAATTCTGTAAATTAACTTGCAAAACTGTTCTTTCTCCATCGGCGTTTTCTTGGCATTTTTCACGATGTCGAATCCGACCAGTTGACAGTGGCCTGCAATGCTAGCGTGCTATCGGTCGCAATCGCATAGCTATGGACTTGTTACCGCATTTTCATCATGTCTTCTAAATTGGCCCCTGCGCGGCGCGGCGGGAACCAGTCGTCGCCACGTGATATAGTCACCGTACGGACATCGTTTATATCGCGAAGCGAATTTGTAAAAATAACAAAAGTTTCTTTTGAAAAAAAAAGCGAATGTAAGTAAGAAAACAAATAAATACAAGCATTTTTTGATGCAAAAGGGTTGTTGAGAGGTATTTTGTGCTATCGGTCGCAATCACATAGCTATGGACTTGTTACCGCATTTTCATCATGTCTTCTAAATTGGCCCCTGCGCGGTGCGGCGGGAACCAGTCGTCGCCACGTGATATAGTCACCGTACGGACATCGTTTATATCGCGAAGCGAATTTGTAAAAATAACAAAAGTTTCTTTTGAAAAAAAAAGCGAATGTAAGTAAGAAAACAAATAAATACAAGCATTTTTTGATGCAAAAGGGTTGTTGAGAGGTATTTTGTGAAGACAGAAAAGACAACGAAATTTTATTTTTATTTATTCAATCTTTTTTCTTTTCTTTTTTGGGAATTGCCGATAAAATTTTTAGGGTCGCAGCCTAAAAATAGGGTCACCGGAAGCAGAACTATTCTTTTTTTTGGCCTTAGTCATGTTAATGTTCATTCCAAAGTACATGTATGTACGTAGCACTATGGTAGCACAAGTCTTTTTGACATGTTTATACTGCACTGGCAATAATGGAGGCGTAAAGATTGTGGGTTCAAATAATCAATTCTATTTGGTCTCCTGAATGCAAAACATTTCGCAAAATCTGTTGAACAGATTCAGTGAAGGATGACCTTTGAAGTTCCATACGGAAATTGTTTATTTTGCATTACTGGTTCTGTGAAACATTTTTCTTTCATCACACAGAGGGTGGTGTGGTTTATGACGTCATAAAACAAGGTTTGAAAAATAGCCATTTATTTGTTCAAAGTGGAATGGGTGTGGGCATTCTAGAACTTTTTTTAGTTGCTGGATTGGAGGTGACATGCACACTGTACATGTATCGATCCCTTTACATCATTTGTGAGGCATTCTGGCAAAATGAGACAGAATTTGGAAGAGGTTATGTAGGTATTAGAATACAACTCTCCTTACAATACTGTTTGTTGCACTTCAATCGGACATTCCGTCGACAAGTTATGGCTGTTTAAAGTTTGTATTTATTTTATGTCAAAAAAACCAAAATCCTGAGAAAAAGGCCTTGAAAGTTTTGAGTTGTCACAGCCCCTCTTTAGATCCGAGGCAGCAAATTTTTATTGGTGCAATTATATTAGGCCGAGAAAAAAAATAGTTCTGCTTCCGATTACATAGCATTCGAAAATGGGGTAGGTTAGGAAGGCAATTTTATTTTTTTTTGGCCAATTTCTTTGGCCAATTTCATGTGGAGGCGTCTGCGTGTTGTCAAAGGTAAAAGGTATAAAGTGATGGTTTTGGGAGTTTTTTCTCATTTTTCCAATAAAAAAAAATAGGGTAGGGGCTGTCAGAATAGAGTAGGCAGGGAAACTGGAAGCAGAACTATTATTTTTTTTGGCCTTATATTTGTTGCTCGTGGTCTAATTAGTAAACATACCGCAATTCGTAGAAAAACGACAAGGAAATATTGGGTTAGGGCACATTTAAGTTTGAAATTTTTTTTGCACAAGTCTATGGGGATGTCTCCCAAATGTCCAATCCAAGGTAATTAATATCATTGTTATTATTATTATTATTATTTATTCGGCATAAAAACAAACAAACAACAAATATCACAAAATACAAGAAATATAAAACATAAACGAAAGCCAGAGGCGTATGCCTGGAATTAAAAAAGGTTACCTAAAAACTGTGACCCAAAATCTATGTATATAAAAATCTTTAATTTTGTGAATCAAGAACCTACCTTCTCTGCCAGGTTTGTGGATTTGCTTCCTCATAAGGAGTAAAGGTCTAAATGGCAGAAAAACGGATCTTCGCCCAGAAACTTGCAGTATCCTGTTGCAAGTGTTTTGGGTTTTTTTTCGTGCAGATAAGTGGAAGAAATCACAGTTCCTCTTCAGACTTCTTGACGTCTCTACATCCGTGTGGACTGAAGTTGTGCAACGCCTGGCCAAGAACAAGGAGTATCAGGTATAAAACAACCCTTCATTCATTTTGATCAGTGGATTCAAGCAAGTTGTTGAATGGAAATGAATCGATGTTCACTAGGGCTGCTCATGTTGTTTTGACGGTCATTCGGTGGGCAATTGAGGTCATAACTCATGATGGAAAAAAAATGAGGAAATTGTTCATGTAAACGAATACAGTCCAGGAGCCAATCATTTGTTCAACTGAAAATGAACAACTACAAGAATTAAAACACAAAACGTAAAAGGATTGACCACTAAAGAATGACATGTGATCCGTGGATCAGTGTGTTATATTTAAACTACCCAAGAATGTTTTCTGTTTAATGGTGTTCCTCCTCTTGCATTAAAAATTAGCAATGTCTCGAAACTATGCCGTAGGCTGAAAGTCTCCTTTAAAGGGAATGTACATCATTGGCTTTTGCTGTAATTTTCAGAAATGAACTATTTGAGGGGTTAGTATAATAGATCAAATATTGTTACACTGACATGTTTGAAGTTTTGTGTTCGAAAATGCTGGAAAAACCAAGAAAAACAAAACTGTTCAAGTAGTCTGGTTCCCTGACTCCACTAAATATAAAATGGATCAATTTACAGATGCCGGAAAATTGTAAGATAAGGGTATCAGTCTATCTGGCCTGCACCCTTTCATGAACATGATTGTAACCAATAGTAAACAAAATATTTGGACTGAATTAATGGTAAATTTTGAGCAGTAGTTGAAAAATAGTTAGGTTTTTCCAACAGTGGTCATCCAACCACCGCTGAAAATGTTTACAAAAATACCATTTTCTTGAAAATGACTTCACTCCAGGTGCCATAATATTTAATGCTTTAGATTGTCATTTACCAACATCCTATTAAGGTATTTCGTAAAAACTTGGTTGTTTTATTTTTCGTTGTTTGCAAATGTTGTATATTCCCTTTAACAAGAAGACAGTGGAATGATTTCTAGATTATAAACTGTACAAATTGATATCATGAGAATAAGATGACTCTATAGAGGAGTTCAGTCACATTACTGAGGAAGTCATATTACACCAACACACACCGAGTGATGCTATTGAATATGCTAATCTACCATAATCGGTCAACTGTAGCGCCTACGGCGCTTTGCTGAACAATGCACGTCGGTTGTGTCGCTGGAAAATTCCTTGTAGAAATTTTCCATGGAAATGGTTCTAGTTGGTACAGTATAGCATTTGCAACAACAGATTAAGCTGAAATTCAGAATATTCTTAGATGATATAAGTGTTTAACTACTCGTGAAATAACAACTTGGAGAGATTTTCTAGAAATTGAGGTTAATACATGCATTTGGGGAAGTTTTTGAACAATTTCTTCCAGACTTGAAGGTCAGCTTTACCAGTAACTAGTATTGGTGTTTCGGCATCGATGACCGAGATTTGTTCACTGACATGAAGTTTAGAATGTCACCTTCTGTTATAATTTAACATTTCAATCATACTGAGCATATTTTCTGAGAAACACAGCGTTCAAAAGGCCATGTTTTAGGAGTGCATGGATTTCACTGCTCTATTATAGCGTCTAAGTACGTAATCGGTTTGCCTAACAATACCAGATGCTTTGCCGTAGCAACCACATGACTGTATAGGACGAGTTTCAGGTTAGACGAGGTACCCTTCCTAAGATGTATCTTAGCATTTCCCGAAATCAGCCCCTGGACTGGCTAGTAAAGTCTTCATTACCCATCTCGGCAGACTGGTGGGTTGGGTTTTCAGTCCCAACAATGTACCTGATGTAAACTGAGCTACAGTGCTTGCAAGAAGAATCCTTGGTTTCATTTCTTGAAATAAATAATGTAATAAGCAAAAAAACAATTTTTTTTATTCTCCCTTTTTTCAACAGGGTCTGCATCTGGTGTTCCTCCGTGGTGGTACTCAGTCGGGCAAGGGGTTCGAGATTGGGCAAGGCGGTGCAGCCAAAGGCTGTGACACATCGGTCATCGACCTCCGACCCTTAGTCCGGTAAATTCCTATTTGGGCCACAAAATATGAAACTGACTTTTTGTAGATGGTGCACGTTAGCTCTTCAAATGACAGTTTGGGAGAATTGATGCTCAGTGATTAAATTGTACAATTATTTACTTTTGAATTAGGCAAACTTACATTTAAATGCTTGTTATCAATGTACAGCCTGTCTCAAAAAAATGGTACAATCAGAAAAAAATTGGTTAGGCCAAAAAAAAAAATATTCGGTCTCTGGTCAGACCAAAGTTCCGGAATTGACGCGGCCACGCGGCTTTTTTTTTTTTTTCTTCAAGCTTGGATTGTACAGACAAGGTGGGGTACTATTTTGCTTTTTTGGTGTCCTCATGTACATTGGTGTCCTCCATAATTTGCCGTGGTGCTTTCGATCATTTGCCTTGGTGCAATTTCCCATTCCTTGGTGCTCTTTGGTAAAAAAAATTTGAGTGGGTGCGGAAATAGAGGGCGCTGTTGGAGCTACCGCGGAACATTTTGGAGAAAAAAAAAGATTGACGCGCATGATTAAAATTGACTCGCGCGCTGACCAGAGACCGACTTATTTTTTTTTTTGGCCTTAAATATGAAATTTCAAAATAAGTCATTCTTACTTGACATAATATTAAAGAACAAAGACTGGGCTTTCCAATACTGTTTGTTTGATCTTATTTGCTTTTGTCAATTCAGAGATATAGTCAATTTAGTGCGATACACCAAAATAAATTTTGTGCCACTTTTATGCATGGACAGAGTTGTTTCGAGTACTGTGCCATGCTGTCTTGAAGCTCACAAAAGATTGCAACCAGAAAGTGGCACAAACTCAATTTTTGTGTTCCGCAGTAAACTGGAGTTATCTCTGGATTGACAAAAGCAAATGAGATGAAACAAAAAGTATTGGAAAGCCTGGTCTTTTTTCTTTAATGTGATGCTCAAAATGACTTACTTATGTTGCGATTTCATATGTGATGCGATCAAGCAACATGAGTCGTTTGTCGGGAATTTTCATTTTGAGATACAGGCCAAAATAGGGCCACTTCATCACATCACTTCATCACATCTCTTGGTGTTCCGACTTCCATAATTTTTGAATTAAAGATGGTATCAGCATGCGGTTTTCACATGAGTAATGCTGAGATTGTGCTCTTTTCAAATCTTTAAAAAAAAAAAATTTGACCAGGGTCGACAAACGACTCATCTAGCTTGATCGCATCACATATTGAAGAAAAAAAATCGTTTTCGATTGTACCATTTTTTATAGACAGGCTGTATTGGCCTGATATTTAAAAGAGTTTTAAAATTAGTTGTATTCAAATAAAAAGGTGTGCCGAAAACAAACTCAACTGCTTTTTTAATAGGTGCATAATTGCCCGTGAATTTCAAAATTGAACTTGAAGGGAAGAATATTAGAAAAAATGCGGATGATTCATTTTCCTTGAAATCGGTTGAGTTTGTTTTTGACATGCCTTTATTCGAACACGAATCATTTAAAAACCTTTTTGAAAATCAAACCAATACTTACCAGGAATAAAGTTAAGATTCTAAGCTTACCAGGAATAAAGTTAAGATTCTAAGCTTTAATGTTAGTACGTGTTTTCGCGGTGACGCTAGAGCCTCGGAAATAAACGTTGCGGATATTTTGGGATGCGCTGTATTACCTTTGATTAAGGCAAAACACGCAGCACATTGAAATTTGCTCTGTACTTGTGCTTATATACTTATGGAACAAAATAGTCCTGTACTCATACTTGTACTCATACTCAAGGCAATGTACTCGTACTCGTTCTTCAAAAAGCGATATATCCATTTGCAAAAAGTAACAATTTGCATGGTTATGAAACTTTAAGAATAAGAACGGTATTATAACGGCCATCGAAATTGAGATTAGGCATCCGGGAGAGAGTGGGATTCTCCAAAGGAACAAAATGGCACGTATCACATTTTTGGAAAGAAACTCTTCATACAGTCACATTTCTTTTGCAGTGACCTGTCCAGCAGTGCATACGACAGTTGGAGCATGCAGTTGGTAGTGGAGCTGCTCAAACACGGCTCAAATGTGGTAGGGCTTAGCCAGAAGGAAGGGGACACCCCCTTGCACTGTGCTGTGGAGAATGCCCTGAGAACTGGTACGTACACGTACGAGGCCCGTTAAAAACGGTACTGTTTCTGAATAGATGGTTGATCAGCTAAAACTAAAACCATCTTTATCGAACTTGGTCTTGAAGGCAATTCAATGTTAAATAAAGTTGCATTTGGAGAGGGCCTTCTGTCAACTCAGTGCTGTTATTCCATAAAAATCAAAGCGTATAGGGTGGTTTTTATCTAACAGAATTAAGTGACTAAACTACTATTTAGAACAAGTACCAACAAAATTAACCTCTGTTGTTTATCAGTAACTTACATTACAAAAAAAGAAAATGGACAAAATTTTACGTACCTTGCCAAGCCCGCGGGAACGGGGGTGCTGGGGATGCTTCAGCACCCCCAGCTTTTTTGATTGGCGTGCTGGAATATGCTAAAGCACCCCCTAAGTTTTAGTAGACGTGAATGCACATCTTGTCATAACAGTCACCTTTAGCCTCTCCACATGGTGTATTGATCTGCAAAAGTCCCCCGTGAATGCAACGCCTCATATAGCATTCATACCAGACATTGGACTGTTGCAAAATGTCTTCTGGATTTTTCCTCAGGATGGGTGGGCCTGTTGGAGTACCTCTTCAGTCACCTTTACACAACGAGCGAATGGAGGAACCTGCCAGACAGATTTGGGGATTCGCTCTTCCACCTGGTTGCCAAGAAATCCAGCCCCGCTGCCCACGCCAAATCGGTCGTGGACGTCCTGCAGAAGTACTGGGTTGACCCGACCAGAAAGGACCGGCGGGGATGTCGACCGGTTGAGGTGGTTCCACTGACCAATCAGCACGAGGCTGAGATTCAAGGCTTGCTGAGCGCAGTAGCCCTGGCTTGGGAACAACATGTTAAAGTGCAGCAGAAGCAGCAGCAGCAACAACAGCAGCAGCAACAGCAACAACAACAGTTCCAGCAACAGTCAAGGAATGTAAGAAGTGCTGGAAAACATCTTTGAATTAGGACAATGATGTCTGAGGGATTGAATAATGTGCCTTAGTTGGGCACTAGCTGCCAGATGAAATTGACGTTTAATGTTTGTTTTTATTTTTCGGCTAATTGTAAGGTACAATTTTTAACGCAAAATTTAAAGTAATTTTTATGCTCTCCATTTTTAAAATAACGTTGGTTTCATACTCTGCAATGTGAATATGCATACATGTACTTAAAATTTGATTTTATCAATTTTAATGTTCAAATCATGTTTTATTGTATTATTACCCCAACTGGGACCCATGGGAGATCAGTTCTGATAAAAGGACTGAATGGGCAGCCTAGTATAAAGAAGAAATAATAATAATACTAATGAATCACAAGGCAATTCACAAGTCTGGTCGCAAGTAACAGGGGCTCCATGAACAATAACAGAGGGATGAAGTTGTCACAGTTCATTTGAAGAGCTTGTGAGGTGAGCAAGACTGGATGACATGTGATTGATTTGTTTTCTACTTGTGATCGACTTGTGATTGATAAGTGATTGACATGTGATTGACTTATGATTGACATGTGGTTGACATGTGATTGACATGTGATTGACATGTGATTGACATGTGATTGACATGTGATTGACATGTGATTGACATGTGATTGACTTGTGATTGACTTGTGATTGACTTGTGATTGACTTGTGATTGACTTGTGATTGACTTGTGATTGACATGTGATGGACTTGTGATTGACATGTGATGGATTTGTGATAGACTTCTGATGACTTGTACATTTGAATGAATGAGCATGTTACCTTTGTTATGCAGATACCGAGACAACGTTTTCCTGGTCCTCACTTTGCATCTGGTAACCAGACTCAGGCGCAGTACTTCCCCACAAGACCTCAGGCCAGGCCTCAGCCCCAGCCCCGGGCCCAGTTCTTTGATCCAAGGAGAATATTCAGCGCCCCGGTAAGTGGTACATGTATATATACTAGTTGTATTTCAACTGGATAGCCTTTTTAATTATTTAAACTGCTAAAGTTATTAAATGAAGTTAAAGATATAAAGAAAGCAATGAAAACAGTAAACAAACCAAATTCTTAAAATGAAATGAAAAAAACAGTTAAAAGAATTTTAAATAATATATATACAAATAAAAAGTTATGTAAAATTAAGCATGTGTAAAACAATGAAAGTAACAGGACCAAAACTAACTGCGCTACATTGAAAATACTTTTTTTTACTTTAGTCATTAATTTGGCCCAAAAACGGTCATGGTGAACTGACGGATTTCATTTACTACGGAGTAAAGAGGAGACCATTGATGATCCTTTCAAGGAACAAAAATGAAATTCACTACCACTGACTGAAAATCTTCTTTTCTTCCAGCCAAGGCCAAGTGTCCCGCCTCCACTCTTTGATCACTCCAAACTATTCAGTGGTCCTCAGGTAAGCATTGAGCATTACATTCTGTTTCTCTCAGAAACAGACAAACTCCCACAGGAATATTAGCAAGTTTTGTTTTTGGTTGGAAATAGAAGAAATTGGAAGCTTCAGCTGAATGAAGTCTAATCTGACACTCTCAATAAGTAGCCATTCATTTCCACCCAGTGTTGCATTTTGTTTTTGTCCTACATAGTAGTTTAATTGTTACACTTGCTAGCACAACTACAGCCTTCGTCGTCTTGGAGATTGCCCAGAACTAGTTCCCTGTAAAGCCTAGTTCACAACGTCATCATATTTTACCACTGCAGGATACATGTACATGTCATTTTACATGCAATCATAGTAATTGACTGCTGATGGCTGGCCAAAAAATGTTAAGAATACCACGTCTTTACAGTATAAGTTTCAGGTACCTTACCGGGTACATTACCAGATTATCAGTCAAAACATTATTTTCCAGCAAGAACGTCTGTAACATACCTGCCAACCATTCTGATTTTGGCGGAATTATTACGATTTTTTGATGTAGATTCCGAATTACAAATTTTATTCCCGAAATTACGATTTTTTCAAAATTTTCACTTCTGGCGAAATGTTGCGATAATGGATGGACTGGTGGCAAGTCTAGTAAGCAATGTGGTCCAGCACCTGATAGACATCAATGCAGTGTGCGCATTGGAGTACTTGAGGACCAGACTAAAAATAGTTTTCATTGGTGTGTCATTTCCGTGCATCTCGTGGATGTGTGGTTTGTGTACTGTATGTACAGTGTGAGTACCTTTCTGTGACGATCGTGAGCACATTTGGTCAAAACATTTATTGCCAGGATGAGACCCATCAGTGCGAGATTTTAATCATGGAATTTAATAAGAGTATGGTTGGAAGAATTGGTAATAGAGTTTGAGTTTATCACAACGTCCAGAAAAGATAAATCAGCATGCGTTTTCAAGGTATGTTGGCGGGATATTTCTATTGCATACGGTAGCCCTAAATCATTGTGTGTAAAAACATGATACGAACTTGAAACTCAACATTGATAGCATGCATCTCAACAAAAAAAATGCGCACATTATTGTTGTTATTATTTATTTGATTTCAAACAAACAAATACAGACAGTAAAACAAAATTAATGTTAAAAAAAAAAATAGTAATAATAATTTTTAAATTTTTTTTTCAATTATCTTTTGGCCTACAGTACATTATTATTCACAAGAAGGGTATGCACATGTATGTATGTGTACATGTAAACCATGTTCCTGCACTCGATGTTGGTAAAGCTGGTATGCATACACTGTTAATATACGAGCAGTTGAAAATAACCGCACGGGTTGATTCTTAATTGGGATTTTGAAAAGTTGGCAGCTATGCTGTAACTGAATAATCTTCGTGGCCCTAATTTCCCCCACCTCCAGAAACCAACTTGGCAACAGGAAGATATGATAAGGCAAAAGCAGATGGAGGATCGGCAGTGGCAGGAACAGCAAATGCTCGAACAACAGAGGGAAGAGCGGCAAAAGCAGGAACGGCGCCGGCAGGAGGAAGAGCAGAGAAGACGGGAGGAGCAGAGAAAACGGGAGGAGGATCAGCGCAAGACGGAAGCAGAGGAGCGGGCAAGGAGGCAGCGACAGCAAGTGGCAGAGGCCGCACGGAAGAAGAAAGAGGAGGAACGCAGGAGGCAAGAAGAGAAGATACAAAAGGAAAAAGAACGACAGGAACGGCTACACTTACAGCGGGAAGAAAAGAAGAGGAAAGAAAACCTGAAGAGGAAGGATAGGAGAGAGATGCAGAAAAAAAAGGGTGAGGTAGTATTAACTATTCAACGATCGCCATTTACATTGAGGACACCACACATGCATGTTGCATACATGGTTCTTAAAAGAAGGTGTGCATGTGATTTGAAAATCTTATTGGTTGAAGGAATACTGAGTGCATGTGTATGGGCTCTGTGAAACGAACATGTTTATAAAATACATCGGTGAAGGGCAAATTCCTGTATAGTAATTTACATCACCTCAACTCAAATACCATCACATGAATTGTTTTACAGAGGCAGAAGCCAAGCTTAACACTTACCAGAAAGGCTTGCGCCTGCAGGGGCAGGGCAAGCATGACCAGGCCGTTTGTCTCTTCTTGGAGTTCATCGGCAAGGAGTATGAGAACACGGTGATTTACCGCGAAGTCCAGCGCTGCCTGACAGTTTTGCAGGAATCACTGGAACATTGCAAAGGTATAAAGTAAAAGGCATATAGAATCATTTGCATATATCCAAAAGGTAACCTCGCAAATTATTATCTAATAGCTTATTTGGATTCAAGATTGCACTGGTACTAAACACCCTGTGAAAGTATTCTGTCTGGCTTGCTGTCATGTAGAAGAAATCAAGAAATGTAGATGATTTCCAGCCATCTGGAAATATTAAGGTGCTATTGACGTTTTGTGATCAAGAGGTTGTGCATGATTTGTCACTGTTTTCTCAAAAAGTATAATATCCCATGAGCTGAAACTTCAACAGGTTAGGTTTTGAACATTCTTCTTTGGATTTTCAGTAGTGGTGTGATAGGGAACGAACAAAAGACATGAAAAGCAAATGATTCTGCTTTTAAATATGTAAGACAAAAAATAGTATAGAATTGTTTTTGTTGTTGCAGTTAATGGTCCTATTTGATATTTTTTATTGGAAACCTTCAAAGGCAATTTAATGTCCTGTATAAAGTTACCGTTCTAGGGGCTCGTTTTAGGTCGTGTTTTTTGCATTCAAGACAGAAGAGCAAACCATGTCAGTGAACAAACTTCATTTGTACTATTAACAATGAGCTACATTTTAGATATCATGAAGTAGCTTATTATTTAGTGACATTCAGCATTGCCGTCATATCAAAAGAAAACGCTAGGGCGGTTGCAGACATTCACAGATGTGGACTTTTTCGTTATCGTGTGCCTCCATTTCACCAACCAGTGGGCCAAATTTTGATTCAAATGCTCTTTTGGTGATTTCAACCTTAATATGAGACAGCAGGGCAAAAAAAAAAAAATGTTTTGGTGTTGCATTGCATGGTGTTTTCAATACAACGAATGAACCCCAGAATAAGTTGTAAAGAAGGTTATATGGAATACGCAAATTGTACCTGGTGTGTGTTACTGGAGTCTGAACAAGAATCTTCCCACCATGAAGTTGCAAGTACTAACAAACGTCACTGCAAGAAGATTCCTTGTCCAAAATCTGCAAGTAATGTCTGATATAGTGGACGTATTGTGAACAAACTTGCCATTAACTTCTTCCAGATGGTTGCATGAGATGTTTCGTAACTCACTTATAGACGTCTTCATATGTTCCTGTTCTTAACCTGCAGAGATCCCAGACACAGTCAAGTGTGGGGCCCCGCCCACCTTCTGGAACACCACGGTGCAAGAACTGGCCAACCAGAGCAAGTGGTGGAGCCTGTTCCTGCTGCTGGTCGGAGGGAGTTTCAGCACCAACCGGAACGGCAATGGCGTGGCCCACGGCTGCGATGCCTCTGGGGTGTCCATTGTGACATTCTTGGACCAGTGGGAGAGTATCAAAATGGCCCCGGGACGTCTAGCCATGGTGGAAGCCTTGCTAGAAGTGAGTGCTATCCCCCTATTTCAAATTAATGGTAGAACAGAAGCTGGTCTCTAGCCTTTCATATGTGAGGCGTTCTAGCAAAATGAGATGGAGCTGGGCTGGGTGGAGAAAAAAGCAAAACACCGAATGGTGATCATTTTTGTTCCCGATTTTCAGATTGATTGATTGATATTTTTAAACGTTGATAGTCTATACACATAGTTCAAAGAAACAGCATAAAGTCGTTGAATGAAAGTGTTTTTTAAGGAAACACAATTGGCATCTTTCATTCATTAGTACAAAACTCAAAATTTAAAAGACCTTTTTGCTCAGTATTTCACTGACATGCAAACTTTAAGCAGCCATAAGTTGTCAATGGAATATCTCATTGAGGGGAACAAACAGCATCGTAAGGAGAATTCTATTCTCTATCTTAATACCTGCGAACCCTCGATTTCGACCTCTGTCCAGTTCTGTCTCATTTTGCCAGAACACCTCACATATACCCACTTAACTGGAAGGTGAATAACATCACTGTCGACAGTACCAAGCTCAACGCAGTGGAGCACTTCACCTACTATAGCTAGGCAGTGTCATGTCAATGGATGCCACAACTATCAATGACCTGGACAACCGCCTATAAAAGCCAGCAGCTTCTTTGGGCGTCTTGCTAAGAGCGCGTGGCAAGACCACTCTGTGCGCCTCTCCTAAAGCTGAAGGTGTACAAAGCAGTTGTGGTCCCAAACCTCTTATATGGAGCAGAGGTCCTGTGCAGAAAACAGGTGCAGCTGCTTGAGCGCTTCTACCAACACTGCATGTGCCCCATCCTCAACATCCATGTGGCAGGACTACGTTTCAATCGAGGAGGTGCTAGAGAAAGCACATCTGCCAAGCATCGAAGCCATGATACTGAAGCACCAGCTGCGATGGGTAATTATAATAATAACTGGATTTATAGAGCGCCAAATTGCCAAAGGATACAAGGCGCTGAAACAAAGAAAGAATAACCACAGAAAGAACAACAGAAAAACAACAAGGGCATACGACCAGCTATGGTGTGGGGAAAAAAATGGGTTTTGAGAGCCTTCTTGAAGATTGGCACAGTATCGGAGTTTCTGATAGGGATGGGTAAACTATTCCACAATCGGGGAGCAGCGATAGAGAATGCCCGATCACCTGCGAGTTTATTTGTTTTCTGGACAACAAGAGATTTCCCATGAGAAGAGCGAAGGGAGTGAGACCCGGTTCGAATTGAGAGAAGAGAAAAGACGTAATCAGGGGCAGAGGAGTTGAGAGATTTGTAAGTGTGGACCATATTACGGAATTGAATGCATTGTGCAATTGGAAGCCAGTGTAACTGGTTAAGAAGGGGAGATTTATGTGTGTAAATGGGCATCTGGAAAATGAGCCTAGCACATCTGTTTTGAAGCTGTTGAAGACGAGAAAGATTTTTCTTTAAGATACCGTTAAGTAAGCAGCAGCTGTAGTCTAATTTCGAGAGAAATAAGGCGCAGACTGCATTATGGCAGGCATTAAAGTCAAGGAACTTCCTGATCCGACAGGCGCGGTTCTATGGGGGGGGCTAGGGGGGGCTGTAGCCCCCAAAATTTTTTTAGCCCCCCCCCAAAATTAAAAAAAAAAAAAAATTGCATTAAAAAAAAGGAAGGATTGTGATGTACATGCGAAACAGTCTCCTAAAGAAAGAAAAGCCGTGACAATGGTGCATTAGTTAATATAGTTAATATAGTGTGAATGATATTAGATTTTATTTTATTGCTCGCTCCCCATGGCTCCCTGATCCGACTAAGGTTACGGATATGCCAGTTTAAGGGTATGTTGCAAGGGTGGAGAGCTCACGTCTCCCAAAGGCTGTCTTCAGTGAATTTCACGGAGGAAAGCAAAATCGGGGGCCCCCAAAAAGCGCGAACTCACGAAAAGACAAACTCAAAAGCAGCATTACCAGCTGGCATCCATCACCAATCGTTGCTCCGGGAAGCAACTGACAGAGTAGACTGGCACCACAGAAAGAGGACAAGAGGAAGAGATGAAAGGAGCAGACTGCCTCTCAGACATCCTCATCCCAGGGCTTCCTTCTTCCAAAGTGTGGAAAGGTCTGCCCCGCATGGATCGGAATCCACAGCCACCTCCAAGCATGTAGAAGATGGACAGACCATCCTCCCCGAACCAACCATCATCAACATCAGTGTATCTTGCTAAAGAACACAAAACGCTTTACTCCCATCAGGATTCAAACTCATTATCCCATTGCACATGTGTCGGACACTCTCAACATTGGACCACACACTCAAGGTCTTTTTTGTTCATTTTTCCCTGCAGAATAAGGCCAAACCCGACGGCCTGTTGAATGACCCTGTGACCCCGTTAGTCCACTGTCTGCAGACGGAGAACTACGAGCTGGCCACTCTGCTCCTGAGGTACGGCGCATCGCCCGCACTCCTTATCATTGACCCCGGAGACACTCCACTGCACTCTGCGCTCAAGATTGGCTTTAAACAGGACGGTAAGGGAGAACTCTTGAAAGCACGATACGTGCAAAACACTGGCTGCGTATAATACGAATGCTCTAGGCGTATACAGTGTGCACTGTATCAAGAGTTGACGCGCATTTTGGTCACGTACATGTATTATGATGCTCTAAAAAGGACACATTTCCGCAGTGATTATTATTTCCAAAACGCCGAAAAAGTGAACTGTGGCATTAAAAAAAAGTAAACCATGACGTTAGAAAACATTTTAACCGTGGTCAGTGGTGGTGGTCAAAATAAAAATCATGTGAACCGCGATGTTACAAAAGTAATCATGATGCCTATAAAGACGGCAACTTGTCCTTTGTAGATCACCAGACGGTCTCACCGGTCTCACCATCATATGGCGTCAAATCAAATTCATTCATTATGCAGCTCTTTATTCACTATCCAGTCTTTATATAGAGATCGGTGGTAGGGGGACCTCAGATGACCTGACACATTGGAGGTCAATGGTCATCTGGGGGTCAAATGAGGTCATTTGTGATTTTGGTTAGGGCAACTGTTTGCTGTCATCCGAACAGTCACACTTTATAATCTCGACCAAACATCATTCAAATATGAACAACTCATTCGTACTTACACTACAGACAATATATAGGGATTGATCACATATATATATAGCAATGCTCCCACCCTTGTTGCCAATTCCGGTGTACTTTACAGCTACTTCAGGGACCACAAGCCCATTTGGATTACAGTTCATCACCAGTATAGCCTGGTTAGTGATTGAATCTTTCAGCATCTGCACCAAGTTCACAGCCACATCCCCAAGTATTGCTGATCACATATCATCAGTTCCCTAACAATGTTCAACGTCCATTCCAGGCTCCCATCTTCATTCCACATTGCACTCCAATTCATTTTACAGCACGTTCTTACTCCTTTTCCATTAGAAAACAACTAACCTTGCCCTACTTTTCTTACTAATTTTATTGCTAATCAATTTTTGCTACTAATGACCCGTTCCATTTTGGTTAGGTACACTAGAAGGTCTGTTTACAACTGTATAAATACTACCAGCATGCCAGGGGGATTGCGCAAGTTTTACTTGCAGTATTTTTTAAGCTACCGGTATCTAAGGGGCAGTCTGCACTGTTGTGCATGAAATACATATCTATGCACCAAAAAATCCTTCCTTCAGTGTGTGTTAAAGTTTCAAGCTCTCATAGTTGCAGAATTGGCCATTTATGCATTGGTGTTGGGCCCAATTGCAGCAAGGTCCCATAGACGTTTGCACCTGATGCACTGTGTTAATTGCAGTCTGGTAGGGTAATAGTTATTTGTTCTGAGAGTACGAGGCTCGCAAAGTACCTGTATTTACTTGTGACTTGGATTTCACTTGTGCTTGACCTGATTATAATTCTTAAACTTGTGATGCATTCTGTCAAATAACAGGCACTTCATTGCAACAAGCCGAAAATAAGTTTAAACAAATTTTAAGAAGAGATTTTCCCTTTGACAGTGACAGTTTTAATTCGAGAAAACAGACTTCTCTTGGCAAAATCATGCCCATCTGAAGATTGGAATGTCACAAAGGTGAAAATAGAAGTTGCCTGAAAATGAATTTGGTTCATGAAGTTCTAGTTGCACCAATACAAATGTACAAATAGATAAAATAAAGAGCTGTAACTTTTACAGAATATTTTAGAGTAGACATACAATGTTTATATTTTGTTCAAAGGTACCGGTAATATACAACATTTGCAAACATAAAGAAAAAACTAAATTATTATGAAAAACCTTACTTGAAGTGAATGATAGTCTCAAGCATCCAGTGAAATCATGGCACCCGGTGTGCTGTCATTTTCAAGAAAAGTGCCATTTGTGTGTCAATTTTTATGGTCGGCTGAACACCAGTATTTTTCAAATACTGCCCCCAATTTACCAAATTTAGTCCACATTTTGTTTGCAATCAGTTACTCGTCCTTGAATGGGTGCAAGCCAGCTAGTCTGGTTTCGGACCTGACATTCCCCAACGTCTATAAAGTGCTTATTTCATCTAAAAAAGGGTCAGGGAACCAGACCACAAGAACAAGCTTCTTTCCTTAGATTTTTCAGTATCTATGAACACAAAATGTAAATAGGTCCGAGTGTAACAATATTTGCTATAAAATACTAAACCCCGAATCCATCCATTGCTGACAGTTTCAGCAAAAGTAAATGTTGTATATTACCTTACCTTTAAATCTCCATTATAAGCTCTGTCC